>OY796876.1:2345541-2945541 GCA_963680765.1 Agrochola lychnidis
CGGGTGTTGAGCGAGGAAAGCGAGCCTGAAAATGTAACCCGTGGCTGTATTACAGTTTTAAAAGTTCATTAAGGCTGCCGACAGCGTGAAAGATTTTGGGGGGGGTCATGACCCCCAGGACCCCCCCCTCGGACCGCGCCTGGTTTTGAGACAAATTGTCTAGGACGGGTCCTCTGTTAGCATCAGGGTTTGAAACCTTCTGACAAGTACACTGACACATAACTAACTCATTAGTAGCAAGAATATGTTCTTTGATTTGGTTCTGAGAGCCCATATATTTAAATGGAATTCAGTCTACCCTCAAATAGAATTGCAACGGATATCCGGTCACTTATCAGTATCCGGTCTACTCGGGCAATTTTTTACTATCCGGCGCACGGCCGGATTGTCATCTTGTGCCGGATACTTGGTTTTATTTTCGTAATAAAATGTAAATAATGCTACTAATTTCGGAAACTAACCTGTTTATTTTAAAAATATATACATTTTTGGTCTGTAAGCACTTATGGTACCTAGCTAATTATAATCAATATTTGAAATCTACTAAAGGCAAATTGTGATGGTGCGGTTGAGCGTGTGAGCAGGTTTACACATGCATAATGATGTTCGCCTCGGCCGGATATTCGAAAATCAGGCTTCGGCAGTGGCCGGTTATCCGGTATCCAATATCCGGCCAAATCACTATCCGTTGCAACTCTACCCTCAAGTACCCACCTGTATATCAGACTGTAAGCGCTCTTACAGTCCGAGTGTTTTCAAAACATAAGTTAAACATCACGCCAGTAATCTCCGAAAGGATCGGCAGAGGTGTTTTCATTTATTGTCATATGGTCGTTACCACATTGTGGAGCTCGTGGTTAAGTAATAACAGCCGCACGGGTTGATTCATCAGGTTAAGCTACGCTTGTCAGGGTTGGTCTGTGGATGGGTGACCATCTTTACATAGCGAGACTCCTTTGTAGCGGTTACACCGCCACATACGAACTACGCATCATAGACATGACGTCACACAAATCCTGCATCGCGCAATTAGAGTTTACCGAGCGATCGACATATATACAAGATTTCGACTTCAAACCGTTGGGCTGTTGCCCGCCAGACACAACACCCGTCTGGTCGGAGGATCCTCCCTTTTCTATGGTGGATGAGTGAACTTTACACCCTGTTCCTCATACCACTAAATTGGTGACCCTGAGTATGAACGTCAACGCAGCCTTCGTGCAATTACTTCGGCGTGACGTCATCATCATCATCACTCCCGCAAGCTTTCGTGAGGCGACTCACACAGCCAGCACCCACGGCGTCAACGGGTATCCTGACCACCAGCATGCAGCGAACGCGCATTCCTGGTCATCACCCTTAGCCTCAGCCTCATCACCCCGTCTCACTGGGGAATCAACGTAATCAGCCTCATCACCCCACCTCACTGGGGAATTAACGCAATCACCCCGACTCACTGGGGAATTACCGCAGTCAACTCAATCACTCCGACTCACTGGGGAATCACCACAATCACCACAGACAATTCCGACTCACCGCGAACTATGTGGCACCCGGTTCCGACACATTGGAACCACAGCTGGCACTGTGAAGCATCGCAAGATTCAGCCCACTATCGACCTCCGGTTTCCGGAGGGGAGTGATGTAGCGGTTACACCGCCACATACGAACTACGCATCATAGACATGACGTCACACAAATCCTGCATCGCGCAGTTAGAGTTTACCAAGCGATCGACATATATACAAGATTCCGACTTCAAACCGATGGGCAGTTGCCCGCCAGACACAACACCCGTCTGGTCGGAGGATCCTCCCTTTTTTATGGTGGATGAGTGAACTTTACACCCTGTTCCTCATACCACTAAACCTTCGTGCCACGGAAAGCAGGTTAAGTCATTGGTCGCGGCTGTGAGCATCATGGTGAGTGGAAGCCTTCTTGTCACAGTCATGTCGTGCAGCTGCCGACTAATTTCTGTTCTATGTTCGTCATTTATTATGTACTTTTTGTTGTTTTCTGATTACTCTTGTCTTTTATGTATGCACGTGTTTTTATGACAAATAAACCTATTTTTAACCGACTTCTAAAAAGAAGGAGGTTATATGTTTGTAGCGTTTTTTTTTTTTAGTATATGTCCACTGATTTCTCCGTTAATTATGTACTGACTTTGAAAATTATTTTTTTGTTTTGCTCTCAAAGTGGTCTTATATAAATTTTATCAAATTCTATTAATCTCTTAAATACATTGCAAACTATAGTTTTGTATAACTTAGAAGCATTTTTTTTTTTTCAATTTTTGTGAATGTGAGTACCATGGAGCCGTTTATTATGTTATTAAGATGTATGTTGACTTGAAAGAGCATGGCAGTTGAGAGTATGTCATGCTCACTTAAATGTCTCGCTGATGGTGGCGAGTGTGTTGGATCATCCGGTTCCCTACAAAATGGTTGAGCTGGATGGTGCTGATCCACGCGTCATGTTCGTGAACGGGCGCCGTCAGTTGAGACTGGTCATCTCTTATCTGCCAGGGCTTATTTTTAATTTTATATTTTCAATTGCTTTGATTATTTTTTGTACATTGTTCTCACATATAGAAGCATCAAGAATAATGTACTCAGGATTTTGTAATATTATTATCTATATTTAAAAGAGTGTCCTTGGAGTTTCTTGCCCGTTCTTCTCCATAGAGATCTACGTTTTGAAATGGGCAACTAGCTTCAACTTTCTAACTAACTGACCGATTTTTTGACAATTCAAAAGTGCCTGTAAATGGATTAATTGAAATAAATGCTTTGAGTTCGAGTTTTGAGCTTGTACTTACACACGGTCACACATAGCCTTTTCGAAATTTTTTGAAGCCGTAGGTAGAAGAGCTATGGGTCAGTAATTATTGGGGTCAGTTATCGAGTTTTTCTTAAAAAACTTTTTACCAAACAAAAAAAAAACAAACGACTTCAAAAACAAAAAAAAAACACTACAAAGTGAAAAATAACTTTAATTTTGGAAGACGGTGTCTTTGGTTTTCAATTTTCGTTCTTTGTCACCGACTTCCGAAATTAAAGTTATTTTTCACTTTGTAGTGTTTTTTTTAAGTAGATTGTTTTTTTTTTCACTTTTCATTTGTGATACCTACCCCACACAAATTCGAATACCACTACCTGCTATGTAAATAACAGTGACAGAAAGTTATCATATCATCCATATCCTATGTGGGAAAAAATACGTATTATTGAAACTAACTCAAAAACTACCCAAGCAAAGTTAATAAAATTAATATGAGATCACCTCTGAAGTATGATCTACCAAACACAAAAAGAATCATCAAAATCAATTCATAATTGGCGGAGTAATCGCGTAACAAACACACTAAAAAAAAACACAGTCGAATTGAGAACCTTTTGGAAGTCGGTTAAAAATAGTTTTATAACTGCTCTTTTAAATTAATCAGGAAAAGTACCTTCATCAAAGGACTGATTTATCAAAACACAAAAAAGTACAGCAAGTTCATCTGCACATTATCTAATCTGAGTTGGGGGTAGTTCATCTATTCCGTGACTTTTTTTGTTTTTTAGATTTTGTATGATTCTGTGCGTTTCTCGACAGTCTAAAGGTCTTAGAAATAGGGTATTTTCAGAAGGATTGAGTACTGGCTGGCCTTTGGCCTCACGGCCGGTCATTTCGCCAATGAGGTTAAAAAATGAAAGTTCATAACAGATGGCAGCACAGTTGAACGTCTTTAAACCGCCATTGTTGTGTTTATGTTTACTTTTGTGTCGATCACAAATTATACGAAAACTAGATAAATATATATGAGACTTAGAGTGTAGCACTATTAAAAGACGAGCTAAGGACAGGAGAAGCGTCTACTACTGGTAAAAAAGCAGCTTTAGTGGAAAAGTCAATAAATTATGAACGTTTTATATTTTATAGGTTATTTTGTGTTTGTTGACTTGTAATTTCGTTTTTTGTTAAAGACTGGAGGCGTACGACAGAAATAACCTGATCAGAGTTGAAAACTAACTCGGGCACGATCTTCCTGACTGAAAAACCTGAGAGATAGCACTTCTAGTACTGATCTAATATGATAATATAAACACACACATACTTTACTAGATTTTACATAATATCACATTACAAGTGCCTGTGTGTAATGAAAACAGACTTAGTTCTCTTGGGAGCATCACCTATAAACCACTTTCTCCCTTAAAATTATAGGATAGCACATCGTCTCGACGAAATATGGGATTCCAATTTTTTTCGGAGAGCTTTCTCCCACAGTTTTCTTCTTATAACATTCATCATTGACAAATACATAGGTCCTCGTATTTTTGCAGTAAACAGCTGCGCAACTGGGCTCAATAATTAATTATGCGTAGAAGAAGTCGCTTGTTTACAAAAAATGTATGGCTAGCTGTTATAAGACGCTGGAGATCAGTGCCATCTGAAGTGAGCAAGTGGCAGTTTTTATCCCCATTGATGCAAAAAAGTTATTAAATTTGTTTACTATTTGTTTTGGGTCTGAAAATGAAGTATTATTAATTTGTAATTGTATATTATATTTATCTGTAACTGTTTTTTTTGTTAGTACGTTCGTTCACTATATTCCACATAGTTTTGACTTTGTTTTGAGACATAGAATTTTTTCTATGTATTGCCGACAACAATAATTTTTTGTTTGTGCATGACATTTTATACCTTTAGATAAACAATATTTTATAATGTGTTTTTCATTTAATTTAAATTTTTGGTATCAATTTATTTAGTCATTATTTATTAAAGAGTTGAATATTCTTTTTAACAAATGTGGCTATTTCTACAATATAAATTGAGGGTAACATTAGGATTTTTCCCTTGATGAAGTGGGGTTGCAGCTATCTCTAGGTTTTATGTGACAAATTATCCGTAGACATTTCTTTTGGGCAGTAAATAAGTCTTTATCATCAACACTGTGCCCCCACAGGATGATTCCGTAACGTAGCCATGCGTAAGCATACACATAGTATGCAGTAAGAGCATAGTCTTTTTTGTGTTTGATTTGAGCACACTAAGACTATATTATATTTTTATTACGGACGAGTTAAGTGTGACGACCCTAACACTATTTGCTTTGTCAGCAAATCCACCCCCACTCAAAGTAGCAAATAAGTAGTTCATAAGAATATTGTAAACTTAGCAATAATTAATTATAAATACGTCTCACGACTAGAATAATCATTACTATCTTAATTACTGTAACGCTGTTCACCTAAATAAAGTCTTTTTATAAACTAATCAAGTATCGATCACTTAATTGGCGCAGCCGGTAGGATCTCTGTAGTCAGTTCGCAACGTATACAACTCTACAAGCATAGCTGGACGTCTGTTTCTACAGTTTAACGGAGATCGCCGAACAAACAAATCTATTAAGTACCGGGCACAACGGCTGGCGCAGTATCTGATAGTAGTCACAAGGAGGAGATGGGAGTAACTACAGGACTGTGAGTAAAACTTTTTCACTATCCTTTCCGTTTTCCTTTATCATTTTCCCTTTGTTTTAATTGTATGTGTTGTGTTATTGGGGGTTGAGCAATACCGCGATAACATTATTTTATTTTATTACGATAAAACTTGCGTAATAAGATTAACTTTAGTTAAGTAGTTAGGGCATTTCCCTATTTTTTCTCTCTCTCTCTGTGTTGTCCTTTCAAAATGGATCAAATTGTGCAGGTTCCGCCAACCATGGCAAAAATTATTCCAGAGTTTAGTGGCGATTCTAGACAACTCCCACTTTTTATAAAGAAATGTGAATATATTATAAATACATTTCAAGGGGGAGAAATCCAAAACGAATACTTATTCCACGTTCTTACGAGTAGATTAACCGGGGAGGCCGCGAACCTAGTAGGGGAACGGGAAAATATTCGTACTTGGTTGGAGTTGAAAACATTGCTAACCCAACATTTTGGTGACCCTAGAACTGAAGATTGTTTAGTATTGGAATTAGAGTCAATGAAAATAAAATCCAATGAAAGTTATTTAGACTTCTGTCATAGGATTCAAAACTTGCGTAGTGTCTTGATTGCAAAAATAATAGAAACTGTAGACGATGCGAATTTACGTCAAGCCAAACAGCATATCTATACTAATTCGTCATTGAATGTTTTCCTGTATAATTTACCACCTTATTTAGTTAGATTGGTACGACTGAGGAATGTGACAATATTAGAAGATGCCCTGAAAGTAGTGCTAGAAGAACAAAACTTTCAGACGGTTTATGAATCTAGAAATAATAGGAATAAAAATAATTTAAAACCGCCAGGAAAAGTCTTCAACAATAATGACATTATGCAGCGTTCGCCCAATCTACAAAAACAATACGGTACACCAACACAAAATAGTTCTGATTCGGCAAATAATTCAAGTCAATATAGAAATTCTTTTAGAAATCAAAATAATGCTCAAAATCAGCTGCCACAACAAAGTAGGTCAGCGCCTTGGCAGAGTCAGCAGGTCGCGCCGCGATCGTCATCGGTGCATAATGCAACGCCAGCAAACTCGGGTTCAAACACCGATGTTACCATGCGAACTGCAAACTCTAGACGCGTAAATTACACGAATAATGACTCATTTACGACATATGATAATAATGAACAAAATACTTGTAATTACGAACCACAACCAAGCACATCATATGAGCCTGAACAAATTGAGAATTTTCACCTGAGAGCCTTATTCAGAGGGAAAAGATAATTTTAAATTGTACTAATTATCGTTCTTTGCCTTACATTGTAGTTCCAGAGCTAGGTAATGCAGTTTTTATGTTAGACTCTGGTAGCTCTAGATCGTTTATAGGTCGGCGTGTCGCTTACCAATATTTTAAAAATAGTATTTACAAGGAACCTTTTGAAGTAGTCAGTACTCATGGTGTTAGTATGCATACAGAAGTTGTTTTAACGCCCTTACCCAAAATATTTAAAAGTTCTGAAGGTCATAAGTTTTACGTTTACGATGTTGATAATCACTATGACGGTTTACTAGGCAGTAATTTATTAAAACAATTAGATGCAAAAATTGATTACCAAACACTAACCTTATGCACAAGAAATACTGACATACCCTTTGTTTATTCTTCAGCGCTAAAAGATACTTACATTTTACCACCACGTAGCGAGTTAAGGGTAAAACTTCCTGTAAACTTAACTAATGGAGAGGCTATTTTAGATTTTAAAGAATTGTCTAAAGGGATTAGGATGCCTTGTGCGTTAGTCAACTGTGTGAATGGTTATGCCTATACGGTCATTCAGAACTGCAAGGACATAGAAATGAGCCTCAATGTCACTAGCCCATTCCAGGTAGAACCTTACAATCACTGCGACCAGATCTTAGTTAATCATTTAAACGGCACAGACAGTATTGATAAGCTATTATCAAATAACTTAAAAAAATTAAGGTTACAACATACGAATGAAGAAGAAAGAACGATGATAAAAAATATTTGTGAGGAGTATAAGGAGATTTTTTATTGTGAAGACATACCGTTGTCTTTCACTAACGAAGTGAAACATAAAATTAGAACGGTAAACGAGGATCCCATTAATGTAAAAGCCTATAGGTTGCCGCCCACTCAAACAGACGAGATTAGACGTCAAGTGGATAAGATGCTTAGGGACGATGTAATCCGGGAATCAAATTCTCCTTGGAGTGCACCGGTCCACCTTGTTCCAAAGAAGCTAGATGCCTCCGGACAACAAAAATGGAGGATGGTAGTAGATTATCGACGTTTAAATGAGATAACTGTTGACGATAAGTATCCTTTGCCAAACATCAATGATCTTTTTGATAAGTTAGGAAAGAGTATGTACTTTTCCACCTTAGACCTTGCGTCTGGCTATCATCAATTACAAATCCAGGAGGAAGACAGACAAAAAACGGCGTTTTCAACACCATTCGGTTTATACGAATTCAACAGAATGCCGTTCGGTTTGAAAACAGCGCCTGCCACGTTTCAACGTGCAATGGATAACGTCCTCCGAGGGTTGCAAGGCTTGCATTGTCTGATTTACCTTGATGACGTCATCATATTCTCTACCAGTTTGCAAGAACACATAGGGAAATTACGAGTTATTTTCGAGCGTTTTCGAAAAACTAACTTAAAGATCCAGCTCGATAAATCCGAGTTTTTAAGAAAAGAAGTAATGTATTTGGGACATACAATAACAAAGGATGGCCTTAAGCCTAACAATGACAAAATCGAGGCTATTCTGAAATATCCTTTACCTAAAACCGTGACAGAGATTAAGAGTTTCTTAGGTTTGATAGGTTATTATAGGAAGTTTATCAAAGATTTTTCTAAAATAACCACACCTTTTACAGCTTGTCTAAAGAAGGGAAAAAAGATTGTGATAAATGACGAATATAAAAAAAGCTTTGAAACGTGCAAAGAGTTACTGACACATG
The DNA here is from genome assembly GCA_963680765.1 of Agrochola lychnidis. Lineage (NCBI taxonomy): Eukaryota > Metazoa > Arthropoda > Insecta > Lepidoptera > Noctuidae > Agrochola > Agrochola lychnidis. The sequence continues at coordinate 2,353,978 of OY796876.1, forward strand.
CACCTTTGTTACAATTCCCGGATTTTACAAAACCGTTTGTTCTTACAACAGACGCTTCAAACTTTGCGGTAGGCGCGGTACTTTCTCAAGGTACTATAGGATCAGACAAACCGATTGCATTTGCCAGTAGAAAACTAAGCGATACGGAATCTAGATATAGTACGATAGAAAAGGAGTTATTGGCCATAGTATGGGCAGTCAAACATTTCAGGCCCTACTTATACGGTCGAAAGTTCATAATATATACCGACCATAGACCTTTGGCATGGTTGAATTCATTAAAAGAACCCAACAGTAAACTAACTCGATGGCGTTTACGTTTAGAAGACTATAATTTCGATATACATTATAAGAAAGGTAAACAAAATACAAATGCAGATGCTTTATCGCGCATTAAAATTAATATAACAAAAGATGACGCGGAATCAATGGTAGTGAATGTAGATGAAAAGGAAGCGAGATTACAGCAGCATTTGAAAGATGTGACGGAAGAAATCGTAAAACTTAGCGTTAGAGAACCGGGAATAGAGACGATAGAATTATCTGATTCCGAAAGTGACGTCGCCACAGCAAATTCAATATCTAATAGGGAACATGAGGGTATTCCTATCCTTAATGAGGCAATAGATACCAAAGCGAGGCAAATTCATGTTTTCACCTGGCACAGGGACGATATCTGTGTAAAAGATATTTCTAACGACAAACAAAAAATTTTCGAAGTCCATCTACCTCCTAGTAACAGCGAAAACTTAGTAAAAAAATTTCTTAAAGAGTATGTAGATTACAAAAAAAAGTATTTTATCTACTTTGAGGATCATTGTCATAGAAAAACTTTTGTTAATGTAGCTACGTCACTTTACAAAAAGGGAACTCAAAACTTTGTTGAATGCACTGAAAGAGTTGTGAACGTTACAGACGAAAGTGACCAAAAGGATTTAGTTACCAAATATCATCTAGGGAAGACTTGTCATAGAGGTATTAGAGAGACTCTAATGAAGTTAAAAAGATCATATTGGTGGAGCAATATGAAAGAAACAGTGACAGCCATTATCAATGCATGTGAAGAATGTAAAAAAATGAAGTATGACAGGAAACCTCTAAAACCATTTATACAATTAACTCAAACTACAGACAGTCCATTCCAGGAAGTTTTTATAGATCTATTATACATAGAGAAAAACCAATATTTAACTGTAGTAGACTCATTTAGTAAGTTAGGTCAAGCAATACAGATTCCCAATAAAAGCACACCCGAAGTAGTGAGGGCTCTAATAAAATACTTTAGTATGTATGGAATACCTACAAAAATTAGTAGTGACGCAGGTACCGAGTTTAACAACGAATTATTTAAGGAAATGTTAAGTTTATATAAAATTGAGCAACACATAGGGACACCTAACAACCCTAATTCAATGGCAATAGTGGAAAGATTTCATTCCACAATTATCGAAATATATAGGTTAGCAAAATATGAACAATCTAGTTTAGATGCAGCATCCGTTATGACATATGCGATCATGGGTTATAACAATACTATTCATAGCGCAACAAACTTTACACCTTGCGAAATAGTTTTTGGACACACGGACTCCGGAAATGCTTTTGATATTGACAGGGACAAGACGTTAATGCAAAAGATATTACAGGATCATCGCAAACGATTGAAAACCCTTTATGAGCATTTAAGTAGTCAAATGATTGGACATAAAGGCTTAGTTAGAGACAAAATAGGAGGTGAGGACCAGCCAAAATTAGTGGAAGGTGACACGGTTTTTATGAAAAACACTAGGACTAGGAAAGCAAAAGAACTACCGCGATACGAAAAGGCAATTATCACTGGAAAGCCCAAGCGTAATACAGTACCAGTTAAGCTGAAAAATAGAAATACTAAAGTAGCACTAAAGAATGTCAAACGCCCTCCACAGACGGTGCTTGATACTGCTCGTCCTAGCGGATCAAGGGACGACCCTGAACATCCAGAGGATCGACCAGAATCCGGGAATAGTTCCGATTCGGATTGGAACAGCTCTGAAGAGGACTAACCATTGGGATATTATTAAAACCATGGACTTAAATTCACTAACGGTCCAGTTAGAAAATAATATAGAAGAGTATAATAAATTAAAAATCATAACTCAAAGTAATAGTGAGATACGTAGGGAACTTTTAGGGTTGACAGCACAAATAGAATCTTTTATCGAATTGACAAAAGATAGGTTAAAACAGATTCTACCCTCTAGCAGAACTAGGAGAGGAATTTTAAACCCATTGGGCTCCTTTATTAAGGTAATAACAGGAAATTTAGATAACGAAGATGCTAGAAAATATAATTTAGAGATTAGTAATTTAGGAAACAGGGAACATTCAGTAGAGCGAAAAGTGTCGTTAATGCAGAAGGCTTTTGATAAATTACTCAATGTTTCTGATGACATTAATTTTAATACTAGACATTTAAATTTCAAAATAAGACAATTACAAACACTTATTCAAAACCAAACCAAGTACTCTAACCTTTTAACCGTAATGAATAGTATGAATCAAGTTTTAAATAATTGTCGTACCATTTATTCCATTATCTACGAATTAGAAACCGCTATTGCTTTCAGTAAAATGCACATATTACATCCATCCATAGTAAATTCCACAGAATTATTTAATATTCTTAATATCATAAGAAAACATCATAATTTAATTTATCCATTAACATTAGATAACTTAGTAAAATTAGAGGGAAATATAGAAATTAAGGGATATATAGACAATAGTAAAATTATATTTGTATTAGAAGTTCCATTAATAGATAAAAACACAGACAATTATTATAAAGTTATTCCTATTCCAATCTATAACCAGATTACCCAAAAACCTAATATCATCATACCCCAATATCCTTACCTAATAGTGAACAAGTCGAAATACAGATCCGTAGCCGAAGGCTGTAAAGAAATAGAAGATCTGACATATCTCTGTTCTGATGACAACGTGGTACAGTACACGGAGGAAACATGTATCCAACAGCTCATGTTATCACAACATAACTTTAGTAATTGCAAACAACACCAAGTGCAGATAGAAGAAACCAAGGTGCAGCCCATATCCAGCATACACTGGTTGATATACACGGAAAAGGAAATTGTTGCAACGGAGCACTGCGAAGATGAGACCCGCAGACATAATCTTCGAGGCACATACATATTAGTGCCAAGTCAGCATTGTACCTTACAGATTGCTGATATCTCGATCACAACACCCACGAATACCAGCTTAGTCTCCTTCAGATTGCCACCAGTACAGATGCCCGAGCTACGCAGAGACGTCACCTCGTCAGCCAAGCAGATGGACCTCAGAGGAGTTGATCTAGGCGACATCAAGGAACTGCTGAACCAGGCCAAATATAGTGATAGTGCCAGTGATGTTGAAACCGTTATAATCACTGACAAAATCAGTGTATGGACCATAAGTCTTTACACCATTATAATTGTATTCGTCACAGGGTTTTTGTTTCAAAAAAGAAAGTTGTTAACTAAGAGAGTTAGACGAAATTCTCTAAAGACTACTGAGTTGCCTTTAGACAATTTCTCTCCTAAGGAGGGAGGAGTTAAGTGTGACGACCCTAACACTATTTGCTTTGTCAGCAAATCCACCCCCACTCAAAGTAGCAAATAAGTAGTTCATAAGAATATTGTAAACTTAGCAATAATTAATTATAAATACGTCTCACGACTAGAATAATCATTACTATCTTAATTACTGTAACGCTGTTCACCTAAATAAAGTCTTTTTATAAACTAATCAAGTATCGATCACTTAATTGACGCTTTTAACGTGCACGTCTTTCTACATTGTTCTCACATGTATAAGTTCAACACGAATGATGTAACCAATATTTTGTAACAATATTTTGATTTAAAAGAGTGTCCGTGGAGTTTTTTGCCCGTTCTTCTCCATAGGTACCTACAACGCTTTGGAATGGGCAACTAGCTTCATTTTTCGAGTCCCGTACGGTATATCGAATTACCCTTGAACGATATAACTGTCTACAGAAAGCATGGTTCACCGACGAACGGTAATACGAGAAAACTATTAGTCGATACCATTATTTAGCGACAGCACGTTTCGCCGAATAACGCTACATAGAATGAATGGTTGGCCGATACCAAGATTTGCCGATGTCATGGTTCGCCGGAACACGCTTGAACTAAATAATCCTTTATCGATAGCAGTTTGCATCGAAAACACCTTTTCTTACACCGCCTATCCAAAATAATTGTCTTTAGTTTCTCGCTTGGACAATTTTGACAGACATCGATTAAATTGCATAACTGCTATTTTCATGCGTTTATCTTAGTAATTCAATAAAAATAAATGTAAAGAAAATAATAAAACAGCAAATTTGATTATTTTTATAATTAAATGGTAAATCACAAAAATAAAGGTTGCAAACTGCACAATCATAAAAAACAATCAATTTTGAAAAAAAAAAACTACCAGTTATGTGTTATATTAATGATTTTTGATGTACATTATGTGAGCTAGCCCACCTAAGAAACTTTCTATGCTCATCTCACTCTTTAGGGACAAGTGCTTTTCTAGTCTCTTTTCATATTCAATCTGCGACGAACGACGACGCTTTGGCATTGGCTCAGATGCAGTGATGCGCTCGATTTCGCAGTCGGTATATTTTTGTTCTTTAGCAAACTCCTTAATAGTGTTGAAGACATTCCACTTCTTGCGATTTAAAAGTGTGTTCCACCGGTTATGCCATGATTCCAGAGCATTTTGTGTTTTCGGAATAGAATAAGTACGATTAGACACTGACCACATAGCTGGTGGGAACAATGGTGGATTTTTGCTCAGAATTAACTTCGTCCCTGGGCCAGATTTTTTTGTAAATACTCCAGATACATAATACTTATTGAACCATTGTGCCAATCCTTCGGCTTCAGTTGGCAATACTACGTTTTTTACTTGCTCGAAGGCCTCCGGTATCTCTTCTGGTTCCAAAAATGCTAAAGCAAATAAATGTCTGATTTTATGTGCAAATACGAAATCAGTACCATAGCGCTTTGCCAACCCTTCCGCCTGTACATGCCGCCAAAGGCTTTGCGTGAGATGAAACAGACACAGTCTGTGTGCACAGTTTGGAAATTGTTTTCTCACAGCATTTATTACCGCAATTTCGAAATCAGTCAGTATGTTTTCTGGAGACAAATTAGTATTAAAGGTATTGACCCCATACCTATTTAATATTTCAAATAATATTATGTAACAGGTTTCAGTCTTGTGCGATAATAGGGCAAACACTAATGGTAAAAATTTGCTTGTGCCCCGTTCAGTTCCAACTAAAACATGTATTGAATATACTTGAGTAAATGGATTCGGGCATGTCGAAAATGTTCCGTCCATTACCCAGCATTGTGCACTCATTAATCGTTTAAAATTTTCTTTAGTACAAAATACGACTACGCTCTCACCTTCATTTGTATAGTGACCAATTAAAAACTGTTGTTGGTCAAGGTCACAAAGACACTCTGGTACTTTAAATTCATCAATCGTTTTTGGAATCGATGGCTCGCCTTTACTTCTAATGCGCTGAACAATCATTCTTGCTGCTGCTTTGCTAGGCAATTGAGCAGCACTCGTAGTTGGCACATCTTGCAAGCAGCGATTAACAATTTGTTATGGAGAGTCCATTGAATTGTTTGCAATTTCTTTTATCTTTGCATTAAAGCTCATCTGTAACCGCTTTTCTGGCTCTGGCAGATGCCCATGTTCATTGTTTTGATTTAAAATCGAATGTTCATTTGTGCAAAATATTGTTGTCACAGTAGCACCACAACCTTTAGAACTTTTCAGCGTACATCTCCAGTAATATTTGTCGTCCAATCTTTTGTTGAGGTGATATGAATATCCATCCACAATTAGTACACTAGCGCCGCATTTTGATTGCATTACATTACAAGCACTCATTTTCAAATTAATTGACTGATCGCAATAACAACGAAAATAAACGGGAGAACGTAGTTTTGATTCAAGTCACTATTATGTATTTTGTGCTCAAGTCGGAAATAGTTTATAACTACCCACATATTTGCAACAATACACTGACCAGCGAGAATGTTTATCATTTTTACAATGTGGCCAATGTAATAATTATGAGCATCATCTAATTTGTTTCCATAACCAGTTGTACATATTATTATAACAATTGTTTATGCATTATTAAGATAAACACATGAAAATAGCAGTTAATGCAATTTAATCGATGTCTGTCAAAATTGTCCAAGCGAGAAACTAAAGACAATTATTTTGGATAGGCGGTGTAAGAAAAGGTGTTTTCGATGCAAACTGCTATCGATAAAGGATTATTTAGTTCAAGCGTGTTCCGGCGAACCATGACATCGGCAAATCTTGGTATCGGCCAACCATTCATTCTATGTAGCGTTATTCGGCGAAACGTGCTGTCGCTAAATAATGGTATCGACTAATAGTTTTCTCGTATTACCGTTCGTCGGTGAACCATGCTTTCTGTAGACAGTTATATCGTTCAAGGGTAATTCGATATACCGTACGGGACTCTCATTTTTCTGACTGACCGACCCCTTGACAATTCAAAAGTACCTGTAATTGGTTTATTTGAAATAAATGCTTTGAGTTTGAGTTTGAGTTTCCAATTTAAATTAATATTTAACCTAATAGAATTCAATTCAATTTTGGTATTATTGGTTATGGTTTTTGAGTTATTTTTTTGCTTTTGGTAGCGTTTGAATTGTTTTATTATATAGATGCAGATCCTGAACATAATCTTTACCTACCAACCCTGGTTCTCAAAAATAAATATCTTTGTTTTTGAGAATCAAGAGAGTATAATTATTTATTTTTTAGACTTTAATTTTTATTTTACAGTTTTTAACACAGCTAACTATTTACATTAGGTACTAAATTAAAAGACTAACTAACTATATCTTTATATATATAATTCTTCTGTGAGTGTGTATGTCACTGAACTTCTCTCAAACGACTGGACCGATTTTGATGAAATTTTTTGTGTGTGTTCAAGGGGATTTGGGAATGATTTAGATTCACAATTTTGTCCGCTGGAAAATGTTTTGACAGGACAACGTCTGTCGGGTCCGCTAGTGTATAAATAAAAATAATAAAAACAAAACGACATTTAGGCGTCGAAGTATTCGTCCGCATCGCTGTCATATGGAAACGTGCCCAGAAGACTGGCAGCATTGCCACGTTGAATGGCAATGCTAATTCTTTGGCCAAAGAACGAGCCAGCCCTCTGGTCACGTGAAGTGTCGACCAGTCGACGAGAAATTTCCTTAAAAAGGAGACGCGCACTCGGGCTCCATGATCCGAGCGTTTCTACCCCAAACGGCTCAAAACTGTAGTTACCCATAAGGTTACAGTATTTGCGCCGCTTGAGGGTCTCAGCAGCCGCAGCAGCGGCGCCAGCACAGCCCGCCGTGCTAGGAACATGAAATGGCGCAAGAGAGTAAAGATTATAAGGTACCAGTCGGACATTTTTATATAAGTACCTGGTGGGCATTTGACATGACCTTTGTCTTGTCCATGTTCATTCTTTCGGAGGCTCTACTGAGGTCATCGAGCATTGTGCTGAGTTCCTCCATGGTCTCAGCCATGATAACTATATCGTCTGTAAACCGAAGATTAGTGATATACTCGCCATTGATGTTGATGCCTAGCCCTTTTCAATCCAGAACCTTGAAGACATCCTCCAGTGCAGCGGTGAACAGTTTCGGAGAGATAACGTCTCCCTGTCTCACACCTCGCTGAAGAAGGATAGGTTTCGAGGTCTGGCCTTGGAGTCAGACTCATATAGTAGCGTTTTTGTACAGATACTTTAATACCTCTATGTACCGATAGTCGATCTGGCACCGTTGAAGAGACTGCAGTACAGCCCATTTCTCGATCTAATCGAAGGCTTTCTCGTAGTCCACAAACGCTTCTTCTTCTTCTTTTCGTGTCGATGGTACTCTTCTTTATAAGTAATTCTATTATTTTATATTATATTATATGAGCCCAGTAGGTGGCCACGTTGATTGCGGCATCAGTGGCATTCTTTAGGTCGTCCGAGGTGCAGGTGAACGGGCACATAGGACACTCCAGCAAGTGGGGCATAGTCTGATCAGAACCCGACTTCGTTAAACCCCAGGAGCATTAGCCTCCCGGGCATGATCTGCAGTTGCCTGTATGGAAAGCCCTCAATCGATTGCGGACCCAAGTAGGCTACTGCAGACACAATTTGTCGAAGTGGGGGATCACTAAATCATCCAACCATCCACAAACGCTAAGCAGAGAGGCAGGTTATACTCTTCAGTCTTCTGTATAACCTACCGCAGTGTATGTATGTGGTCTACGGTGCTAAAGCTTTTACGGAATCCAGTTTGTTCGGGAGGCTGAAAGTCGTCAAACCTGCGCGCGAGACGGTTCGTGATAACTCTTGAAAACAGCTTGTAGACATGGCTCAGAAGTGTGAAGTTCTTAAGCAGGGCATTGTCGCCCTTTTTAAAGAAGAGTACAACCACACCTCTGTTCCATGCCTGTGGCGTTTGGAGTCGAACAGCTTCTGGAGGATCCTAAGAACGGGTTTTCCGCCGGCCTTCAAGAGCTCGGCCTTAATTCCGTCATCACTCGGTGCCTTGTTGTTTTTAAGCTGCTGCAGAGCCATCCTAATCTCGTACAAGCTGACGTCTGGGACGTTTTTAACCGACTTCCAAAAAGGAGGAGGTTATATGTTCGTCGCGTATGTTTTTTTTTTTATGTATGTCCACCGATTTCTCCGTCAATTGTGGACCGATTTTGAAAATTCTTTTTTTGTTTGAAAGGGTGTGCTCTCGAATTGGTCCCATATAAATTTTATTAACTTTGCTTGGATACTTTTTGAGTTAGCTACAAAATACGTATTTTTTTCCTACTTAGTATGTAGATGATATGATAAGTTTCTGTCACTGGTAGCAGGTAGTGGTATTCGAATATGTGTGGGGTAGGTACCACAACTAAAAAGTGAAAAATAAAAACTTTTTACAAAAAAAAACAACCGACCTCCAAAAAAAAAACACTACAAAGTGAAAAATAACTTTAATTTCGGAAGTCGGTGGCAAAAAACGAAAATACAAAACCCAAGACACCGACTTCCAAAATTAAAGTTATTTTTCACTTTGTAGTGTTTTTTTTTTGGAGGTCGGTTGTTTTTTTCGTTTGCCAGATTCGTAGCGGGGTTACTGGTTGACGTGTATAACTGTCCATAGAAACTCTCTAGTACAACATAAACTTACAATATTGTTAATTATTAAAATAACGATTTACGCAGTACTTTATTCATTAGTCACTCTCGTAAATTTTATGTTATTATCGTGTCGTTTTTGCTGATTTTTGACGTGTGACCACAATAAGTATTAAGTATTGCTTAGTTCAGGGTTTCCCAAACTGTGCGTCGCAACGCCCTGAGGCGTCACGGCATTATCAGGCGATCCACATAAATATTAGAAACCCTTTCCAGTCGATCTTACTACTATCAACACTTTCGAAAGAGGAACAAGAACAATTACCAAATAGAATTGTCCTGTGACTCCAGCCTTAAGATCCAATACGACAAAGACAAACTGCTTGAATTTTGGAGCTCAGTTTCTCAATGTAGTGAAAGAGATGAGAGTGGCAATTTCTAAACTTGAGCCCCGTTTTGAGATGCTATGCTCAGAAAAGCAAGCACATCCTTCTCGTTAGTAGCTATGCAATAAAGTAAAATAAATACCCCTTTTAATTTTTAGTCTTATGATTTGTTTTGTTCTATTTTCTAATAAAAATTGTAACTGTTATTTGGAGTTGTTCTGATAACTTGTTACTAGGCGCTGGAAATACAACTGGTAGGTATTTTTTGGCTAGAGGGAGCGTCGCAAAAAAATGGCACCTTCCCAAGGGCGAAAAAATAAGTTTGGGAAGCCCTGGCTTAGTTTATTAATTTATTTAAAAGGAAAATATAATATTTTTGTTTAGAGACATCATTGAATCATTACATAGGTAGTTATTAAGCTGTTGGTGCCATTTAACCCGCGCCAGTTGGTTACTGTAAAAAAAAACCCATTACCAATGAACGTAATTTAGTACTTAGGTTTAGGTACTTAATAATTATTATCAGAGGTCGGAATTAGGTAGAGTTATTTATGTACTTGCACCGAAATGTTGATATTAATATGGATCTTCCCGGGATTTCTAATAGACAATCCCGTGTGACCAACAATATTACAAATAAATAATAATAAAAACCTCAGAGATAGATAAGACAAATAAAACAAAGATAATTAACATACAATTTTTATTAGTATTAAATTCACAATGCACACGTGTGCGCATTGGAATTTTGCAACTTCGGACATCCGATGTCGTTGATGTAAATTTGGCAACGTCGCGCGTGCAGTGGTTTAAATTGTGTAAAAGTAAATGACTTTTTATTTAATAGATCACGGGATTTTTCTGCTCTTCAAAATTAATCCCGGGATTTGGGGCATATCCACTTTATTCTTTCGTTGTATGAAATCAGTGTAAGTACATAAATAACTCTACCTAATTCCGACCTCTGATTATTATACACCATGATATTTTAGTCGTCTCACGAAGGACTACCCAATGTACTCTACATAAAATACCTCTATGAGCGATTAAAAAATTGATACAATATTTAAAAAAAAAACACTCCTCTTGCTCAAAAACTCCGTCATTGTAGCGTACCAGAGCGGGGAAAAAATAGCATATCTTGCTCTAGGGGAAATAGTATTTTTTTTACCAATGAGCCTACAAAAAAGAAAAAGTCTTTATTCTCATGTAAAACTTTTTACTACCGCATACCGGGATAAAAGTTTCCTTAAAAATTCAGATTGATCAAATTGTATATTTTTTTAAAATAAAATATTTAATATTGTATTGGATTATTTTATTTTCTCGCAATCGTAGTGAAAAGTAGAGTGTAACACACGACGCTAAAACCCTAATACTTATTACGGTCGCGAATCATACTTTGATCAACATAAAACCTGACACTGACCTACAAATTGCAAAAAAGGTAAGAAAATTTGAATTTCACGGGCTACCCTGACGTATTAAGAGAAACATCTTTAGGAAACCTGGACATAATACTCTGGAGGAATCGCCAACATCTTGTGAGCAAGTGTGGGTATCAAAGCTGGTTCCGTCTCTCAAAATCAAATTATTTTATTTCACATAAACCTACAAGGGCACTTATGAAACGTCAGAAGCTAGGTGCACGGTTCCAATTGGTCGCTTCCTATGGAGAAGAGCCGGCAAGAAACTCCACGGTTACTCTTTTCAAAATAAATGGTTTCTACAATGTTTCCAAATTGCAGTGTTAATAGGTATGGGAGGACAGTGTAAGCATATCAACAAGTACCAGGTTCTTAGTAAAATAGTAAATGATGCACAAGTCTACAGCCTACAACGTTCTCACATTCACAAAATCTAAAAGAAAAGAATCTATATAAAATATAAACAAAATAGTAAAAATAAGGACGTATTTAAACCAAATGACATGATTGCCACGACTGATGGTGATAATGTCAGCTTGTTTTCTTTTCAAATGCGTTTATTAAAAACTAGCTGCACTCCACGGTTTCACCTGCATGAGTCCCGATCCCGTGGGAATATCGGGATAAAGACGCAGATATATGACAGTGACCTTGAGTGGTTAGCTTGCGTGTTCTGTACTGAGCTCACGCAACGCGTCGTACGTCCAGCCAGTAATAGCACTCGCCCGTTAAGGAACGCTGTCCCAAATTAGACGCATTACTAATTTATTATGCATAAAACAAAAGGTATTTTAATAAAACACATATACTAAAAGATGAGTAATTAAATTATTTTTAAATAAACGAAAGTTTCAGAAAAATACGCTTTATAGATTTAGCGTGATTCTCAGTTTTTTATCCGCGTTCGACATAACTTTACAAATTAATTTCACTATGTAATATAAACATAATCTAAAATATTTCCATATTAAGTTATTAAGAAAATGCTCTAATTTAACATATATTTATTCCAAATCATTAACACTACTCGTTTAGACGTGATCTTCAGTATAAAATCATTTTAAAAGTCGGTTATCGTCGCCTTCAGTGTGCACGCGGTTCGATTGTGGAATTCACTTCCGTCTGACATTAGGGATTGCCAAACTGTTGCAGCTTTATCTTTCCATTTCGTCATAGTTGTATCAACATCATTCCTCACACACTGACTTATTAATTGTAATATTTTAGGAAAATCGTCTACTTTTACAATGTTTGTAAATATGTGAGCACCATGTTTCTATCACAAAATTAATTTATCTATCGTTGCTTCATTATTAATTCAAAATTCAAAAAAAATCAAAATTCAAAAATCATTAATTCAAATTAGGCTGAGAATCAGCACTTTTCGAACGTTAAAATTACATAAGACAGTCCCCCAAAAACGCCCACCCTTTAGCTGGGAAGAAGAAGTGGCGCAACGAACTCTCCAGCAGCACAGCTGTCTGTTCAAGTTAGAAAAAAATATTCTATACAATAGTATGGAAAATAACTTACATTATGCAACACAAAACATAATTTAAATGATAAATTATTGGCCATTTGTCAGCTAGCACACGCCAATATACCAACCAAAAACATCGAGAACTATACTCAAGCAGAATTTAAAAAAATAACTAAACGTAAACAGAACTAAATATCTAAATAAAAGCCTCCAGGCATAAAGTGCGTGCCCGCTTACATAAAGCTATATAAATTATTTTTACCAGTTGTGGTATAGTAATTTTATTTTAGTAATTATATTGACTGCCTCGTTGGTCTAGTGGTCGCAAGCGCTACTGCTGAGTATGAGGTCCTGGGTTCGATTCCCGGGGTTGGGCAAAGTGTTATTGGGTTTTCCATCTGAAATTTCTCAGTAGCAGTCCGGAGTCTGGATTTGTGCCCGGTTGATGGCAATAGGCTCGCCCCCTATTACATGGGACTTAAACATAACTGACGAAATGTGGGTGTACTATAGGTACACCTCTGCCTAACCCTTCGGGGATTACAGGGGTGATGTTATGTTATGTTATGTTATGTAATTTTATTGTAGGTGCATCATTTTCACATATAATTATACAGCGTGGCGCTTTAATGGTGACATAAATTTAACACACGTATACGGGTTAGCGTTTTCTTTTCATGAAAATATTTTAATTTCATTAAACGTTATTATTTATTTTCAATTTTCAAAAATAGCATCTTGGTACAACTTGTACTTAATAACAATAGCGTAGAGATAATTTACCGGGATCACGGATCATAACATCGCATCAATGAAAATAAAACGAAAAATGTGCAAAGAAAAGGCGAATTGAAGGAAACAGAGAGCTCTATGTCGGTGAGCGTTTGAAAATTTGAATTTTTTAATTAACGAGTTATTTTTTCTTATTATATTTTTATGATTACTGGCCACTAGCCCTACCCGTATGTTAATGTCGCCATTGTGGCGGCACGTTGTATAATTAATGAATACAAACTATCGTATAACATTTTAAAAGAGTAACGGTGGAGTTTCTTGCCCATTCTTCTCCATACGAAAACTACCTTTTGGAATTTTTATAAGGGCCTATTTGAAATAAATGATTTGAGTTTGACTTTGATCATCATCATTATTTCAGCCGAAAGACGTCTACTGCTGGACATAGGCTTCCCCCAAGCACCTTCTTCTGTGATTGATTCTGCGCTCACATCCAGTTCTCCACCCATAATTGCTTAATATGTATTTATTATTTTATACTACATTATAATTATAACGGAATGACCATAATGCCTTGGAAGGTTGGTAGGCCTTTGGTGTGGGATGCAACGTGCGTCGACACCCTTGCGCCATCCCATCTTCCTAGCACGGCGGGCTGTGTTGGGGCTGCTGCTGCAGGTGCAGAAAACCTCAAACGGCGCAAATACTCCAATCTTATTGGGACTTATATGTTTGAGCCATTTGGGGTTGAAATATTAGGGTCATGGGGTCCGAGTGCCCACTTAATTTTTCAAGATATCGCCAAACAGTTAGTCGACTCTTCACGTGAGCAGAGGGCTGGCCAATTCTTTGGTCAAAGAATCAGCATTGCCATACAACGTGGCAATGCTGCCAGCCTTTTGGGCACTTTTCCTGTTGACAGCGATGCGGACGAATTTTATGATGCCCTATGACTACTTCCCCCTCCTCCTTTTTATATACTTGTACATATTATTGTTATTATTTTATGTCTGTTAGTTATTAAAATTATGTATATAATGAGAAGTGAATAAAAATTCCGTTAAAGAAAAAAAAATATTCCCAGTACTGAAAAATAATTTAAATGGCAGTTGATTCTTTGACATGGTCTCATTAATACCCTAGAGTTATGGATATCAAAAGGAACACGTTGTATATATTTTTGTGATATTTATTTTAGAAGTATGTAAGTAATTGTAAGTATTTTCTCATATGTTTATATTTAAATTAGTGAATAGTTTTTATTTTATTGTATGTACTTTGTTTTTCTTACACACTTACTTTCCTATCGCAGGTATGCTGGAAGAGATTTCTTTAGAAATTTGCGTCACCAATTTTTATCCCAATTATATCTAATTTTATTTAATGTTATCTAATGGTATCTAATGTTATCTGATGTTATCTAATGTTATCTAATGTTATCTAATGTTATCTAATGTTATCTAATGTTATCTAATTATATCTAATTTTATCTAATTTATCAAAATTAGATAAAAATGTTTTATTTAATTTTATAATTGTAGGTATATGTAATTATAATTACTAATAGATATTGACCTATAACTTGCCTATATGTGGTGCAAACTTTTAATATACCTAAGTTGTATTTTTTAATTTAAAAAAAATTGGCAAAATCCGATTATTTTATTTTATTATTTATTTATTTATTTATTTATTTATAAAACATACACTATCATCACAGGCTTACCTAATACAATAGTGTAGCTATAGTTACATTTAAGATTAGAGTTACAATTTTATTATTTGATTTTTTTTTAGTTCCATTCTTCTTGTCTGTCTGTATGTGTGTACCTAAATAAACTGTTCAATAATATATCGTCGTGGTAGAACTTGCGCGCTCTGAACTCTAGGTCTGTACCGTAGAGTAGACTTTGCCGGAACACGTCCAGGATAAGGAGCCAGACCAAGAGAGATACAAAAACCCGCAGGGCAGCATGTGGCGAGCTGTTGGGCAGTAGCGACCCCACGGACCCTATCTCCCGGGAGAAGACTTGTTCCTCATCTCTGGCTTGCCTTTATTAACCGGCTGGAGTGAACACTGACGAGGCACGGAGCTCCCACCTCATTCTTGCCTTTATTGGCCGGCTTGAGTGGAGATTCACAAGAGCAAACGTGTTCGGAGGAAGGAAGTATTCCCTCTGGAACAGTTCTGATAGCTGTGGAATACCTCTCCACTCCTCAAGTTCCTTAGGACATGTTGCCCCCTTGTCGCTACGTCACTATGTGCTAGCAACAGTTTCCGAGGGGTCATTATTGAGTGTACAAGTCACCCCCTGCCATTTTATCCGTGTACATATAAAACATTGATCAGGCAGGGGCTGTAGTCCTTCCATAGTTCCAGGTAACCAGTTCACTTTAGCCATCCAAGCCGTCCTTGATCTTTATTTCCATATCCTGCAACAGTCCTACACCAACCGGGGGTTGTCCTTGGCTGCACTTGCTTAGTACGTACAGGGATAATTGGCGATCGGTTCGAATGAATCCTCTGCGAGTTGGTTTCGGCCTTTCGTACGCCTTCCAAAGGTCCGGGTCCCGAGAAATGTCAAAGACTAAAATATAATATAATAATAATATTATAGATGACACTTACATACTTATTGCTCTGTTGGTTCTAAAACAAAAAAAATAGCTTGAAGCATCGCAGCTCAGCGTTCTGCAGTGAACGTACCGCAGTCGGGCGATCGGGCCCGTAAAGATACCACGCGCCGCGGAATTATACAAACGAGAAAAAAAATATTTACGACTCAGTGCAGTTTCGTAATAGTTTTCAGTGCAAAAAATTTTTTTTGTTAACTTTATTTGTGTTTTTTTTTTGTGGTGTTTTTTTTTCTTGAAGTGTCTGTGTGGATATTTTTGTGGAGCTCCTGTTTTTTAAACTGGAATTTTTCGTTGAGGTAGGTTTTTAGTTTATGTTTCAAATTTTTTTCTTAGATGTGTAAGATGAAGGGTTTTTTTTTAATTATTAATATTATTAAATTTAAATTCACACCGTAAATACAAATAACAGCATATTAACACATTAAAAAAATACTACACTATTAAAATATCTGCATATTTTATTATTCGCACTCCGCAAAAAATTATTCGATTTTTTGTTTTTGATTATTCCAAAAATCCGAATCTCGGTCACCACCTAGGTATTATTATAAAAATGGAGTAATATTAACCGTTTATTAAGACCGCATTTACATATGTTATGCATTATTATGTCATAATAATATATTTGCAGGTATGTCCGCTTTCACTTTTAAGGGGGGGAATTAGGGCAGTGTGCCACGAAAGTATCTTTAAGATGAACGATAATGCGTTTACTTGAGATTTACTTTCATTTTCTTGTAATGTACGCACGTATCTGCGGAGCTTTTGGAATAAAATATGCTTTTTCGAATAATCATGGATGGAAAATGCATATTCCGTTGTAGTGAAAAAGAAAAATGATTATTCGAATTTTTTTTTCATTATTAATTATAAATTATTATAGAATAATTAAAAAATAATTATGTTCTGTCTTAAAAAAAATTCACAATAATCACATTGTTTAAAAATTATGGCGTCTTACCAAGGAGTATACTGTAACTAGATTTTGGAGGTCAGATAGGCAGTCGCTTCATGTAAAATGCTGCCTGTAAAAAACTCAACGTGCAATTATGTAGGTGAAGTGAACTTGAAGTGAGATGACATATCATTCCACATAATTTTTGACAGCTCATCAAAGTATTCACGGTGATATTTTCACAGAAAGACCGGCTGATATACTACTGCATCCGGTTAGACTGGAAGCTGACCCCAACATAACTGGGAAATAGGCAGGCTGATAATATTAAAAAAAGGGTTGAGAATCAGGAACTGAAAAATAGGTTGCCAGACAACACTTTTTAAACTTATTTAAAAAGTGTTATTAAATTAAATTATATTAAATTTATTGTAATTTAATTTTTAATATTGCTATGGGTTAATACCTGAAATAAAATGAAATAAATAATAATTATGTACAAGTATGTAAAAGAAAAAAAATGAAAATAAAATAAAGGGAAGAGCTCATTGGGCGTCAATAAATTCGTCCGCATCGCTGTCAGCGGGAAAACTGCCCAAAAGGCTGACAGCGTTGCCACGTTGAATGGCAATGCTGATTCTTTGGCCTAAGAATTGGCCAGGCCTCTGGTCACGTAAATTCGACCAACCGCTTGGCGATGCCCCCAATGAAATCTTCCCTTTATTCTTATTTTTTTCCTTAACATACTTGTACATAATCTAAATAATAGTTAGTTTTCAACGTCAAAGTTACAAATGACAGCTGTCAAAACGCCCGCCATTCACCACTTCCTAGTGTTTTGGCTGGGAAAGATGACGATCCCTGCAACAGGAGGATACCAAGCTGATATTTTATGTATTCAAGATTTGAAGATTATCTGTTGAAAAAGCGAAAAAAATTAGCTGTTCCCTACATTTATGTTCGCACTTCGCGGTTTCACCCGCATAAGTCTCGATCCCGTGGGACTATCGGGTAAAAAAGTATTCTATGTGTTAATCCAGGTTATAAACTATCTGTGTACCAAATTTCATCGAAATCCGTTCAGCCGTTTGAGCGTGAAAAAGAGACAAACATACACACACACACACACACTTTCGCCTTTATAATATTAGTGTGATAATTCGTCAAAATGTATGGAACAGCTGATTTTTTTTTCGCGGTTTCAGGTTTGGTGCTATAGTAAAAGTTTTTCATAATGATGAGTAAAGTCACGTGTTTAAGTTTGCGTAAAAACTTACCCTGTATAGCTATTAAATTATAATAAAGCTGAAGAGTTTTTGTTTGTTTGAACGCACTTATCTCTAGAACTAACAGTCGGATTTAAAATAGTAGATTGTTATACGAGGGGCTAAAATAACCCATTGTAACGAGGTAGTTTTACTCCCGAGCTTTAGCGAGGGAGTAAATAGAAACCGAGTTATAATGGGTTTTAGCGCCGTGTGTTACACTCTACTTTTCACTACGATTGCGAGAAAATAAAAAAAACTAACCTTCGGGTGAAGTGCTAGATAATACGTACCTAGGACAAGGGTCGGTAACAGGCAGACCGCGGTCCATATCCGGACCTCGAAAGGTCGAAGCTTGGACCACTAAATATTGTTAAATAACTACTAATCACCTTTTACAAATATATATATTTTTTAAACAAATACCGTTCGAGATTATCGGACGCCCCCACCTTGAAGACACTTCGCAGTAGCTGTTCCCCGCGTCAACCATTTTTAAAAATCTGGCTTTTTCGTTTTTCTTGTACATACAGGGTGGCAGGGACATCGACGCGAAAACTGTTACCATGGATTCAGTACATGATTCTGAACCCCCCCTTTTTTTTGTTTTTTGAGTGGGAAATTATCAAATAACTTCTCCCGCTCTGCATGGAGCGGGAGGGTGTGTCAGATATTGACTAAAACCCACCCGTGTACCTTCGGTTGCCCTGTTGCCGGAGCCCACGATTTCCCTATCGGTTTTCTTCGAACCCCCGGCAGGCATTGGCCCTAGCGGAGCCCGTCAATTCTGCTGACATCTCTTTGAGGCGCGCGTGGAACACAACGCGCCATCGACACGGGCTTGGTCCTTATCGGACGGCGAGCTACCCATTGCTCACCGTCCGCAAGCCCGTGCCTACGGTGGCCGGAAATTAGCTCGCGATTCCCGCCCCGGGCGTCTCCTCCTGCGGCGGTTAGGGGCGTGAGGGCGCAAAATTTGCCTCTCCCTCACGCGTTCCGCCTCTTCCTTCGCGAGCATTAGCGCTTCGCAGAAGGAGGTGACGGCCTGCCATTTCCTCTCGCTCCGTACCATGGCCTGAACCAGGGCCGGACGCGAGAGATCACCGCCGCCGATTCTGAACCCCCTGCGTTGAAATTTTCCGTCGGTAATTTTTTTTAAACTGCTATTCCATACATTTTGACCGCGTAGGTATTGCAATTTTTTATGAAACTGCAGATTTTTTTAAAAATAACCCACGTAAAATTTCAACGCAGGGGGTTCAGAATCATGTCCTGAATCCATGGCATCAGTTTTCGCGTCGATGTCCCTGCCACCCTGTATATTATTCAAAATAAAAAAAAACAACTAGAAAGCATTATGAGTATTTTTTTCTGGACCTCGATAAAGAATTTCAACAGTATCCGGACCCCACTTAAAATTACTTTCCAATCTCTGACCTAGGACTTATAAAATAACTTGGAAAGTATGTGTGCCTACCTACATGCTTACTTTCATTGTAAAATGCGCGCGTGATGTTATGTATGTTATGAATTTACGCAATTCTAAAATCATGTTAGTTAAGCTAAAGTAATGACCTCAATTAGACATCGCATCATGGACTTACA
The DNA here is from genome assembly GCA_963680765.1 of Agrochola lychnidis. Classification (NCBI taxonomy): domain Eukaryota; kingdom Metazoa; phylum Arthropoda; class Insecta; order Lepidoptera; family Noctuidae; genus Agrochola; species Agrochola lychnidis. The sequence goes on from OY796876.1 coordinate 2,373,664, forward strand.
AACGTGTCAAAATGCATTTTTCTGTAATTCTGTTAACTATGCTAAATTTATTTTTTGTCTATTTGACAATTTTTCATTGCATAGAGACATGGATTTAATTTGTAATTTACAAAATACTTCTAAAATGTACTTGCTTCAAAAACTGTGAATGAAAACATCGTAAGGAAACCGGCATGCCTGAGAGATATTTCTTGACAGCTTGTGAAGCTAAGTAAGAGGGCATAGGCGGCTTTAAAACTCTGACACCAGGTTAGTCAATAACCACACGAAAAGAAGAAGAGATACAAACTCTTTTCTTGTATTAAACTGTCTTTTAGACATAAAATAATCATCTTTCTATCATTCATAATAATAAATTCAAGGTCTTACAAAAGTTTTGATTGAAAAGGAGGAATTTACGTTCGAGTGATAGAGTCTAATTTTTACATCGTTTTTTTTTACTTGTTTCCATAATATTTAGACATTTTATAGTGAAACTTTTATTACATCGTCTCGAACTTTTTCGTCTGTGTGTTGCATGTCGCGTGACGATCGGTCGCGGAGTAGGGATAAAGTGAAAGGCGCTCGTCAGAGCAGCCAAGGCCAATATGGCGGCGCCTATAGTTCGCTTAAAAGTTTCACTTTTACCGTGGTTTCATAAAACCACACAATCCTTTTTTTATTTCTTTAATAAATTTCTTAAATATTTATTAGTCTTTATGGTTTAAAATTAATAAAACAGTAAACTTCTTAATCTATTATACACTAGCTGACCTGTCAGACGTTCTCCTGTCAAAATTTTGATATTTTAGCTGTACGGATTTTTCCTTACTTTTTTCCTAAACCACCCCAGTATTGAAGCGAACAAGACAAAAAAAATCAAATAGGTCGAGCTGTTTTCGAGTTTTTGCGAGACTCGGGAATTGATTTTTATAATCAATTTTCACGCCTCCCCCTTAAGAACTAGGCCATTTTTTTAAATATTCGGATATTTTATGACCTAAAGAAGTGCCATAAAGAATATGAATTTTAAAAAATATACCTCATTTCGCGAGTATTCTGGCTAACTAACGAACTAATAAAATTAAAATATAATCAAACTCATTTAATTTACAGACACATTTGAATTGTCAAGGGGTCGGTCAGCCAGAAAGATGAAGCTAGTTGCCCATTCCAAAGCGTAGTAGGTACCTATGGAGAAGAACGGGCAAGAAACTCCACGGACACTCTAATCTTGCATGCCTCAAAACGCTTCAGAATGTGTGTTCTACTCTCGATATAATTAATTAAATTCTTTATCTATGAGAGTCATACAATGTTAGTAACAATAAAATAAACTTACAACTGTGTTAGTGATACAATTACAACAAAAATTATCTACACAAACACACTCAACAGAATAGTCACTGCTTCGGTATTCCAGCTGAGATACTGGAGCAACGACTTACAATACAGCAGTCCAGCCTGTCAGCAATAACTCTCAGGATGCTGTTAGAACTGCCTCGCACCCTGCGTACCAAGGACGCGCATCTTTTACGCATTAATGCATAAAAGCAATCAACACGCATGTCCGCAAACATCCCTGATGCGCTGCAGAAGCGAGGCAGCCCTATCAACACCCTGAAAGCATTATTGTACTGCACACGATATGTCGCCTTGTCAAAATTTTCCAACATAAAATCTCTTCTATATTCTCAATTACACATGGAATTCATATTAACAAGGAAGTTTTAAAAACTAGAGACTCTTGATACAAGATTAATATATATTTTAATAAAAAAACTACGGGTAGTGCTTTCCGTTGGGAAGTGTCTGTTTGTCGTCACCATTCATGTCGTCACACACAATAGATCTAAATCTCATTTCCCATAAGTTTTCTTTATTTTTTATTGATTTTCATTATTAAACCCATAACCGTTAAGTGACAGTGGGCAAGGCACATTGCTCACAGAACGGATGGCCGATGGGGCCGAAAGGTTCTGGAGTGGCGACCGCGTACCGGAAGACGTAGCGTTGGAAGGCCTCCCACAAGATGGACCGATGACCTTGTGAAGGCCGCAGGAATCCGCTGGATGCGGAAAGCACAGAATCGGTCGAAGTGGCGGTGCTTGGGGGAGGCCTATGTCCAGCAGTGGACGTCTTTCGGCTGAAATGATGAACCGTTCAAAGATATTAACAAAAATCGATAAATTTTCCTAGATTTTTTGCCGTAAAATTTAGCTTTTCCAATTATTTTTAAATTAAAGGTATTGTTACACAAAATATAAGTCAAGATCATCATTAATTCGTGTCTGAGCGCGGCAAAAGCTTTAAAGAAATGCTTTGGCGAAATGCATCGAGTATTTATGTAAAAGAAAGATTTTTAACAATAGAAATTATTAGAAAACGTTGTAGCCGGCGGCTATCTGTCTACTTAGAAATAATAGGTATTAGACTATCCATTTTTATAGACTTTTCTAATGCCTAAGTTCTATATCTTAACCTATCATTATTGTTTAAAATATCTACACTTATAAACCTCTGACTTTTCGGATTCATGTGCGTATTGTATAATTATCACTTGCTTCAAAAACGGTGAAGGAAAACATCGTGAGGAAACCAGCATGCCTGAGAGATATTTCTCGACTGCATGAGAAGCCAAGTCAGAGGCCCATGGGCGGTTTTAAGACTGACACCAGGTTAGTCACTAACCACACCACACGAATCTAGGGCGTTTCGTCCCGGGCGGCGTTGACTCCCAAATAAAAAGTAATAACATTATTTAGAGGTATGAGGAACAAGTGTGTAATGTCTTGTATAAACAATGAAGGGTTCCGTAGTTGGATGAATTTATCCCAAAAACAAACTGAACTTTGTAGTTCATGAAACATGTTTTCCCATACATTCCGTATGGGAAAACATGTTTTTGCAACTGCAAAGTTAAGTTGGTCGATTATTACTCGATAACTAGTAAAGCCTACTTAGCTGTGATAGTTTTCCTTTTAATTTCGTTATATAAACTACTGTTGTGATTTTTTCACACACCCAAAACTAACCATTTAGCCGGCAGGGGGGGACACACTTGATTCTAATAAAAATTAGCACTTTAAAGCTTAATATTTCGCAAACGGATCCTTGAATCCAAAAATGGTATTCACAAACTCACAATGTTTTTAAAGGACCTTTCCAATGATACTCCTCACTATGGGTAAAAAAAAGAAAAAAAATAACATCACCACTTTACGTGTATGAGAGACCTTAAAAAAAAATGTTTATCATAATTTTGTTTCACCACTTTGTTGGCGTAATTAATATGTATACCTATGTCAAATTACAGCTTTCTAGTACTAAGGGTCTCAGAGCTAGACCGCGGACAGACAGACAGACAGACGGACATGACGAAACTATAAGGGTTCCTTGTTTACTACGGAACCCTAAAAAAGGGAGGATCCTCCGACCAACGGGTGTCGTGTCTGGTGGGCTATTGCCTGACGGTGGATGTCGGGATGTTGTATATGTGCTCGTGCTTGGGCGTTGCAGGATTTTGTGTGACGTCAATGCGATTTGTAGTTTGCATGTGACGATCTAGATGTCGCACGATGCTGCAGACATGATATAATTGTTTAAAATTAATTAACACCTTTACAACAATCTTCTTATCTTAATCTTAATATATATGTTACGGCTAAAACCCGAAGTGCGGCTACACCTAGATTTAGCCGGCTATAACTGGGTGCGGTCGGTAGCAGTTAGTTAAACTTGCCTAAATGGACCCTGGCACTCGCCGGCCGCTGCCGCGGCACCGCTCGCTTCGCTCGCTCGGCTCGTGCGGCGTATTATGTGGTCACAGTTCTAACCTAACCTACTCTTCAACCATTTTCATTTGCTACAACTAAATTTAACCAACTGCTACCGGCCGCACCTAGTTATAGCCGGCTAAAACTAGGTGTAGCCGCACTTCGGGTTTTAGCCGTGACATATATAAATTACGTGTCACGTTGTTTGTTCGCGATGGACTCCTAAACTACTCAACCGATTTTAATCAAATTTGCACACCGTGTGCAGTTTGATCCAACTTGAAAGATAGGATAGGTAGGGTAGGTAGGGCAGGTAGGGCAGGTAGGGCAGGTAGGGCAGGTAGGGCAGGTAGGGCAGGTAGGGCAGGTAGGGCAGGTAGGGCAGGTAGGGCAGGTAGGGTAGTAAGTGATAAAGATGGTCCACCCCAAACATTTATATGGCAAAACAACGTTTGCAGGGTCAGCTAGTAAGTTTATATAATAATAATAAAGCCTCTTTCCCCAACACCGCATCTCTACGTTGACGTCGTGGTGGGGCTTGCGCGCTCCGAACTCTAGGTCTGTGCCGGTAGAGTTTATTTTGCCGGAACAGGTCTGGGATGAGGAGCCAGACCAAGAGAGATACAAAAACCCGCAGGGCAGCATGTGGTGAGCTGTTGGGCAGTAGCGACCCCACGGACCCTATCTTCCGGGAGAAATCTTGTTCCTCACCTCTGGCTTGCCTTTGTTGGCCGGCTGGAGTGAACACTGACGAGGAACGGAGCTCCCACCTCATTCTTGCCTTAATTGGCTGGCTTGAGTGGAGATTCGCTAGAGCAAACGTGCTCGGAGGAAGGAAGTATTCCAGTAAGATGCTGGTAGGGATCTTGACCGTACTTCCGGGATTGTCCTGATAGCCGTGGAATACCTCTCCACTCCTCATAAGCACCTCAGGACATGTTGCCCCCATGTCGCTACGACACTTTGTGCTAGCGACCGTTTTCGGGGGCCCATTATTGAGTGTGCAAGTCACCCCCTGCCATTTTCCTGTGTATGTTTTATAATATATTTGGTCAGGCAGGGGCCATAGTCTTTCCATAGTTCAAGGTAACCAATCCATTATAGCCACCCAAATCCATAGCCCAATATGTTTTGTTTCCATGTTCTGCAATAGTCCTACACCAACCGGGGCTTGTCCTTGGGTGCACGCATACAGGGATAATCGTCGGTTGGTGCCTCATTTCATTTTAAAAAAACGTCTAAGGGGCCTCTGCGAGTTGGCTTCGGCCCCTCGTACGCCTTTCAAAGGTCCGGGACCCCAGGGTCCCGAGATATGTCAAAGCCTCTTTTATTCCTTAATTAAAAAATAAACAAAGTATAACAAAAAAAAGTAAATAATAAATAAAATTGAGGAAATTAATTAAGGATTGGATTGGATTTGGGTAAAGGCCTCCTCCCTTTCATGCCACTCTTTTCTGTCCTGTGCTACTGCTGGCCAATTCTGGCCCGCTACCTTTTCTATTTCGTCGACCCATCTTTCTCGGGGGCGTCCCTGTCGCCGTTTTCCTTTTGGGCCTGCCCACATGGTGGTTCTTTTACTCCATTTTATGTCTTCGGAGCGAGCTACGTGCCCCGCCCTTCTGCGAATGTTGTAGGGCGTCTATCACTTTTGTCTTCTCGCGAATGGTGATGTTTTTTCGTTTGTCTTTAAGTTTGATATTTAATTAATATATTTCACAATATCATAATAATATTAAGTACCTATGTCAAATCTAATTTATGGAAATCCCTCTTGGTCACTAATTTTAAAGCCATGATAATTATTTTTTATTATGCACTTAGCATGTAGCCGAGATTAATTTTACTCGTGTATTTTATTTTAAAATTAATAATATACCTACTGCATAAACAAGATTATCACCTGTGACTTCACCTGTCAATTATAATAAAACAAAGCCGTAATAGCCTAGTGGTGTGACCGTCGGACTGCCAAGTCATAGGTCTCGAGTTCGAAACCTCTGACTTTTCAGATTCATGTGCGTATTGTATAATTATCACTTGCTTCAAAAACGGTGAAGGAAAACATCGTGAGGAAACCGGCATGCCTGAGAGATATTTCTCGACGGCATGTGAAGTCAAGTCAGAGGCCCATGGGCGGCTTTAAAACTCTGACACCAGTTTAGTCACTATAACCACACAAAAAGAAGAAGATAATAAACATTTTTCAACTATGTTGGGGTCGGCTTCCAGTCTAACCGAATGCAGCTGAATACCAGTATTTTACATGGAGCGACTGCCTATCTGACCTCCACAACCAAGTCATTGGGTAACACAATACCCCTTGGTAAAACTGGTTGTCAAACTTTCGGGCTTCTGACGACCCGTAACGACTGTCAAAGATCCACAAATGACAGCCGGGACCAACGGCTTAACGTGCTTTCTGAGGCACGGAGGAGTCTCGGTATGTAATGGATGGTCATCACCCAATTACGAACCGTACGTGGGGCGTAGCCTGGACTGTCAGACCCGCTACCAACTTGCTGACTAGATAATATTGTTACCACGACATGAGATATTTCTTCATAGTTCGTGCTGATACAAGAGAAGAAGGCAATTAACCAAGTAAAAACCGGCCAAGTGCGTGTCAGACCACGCACAATGAAGGGTTCCGTAGTTAGGATGAACACACTCTACATACAACTACTACACTAAACTACTACTAAACTACTACTCTACATTACAATTATTGTAATAGCAATCATGTAATTGCGTGTTATTAAAATAGGTTTTTATTTTTATTAATTTATTTATCTTTTGTATAGATTCTTTTCTATTTTGTGAATGTGAGAACGCTGTAGGCTTAGTGGACTGTAGATCTGTTGACCATTTTCTTGTTAAGTACTTGGTACTTATTGAAAGACCTACACTGTCCTCCCATACTTACATAGTAACACTGTTATTTGAAAGTATTGTAAAAGCCAATTATTTTTAATAGAGTAACCGTGGAGTTTCGTGCCGGCTCTTCTCCATAGGAAGCGACCAATTGGAACCGTGCACCTAGCTTCTGACGTTTCATAAGTGCCCCTGTAGGTTTATGTGAAATAAAATATTTTGAATTCAAGAACAAACTTAACTTTGTAATTGAAAAACATGTTTTTGCAACCGCAAATGTAAGTTGGCCGATTATTACTCGTTAACTTGTAGAGCCTACTTAGCTATGATAGTTTTCCTTTTAATTTCGTTATATAAACTACTGCCGTGAATTTTTTCACATATCCAAAACCAACCATTTTGCTGGCAGGGACACTTGATTCTAACAAAAATTTGCACTTTAAAGCTTAATATTTTGCAAACGGGTCCCTGACTCCAAAAATGATTTTCATACACTCATAACATTTTTGAACGACCTTTCCAACGATACCCCACAATACGCAATAGACGATTAAAAAAACATCGGGAACTTTACGTGTACACGGCACACAATTTTTTTTCTTCATAATTTTATTTTACCACTTTGTTGGCGTGATTTATTTGTATACCCATGCCAAATTACAGCTTTCTAGTACTAAGAGTCTCTGAGTTAAGCCGAGGACAGACATACAGACGGACATGGCGAAACTTTAGGGATTCCTTGTTGACTACGGAACCCTAAAAATAACGATTTTCTCATGAAAATAATAAGCACGTGTAACTTGTAGGTATAGGTAGGGTTTCAAAAAAAAAGATCTTTATGTATTCAACTTTATGATTTATTTCTAAATCTTTACAAATTATGATGTCGCAAATATGACATTATAATCGCTTTAAAGTTTTTTACTGAGTGTAAGTACAGTCATTGGTAAAAGTTATAGTTTCAGAATAATTATGGCCTACCTTTAATTATTATTTTTATCTTTACATCTTTAGTTGTGTTTTCAAATTTAAAAGGGCACTAAACGAATTATTAATTGAAAAAAGTTATTACATAATTGATGCTGATTTATTCCATTTGTTTGTTTTTAAGCTATTGCATAGCTTTTATCGCGGGCTTTGAGCGCGGCGACCGAATCAAGAAATTCCGTAACGTAACGAAAATAAAACCTAACACCCCCCACTCCGCCTACCATGTAATGACGGTTCCCATGACAACGTGATGTTGTCATAGGAAACGTGATGTGTGAACTTCGTTCCCATGACAACGTGATGTTGTCATGGAGGTTACAAATGCTATGCAATAGCTTTACCGCGGCAGTCCCCGAGTGTCACACGTTTTTTTTTTTTTTTGTGTAACGTTGTTGACATTTGATTATTTTTTTATAAATATGTCATTTTTACTGTAATTCGAACGATTTGATATTAATTTGTATTTTTTACTATAATTTTCTAACTGTTATTTAAAATTGTAATGTCTTTAAATTTGTGTAAATTAAAAATGATTAGCATGCCCATGTGACGGTAGAACATGGAGAACTATTATAATAAAACATCTATGTGCTAATTACCCATGTTTGCAAAGTAATAAATGATTTGATTTAATCTTACCGAAATAATCCTAGACCTACCTAATAGACTGAAGCGTGGTGGGGGTTTGTAGCTAAGTAATAACAGCCGCACGGGTCGATCGATCAGGTTAAGCTACACTTTCCGCGGTTGGTCCGTGGACGGGTGACCATCTTTGCATACAGAGACTCCTTCGTGCCTCGGAAAGCACGTTAAGCCGTTGGTCCCGGCTGTCATTTGTAGATCTTTGACAATCGTTACGAGTGGTTAGAGGCTCAAAAGTCTGACAACCAGTCTTACCAAGGGGTATCGTGTTACCTAGTAACTAAGTTGTGGAGGTCAGATAGGCAGTCGCTCCATGTAAAATACTGGTATTCAGTTGCATCCGGTTAGATTGGAAGCTGACCCCAACATAGTTGGGAAAAGGCTAGGCAGAAGAACCTGAAGCGTGGTGAACTGGTGATCAATGATCATTCCTTCTCTGTATGAGAAGAGTTTTTAATGAAGCCTTTTCATTATTATTTTGTGGTAATTGCACTATTCAGCCTATTCTTTTCTTATGAAAAATTTAAAATAAATTACGAAACTGCGAGCTAAGCTAGATTATGAAAGTAGTGTTGTTTAATTAGTTAATTACAAAGAATTATGTAACTAATTAGTATTTTATGCAACAAAACACGTGTACTTTCTTAAATACGTTTTAATTAAGTGCATTCTAAAAAACCTGTTGCTTTTAAAAGTTGGAATTGGAGAATTTACATAAATAAGACAAGAAATTTGATAAAATACGTACATTAATAATATTAATCAGAATAATGTCCTATTTGTATTTCGTCTGAGAATTTTTGCTTTCCGCTGTTTTTTTACCGTCTGCATTTATTTTTGTTACTTCGATCTATCAAGAGTTCAACAACACACAATTACAACTGTGTTGTGAAGGTCAGATAGGCAGTCGCTCCATGTAAAATACTGGTATTCAGCTGCATCCGGTTAGACTGCAAGTCGACCACAACAAAGAGTCAGAAGGGGTCGGGAAAAGGATAGGCAGATGATGCTAATATCAAGAGGTCAACTGTTTTCACGAAAACTAAAAAAGTCTGCTCGCCATCAATGATTGAAAACAAAAAAAAAAAATACTCGACATATTCAATGATGTTTTTCTTTTGTCGTCGAATGTACACAGATTCAAAATGGCGGCTTATTATTATTCGCAGTTCCGTTACAGTAGTGATGGCCTAGTGGTGTGACCGTCGAACTGTCAAGTCATAGGTGTCGAGTTCGAACCCAAGGCACGCACCTCTGACTTTTCGGATTCATGTGCGTATTGTATAATTATCACTTGCTTCAAAAACGGTGAAGGAAAACATCGTGAGGAAACCGGCATGCCTGAGAGATATTTCTCGACGGCATGTGAAGTCAAGTCAGAGGCCCATGGGCGGCTTTAAAACTCTGACACCAGGTTAGTCACTAAAGACACGAAAAAGAAGAACTTAAAAAACATAACGCCTGTATTATTTCGAATGGGTTAGACAGAGTTGTACCCATAGTACACCCACATTTCGCCAGTTATGTTTAAGTCCCATGTAATAGGGGGCGAGCCTATTGCCATCTACCGGGCACAAATCCAGACTCCGAGCTGCTACTGAGAAATTTCAGATAGAAAATCCCAATAACACTTTGCCCGACCCGGGAATCGAACCCAGGACCTCATGCTTAGCAGTAGCGCTTGCGACCACTAGACCAACGAGGCAGTCGTCATCGTGGATTTCATTATTATATTTAGTAATAATATTTATTTGTGTATATATAATTTAAAAAAAACAACTAATCGGTCAACAACTAGTACCTCAGATAGAGGATGACATAAAAGAAAACATTTATTATTCATTATTTATAATTATGTAATAAAAAAGTATACAGGGTGTTTAGCAGAACGTTGAACATACGAAAATGGTGGATTTGTGGGGTCATCTGCTACTTACTCAGCCCTAATTTATTTGGCCCTGGCGCCCCGGATTAAAAAAAATTTTTTGTTTTTGCTTTCTTCTATTTTCACAACTTTCTTAACTTTAAAGTGTAATTTTTATTATAAAAACAGGCAATATTTTTGTTTTTTTTAAAATCTTTAATGTTGGCAGATTTTATAAAAATAAAATTATTGCTTTATTCAGATGTTAGCTAGAAAAAAGTTATGAATCCTCAAACTTACAGAAAGATGTAAAAAAACTTAAATCTTAATTTCAACTTGCATTAATTAAAAAAACCAGGGGGGCCAGGGCCAAATAAATTAGGGCTGAGTAAGTAGCAGATGACCCCACCTATCCACCATTTTCGTATGTTCAACGTTCTGCCAAACACCCTGTATACGGTACTTATTACAAAAAAAAAAACAATACCTATTTAAATTGTTTGTTTTTCTGTCTGGCTGTTTATTCTGGCTAATCTCCGAAACAGCTGGACTGATTTTAACGGGACTTTCACTGGCAGATAGCTGCTGTTCTAAGGCTACTTTTATTTTAGAAAAAGAATTGAGATCCTTCCAGGCGAATCCGCTGGCAGCAGGAATGTCTTTTTTATGAATTCTCTCATATCGGTACAATATTTTTATCTCACGAGGCGACGCGCGCTTCCCCGTCGGCATGATTTTTTCCGACATCATCAACAATCATCGTCATATTTTAATCAATTTACACAAAACCTTCAATAAATTATACACATACATCTTCCTCATGAATCACTCCGTCCATTGGTGAAAACCGTTTGAAAATTCGGTCGGTAGTTTTTGAGCTTATCGCGTCCCGACAGACAAACAGACGCGGCGGGGGACTTTGTTTTATAATATGTACGGCTAGTGAGATAGTAATATGATTGAAACGTGCTTCGACTCTTCCTTTCACTATTGTAAATTACAGCAACATTGTATTAACTTTGACCTCTGTTTCATATTCTTCTCAAGTATTTTTTTTTTAAGTGAAAACTTCTTTAGGCATTGTGGGCATTTTTGAGATGGGACTAAACCATTGATTTCGCGACACCATGACGACACCTCGTTTTTGTAAACGTGATTGTGCTCTTTATTTATATAACGTTAGGGATCAATGTTATATGCAAGTATTTTTACTTTAAAGGTTTTGTAAACGCGATTGTGCTCTTTATTTAGATAAGGTTACGGACCAATGTTCTATACAAGTATTTATCTTCCACCAAGGCGATCTTGTTCAAGTTTTCACTTCTGTCGGCATTCCCGGAGTGCAACTGCCATTTTTTTTGTACATTTTATTAAAACAATATACAAACATTATTAATACATTATGCATTGTTAACATCATATTAACTTTGGTCTATGTTTTCTAACCTATCATTATTATTTTTTTGTACATTATTAATTATAATATATAGTCTAGTCATCTAGCGTATTATTAATAATCCATAGCCAATCCTAATGATAATGGGAATCCCAGAGAAACAATTATTATCTAGATTGTGTAAGATTTTCTATGCATAAAAAGTAATTAATTGATATATAATTATATTGTTTACTTTATATTTAATTATTAAATTGATCAATTGTCTATCTCCTCATCTATAAACTAATTTAATAATAATAAATATGCGCAAGTCATGCAGCCCCTGCCATTTTATCCGTGTGCATATAAAACATAGATCAGTCAGGGGCCATAGTCCTTCCATAGTTCCAGGTGACTAGTCCACTTTAGCAACCCAAACACATAGTCCGATATCTTTGTTTCCATATCGTCCGGGGTATCGTCTTTGACATTTCTTGGAACCCTAGGGGTTCCGAGAAATGTCAAAGACGTAAAAAATAATAATAATAACCAATTTGACCAACACCTAAGGAGGCTCTCGTTGGGCAGCTGGATTAAGGGCTTGATTCAGAAGGCGGTACTCCTGGACACGGCTCGCATTGTCAGGAGGTTCCTCTCTCTGGAGCCTTGACCGCCGGTAGCTTGGACCCTGTTCCCGATAATATTTTTAAATGTTTCTATATTTTTAAACGACTTACAAAAAAAAAAACAACCGACTTCCAAAAAACACAACAAAGTGAAAAATAACTTTAATTTTGGAAGTCGGTGTCTTTGGTTTTGAATTTCCATTTTTTGTCGCCGACTTCCGAAATTAAAGTTATTTTTCACTTTGTAGTGTTTTTTGGAAGTCGGTTGTTTTTTTTTTTTTTGTAAAAAGTTTTCATTTTTCACTTGTTAGTTGTGGTACCTACACCACACAAATTCGAAAACCGCTACCTGCTATGTAAATAACAGTGACAAGAACTTATCATATCATCCACATACTAAGTGGGAAAAAGTACGTATTACTGAAGCTAACTCAAAAACTATCAAAGCAAATTTAATAAAATTTATATGGGACCATCTCGAGAGCATACCCTTTTAAACAAAAAATAATTTTCAAAATCGGTCCACAATTGACGGAGAAATCGGTGGACATACATTAAAAATAAAAAAACGTGTGGCACTCGGGGACTGCCGCGGTAAAGCTATTGCATAGCATTTGTAACCTCCATACTTCCTATTTGTCAACGCTACACTTGGGATGATGACGTGATGACATAAAACAAAAATTACGTTCCCATGACAACATCACGTTGTCATGGGAACCGTCATTACATGGTAGGCGGAGTGGGGGGTTAGGTTTTATTTTCGTTACGTTACGGAATTTCTTGATTCGGTCGCCGCGCTCAAAGCCCGCGATAAAAGCTATGCAATAGCTTAAAAACAAACATACGCGACGAACATATTACCTCCTCTTTTTTGGAAGTCGGTTAAAAATTGGACATGCATTGAGCCGTAAAATGGATCACATAGATGATCTGCAATTTATATTATTGCTATTTGAAGTTTAACGACCTTTGTTCGACCTTGCCTCAAGGCGAATGTGCGCCCGGTTTTACTCTAAAATTCTGATTAAGGCGTCGATAACCGACTTTTAATGTTTTTATACTGAAGATCACGTTTAAACGAGTAATGTTAATGATTTGTAAAAATTATAATATATGTTAAAATTAGATCATTTGCTTAATAACTCAATCTGTGAATATTTTAGATTATGTTTATATTACATAATGTAATTAAAACTGAGAATCACGCAAAAACTGTCTAGCGTATTTTTCTGAAACCATCACCATTTTAAAGATAATTTAACTATTTATCTGTTAGTGTACGTGTTTTATTAAAATACTTTATGATTTATGTATAATAAATTAATAGTGCGTCTAATTTGGGACAGCGCTCCTTAACGGGCGAGTCCTATTACTGGCTGGACGTACGACGCGTTGCGTGAGCTCAGTACAGAACACGCAAGCTAACCACTCAAGGCCACTGGCATATATCGGCGTCTTAAAAACTGCATAGTCTCTCCAATTTAGCTTCAATAATAATTTTTGTATATTAATATGTTTTTTTTGTACAAATTGTCCTTAGTCCTTATTGTTATTTGTACTGTTATACAACACGTCCCGGAATTAACACACACCACCAAACACCCCAATTAGAATCATCATCATTTCAGCCGAAAGACGTCCACTGCTGGACATAGGCCTCCCCCAAGCTCCGCCACTTCGACCGATTCTGTGCTTTCCGCATCCAGCGGATTCCTTTACAAGGTCATCGGTCCATCTTGTGGGAGGTCTTCCAACGCTATACGTCTTCCGGTACGCGGCCGCTACTCCAGAACCTTTCGACCCTGTCGGCCATTCGTTCTGCGAGCAATGTGCCCTGCCCATTGCCACTTAAGATTGGCAATTCTTCGGGCAATGTCGGTTATTATGTTGTAATCATAGTACATACACTGAATTTTTCCTATTGTTTATAAAACATTTTTTAAATAATTTTTGTTATGCTGATTGTGGGAGAAAATTGGTTACATAAAAAATCTACGCACGCACAGGTATATTAGGCCGCGTGCACTTTCCATGCGTTTTCGTACGAATTTCACTCGTACGTATACGAACGACCATGGTCGTACGAATTGAGTTGATTTCGGATGTCGGAACTATGCGTTCGTATACATACAGTGGCGGGTCAAGATCAAAATTGAATGTGGGTGAGGTATATTTCGCGAGGCCCTCTAGTGGCGCAAGAAGACGGAAAAAAAAACAGCTGAACTGTTGTCAAATTTTTAGGTACAGGTCTCGTTATAGGATAGGCCGTTCAAAAATATTGCGGGTCTGTGAAAACCATTTTTCTATTTCGGAATCCGTTTGCGTAATATTAAGCTTTAAAACACGTTCAGTGCTGGGACCCTCCTGGAGGGCTCGTGTCATTATCGTTTTAAGTTGAGTAAAATTTTTTTTCCACGCTTTCACGGCTTTTATGTAATGCATAAACCTTCGAGGTGCGAGGCCCCTCGGACCGGGAGGCCGTAGGCAGTGGCCAACGTCGCCCACGCCTGACGATGCAATACGTACGACTAAGTCGCACCCAGTCTGCGCGCTCCATTTGTACTTGGAAGGTCGGGATCGTTCGTGCGTGTTCGTACGTGTACGCACGAGTGAAATCCGTACGTAAAAGCATCCAAAGTGTGCGCGACGTTAGGGTCTAGCGTAGTAGGTACTTCGTCCATTTTGTTTTGACTGTGCCGCGGAAGTGTGTCTGTAATTTACGCAGATTTAATTATTTTTGGGGTAAAAAATTACTTATATTAAATTAAAATTATACTTTCATAAATTCAGTTACATATTGTAGAAACCCCCTCATTTCGCCAGTTATGTTTAAGTCCCATGTAATAGGGGGCGAGCCTATTGCCATCAACCGGGCACAAATCCAGACTCCGGGCTGGTATTGAGAAATTCCAGATGAAAAACCCAATAACACTTTGCATGACCCTGGAATTGAACCCAGGATGCTTAGCGGTAGCGCTTGCGAGCACTAGACCATCGAGGCAGTCGTATTTGTTTCACAACTTTAAGGTATTCATAGACATGTTTTATGAAGTAAATCATTACAAAACATATTAGTTTGAACGTCTCCGTTCAAGGCGTTATTACTTAATTTATGGCATTATTTGCTCATAATTTAACTACTCTTTAATTAAGCAAGAAATAATATCGGCCTCTAGCTGCTCCAATGCAGGACAAAAAGCCTCTTTTCTTACTTTTTTTACATATTTCCTTTGACATAATATTTTCATTATTTGACATATGTACAACGTGTATGAAATGCGCAAAACCTCAGACACTCCAATTGATTTTTAATTCAATTGATCTATTTCAGAGAGAAAAAAAAACCTTAAATTTTTATTTCTGAAGGTATTTGCATTGAAATAAAAGCTTTTATTATCCCGCGTATGAGAAAATTTAAATTGGTCGACAACAATTTGTGTTTGTTTACCTATTTTGGCGGGTTTGCGCATGTGATGGCTTGACCTATTAATAAATAGACACGGCAACATTTTTAATAAAGATTTTTTGAAAAATGTTACTTAAGATAGTTAATTGATTCAGGCGTGACCTTGCGGAAATCCATTATAAAATACAATAGACGTGGATATATTTAGTAACCTGTTCCGCTTAGCTATTTCTAAAGAGCCATAAAAAACTCCTTGAAGAAATTGACACGTGTTTCACCTTTCAACGAGGCATCCTCAGGATAACAATTGACTTGTCGCGAACCCGAACACGACGTGTTGCCACACCGAGTGCTGAACGCAGACTCTGCGATCATATTAAACTCGTGTCCGTACTAAATATCCACGTCTATTGTATTTTAGAATTATAATTCCGTGTATACGGAATTCATCATATACGGAATCATCATCATCTGCCTAGCCTTTTCCCAACTATGTTGGGGTCGGAATCAATTATAATAATTATAAAAATCATCAATACAACTCTTGACTTGTTGTTACGGGTCGTCAGAAGCCCGAAAGTCTGACAACCAGTCTTACCAAGGGATATCGTATTATCTAGTTACTGGGTTGTGGAGGTCAGATAGGCAGTCGCTCCATGTAAAATACTGGTATTCAGCTGCATCCGGTTAGACTGGAAGCCGACCCCAACATAGTTGGGAAAAGGCTAGGCAGATGATTGCAATTCATAATGAATATTTTAGTACACTACAGAGCTATAATTTCATATTTCCTTCATTAATAATAACAAATTAATAAAAACAGGTAAATATTTGACAGCTATTTCTGACGTTGCCAACTTTCAAAACAATGTTGGCCCAGTGGTAACAACCCAACTTACGAGTCATAGGTCATGAGTTCGAACCCAGACAGGCGCTTTACTTTGTGTAAATAATTTCATCACCACTGCTCTCAAAACGGTGAAGGAAAACATCGTGAGGAAACCGGCATGTCCTAGAACCAAAAATTCGAAGACATGTGACATCTACCAACCCGCACTGGGCCCGCGTGGTAGATTACAGCCCACTGCCTTCGAAAAGTGGCATGTGTACCAGTAGTGGGAACATTCTAGGCTGATTATGCAACTTTTAGAATGCACGCTTTTAAATGTTTCCATAAGAATTATCTTTTTGTCAATATTTTTTGTTGTTTTTGTTTTTATAATTGAAGAAGTCAGACGGGTGAATACCCCAGACATAACCCAGACATGCTTTTAGAATCCAAAAACCTGTTTCCAGGCTACAAAGGCAATTATGTCCGTGTAATTTATTGCTTATCTATTACTTTTAAAGGTCGTGAGTTCAAACTTTTGTTTTTTTTTTTTTAAATAGGTTTGTACAAACACTTTTACACGTAAATAGTAATTTAAAAGATCAAGTGCGTGTCGGATCACGCACAATAAAGGTTTCCGTAGATGGGATAAATTTATTCAAAAAAAAAAAAAAAATTCAAAAGTCATTTATTCAAACTAGGCTGAGAATCAGCACTTTTCGAACGTCAAAATTACATAAGACAGTCCCCCAAAACGCCCACCCTTCACCACTTCCTAGTGCCTTTAGCTGGGAAGAAGAAGAGGCCCAAGAACAAACTTAACTTTTTAGTATATTTATGTGTACATTTCTATTCTTTTGTTGTTAGGATTTTGCTCATAGGACGATTTACTAAAAGGACATTTTGCTAAAGTGTCGTTTTGATTATGGCTCGTTTTGCTAATAGGAAGATTTGCTTTTAGGACTTTTGATACGGAGGGTTTGAAAAACATGTTTTCCGATACGGAATGTATGGGAGAACATGTTTTTGCAACTGCAAATGTAAGTTGGTCGATTATTACTTACCTTGTAGAGCCTACTTAGCTGTGATAGTTTTCGTTTTAATTTCGATATATATACCACTGCTGTGAATTTTTCCACATATCCAGAACCAAACAATTAGCTGGCAGAGGGGGACCCTTGACTCTGACAAAAATTTGCACTTTAAAGCTTAATATTTCGCAAATGGATTCCTTAATCTAAAAATGGTTTTCGCAAACTCACAATATTTTTGAACGACCTTTCTAACGTTACCTCATACCATGGGATAGACGAGAAAAAAAATACATCACCACTTTAAGTGTAGGGGAGGAACTCTAAAATTACCACTTTATCGGCGTGATTAATATGTTACTCATGCCAAATTACTGCTTTCTAGTACTAGCAGTCTCTGAGCTAAGCTGCGGACAAACAGACAGACAGACGTGGTGAACTATAAGAGTTCCTTGTTGACTACGGAACACTAAAACTAGATAAGGTCGGCATTTCCTATCTGAATACTCTGAGAAGAAAGGCCAAAATAAACTCAAAGGACGACTGTATTTTACGAGCCAATGGTGCCGATTCCCTTGTTCACAAACTAAACTAAATTTAAGTTCAGTGCATCTTTTTCTTTCTATTTCATTAAGAAAAGGACAGAAGGTAAATTTTAGTTTAGTCCTGTCAAATTAATCAGCGGTTGACGTAAATTGACGTAATTTTAGTCGGCAAGTTTTTAATCACATCTAAACTTGTATGGAGTAGTGACAGGTGCTGGTTAATTTGACAGGACTAAACTAAAATTTATCTTCTGTCCTTTTCTTAATGAAATAGAAAGAAAAAGATGCACTGAACTTAAATTTAGTTTAGTTTGTGAACAAGAGAATCGACACCAATGTCGTTAAAAGTTTTACCATTTTAAGATAAGAAGTTCAAAGTTTATTAAATATCCGGTCTGAGGTAAGGTCGCCTTTATTTGTTGTGATTTGTGTGCATTGGTTTAAAATAGTTTGAAACTGAGCTTCGTTTGCTCAGAGTTATTGGTTCTTTTCCGGGTTGCGACAAAAATTGTGCGTCTGTTTAGATTTTTTTATGGAGTGGCTAAGTAATAACAGTCGCACGGGTTGATCCGACAGGTTAAACTACGCCTGCCGGGGTGGGTCCGTGGATGGGTTACCATCTTTACATACTGAGACTCCTCCGTGCCTCGGAAAGCATGTTAAGCCGTTGCTCCCGGCTGTCATTCGTGGATCTTTGACAGTCATTACGGGTAGTTAGAAGCCCGAAAGTCTGACAACCAGTCTTACCAAGAGGTATCGTATTACCCAGTTACTGGGTTGTGCAGGTTAGATAGGCAGTCGCTCCATGTAAAATACTGGTATTCAGCTGCATCCGGTTAGACTGGAAGTCGACCCTAACATAGTTGGGAAAAGGCTAGGCAGATTGTTTTTTTAAGCTATTGCATAGCTTTTATCGCGAGCTTTGAGCGCGGCGACCGAATCAAGAAATTCCGTAACGTAACGAAAATAAAACCTAACACCCCCCACTCCGCCTAGCATGTAATGACGGTTCCCATGACAACGTGATGTTGTCATGGGAACGTAATTTTTGTTTTATGTCATCACGTCATCATCCCAAGTGTAGCGTTGACAAATAGGAAGTATGGAGGTTACAAATGCTATGCAATAGCTTTACCGCGGCAGTCCCCGAGTGCCACACGTTTTTTGTTTGTTTAGATATTTTTATTGGCTTTACCAATAAAATTAGGCTTGACCGCTCACAATTTTTCCATCGTTACTTTTGTCTGTCACTTTCCTTATAGCCAACCACAAGTTATTTAGATATACCTACATACTTTATTATCACAATATAAAAACAAAGTCCCCCCATCGCGTCTGTCTGTCTGTCTGAACGCGATAAACATAAAAACTACCGAACGGATTTTCACACGGTTTTCACCAATGAGGAAGGTTTTGGTGTATAATTTATTAAGGTTTTTGTATAAATTGATTGAAATATGACGATGTTAATTACTCCAAGTGGAATTAACATTAATTACATTTTATTGCACTTGTGGCTAAGTTACAACAGCTACACGGGTCGATCGATCAGGTTAAGCTACGCTTGCCGCGGTTGGTCTCTGGGTGGGTGACCATCTTTACATACCAAGACCCCTCCGTGCCGAAAGCACGTTAAGCCGTTGGTCCCGGCTGTCATTCGTAAATCTTTGACAGTCGTTACAGGTAGTTAGAATCCCAAAAAGTCTGACAACCAGTCTTACCAAGGGGTACCGTGTTACCTAACTAGGTTGTGGAGGTCAGATAGGCCGTCGCTCCATGTAAAATACTGGTATTCAGCTGCATCCGGTTAGACTGGAAGTCGACCCCAAAATAGTTGGGAAAAGGCTAGGCAGATGATGATATTTTATTCTAACCCTTTGCTTGACGTAACAGACAGATGGCTATGTACGACAGAAAAAATGTAGGCATAATAATGCTCTACTACCTACTCGTGTGAAGACGGGACGGGTTGCCAAAGTGAATGCATGTTTGTAACGCTTTCACTGCTAAACCACTGAACTGATATTCATGAAATTTTGTTTAACGATAGTTCCCTAAGAAAAAAAAAAGGCGTTATTTTTAAATATCAACCCCTAATTTGAATAAAATGGTATTTTAACGTTTCTAAGAAAAAATCACCCTCATCTACCTTTTCCCAACTATGTTGTGGTCAGTTTCCAGTCTAACCGAATATAGGTGAATACCAGTGTTTTACATGAAACGACTGCCTGTCTGACCTCCACAACTCAGTTACTGGGTAACTCGATACCTTTTGGTAAAACTTTGTTATCAGAATGTTGGATTTCTGACTACCCGTAACGACTGTCAAAGATATACAAATGACAGCCAGGACCAACAGCTTAACGTGCTTTCCGAGGCACGGAGGGATCTCGATATGTAATAGTTGGTCACCCATCCACGAACCAACCGCGACAAGCGAAGCTTACTTAACCTGCACAAAATGCTCGTATACTAACATATATACAGGGTGGCAGGGACATCGACGCGAAAACTGTTACCATGGATTCAGTACATGATTCTGAACACCCTGCGTTGAAATTTTTGGACAGTTATTAAAAAAAAACTGCTGTTTCATAGAAAAGTGCAATACCTACGTGGTCAAAATGTATGGAACAGCAGATTTTTTTTTTAATAACCGACGAAAATTTTGAACGCAAGGGGTTCAGAATCATGTACTGAATCCATGGTAACAGTTTTCGCGGCGATGCCAGCCTGTATACACCGTGAAATTTGAATCACAGTTTTGTTAGAACAAACGTTGTTCAGACCATGGTTTACTACCATTCTACAACATCCAATAAAAAAAAAACATACCTACTTGGTTTTTGAAAAAACACAAAAAGACAAAGTTTAAAATGTCAAGATTATCTACTGTTTAATAAATTTGGTTTATGGAGGTACATTTCCCTGTAGATAATGCTGTGTCCCGTGCGTGGTGTCTGTGTTGTAGGGAGTAACGATAATCTTGACATTTTAAACTTTGTTTTTTTTGTGTTTTTTCAAAAAGCATTTTTTTTTTATTGGAAGCTGTAGAATGATAGTAAACCATGGTCTGAACAACGTTTGTTCTAGCAAAACTGTGATTCAAATTTCACGGTGTATACAGGATGGCAAGGACATCGACGCGAAAACTGTTACCATGGATTCAATAAAAACAATCTGCTGTTTCATAGAAAAGTGCAATACCTACGCGGTCAAAATGTATGGAGCAGCGGATTTTTTTTTAAATAACTGACGAAAATTTTCAACGCAGTGTGGTCCAGAATCATGTACTGAATCCATGGTAACAGTTTTCGCGTCGATGTCCCTGCCACCCTGTATATATGTTAGTATACGAGCATTTTGTGCAGGTTAAGTAAGCTTCGCTTGTCGCAGTTGGCTCGTGGATGGGTGACCATCAATTGACGGGGTCCGCTAGTGCCAATGCCTGCCGGGGGTTCGAAGAAAACCGATAGGGACATCGTAGCCCTCGGAAACAGGGCAACCGAAGGAACACGGGTGGGTTTTAGTCAGTGTAAGAGTCTGACACGCCCTCGAGCTCCGCCCAGAGCGGGAGAAGTTATTTGATAATTTCACACCCAAAAAAAAAGGGGTTCAGAATCATGTACTGAATCCATGGTAACAGTTTTCGCGTCGATGTCCCTGCCACCCTGTATATTTTAAATCTCAATTTATAACTCACAACGTTAATTTATTTATCTGTGCTTGTGCAAATTAATTACTCATTCAACAGACTCCATGGTATGGTTTTTTGCTCTGCCATTGTACGCGGTTATTACAAGCAATTATCACTCGGTAAATCTTGCATCATAGCTACCAATTGCAGTCCAGTCCCTAATTGCGTAATGCACGATCAATCACAATCTGTTTCGATTTGAAACAGATTGCTAATCCATTGCTTCGTAAGTTGGAATTAAAATCTGCTCAACAACGTAAATAACGCAATGAATGTTGTTGAACTGTCAAAATGAAATAAATTTGTCATAATTGTTTACGAAAATAAGTTACGCAAATATACAGGGTCAAATAAATTTTGCTAGCGAGTCTCAACGGACATGATGGGTATCAACAACTCTACAAAATAAAAATTGATGAATTTTTTATGGTCTTTGACCGTAGGTAGTTTTGTTGTTTGAAATATTGATGGAAGAGTCCTTGGATCGATACTGGATCGCTCAATGTGATTGTGATTAGGAATTTCTAAACAGGGTCGCAAAAAAAATCAGCTGTTCCATACATTTTGACCGCGTATTATTGCACTTTTCCATGAAACAGCTGATTTTTTGATAACCGACGCAAAATTTCAACGCAGGAGGGTTCAGAATCATGTACTGACCATGGTCACAGTTTTTGCGTCGATGTCCCTGCCACCCTGTATAGCGACGAGGACAATTTGTATTTGGTTGACAGTAATAGCCTTGTCCCCTCAATCAATCTGCCCAGCCTTTTCCCAACTATGTTGAGGTCGGCTTCCAGTCTAACCGGATGCAGCTGAAAACACACCGCCACATACGAATCTCCTGCATCGCGCAGTTAGAGTTTACCGAGCAATCGACATACATACAAGATTTCAACTTCAAACCGATGGGCAGTTGCCCGCCAGACACAACACCCGTCTGGTCGGAGGATCCTCCCTTTTCTATGGTGGATGAGTGAACTTTACACCCTGTTCCTCATGCCCCTAAATGCTTTTCAAGGCACGGAAGAGTCTCGGTATATTAAGATGGTCACCCATCCACGAACCAACCCCGGCAAGCGTAGCTTAACCTGATGGATCAAACCGCGTGGCTAAGTAAGAACTTAGCCACGAGCTCCTAGTACTGTGTGGTCTCAAGGTTGTAAGTGCGACTGCTGAGCTGGTCTCGGGATCGATAACACGATTGGATAAAGTGTAATTGGGTTTTTCGATTAGGAATTTCTCAGTAGCAGCCCGGAGTCTAGATTTGTGCCCGGTTGATGGCAATAGGCTCGCCCCCTATTACATGGGACTTAAACTCAAACTCAAAGCATTTATTTCAATTAAACCATTTACAGGCACTTTTGAATTGTCAAAGAATCGGTCAGTTAGTCAAAAAGTTGAAGCTAGTTGCCCATTCCAAAACGTAGATCTCTATGGAAAAGAACGGGCAAGAAACTCCAAGGACACTCTTTTAAATATAGATATTACAAAATCCTGGGTACATTATTCTTGTTGCTTCTATATGTGAGAACAATGTACAAAAAATAATTAAACATAACTGGCGAAATGTGGGTGTACTATAAGTACACCTCTACTTAACCCTTCGGGATTACAGGCGTGATGTTTTGTTGTATCTTTTCCTCATTAAATACCTACTATCTCTAATTAGTAATTAATATTCTCAATGTCATGGCAACAGGCTTGCCACTTAGGTTACAATCATCTGTCTATAATGTTTTCTGAGCTAAGTTTTTATCGACTTCTGGTTTGATTCGGAAGTTGCCATTAACGAAACGAATTGAGTATTTCTTTGTTTACACTTTTAGTTACAGTCCGGGAAATTAAATTTTACGCAGATTCACATCAATTGGCCGTGAAATAATTATACTATGTCAGACGATTGTCAAAGAATGACAATCTACAACGTGTAACGTTGAATGCGCAAAACCTCAAAATAGTTTGATCAGAATAACGAGCAGAATCAATTGAATCACTTTTTAATATAGGTCAAATTTTTCAAAAAATCTTCATTAAAAACGTTGCCGTGTCTAATTATTAATAGGTCACAAATGGTTGTCGACTAATTTAAATATTCTAATCCCGCGTATGAGAAAATTTAAATTAGTCGACAACCATTTGTGTTTGTTTACCTATTTTGGCGGGTTTGCGCATGTGATGGCTCGTCGATCCATAAAGTTAAGCTACGCTTTCCGGGGTTGGTCTGTGGATGGGTGACCATCTTTACATACCGAGACTCCTCCGTGCCTCGGAAAGCATGTTAAGCCGTTGGTCTCGGCTGTCATTCGTGGATCTTTGACAATCGTTACGAGTCGTCAGAAGCCTGAAAGTCTGATAACCAGTCTTACCAAAGGGTATCGTATTACCCAGTTACTGGGTTGTGGAGGTCAGATAAGCTGTCGCTCCATGTAAAATACTGGTATTCAGCTGCATCCGGTTAGACTGGAAGCCAACCCCAACATAGTTGGGAAAAGGCTAGGCAGATTGATTTTTTTATGTTGATATTAACTTAAAAATGGTGGTATTTAAGAATGCTAATTCTGGGCCCGTGTGGTGGATTATGGCCCACTCCCTCTCACAGAAACAGGAGGCCTATGTCCCAGCAGTGGGCTGATACTTATGCCAACAGTGCGTTTGAATTGGCGAAACGGTCACATAAAAACCTCAAACCGAATAAAAAACCCAAGACATAGCGCTGTCAACAGTGATGTGAAGCTGGTTTCGTAAACATGTGTGCACTTAGTGAGGTGTAGTTGGATTGTAGTGTCATTGTAAATGGTTGTAAATGTGTGTGTGAGCGTGTATGCACAGAGCGGAGGTGTAGTTCTGGCATGCTTCACTGTATTGTTCGCAGCGTTGTGTCTTGGTGTTTTATTTGGTCTGAGATAAAAACATATTGAAATCTCGATTTTTTGTCAGTAATTTGTATGGAACATTGACAAAAATCCTTTTTACAAAAAAAAAACAACCAACTTCAAAAAAAACACTACAATGTGAAAAATAACTTTAATTTCGGAAGTCGGTGTCTTTGGTTTTTAATTTTCGTTCTTTGTCACCGACTTCCGAAATTAAAGTTATTTTTCACTTTGTAGTGTTTTTTTTGAAGTCGGTTGTTTTTTTTTTGTAAAAAGTTTTTATTTTTAACTTTTTAGTTGTGATACCTACCCCACACAAATTCGAATACCACTACCTGCTATGTAAATAACAGTGACAGGAAGTTATCATAATATCATCCACATACTAAGTGAGGCAAAAATACGTATTATTGAAGCTAACTTAAAAACTGCCCAAGCAAAGTTAATAAAATTTATAAGGGACCACCTCTGAAGTATGATCTACCAAACAAAAAAAGAACCATCAAAATCAATTCATAAATGACGGAGTAATCGCGTAACAAACATACAAAAAAAAAAAACCTCCTCCTTTTGGAAGTCGGTTAAAAATAAAGATTTCAATATGTTTTATGTAAATGTTGTGCGAACGCACAGTAAAAATGCTAAAAGAAGACATTTTCTACAAGCCAACTGATGTGACTTCGAAATAAGCTTCATCTTCTTAAATATAAAATTCTCGTGTCACAATGTTAGTTACCTTACTCCTCCGAAACGGCTTTACTGATTTTTATCAAATTTTATATGCATATTCAGTAGGTCTGAGAATCGGCTACTATCTATTTTTCATACTACTAAGTGATAAGGGTTGTCCACCCCAAACAAATAATTGGCAAAACAACGTTTGCTGGGGTCAGCTAGTGTTTTTATATTATTGTGAAAACTTGATGTTAGTTCTTTTGTTATTTTTGACAATTTATTAATTGAGTTCACTGATCTTTTTATTTGCACGTGTTTCTGTGACAAATTAATATATTTTTCAATCTTTAAAGGCTAACTAGAGCGTTTATTCTGAAAGTTGGCAACATCTCAAATACCTGTCAAATATTTCCCTTTTTTGATCAATTTGGCAATATTACTGTATGGAAATATGAAATATGGCTAACTAGCAAACTAAAATATTGACTGTGAAATGCTTAAATAATATCGTAACACCGAATATTTAGTTTTAGATGTAAATAAAGTATTTGGAAACTTTTCAAATGCCTTTTTTTACATCTAAAACGGTTACAACATCAAATTCCGTGTTATAATTGCAATTCAATTAATCTGCCTAACCTTTTCCCAACTATGTTGGAGTCGGCTTCCAGTCTACAAGGCTGCAGCTGAATACCAGTATTTTACATAGAGCGACTGCCTATCTGACCTCCACAACCCAATAACTGGGTAATACGATACCCCTTGGTAAGACTGGTTGTCAGAATTTCAGGCTTCTGACGACCCGTAACGACTGACAAAGATTCATGAATGACAGCCGGGACCAACAGCACCTTTCCAAGGCACGGAGGAGTCTCGGTATGTAAAGATGGTCACCCATCCAAGGATCAACCCCGGCAAGCGTAGCTTAACCTGTCGGATCGACCCGTGCGGCTATTATTACTTATCCACGAGCTCCTTATAACTGCAATTCATTCATTAGTAATATTCTAGTACACTAATTAACGATGTTTCATATTTCCATACAGTAATATTGCCAAATTAATCAAAACAGCGAAATATTTGACAGCTATTTCCGACGTTGCCAACTCTTAAATACCTACGTTTAATGTATATTATTGGCCATTTAATATCAGTCTGTTGGTACCTACACTAGATGTCCTAACACATAAAAGAAACGTGTTTCAAGAAAACCAGTTTCTTCTTATGTAACACTTGATAAGATGATGACACTTTCACTAGGTAGACTAACCTAGATTTTAGTCTAGATTTTATCGACGTGGCTACATTTTCTTGTTGTATTTTTCCTCAAGTGTTGAAGATAACCAGGCATTATTGGTAGATTGTTGACGTTCAAAGTTTGAATAAATGTCTTTTGATTTTGATCTGACTTTTAGGTTAAACTACGCTTACTGTGGTCGGTTCGTGGATGGGTGACCGTCTTAACATACCGAGACTCCTCCGTGCCTCGGAAAGCACGTTAATTCGTTGGTACCGGCTGTCTAATTCTCGATGTTTTTGGTTGGTATATTGGCGTGTGCTAGCTGACATATTATGGCCAATAATTTATCATTTAAATTATGTTTTGTGTTGCATAACGTAAATTATTTTGCATACTGTTGTGTAGAATCATTTTTTTCTAACTTGAACAGACAGCTGTGCTGCTGGGGAGTTTGTTGCGCCACTTCTTCTTCGCAGCTAAATGCACTAGGAAGTGGTGAAGGGTGGGCGTTTTTGGGGGACTATCTTAAGTAATTTTGACGTTCGAAAAGTACTGATTCTCAGCCTAGTTTGAATAAATGACTTTTGAATTTGAATTTGTCATTAGTAGATTTTTGACAGTCGTTACGGGTATTCAGAAATCCAAAAGTCTGACATCATAATAATCATCAATACAACTCGCTATCCTATTGAATTACTATTTCATGAAATCATGACATTTGTGGCCAATTCTAAAGAAGTTGTATTGCTGATTCTAATGATTATAATTCTGTAATGCCATATTTGTAACGCTCGCAAATCACATTTAAATCAACATACAACTTGACACTGACCTGCAAATTGCAGAAAAACGTAAGAAAATTCGAATTTCGCGGACTGATTAGCGCATCCCCCATAAATTAACAAATTAAGGTCGTGTCTGCAATCGTCAACATAATTTACTAACCACATATTTCGGACAACGCCTATATCCGACCACTGCTAAAGCTGTCTCTCTAAAAAGAACGGCATGAAAGAGATAGGTGCAGAAGGTCGGCTATATACAAAGAGAAAAAACGCTCGCACCATAGACACGATTCACGGTCAGTGAGTGCAAGCGCACTTGTGACCGGCATTTGATTGAGATAGAGCTTGGTTACACAGTTTGTGAGCAGTGTTGGCCCAGTGAAAGCAGTGGTGGCCCAGTGAGAGCAGCAGTGATGGCCTAGTGAGAGGAGTGGTGGTCCAGTGAGATCAATGATAGGAAGAAGATAGAAAAATCGTTTATTTGCGGTAAATATGACGCAAAGAAAGATAAAAAACACGTAAATAACAAATTGGGGGAAAATATGCGTCACATCCACGCAAAACGGCCATCGCTCAGCATAAAGCTGCGACCCCATGCGAGACAGAGCCCCAGCGCTGGTTTTCGTTCGCTTATGGAGCCAACCTTCTGTAGTATTCTGTGATACCGATGGCAGCGAGTTTTACGTCGCTTGGCTCAATATTTCGCCACAGTGGTTGCGACAGGCGACCATCGGACCATGCCTTTCTTATATCTTCGTTATGTCATTTACTGTCGGTTTGTCTTTTAAAAATGCAATGGAATTTGATGTTTTATTTAAGAGCCCATTAAACCTCAACTCAAATTCATGCTTTTTCTCGCTGCTCGAGAACTGAGTGAGAGTGAGACTGAGCGGCGGGGAAAAGGCTCCAAGGCGCCGATAGTTTAGGTAATTTATTCTTACAGTGTTTCAAGACGAAAGTCTTTGACCAGTGCGTGTTGCCAGTACTGAAACGTGGTCGCTCACAATGGGCCTTATCAGAAAGCTAAAAGTCACCCAAAGGGCAATGGAGAGGGCTATGCTTGAAGTTTCCCTACGTGATCGAATCAGAAATGAGGAGATCCGCAGGAGAACCAAGGTAACCGACATAGCCCGAAGAATTGCCAAACTTAAGTGGCAATGGGCAGGGCACATTGCTCGCAGAACGGATGGCCGATGGGGTCGAAAGGTTCTGGAGTGGCGACCACGTACCAGAAGACGTAGCGTTGGAAGGCCTCCCATAAGATGGACCGATGACCTTGTGAAGGCCGCAGGAATACGCTGGATGCGGAAAGCACAGAATCGGTCGAAGTGGCAGTGCTTGGGAGAGGCCTATGTCCAGCAGTGGACGTCTTTCGGCTGAAATGACGATGATGATGATTCTTACAGTGAAAATATTGGTAAAAAAAAAAAGTTAAACTCATGGTATCTGTTTTATAGTTAGTTCAGTTATAATGCAAAGTTTCACGATCTACTTTGGAGTATTTTTTTATCACTAGCGGTTTATTGTTCAGTTTGTAATTTTTTTCTGGCCAGAATTTTTATTGAATCGCGTTTTCGTCAAACATAGTACATAATAATATTAATCCTCAACTTTAATATATATTTATTTCAAAATTAATGCTGCAGTATTTTCGATATAATGGACGATAATGCTAAGAAATTAGAGGTATGACTTTGACTCGTAATATTTTTTCTTTTGTCTCTGGTATTGGCAAGAAACTATGATCAGACCAAGGTAACTGGACTTTAAAAGACTAGCCTTTTCCCAATTATGTTGGGTTCAGCTTCCAGTCGAACCGGATGCAGCTGAATACCAGTAGTTTACAGCTATCGCTGAAAACCAGCGCTGGGGCTCTGACTCGCATGGGGTCGCAGCTTTATGCTGAGCGATGGCCGTTTTGCGTGGATGTGACGCATATTTTCCCCCAATTTGTTATTTACGTGTTTTTTTTATTTTTCTTTGCATCATGTTTACCGCAAATAACTTACATGGAGCAACTGCTTATCTGACCACCAAAACCCAGTTACTGGGTAACATGATATCTCAATAAAACACTATTTATTTTAATACTTATATAATTAAAGCAATTGAGCTTGACTATACCAACTTAACCAATGAGGGTCCAATTAGGTATACATTACCAAATTGACGTTTAAAGAAAAATACAATTAATTAATATCAGAAAATACGTCATAAAATACCAAACATTTCTCTACTTTTCTATAACGACCATTGATAAAAAACCATCAATCTGCCTGGCCTTTTCCCAACTATACTGGGGTCAGCTTCTAGTCTAACCGGATGCAGCTGAATACCAGTATTTTACAAGTAGCGACTGCCTATCTGACCTCTTCAACTGCAGTTATTGGGTAACAGGATATCGCTTGTTGTCAGACTTAATGATCACAGATAATGCAGTAAAAACCCATAGACACCATTAGCATTCTATATTTATTCATATGTCATAGATTAATTATCTACCACTGATTTTCCATAAATAAACAATTACCAACACCGTAAAAACTAGTAAAATTTCAAAATATTAAACAACATAAATTGATATCGGTTAAGCAATTTCCGAGATTGATGCGTCATACAGACATACATACCTATATATTATAGAAGTACTAGCTAGGATTATCGCGCGATTCCGTGCACGATTTTTGTCATGATTAAAGACCGGATTATATGCAACATAAAAAGCTTGTTATATGCATGTAAATATACGAAAAATGCTTGAAATATGCACGAAAATTGGCAGAATATGCGTAACAAAGAAAAAAGTAAGTTTTAATTTTTTAACCAACTTCCAAAAAGGAGGAGGTTATATGTTCGTCGCGTATGTTTGTTTTTTTTTTTATGTATGTCCACCGATTTCTCCGTCAATTGTGGACCGATTTTGAAAATTCTTTTTTTTTTTTTTTTTTTTTTTTTTTTTTTTTTTATTAATTAAAGGAACAAAACAAAATATAAACAGAAACATCACAAAAACCTCAATAGGTTTGTCCGGATGTTGAAACACTTTAAAGCAATCTTAATGCTAACGAAATATACAATTTATGGTTAAAACATAGTTTATAAAATATTGTAAGGTAGTTTGAACAATAACGAAAAAAGTACAAAAACGACGACGGCGCGGGTCAGGCAGTCCGTCGATGCTAATTACTAATTGAATGAAATTTAAACAGGATGATGCATTTTCAAAGAGAATCAAAGAATTTTTTGTATTTATTTTTATAATTATTATTTGTTATTTCCGATTGAATTTTTGTTGGAACGTCATTAATTAGAGTAGGTATTAAATAAGCGTTCGTTCGTTTCCCGTAATAGTTTTTGTATCTCGGTACTATCAGTTTTGGTTGGGCTGCCATTCTTGTTGCTATGCTATGATGGAATTTAATTTGCAGTTCTTTGTTGGTGAACTGTTCTAACAATAACCACTTTCGTATTTTAGTGTGTATTGGCAAGATTTTACAATATCTAAAGAAACCTGTTACGTCATCACCATCATAAAGTGTTTTTTTAATTTTATATGGTATTATTATTTTTAATAAACGAAGTTGTAGGTTGTATATTTTGTCTAGGTAAGTTTTAAATGTTCTGCCATAGCTAGTAACTCCATATGAAATTATTGACTCTGCGAGTGCATTATAAAGGTTTAGTAATATTTTAAAAGGTACTTTGTGTTTAATTATTGCAAATTTGGCTAGCATTGCTCGCAGTTTATCACAAATGGAGTCTATGTGATAGCCCCAATTAAATCTGTCATCAACAACTAAACCCAAATATTTATAGTTGGTAACCTGCTCCAGTGGTTTACATTTGCAAAAAAGCCTAGATGATTGTACTTCATGTAAACATTGGTGATTGTGCGCAATTATTTTAACTGCCTTATCAGAGTTGAGTAAGTGATTGGACCTAACGTGGATGGTCTTAGTTTTACCAGCATTAAGCACCAGTCCAGCATCATGAGACCACTTGCATACATTATCAAAATCAATTTGAATCGATTGCTCAGCCTTAGATAAGTCTCTGTCAGCTGCTACAAGACAGGTGTCGTCCGCGTACTGATAGACTGAGCAATTGCTTATAACATTCTCCATGTCATTGACATAGGCTAAATAATGCAAGGGTCCTATAACTGAGCCTTGTGCTGTTCCCGTATCCACTACAACTTCGTCACTAAGTTCATTGCTGATTTTTACACGGCATATTCTGTTTTTTAAATAATCTTTGCACCAGTTTAATATCGGGCCTCGAACCCCCGTATTATCGAGCTTGTTAATAAGTGTATCATGCCTGAGAGTATCAAAGGCTTTGCTAAAATCAATGAATAACAGGATGACATGTTTTTTATCATTGAGGTGTTGGTTTATTTCATCTGTGAATTTAGAAAGCAGAATTGAAGTAGATTTATTAGGTTGAAAGCCAAACTGAGAATCCGATAAGACATCGTTTTTAATGTAAAAATTCTGAATTTGTTGACACACGTATTTTTCTACTACCTTATCTATGACTGGTAATATTGTAATGGGCCTGTAGCTGTCATAGTTACTATGTGATCCATTTTTATAAATTGGTCGCACGATACCTGCTTTTAATTCTTGAGGATATGCCCCAACTTTTATACTAGTGCTTATTAGCTTAACAATGACCTTAACTATCTTATCACTTAAAACTTTCACGTCTATACATCGAATGCCATCTATACCAGGTGATTTATTAATATTAAGATTTTTTATAATAGTTGATATATTACGAACGGTAGGTTTTTTAAATAACATTGACTTGTTAACTGGAAATATGTATTCTGATTCAGGGATTAGTTTTATGTTGCATTTAGGTAATATTTTCTTTACGTTTTCGCTAAATCCTTTACTGAATTGTTGGTTATTTTACTTATAGTTAAATCATTTTTCTTGAATGCTTTGATTATTGCTTCGTCTACTGACTTACAAATTCGACCAGATAGTTTATTTAGTATTTCCCACATTTTCTTTTTATTCATTTTATTATCATTAATTAGGTTGAAGTAATGTTGATTTCTGGATTTCTCTATTACTTTTTTAGTCTTATTTCTTTGTTTATTAAATTGTAATCTTAGTATTTTATTATTTATATCCTGTTTCCACTGACTGAAAAGTAAATCTCTTTTATGACACATATTATTAATTTTACTTGTTATCCACAACTCTTTAAAAGGGTGGGTCGTTTGAAAGGGTGTGCTCTCGAATTGGTGCCATATAAATTTTATTAACTTTGCTTGGATAGTTTTTGAGTTAGCTACAAAATACGTGTTTTTTCCCCACTTAATATGTAGATGATATGATAAGTTTCTGTCACTGCTAGCAGGTAGTGGTATTCGAATGTGTGTGGGGTAGGTACCACAACTAAAAAGTGAAAAATAAAAACTTTTTACAAAAAAAAACAACCGACGTCCAAAAAAAACACTACAAAGTGAAAAATAACTTTAATTTCGGAAGTAGGTGGCAAAAAACGAAAATACAAAACCCAAGACACCGACTTCCGAAATTAAAGTTATTTTTCACTTTGTAGTGTTTTTTTTGGAGGTCGGTTGTTTTTTTTTGTAAAAAGTTTTTTTTATTTCAAAATCAGCATACCTACAATTAGTAAATTATTATCCTTTGATAGGCGATAATAAGTAGAGTAACATTACATGACATTAAAATTATTTACAATTTTGTAAACGTAAACAATCGAGTATTGTTCCAAATGTTCAGTGGTAAGATTGTGTGTTCGATCATTTAAAATTTGATCGTATTCGCGATATTTTCACTTTTAGCGCATTTCGGAATGCAGGGTCAGTGCACTAAAATCGGAAAAATATTGTAAATGTACCGATAATATGCATCATAACTAGATCTTAGGTAAAATATGCAAATGCTTATCATCATCATCAGCCTATAATGTTCCTAATGCTGGGACACAGGCCTCCTCTCTGTGAGAGGGAGTGGGCCGTAATCCACCACGCGGGCCCAGTGCGGGTTGGTAGATGTCACATGTTTTCGAATGTTCGGTTCTAGGACATGCCGGTTTCCTCACGATGTTTTCCTTCACCGTTTTTGAGAGCAGCGGTGATGAAATAATTTACACAAAGTAAAGCGCCTGTCTGGGTTCGAACCTACGACGTACAACTCGTAAGTCGCGGCCATTACCACTGGGCAACCACTGCTCTGCAAATGCATATGCAAATATGCAAATACATATAATCCGGTCTCTGGTCATGATTATCGCTCTTTTTTACGTTATTAGTAGTCAGAAGTCCAAAAGTCTGACAATCAGTCTTACCAAGGGGTATCGTGTTAACCAGTTACTGGGTTGTGGAGGTCAGATAGGCAGTCGCTCCATGTAAAATACTGGTATTCAGCTGCATCTGGTTAGACTGGAAGCCGAGCCCAACGTAGTTGGGAAAAGGGTTATGTAGATTGATTTTTTTAATGATTTTCTCTAATACAATAATTAATATCGTAATACCGAATATTTAGTTTTAGATGTAAGAAAAGAATTTGGAAACTTTCCAAATGCCTTTCTTACACCTAAAATTGTTACAACATCAAATTCAGTGTTATAATTGCAATTCATGATTAAAATTCTAGGGAACTAGTTAGCCACATTTCTTATTTCCATACAGTAATATTGCCAAATTAATCGAAACAACGAAATATTTGACATCTATTTGCGACGTTGCCCACTTTCAAAATAAACGCTCTTAACTAATAAATGTTATTAGTACTCAATTGGCGAATTAGAGACCGATAAGAATTTAAATAGATAATGGTGCTGATTCCTTTGTTCACAAACTAAACCAAATTTAAGTTCAGTGCATCTTTTTCTTTCTATTTAATTAAGAAAAGGACAGAATATAAATTTTAGTTTAGTCCTGTCAAGTTAATCAGCGCGTGACGTAAATTGACGTAATTTTAGTAGGCAAGTTTTTAATCACGTCTAAACTTGTATGGAGTAGTGACAGACGATGATTTATTTGACAGGACTGAACTAAAATTTATCTTCTGTCCTTTTCTTAATAAAATAGAAAGAAAAAGATGCACTGAACTTAAATTTAGTTTAGTTTGTGAACAAGGGAATCGGCACCAATATGACTTTTCTGTATTTCAGACTTATACTAAATCATAATCATTTTAATTTAACTGTATTGACCTCGAACTTGATGAATTTATAATCCCATTTTATTAAACTTGACATTATGTATTGTATTGCATAATTCAATTTATTGACTGAATTTCATCTTGACATCGTAAACTTGTATTGATTTGATTGAACGTGTTAATAATATTGAATGATTCTCTATTATTATAGCTTAAACTGTTTGCATGTCTTAGTTAAGGTTCAGGGGAAGCTTCAGGGTAGCCCGCGAAATTAAAATTTTCTTAAGTTTTTTGCATTTTGCAGGTCAGTGTCAGGTTTTATGTTGATCTTAATATGATTCGCGGCCGTAACAAATATGGCTTTACTCAATTATAATCATTACAATCAGCAATACAACTCCATAAGTTAGAAAAGGTGTCAAATGTCACGATTTCATGAAATTAGCACATTTGACACCTTTGCTAACTTATGGAGTTGTATTGCTGATTGTAATGATTATAATTGAGTAAAACTATATATTTTACGGCCGCAAATCATATTTATATCAAAATACAACATGATACTGACCTGCAAATCGCAAAAAACACTAGAAAATTTGAATTTCGCGGGCTACCCTGACGCTTTCGCCTTAAGGTAGTTTGCCGTTGGATTATTTTAAACTTAACATCTGTAACTTTTACCTACTTTCTGTGCAAATACATAACTATTCTATTATATTCTATATATCCTACTATCCTAACTAATGTCTATTAAAAATGCGAAAGTGATTTTATTTGTTTGTTACACTTTTACGCAAAAACTATTGATCGGATTTGGATGAAATTTGCCATACAGATAGTTTATAACCTAGATTAACACATATGATACTTTTTATCCCGATATTCCCACGGGATTGAAACCGCGGGGGCTACTAGTAAACTATAATGACAACGGTTTGTACCTATAGAATCGAATATTTAAATATATTTTATTGAAAAGTATCTAAAACAGCTATTAAATGTTATAAATTAACATATAGTAAAGCTAGATATTTTAAGTTATTCATACATATAAATAAAGTTATTGAACTCAACAACACTAAAAGACACGTGTCGCAGTTAGTGCATTGAAAGAAAACAGTGGCACTCCGGGAGTGCCGACAGAAGTGAAAACTTGAAATCGGCACCGCGGAATCAACACGTTGATGTCTTTTACTCCACGCACCGCGGTAATCAACGCGTTGATGTCTTTTACTCCACGGTGTCGGTAAACTCCGACACAGTGGTGCCGATTCCCTTGTTCACAAACTAAACTAAATTTAAGTTCAGTGCATCTTTTTCTTTCTATTTCATTAAGAAAAGGACAGAATATAAATTTTAGTTTAGTCCTGTCAAATTAATCACCGCCTGTCACTTCTCCATACAAGTTTAGACGTGATTAAAAACTTGCCGACTAAAATTACGTAAATTTACGTCAAGCGCTGATTAATTTGACAGGACTAAACTAAAATTTATCTTCTGTCCTTTTCTTAATGAAATAGAAAGAAAAAGATGCATTGAACTTAAATTTAGTTTAGTTTGTGCACAAGAGAATCAGCACCAATGTCGCGAAATCAATGTTTTAGTCCCATCTCAAAAATACCCAACGCGCCTAAAGAAGTATTCGATTTAAAAAAAAAAAAAAAAGAATAGTATGCAAAATTATTGTTCACTAGTTGTCGCCCAGTGGTCGAAATTCGACCATAATTCATTTAAATTTTAAGTTTGATAGGATAAAAGGATAGTTCAAACTAATTCCATGCTGCCATGTCATTATTCTAAGGTATGGATAGTGCAATCCACGAAGACGCGCCCCACTCCGCGATGACTGTACTGTAAGCTGAACTCTAGTACGGCGCGGAGCGGAGTGGGGCGCGTCTTCGTGGATTGCACATCTATAGGGTATCTTTAACCATAAACAAAAGAGTATGTGTGTGTGTCAAACGCATGGTGGTGGTGTAATATTTTGTTATTAATTTTATTTATTTTTAATGCCTATAAAGTCGAATAAGTTTTTAAAGTAAGCATAAATAAGTAAGAGTCTATTAACTGCTCCCAAATTACCATGTTTATTTAAATCTTTATTTTGTTTTTGTTTTTACATTCGTCCTTGACATATTTATTATTCTATTATTTGACATTATATACCTACGATTTAATTTCAACTTTTTTTTTTTTTGTGACTTTTGTGGACATGATAATTACTCAGATTGATTACAGTTGTAACAGCAATCATATAATTGCGTTTTATTAAAATAGGTTTTTTACTTTTATTAATTTATTTATTTTTGTATAGATTCTTTTCTACATATTTTGTGAATGTGAGAACGCTGTAGGCTTAGTGAATTGTAGACCTGTTGACCATTTTCTATTTTGTTAAGTACTTGGTACTTATTGAAAGACCTACACTGTCCTCCCATACCTAGAAACACTGTTATATGAAAGTATTGTAAAAGCCAATTATTTTTAAAAGAGTAACCGTGGAGTTTCTTGTCGGCTCTCTCCATAGGAAGCGACCAATAGGAACCGTGCACCTAGCTTCTGACGTTTCATAAGTGCCCATGTAGGTTTATGTGAAATAAAATATTTTGATTTGATTTGAAAGGATCAATAAATTTCCTTCGTGAAATACACCCGCGATGCTATGTTTACGTACATGCCTCGTTGGAAAGTAAGAACATAGTTACTGGCGCAAGTTCACTAGACCAGTCGGTGTTGCCACAAACCGGTGTGTTACGAAAGATACTACTTGTATACCAGTTTCATACTTAGATATTTGTAGACGCATGTGAACGAATTTGTATTAAAGTAACACAATTTGTGTAGAATTGGGAGGGGCTCGTGGTTTCTTGGGGTTAGTGGGTAAGGGGACTCATGGCTCTGTGGGATCCGTGGCTAGAATAGGAGGGATTTCTGGGTTTGGAGAATTACGCATAATAACATCACGCCTTGTTTCCCCGAAGGGTTGGGCAGAGGAGTACCTGTAACAGGTACACCCACATTTCGCCAGTTATGTTTAAGTCCCATGTAATAGGGGGCGAGCCTATTGCCATCAACCGGGCACAAATCCAGATTCCGGGCTACTACTGAGAAATTCCAAATACAAAAACCTAATAACACTTTGCCCGACCCGTGAACTGAACCCAGGACCTCATGCTCAGCAGTAGTGCTTGACCAACGAGGCAGTCAGTAGTAAAGTAACACAATTTGTGTAGAATTGGGAGGGGCTCATGGTTTGGTGGGGTTAGTGGGTAAGGGGGCTCATGGCTCTGTGGGATTTGTGGCTAGAATAGGAGGGGTTTGTTGACTTTGGAGAATAAGTGCCTAAATTTTGATTTAATAGAGTGTCCGTGGAGTTTCTTGCCCGTTCTTCTCCATAGGAACCTACTACGCTTTGGAATGGGCAACTAGCTTCATCTTTCTGACTGACCGAGCCCTTGATAGTTCAAAAGTGCCTGTAAATGGTTTATTTGTAATAAATGCTTTGAGTTTGAGTTTGTGTGGGGTTGAAAATCAAAAATAAATGTCATTTATTTAATTTAGGCTGAGAATTAGCACTTCTTGAACGTCAAAATTACATAAGACAATCCCCCGAAACGCCCGCCCTTTAGTAAGTGGCTATGTGGGATGTGGTATTGCGGGGTAGTGGCTTAGGGGGCTTAATGGTTGTGTGGGGTTTACCTATTTGGGGTTAGTGACTGTTACACCAAAATTTCAGGTTATTTGTTTGTCCCGCCTGCAATACCAAAATCCTATAGATTATAATTCTTTTGTTTTTCACTTTTCAGTTATGAGTTTTTGCAGTCGGGTTTTTTGTTTTTTTTTTTAAATATTTGTTTTAAGTATTTCAAACTTTTTAGTTTTATTAATATATAAATATGTACATATATTTGGAATTGACTCATTACTAAGTTTTATTTGATACAAATAATGTGATTTATTTTTTAAACCTACCCCTCCCTTTTTTATATTTGCAGATGCAAAATATAAATATTACTAGCTGACCCCGGCAAACGTTGTTTTGCCAATTATTTGTTTGGGGTGGACAACCCTTATCACTTAGGGGTATGAAAAATAGATAGTAGCCGATTCTCAGACCTACTGAATATGCATATAAAATTTGGTAAAAATCAGTAAAGCCGTTTCGGAGGAGTAAGGTAACTAACATTGTGACACGAGAATTTTATATATAAGATATAGCCTATGTCACTTCCACTATTAAGACGAACCTAATGACACCTCACATATTAAAATCCATCAAGCCGTTTTAGCTACAGAGCGTTCCCTCCTTCTGGGGCAGTCGGGTAAAAACAATCGGTAAATGGAAAATACTTTTATTTACATCTAGTCATCATCTGCCTAGCCTTTTCCCAACTATGTTGGGGTCGGCTTCCAGTCTAACTGGATGCAGCTGAATACCAGTATTTTACATGGAGCGACTGCCTATCTGACCTCCACAACCTAGTGACTAGGTAACACGATACCCCTTGGTAAGACTGGTTGTCAGACTTTTTGGGCTTCTAACTACCCGTAACGACTGTCAAAGATCTACAAATGACAGCCGGGACCAACGGCTTAACGTGCTTTCCGAGGCACGGAGGGGACGTGGTATGTAAAGATGGTCACCCATCCACGGACCAACCGCGGCAAGCGTAGCTTAACCTGATCGATCGACCCGTGCAGCTGTTATTACTTAGCCACAAGCCCCTTTACATCTAGTAATGACGCATATATTAATTATCATGTTACACACATTCGATGATGAAAATACTGGTCTTCTAAAAAAAATCTAAAAATTTTAAGCAATGCATTAAGTATGTAGATTTATTAATTTATGAAATCGAAATATGTATACAGGGTCAAAATATTTTAGGTAGGTAGCAAAACTCCGCAGACGTGATACCGATATCTAAATATACACAACACAGGCGCGAAAAAACAATTTAAAAAAAACCGACTTCCAAAAAAACACTACAAAGTGAAAAATTACTAAAATTTCGGAAGTCGGTGTCTTTGGTTTTGTATTTTCGTTTCTAAAAGAGTGTCTGTGCAGTTTCTTGCCCGTTCTTCTCCTTAGGTACCTACTACGCTTTGGAATGGGCTAACTAGCTTCATATTTCTGACTGACCGATTCCTTGACAATTCAAAAGTGCCTGTAAATGGTTTAATTGAAATAAATGCTTTGTGTTTGAGTTTGCCACCGACTTCCGAAATTTTTTGTTATTTTTCACTTTGTAGTGTTTTTTTTGGAAGTCGTTTTTTTTTTGTAAAAAATTCTTTTAAGTATTTTTCGCTTTTTAGTGGGTCAGTTTGTAATTTATCTAAGTTACAATAGCCTAATTAATGTCAACTGCTCATCACGCACAAAATATTGCTTTACCCGACGCAGGGACGTTAATCGTTGAGGAGTTCTCCTGGTACTTCACCATCAGCTCCACTTCTCCATACATGAATTGTGACGAGCATACATTGTAACCATGTTAAAGTAATCGAATCGCAAATTCGCAACCCGTGAAATACTTATTATTGAATAGTTCCGGTGGCCTTCTGTGGTCATCATCATCAGTTCCACTTCACCAACTGGTGCTTTCCGAGAGCAACTGCACGAGTTACTATAAAAAATACCCAAATCGCTATAGATGTGCCTATAATATTTGAAGAGTTCCCTCGATTTCTCCAGGATTCCATGATTAGATCCTGACTTGATGAAAATAGGACTACCTCGAAAGTATACCCTTTCAAACAAAAAAAGAATTTTGCAAATCCGTCTATATATGACGGAGTTATGCCCAAAAATACATACAAAAAAAAACTGAATTGATAACCTCCTCCTTTAAAAAGTCGCTTAATTAAAAATAGTCAGTTTTTCCCTACTTTTTGTCGAGTTACGTGAACATGCATGTATGAAAGAGGAAACATGGCATGTCTTAGAACCAAAAATTCGAAGACATGTGACATCTACCAAACCGCACTGGGCCCACGTGGTGGATTACGGCCCACTCCCTCTCACAGAGAGGAGGCCTGTGTCCCAGCAGTGAGAACTATAAGCAGATTATGCTACACGTTTTTTTTTAATATTTTCGCATAATTAGTTAATAAGCACAAAACACCTCACACTTAACCGGTTTTTAAATTATGAGAATCGTAAAAAATTAACCCTTTTTAACTTGTGATAATTACTTAATGACAGCTAAGAACTGACATTAAATTAATACAAGTTACATAATAAAAAAATAACTTATTATTGTTGTGACTTCCTAAAAAACATGTTCATAGTTTATACATGAATAATTTATAATACCATAAATCATTTTAACGTATATAACTGTCTCTAGAACCTAATTAGTATTATAAATAATTCATTCTGTTTCATAATTAACGGGTTTTGTTATGTAGGTTAATGTGGCAAGCACATTTTTTGTTTATTTTAACGATTTCAAAAAAGGAGGATATCAATTCGATTTTGACGCACTGAGGGAAAAGGCCTCCCTTCCCTCCCTCTTTCTACTTTTCACGGTCTTCTGCGATTCGACACTTAGAGTTTTTAAATGATTTCAATCAATGAATTGGTAAAAATATATGTTAAATTAGAGCATTTTTTTAATAATTTAATCTGTGAATATTTTAGATTATGTTTAAATTACATAGTGAAATTAATTTGTAAAGTTATGCCTAACGTGGATACAAAACTAGCAAATCACACAAAATCTATGAAGCGTATTTTTCTGAAACCTTCACCATTTTAAAGATAATTTAATTATGTATCTTTTAGTATACGTATTTTATTAGAATACCTTTTGTTTTACGTATAATAAATTAATAATGGGTCTAATTTGGGACAGCGCTCCTTGATGGGCGAGTCCTATTACAGGCTTTTTTTTTTGGGTGGGAAATTAGCAAATAACTTCTCTCTGGGTGGAGCGGGAGGGCGTGTCAGACTCTTACTGACTAAAACCCACCCGTGTTCCTTCGGTTGCCCTGTTGTCGGGGGCGACGACGTCCCTTTCAGCCTTATTCGCAGCCCCGGCAAGCATCGGCCCTAGCGGACCCCGTCAATTCTGCTGACATCTCTTTGAGGCGCGCGTGGAACACAACGCGCCGTTGACCCGGGCTTGGTCCTTATCGGACGGCGAGCTACCCATTGCTCACCGTCCGCAAGCCCGCGCCTACGGTGGCCGGAAATCGGCTCGCGATTCCCGCCTAGGGCGTCTCCTCCTGAGGCGGTTAGGGGCGTGAGGGCGCGAAAATTGCCTCTCTCTCACGCGTTCCGCCTCCTCCTTCGCGAGCATTACCGCTTCGCAGAAGGAGGTGACGGCCTCCTATTACAGGCTGGACGTACGATGCGTTGCGTGAACTAAGCACGCAAGTTAACTACTCAAGGTCGCTGGTATATATCGGCGTCTGAAGAAGGAGTCTAGTTCATCCCGCCATCTCTTTCTAGGCCTGCCGCGTAGTCGTTTCCTGCTATTTGGAATCGACTGAGTGGTGATTTTTGTTCGGTTGTAACTTCGTCATTTGTGAATTGATTTTAATAATTCTTTTTTTGTTCGAAAGGGTGTAGTTTTAATTTGATCCTATATAAATTTGGCCAAGTTCTGATGAGCAGTTTTTGAGTTAGCTTCAATAATACGTATTTTTTCCACTTAGTGTATGTATGTTGATGTTGTTATAATAAAGTCCTGTCACTGATAATTATATATCTAGCATACTAGGTTAAGAATACAACAATCTGTTCGATCACTAAAATAACTGATGTCACTCGGAAAGCTGCCACGCTTAAATGGAATTGGGCTGGACACATCTGCCGCATGTCAAACGATCAATGGGTCCCGCTTAGTGGCAAACGACATCGCGGCAGGCCCAGACGGAGATGGTGGAAGATTGGTCCTTGGAAGCTCTGGACAGAGAGAGGTGGAAAGAGAGTAGAGAGGCCTTTGCCCAGCACGCGTAGCATGACCACCGTAGAAACGAGTTTTATCGACGGAAGAATAGACAAAATGACAGATAAACAATCACAATCTGTCATTTTGTCTATTCTTACGTCGACAAAACTCGTTTCTACGGCGGTCATGCTACGCGTGCAGCAGTGGGACAATAATGGTTAAGAAAAAAAAAAGAAAAAATGCGAAAGTACGTTTGTTTATTTGTGATGCATTTACGCTTAAACGGATGAACGGATTTGGATGAAATTTGGCACACGGGTAGACCATGACCTGGGTTAGGACATGTGATAATTTTTATCCCTATATTCTCACGGGAACGAGAGTTATGCGGGTGAATTAGTTAAGTATAATAAGTCCTGGTTTCCTCACGATGTTTTTTCTTTACCTACAAGTTTTTTATTATAGTTAACGATAAAATCATTTCTTCACGGCTTGTTAGGTTAACAAATTAATTTAAGT
Source organism: Agrochola lychnidis (assembly GCA_963680765.1). Lineage (NCBI taxonomy): Eukaryota > Metazoa > Arthropoda > Insecta > Lepidoptera > Noctuidae > Agrochola > Agrochola lychnidis. The sequence goes on from OY796876.1 coordinate 2,416,445, forward strand.
GGTTTTTAGTATTACAGATTTTTTTTTAATTTTGATTTTTTTGCTGTAGCCGATCTCAGCCCACGTGGTTACAGAGAGGAGGCCTGTGTCCCAGCAGTGGGAATATTATAGGCTAATTATAGTATGTTTTTTAAAGTTTTGGCAATGAATATGAATGCCTATAAAAATAAGGAAGACCAAATTTCTCCGTCAATTGTGGACTGATTTTGAAAGTTTTTCATTTTAAAGAGTATGGTCTCGAGGTGGTCCCATATAAATTTTATTAACTTTCCTTGCGTAGTTTTTGAGTTAGCTTCAATAATACGTATTTTTTCCCACTTAGTATGTGGATGATATGATAAGTTCCTGTCACTGTTATTTACATAGCAGGTAGTAAGTAGTATTCGAATGTATGTAGGGTAGGTACCACAACTAAAAAGTGAAAGATATAAACTTAAAAAAAAAAAACTTCCAAAAAAAAACACTACAAAGTGAAAAATTAATTTAATTTTGGAAGTCGGTGGCAAAGAACTAAAATTCAAAACTAAAGACACCGACTTCCGAAATTAAAATTATATTTCACTTTGTAGTGTTTTTTTTGGAAGCCGGTTGTTTTTTTTTTTTCAATATTGGCAGTTTAACAATAGAAAATAATTTTTTTCTTAATAAAATCGCTTTGATCACACACTCGTCATGAATGTCATTTACCTACCTAAATAAATCTAACTTAAATAAATATTGACTCAATGCGGGAATCGAACCGACGAACTTGAGTGGGTACCATGACGGACACTGGCGGTGAACCGTTTTTCAACCTTATTGCTAAGAGTATAAGGGTGAAAATTGGTTCACCACAAATATCCGAGGTTGTACCACATACTTATATAAATAAATCAAATTAAAATGTTCGTTTGTCAAAATAACACCTTTTTACTAAATGCATAATAATATGAAAGTATTTATATTTACGGAACTTATATAAAAAAGTTGTCTGTCTGTCTGTTTGTTCCGGCTAATCTCCGAAACGGCTGGACCGATTTGGCGAGACTGTCAGATAGCTGATATTATAAGGACGAGTAACTTAGGATACTTTTATTTTAGAAAAAGAATTAGGGTCCACACGGACCCTAATCCGGGAGGCACAGAGGAGTCTCGATATGCAATGGATGGTCACCCATCCACGAACCGACCGCGGTATCATTTAGCTACAAGCCTCTCCAAAGAAAATGCATAAAACTTAATTTATTAAATGTTACTAGGTTACGGTCAAATTCTAAGTGGAAAATTATCATTTGGAAATAAAAAATTAATGTAAAAAATTATACATATTTCTATTCTATGCTAAATGAGCAATATTTGTATAAAATATACAATTCATAATCACATTCTCGAAAACGGCTCTAACGATTTCGATGAAAGTTGCAATATAGGGGTTTACGGGGGCGAAAAATCGATCTAACTAGGTCTCATATCTGGGAAAGTCCGTTTTCTATTTTCACTCGAGCAGAGCTCGGTCGTCCAAGTACTTCTTACTTAAGTGGCATTGCTCGTGGAACAGATGGGCGATGGAGCTGAAAGGTTCTGGAGTGGCGACCGCGTACGGGAAGACGTAGCATTGGAAGGCCTCCCACAAGGTGGACCTCAGACCGAAGGCTCCAGGAATCCACTGGATATGAGAAGCTCAGAACCGGTCGAAGTGGCGGTGCTTGGGGGAGGCCTATGTCCAGCAGTGGACGTCTTTCGGCTGAAATGATGATTAGGATCTATCTTCTAAAGAAATGTGATGAAATTCATCTTTGACAATATCTACAGTGACTGCCTCTTTGGTCTAATGGTTGCAAGTGCCAATGCTGAGCGTGGATTCCTAGATTTGACCCCCGGGTCAGGCGAATTGTTATTTAGTTTTTCTATTAGCGAAATCTCAAAAGCAGCCTGGAATCTGGATTTATGTCTTAATAACTATGGGACTTGTAACTGACGAAATGTGGGTACTATTGTATACAGGGTGGATTTTTGTGAAACTGGGCTGTAAGGACACGTATCAGGGTCATACGTGATAATTACCGTTTTTCTAGCTAACTGAACCATTTTTCCAAAATCTGTAAATGCAATTAGCAATTGCTCAAAAACTTAAGGACAGTCTCTTTAGAAAGTTTTTCTGTAGCTACAATGGTTAAGGTACCTGTTCTTATTGCACCGTTTCAAAAATCCACTCTGTATGATTATTATACAGAATGGATTATTAGTTTGGATTTGTGCCCGGTTGATGGCAATAGGCTCGCCCCCTATTACATGGGACTTAAATATAACTAGCGAAATGTGGGTGTACCTGCTACAGGGACACACCACTGCCCAATCCTTCGGGGAAACAAGGCGTGATGTTATGTTATGTTATTATTATGCTGGGTAGATTATTATACAGGGTGGATTATTATACAGGTTGGATTATTATACAGGGTGGATTATTATACAAGATGGATTTTTGAGACGGTGGACGGAGGCAGAGATTTATATATATCTCTGCCTACCTCTTCGAGAAATACAGGCGTGATGTTATATAATTACTATTGTTTGGGTTGTTGTAAACGAGGACCTTACGCATCATATTATGTATTTCTATTCACCTACAATAAGATGTTTGAATTACGTGAATGCATACATAAATAAATTAAATGAATGCATACTTTATTTTAATTTTATCATTTTCTACTACTATTAAAATAATTGCATCAATAATATTATCATTGAATTACAAGCAATAATATTATTATTGCTTGTAATTGTGATAAATTTCCATATGATTCCAAATTGTCCATCATTTGCTCGTTTTAAAAGATACAGCCCTATGACAGACGGACGGACAGCGGAGCCTTAGAAATAGGGTCCCGTGGCATCCTATGGGTTGGTACAGAACCTTGTTTCAGCATTCTAGATGCGTCGAGTCTGTCACTTATGCCTGCAGTAATTTATTACATATAATTATATTATTACTAGCTGCGCCCCGCGGTTTAACCCGCGTAAGTCTCGATCCTGTGGGAATATCGGGATAGAAAGTGTTAATCCTATGTGTTAATCCAAGTTATAAACCATTTGTGTGCCAAATTTCATACAAATTGGTCAAGCCGTTTGAGCGTGAAGAAGAGACAAACATACACACACACAAACTTTCGCCTTTATAATATTAGTGTGATAAAACAAAGTCTCCACGCCGCGTCTGTCTGTCTGAACGCGATAAACTCAAAAACTACCCGAACGGATTTTCAAACGGTTTTCACCAATGGACGGAGTGATTTATGAGGAAAGTTTAGGTGTATAATTCATAAGGTTTTGTGTATATTGGCTAAAATATGACGATGATTATTCGAGATGTCGGAATAAAGTTGAGTGAAGTGAGCTGTCAAATAATGTCAATCCCGAGCTTCAGGCGGAATGACAACTCACTTCCAGCTTACTTCACTCAAAATATTCACGGTCAATTTTGACAGAATATAATATAACGACTTGTTTATGTCATTTGTTTCGATACAAGGGAAATAATTCACGGAACTATTAAAGATGATAATAATGATGACAAAAATTTAAAAGGGTATGCTGAGATGGTTTGGGCATGTTGAGAGAATGAATGAAAGGCGACTAACAAAATGTATTTACAAGGCTGATGTAAAGGGAAAGGCCGGGCGGGGTCGCCCTAGGAGGACATATACTGACCTTATTGGTGATGTTCTTCAGAAAGGCCAGGTGCGTAGTACTCGCAACCGGCGTGCGTGTATGACCAGATGTATGAACGTAAACGAGGCAAAAGGACTATGTAAGGATCGTAGCAGGTGGCGTTCTGTAGTTTCTGCCTACCCCCATGGGAAGAAGGCGTGAGTTTATGTATGTATGTATGTAATAATCCATTTAATTCAGGCGACGCAGGCCCATAAATAAATACCTTAACCTAAACATACATATTTTTTTAAATTATAATAACAAAATTACTATTGTACACGAAGTGATGACTGTGTCGGCGTCGTGTTGCGCTGCACGGTGTCGCGTAACCTTCCACGAACTCGTCGGTACGCCACACCTTTCGGCCAAAACTCTTCTTTCATGAAGGTTTCTAGGTACTCAAAATTCAAAATTCAAAAGTCATTTATTCAAATTAGGCTGAGAACCAGCACTTTTCGAACGTCAAAATTACATAAGACAGTCCCCCAAAAACGCCCACCCTTCACCACTTCCTAGTGCCTTTAGCTGGGAAGAAGAAGTGGCGCAACAAACTCCCCAGCAGCACAGCTGTCTGTTCAAGTTAGAAAAAAATAAAAATGACTCTATACAATAGTATGCAAAATTATTATGCAACACAAAACATTATTTTAATTAAGTATAAATTATTGGCCATATGTTAGCTAGCACACGCCGATATACCAACCAAAAACATCGAGAACTATACTCAAGCAGAATTAAAAAATAAAAACTAAACGTAAAAAGAACTAAATATCTAAATAAAAGCCTCCAGGCATAAAGGGCAAACTAAAGGGTACTGAGTTGGAACCCGCACCACAAACGACTTGAAGTTTATGTTATGGCGCGACTCCAACTTCTCCACTCTCAATGTCCACTTGGTTTGGATCTGATGTATTCCACGATGTCTTCAGTCATCGTGGAGTGATGCAGACGAGATACGTACAGCTGCGTCGACGGTGTAGCAGCACGCAGCAACATATTTGGTCCCGCTAGAGCAGTACCACATTGATTACGGCAAGTGGGCTTCCTTCGCTTGTATTCCACCGTCACGAAGCCTTCCTTGTCTGGCTGCCCTTTCTTAGGGGCTGGGGACTATACTCCGTTTGAAATAAGATTAGACATTTAAACAATTCTATACCGTAGGCATAAGGATGGCCATTAAAAGCAAAAAAAGTGGTTACAAACCAACTGTTTACTGCAGCTGTCATTTGTCATGCCACCAACGCAATAGAAGTCAAAATCGGTTGAACGGACTGTAAAAAAGGTTTAGTTAAATGTCTAATCTTATTTCAAACGGAGTATAGATACCGGGAGCCGGTACATTGCGGCTCTTAGATGCCCCCTCGGTTGATTTTGCAATAATTCGTTTCTTTCAATTATAATTTATTTGAGCAGTGGTGGCCCAGTGATAACGGCCGCGACTTACGAGTTGTAGGTCGTAGGTTCGAACCCAGACAGGCGCTTTACTTTGTGTAAATTATTTCATCACCACTGCTCTCAAAACGGTGAAGGAAAACATCGTGAGGAAACCGGCATGTCCTAGAACCGAAAATTCGAAGACATGTGACATCTACCAACCCGCACTGGGCCCGCGTGGTGGATTACGGCCCACTCCCTCTCACAGAGAGGAGGCCTGTGTCCCAGCAGTGGGAACATTATAGGCTGATGATGATGAATTATAATTTAAAGCCACTTAATTATAGATAATGATTAAATATTATGTGTTTTCGTAAAATGTTTTGATAGGTACCTATTATAAATATTACGCAAGAAAACCTACCGTTTGTCATATTGTCTATGAAATTGCGTCGTTAGTTTATGTTATTAATAATTAATAACTATTTAATAACATCATGAGTATGGTATATCCGCATTTTTGTGCATATTTTATTTTTATCCTAAGACCGGGTTGGTCACCATCATTTTCATTCTCCTAACCTTATCCTTATTTATTTGTGGTCGACGGAACATTGCTTTTTAATCGACTTCAAAAAAAGGAGGAGGTTTTCAATTCGACTGTAATTTTTTTTTTTGTGTTTGTTACTTATCTCTGAACTTCTGACTGGGTGAACCGATTTTCATGATTCTAGTTTTATTTGAAAGCTGGTGCTTCCCGTGTGGTCCCATTTCAATTTGATCCAGTTCTGACTTTCTGACAATGGCATCCATGCAAAAATCATATTAGTCTTTTTGCATTAAGTATGTGCGCTACAAATGGATGAATAACTCAATATAACGCCAACCGATTTCGATGATTCTTTTTTTAACCGACTTCCAAGTATAAAACTAAAAAACGAAAAATTTTAACTTTTTACAAAAAAAAACAACCGACTTCCAAAAAAAACTTTCATTTCGGAAGTCGGTGGCAAAAAACGAAAATTCAAAACCAAAGACACCGACTTCCGAAAAAAAGTTATTTTTAACGTTGTAGTGTTTTTTTTGGAAGTCGGTTGTTTTTTTTTGTAAAAAGTTTTTTCTTCCAATTTCTCTAATCACCCCTTTTCTATCCATATCATCTTCCACACAGTCCATCCATCGTTTCTTTGGTATTCCCCTACTCTTATAGCCACCCACATTCATACTCAAAACTAAACTAAGACCCCGACCCTAATTTCTGAATCATTTTGAAAGATATTGCTAATCCATTGCGTCATATGTTCAAAAAATTTGGCTGCTCAACTACGTAAATAACGCAATGAATGTTGTTGAACTGTCAAAATGAAACAGATTGTGGATAGATTGTGTGACCACAAAAAACCAAGACAGCGCTGTCAACAGTGACATTAGGCCGGTTTCGTAAACATGTGTGCACTTAGTGAGGTGTAGTTTGATTGTAGTTTGATTGTAAATGTGTGCGTGTGAGCGTGTACGCACAGAGCGGAGGTGTAGTTTTGGCATGCTTCACTGTATTGTTCGCAGCGCTGTGTCTTGGGTTTTTATTTTGTCTAAAGGGTGCAGGTTGATATTTAAATCCTGAAGTCTTTAGAGGCGATATTATAGACTCGGGGCTTGGAGATCATGACTTATTATACCTAGTACTAATAGCCGCATGAGTCGATTGAAGGTTAAGCTACGCTTGCCAAGGTCGGTCCTTGGATGGGTGACCATCTATTACATATTGAGATCCCCTCCGTGCCTCGGAAAGCACGTTAAGCCGTTGGTCCCGGCTGTCATTTGAAGATCTTTGACAGTCGTTACAGGTCGTCAGAAGCCCGAAAGTCTGACTAACAGTCTTACCAAGGGGTATCGCGTTACCCAGTTACTGGGTTATGGAGGTCAGATAGGCAGTCGCTCCATGTAAAATACTGTCGCTTCATGTCGTGTTTAGATAACGATCCTGCCCATCACGTCAGCGTAGTTTTTCTTGATAATTAATTTAATTTGACCCCGTATACAAATCTGTTTACCATTTTCTGTGATAAAAGCTTGATGTTAAGTACTATTATTTTAGTTTACGTAATCCTATGGGAAAACATTTTGTTTTATTTTTCTTCACTCGTGTTTGGGTTTTTATTTTAACTCAAAATTGAAATGTTGATAGTATTCTGCACGATCCTCTGTACCCTAATTGCGTACACGATCAATCACAATCTGTTTCGATTTGAAACAGATTGCTAATTCAAAGCTTGATATGTCAAAAAATCTGCTCAACAACGAACAATTGCGTTGATTACGCAATGAATGTTGTTAAACTGTCAAAATGAAACAAATTAGTCATGATCGTTAACGAAAATAAGTTTTGCAATTAATACTGCTTAGGAACAACAATTTAATATAAAAATGTCGTTTTTCTTGTTACAGGTAAATACTGGTTCTTCTAATTTACGGTTTAGAGAAATTAACTCAAACCACGGCTGGTAATTGGGTAAGTAATATTTTAAACAATTTACGAACAGAATTTTTAGAACCCAATGGAACCCATCAATACCGCTGAGCGTGCACGCCTACTGGCTGTGGGGGAATGGGAGTCGGGCCTCTGGCTTCAGGCGCTACCGTCACCCAACATAGGCACTATGCTGGGTGACACCACTTTCCGGCTCGCTACAAGTCTGCGTTTGGGCGCTCCTTGCCCAGCTCCGCATCGCTGTCAGTGCGGTGAAGCAGTCGACCGCCTCGGACACCATGGCCTTTCCTGCAGCAAGAGCGCTGGTCGGTTGGCACGACACGCAAGCATTAATTACATAATCCGTCGGGCTCTTGTCACCGCCGGGGTGCCAGCTGTTTTAGAACCCAACGGCTTGGCATGCGACGATGGGAAGAGGCCAGACGGAATGACCATGATGCCTTGGAATTTGAGTAGGCCTTTGGTGTGGGATACAACCTATGTCGACACCTTTGCGCCATCTTATCTTCTTAGCACTGCGGGCTGTGCCGGGGCGGCTGCTGCAGGTGCAGAAAACCTCAACCGATGCAAATGTAGCAACCTTACTGGTAACTATATTGTTGAGCTGTTTGGGGTTGAAACACTAAGGCCGTGGGGTCCGAGTGCTCACCGAGTATTCCGGGACATCGCCAAGTGGTTCATCGACTTTTCACGTGACCTTAGTGCTGGCCAATTCTCAGGCCAAAGAATCAGCATTGTCATCCAACGTGGCTACGCTGCTAGCATTTAGGGCACTTTTCTCGCTGACAGCGATGCGGACGAATTTATTGACGCCCAATGAGCTCTTCTCTTTATTTTTCTATTTTCCTTTACATACTTGTACATAATATATAAAATTGTTAGTTGTATATACATAGTATAAATATTCAAAATGTATATTTACGAACCCTCGAATTCAAGCTTCCTCTCTGCGAGAGTCCTCCTCGTCTCCTCGCTAGAGAGTAGTGGTGGCCCAGTGGCATTGACCCCGATATTTTTTAATCCTATTAAATGAGCAATTTTGTATAAATACATATCGGAAATACGTCACTGAGTTGACTAATCGGGACGCCAGCGCCGCCTAGCGGCGTTCGACAGAGTCTACAACATAACGCTCGGACCGGTTGGAGCACAGTTCATCGGTGGCGGTCAAGCAGTGAACACGTTTGGAAACTGTTGCGCGTTCCATATAGTTGTGTCGTGTCCCTAAAATGTATGAATTGCTGGTGTGATTAATTTGATAGTAAATTATAATTTGATCTGAACTGTAAACGGTTTTTCTATTGCGCATTAACCAACACTACCCACAGTACGTCGACAGTAGTTAAAATATGGTTGATAGTAACAAGAGAGACACATACTCTTCTCCGTCATATTTATACTCGTATATATATAACGATTTCGATAAAAGTAGCAATATAGGGGTTTACGGGGGCGAAGAATCGATCTAGCTAGCCAAAGTTTTAGAACAAGATGGCTACCTAATAATGACATGGCAGCATGGAATAAGTAAATACCTACTATCATGTCAACATGGAATTAGTAAGTACCTGCTATCATGGCTGCATGGAATTAGTATGTACTATCATGGCAGCATGGATTTAGTATGAACTTTCCTATACTATTAAATGAGCAGATGATGATGATTTTCACCAGAGCAGAGCTTGGTCGCCCAGGTACTTTTAGTAATATTGTAACAATATTTTGATGAGTTTCTCGCCCGTTCTTCTCCATAGGAACCTACTAGGCTTTGGAATGGGCAACTAGCTTCATCTTTCTGACTGACCGACTCCTTGACAATTCAAAAAGAGCTTGTATATGAGCTATTATATGTACAGTGATAATAATGCGCATTATAGAAGCTGCTTAGTAAAGAAAAAAAAAACATCGGTAAATGGAATCGATCAGTATCGGATCAAATCTGCCTAGCCTTTTCCCAACTATGTTGGGCTCGGCTTCCAGTCTAACCAGATGCAGCTGAATACCAGTATTTTATATGGAACGACTGCCTATCTGACCTCCACAACCCATTAAAAGCGTTTATCCTAAAAGTTGGCAACGTTGCAAATAGCTGTCAAATATTTACCTGTTCTGACTAATTAGGCAATATTACTGTATGGAAATAAAAGATGTGGCTAACTAGTGAACTAAAATATTGATTATGAAATGCAATAATTAATTTCGTAACACCAAATATTTCGTTTTAGATGTAAAAAAAGCATTTGGAAACTTTCCAAATGTCTTTTTACACCTAAAATTGTTACAACATCAAATTCAGTGTTATAATTGCAAGTCATTATCAATATTCTAGTTCGCTAGTTAGCCACATTTCATATTTCCATACAGTAATATTGCCAAATTAATCAAAACAGCGAAATATTTGACATCTATTTGCGACGTTGCCAACTTTCAGAATAAACGCTCCTAATTGGGTAATACGAAAGTAATTGGTAAGACTGGTTGTCAGACTTTTAGGCTTCTGATGACCCGTATCGACTGTCAAAGATCCACGAATGACAGTCATTACAAGAAGCATGTTTTTTCCGGGGTTTTTTATGTCTCGATTTTAATACGATACAGAACTCTTCGTGTACAAGTCCGACTCGCACGTGAACGGTTTTTTCATTATATACCTAAGTAAATAGAGTAGCACGAGGTCGATCGATTAACGTTCACCGTGTTTTATAAGTCTTAATCATCGATCATCATGAACTATTCCACCTATGCGATCAAGGTATTGATGTGTTGTTCATCTCGAAGCACTAATAACACGATTAAAAATTTAATTGAATGTAGTCACAGATTTTATTGAGCGTAATGGTGGCTCAGTGGTAACCACCACGACTTACGAGTTGTAGATTCGAACCCTGACAGCTGCTTTACTTTGTGTAAATTATTTTATCACCACTGCTCTCAAAACGGTGAAGGAAAACATCGTGAGGAAACCGGCATGTCCTAGAACCAAAAATTCGAAGACATGTGACATCTACCAACCCGCACTGGGCCCGCGTAGTGGATTACGGCCTACCCCTCTCGCAGAGATGAGGTTGCAGTCCCAGCAGTGGGAATGATATAGGCTGATTATTTATAGATGTGTTTAAGTTATAATAAGTGCCTTGAAACATTTACTAAAGTCAGAATTAGAAATAGTAGGTGTTAGAATAGAGAAGGCAATTTTAATAAAAGATATCACAGAAAAATAAATAGATTTATTTAATTTTGTGTATTTTAGCCTGTGACTTAATGATAACAGCTTCACGGGTCGATCCAAGGTTAAGCTACGCTTGCCGCGGTTGGTTCGTGGATGGGTTATCATCCATTACATATCGAGACCCCTCTGTGTCTCGGAAAGCACGTTAAAACCGGTGGTCCTGGCTGTCATTCGTAGATCTTTGACGGTCGTTACGGGTCGTCAGAAGCCTGAAAGTCTGACAACCAGTCTTACCAAAGGATATCGTGTTACTCAGTAACTAGGTTGTGGAGGTCAGATAGGCAGACGCTTTATGTAAAATACTGGTATTCAGCTGCATCCGGTTAGACTGGAAGCCGACCCCAACATAGTTGTGAAAAGGATAAGGCAGATTGTATCTTGGTTTGACAATGACATTAAACTTGATACCTAAAACTTAGGTTGCATTGCGATGTATGTAGGTACCTCAACCAAATGTAAAGTTAATTACCCGACTACGCCAAAAGAAGGGTTATGATTTTAGCAGTCTATGTATGTATGTTTATATGTTTGTATGTTTGTATGTATGTATGTATGTTTGCTTTTACGTGTGTTCCACCATAGCACCTAAACTACTGAACCGATTTTGATGAATGAGGTATCAATAGATTCGTAATAATGGTCCGGGTGACATAGGCTATATAAATTTTCCCTAAGTTTAATATGGTGGATTTTACACGTAAATTTCTAACCTCGAAAAAAATTAAAATGATATGATCATGACATGTTTGGTACCAAAAGAAAGGTCTTGACGAGCACATTACAAATATGTAAATAATGTTATACTTTCAAAGTAATTAAATATGTTTAAATTGTTAAAAACAAGCAAAAGTGAGACTGTGCTACGTTGTATCGCAAGATGATACCAACGTGCAGTTAATCAAATCTTAATAAATAAAAACGGTTTGTAATTCCATCCTCAATTCCTCTATGAAGAAAAACAAGTACACACGGCTACACATCAAGCTATACATTTCCAGTTTAAGCTGATCTGGCATTGTAAAGGATTTCCGTACAATGCGAGGTCAGCTAATACTGGAAATTTATAGCTTGATGTGTAGCACTGTGTACAACGAAATATTAATATTTATACACGGGGCACTCAGAAAATTTTGCAATAGGTAATAAAAAAAAATATACTGCAGGTTATATTTTATTTATTAAATCTTTTCAAATAACTCTCCATTGGCGTCTATACACAGTTTCATGCGTCTTAACCAATTTTCATTACACATTTTCCAGTCCACATCAGACACCTCTTTAATCCCTGCTTTCCCTTGAGTTGATTTTTTATTTTGGGGAACAAAAATGACAAATCCATGATTCATCACCCGTAATGAAATCGTAAACGCGCCGAGACGAGCCTGCTTCAAATTTTGCTATCATGTCTCGGTACCATTCTACCCGAACCTCCTTCTGCGTTAGATTGTGTGGTAATCAGCGTGAAACTATCTTCTTTACCTGAAGATGCCCATGTAGAATTTCATGTACACTTCCCGATCCAATCTGCAGTATATGCTGAATCTCTTCATATGTAATTCGCCTATTCACTTAAATTTAATTTTTCACAGCCAGCACGTTTTCTTATGTAACAGCCGTCATAGCCCTATGACGGCCACTTCTTTCTTCGTCCGCCAAAGTTACAACGCTAAAAACTTGTACTTGACCACGCTTAAATTCGTTGAACCAGCGGAAAACAGTCGCTTTAGAAGGGCTTTTGTCTATGAACATCATTCGAAGTCTTTCAAATGATTCTTTTGGTTTTAGTCGACATTTGAAATCGTACAAAATCATTGCGCGAAAATGTTCTCGTTGTAAATTCAATTTTCAGTGAGACGTTGCGCGCGGCGTTGTTGTAACGTTTAGCAAGTGTAAAAACGGAAAAGTATAAAATAAAAAATAAAGTTTAATAAAAAACTGTAACCCGACCACGGGAAAATAAAAATGATCTAAAAAGTACGAAACAAGCAAATATTTCAGACAGAAATCAAGACATAGGTACAAAAATGGTCAAGGTAAAGCCGTCGTCGCATGCCATTATAATTTTGTAGGTGTTCCTGGCACCCACATGGTATACAGGTATGCGACCACGGCTTTACCTTGACCATTTTTGTACCTATGTCTTGATTTCTGTCTGAAATATTTGCTTGTTTCGTACTTTTTAGATCATTTTTATTTTCCCGTGGTCGGGTTACAGTTTTTTATTAAACTTTATTTTTTATTTTCCTCAATTTGTAGTAAGTAGGTAATTGACGTATCCATACAACTTTTTCAAGCTGTCATTTGAATATTTGGACAATTTAAGTTGGTAGGTTATGTAATAACAACTATCATATCTCTAAAATAACTAACTTTAATGCCGAATATAATTATTTATCCTCAAAATGGATACTAATCCCCAAATGAATCTTAAAGTCGTTACCCCAATATCATAATCTACAACTGTTTAATAAAACTACATATTTACAATATTTCAGGGATAAGGAAAATAATATGAAACACCAAGATATTTTTCAGTCATTTATATTTCTTTGCCAACATCAAATTCAATATTCTACACCATACCATCACATCTCCTATTCCCCACATATCACAATTCATTTCACCATCAAATCAATATTCTAATATTTACCATTAAACTAATAGGTTACCTTAATTTACAGTAGATCTCCAACCAATCCTATGCCAATCTGTCTTTTTACCGACACAGCCACTAAGCACGTCCTACCCTCACGAGCGCCCGACCAAGAAACCCACATCGAATCTTTCGGTACTGCCAGTATAATAAATTGAAACCTAACAGTAGTTAGTCAGACGATTAATTTCCCTGACCTTACTATCCCACAGTTGAAATATTGGACTAGTTTGAGGTAATAAACTGAATTATTATGCGATTGTGAGTTGGAAGAATGCAGGAGGAGCTCGTGGCTCATAAATTCAAAATTCATTTATTCAAACTAGGCTGAGAATCAGCACTTTTCGAACGTCAAAATTACATAAGACAGTCCCTCAAAAACGCCCACCCTTCACAACTTCCTAGTGCCTTTAGCTGGGAAGAAGAAGTGGCGCAACAAACTCCCCAGAAAAATAATAACAACAGCTAAATAATAACAGCTGCAAAGGGGTGATCTATCAGGTTAAGCCAGCCTTTTTCTCAATGTTGGGGTTGGTTTCCAGTCTAGTGTTGTAGCCTGAGTTGAGCTGCACGATTACTGACAAATGCTTGCACTGACTGGACAGGTCCACTCAAATCTGTGTGGTTCTTTCCACAAAAGACCATTTCAGACACTAATCTACATGGTCCTCATATGGCCTGACCAAGATTATGTCTGGACTTTAAAAGAGACTGTGACCTTTGAATTTGTTTCGGCCTTTTTTCTCAGAGTAGTCAGATAGGAAACGCCGAACTCATATAGCTTATTTTTTTATTTTTTTATTTTTATATGACAGTAAAAATACAGTCCGAACGAGCGCAGATACACCGACCTCACCGAGTTCGGGTTTCCGACAAGTCCATCGTTATCCTGAGGATGCCTCGTTGAGAGGTTGAAACACATGTCGATTTCTTTCAGGAGTTTTTTTATGGCTCTTTAGAAATAGCTAAGCGGAACAGGTTACTAAATATATCCACGTCTATTGTATTTTATAATGGATTTCCGCAAGGTCACGTCTGAATCAATTAACTATCTTAATATGACGTGTTTAAAAGAGATTCCGATATCCTATTAACAGAATAAACAATTTCATTTAATTTAATTTCTAATAGGATGCACCTGAATACTAGTATTTTACATAGAGCGACTGCTTATCTGATCTCCACAACCCAGTTACTGGGTAGCAAGATACCCCTTGGTAAGACTGGTTGGCAGACTTTTAGGCTTCTACCCGTTACGACTGTCAAAGATTTACGAGGTTAGATCACAACAAAAATGCAAAAAATCTGATTACATCACAACACATTTTTTTACAAATACAAACCGCCTCCAATGTTCTTAACTCTCAGACGTACAAACTGGTTCTAAACTAGGCCAATAACTTCACCATTTCAATACTTATACCGGCTAGACATAGGAAAAAAAAACGTCTTGACCCTTGAGGCAGTTAATTGTCTGTCAATCACGAAGAGAATGTTTTGATACTTGGAATACTCGTTTATGAGATTTTATCATTATTATCACGTAACTGGTGAAATTTGGGTTTTACTATAGGTAAGACCTAACCCTTCGGGAACTACGGGCGCCATATTAGCTTCTGTTTTTTTTTGTTTTAAGAAATTTCTTGTTTTATTAAGGCGACGATGACTGACTTGTAATGATTATATACTGAAGATCAGTACCCTAATTGCATAACTTATTTTCGTAAACAATTTTGCCTAATTTGTTTCATTTTGACAGTTCAACAACATTCATTGCGTAATTTACGTTGTTGAGCAGATTTTTTTTCCAACTTATGAAGCAATGGATTAGCAATTTGTTTCAAATCGAAATAGATTGTGATTGTGTTGTATTACGCAATTAGGGTACAGGTCTAAATGAGTAGTGTTAATGATTTGGAAAAAATATATGTTAAATTAGAGCATTTTCTTAATAACTGAATACTGTGTGTGTCTTTATAATGTGCACGTAATATGAAAATGAGGGAACCTATAAAAAATTTAAATATTAGTCGTTTTTTTTATCATTTACATTTTTACCACGGCATGGACTATCCCCGTATAATTCGTGCTGATACGAGAGAACAAGGAAAATGCTCTATTTTTCTCAGCTACGTAATAATAAAAATATGTTTTTTAGATTTTCAGATTACCGAAGCACTTAACTTGTTTGGTTTACCTGTAAGCACCTACCTACAGGTAAACCGATTTGCGCTTCGGTAATATTTGTGTGAGCAGTGGTGGCCCAGTGGTAACGGCCGCGACTTACGAGTTGTAGTTCGTAGGTTTGAACCCAGACAGGTGCTTTACTTTGTGTAAATTATTTCATCACCACTGCTCTCAAAACGGTGAAGGAAAACATCGTGAGGAAACCGGCATGTCCTAGAACCAAATATTCGAAGACATGTGACATCTACCAACCCGCACTGGGCCCGCGTGGTGGATTACGGCCCACTCCCTCTCACAGAGAGGAGGCCGCAGTCCCAGCAGTGAGAACATTTATAGGCTGATGATGAATATTTGTGTTTCTGAATTAGTACGAACGTTGCGCCACGGAGTAACCCCCCACAGAGGCAAAGATTCTAAGTTTTGTACTGCCGCGATTTTTTTTAGTGCACCTATCAATGCGGTTTGTATTAAGCTTGGGTTGTTGGGTTATCGACATCGACCCTGTTCGCACCTTATGTGTCTCAAAAGTTTTTTGAAATTGCATATAGAGTTGGTAACCATGGTTATTAACAAAATTTGTAAGTGCTTTCATAGTTCTCATAAATGAGCTCTCATAATCGCACGTTCGTATTACCGGAGAAAGACGATGATTGCCGAAGCGCATACTTTTGCTGGGAGATCTGTATATATTTATAATGTGATGATGACATGTTGCAATGTCAAACAATAACCACTTATGGTTGGCCAAAGTTCTAAAACTAGTTGTTAATATTGACCGAAATAGGTACTATTGCAACATAAACTGGTTTTTCCGAATATTCTATTGCATATGTTTATTTTTTCTACTGCAGGGCAAAAGGTCACTCCGAACTTCGGAAACACGTTCTATATATTATCCTAGTTGACATTTTTGTAGATCCGTAACAGTCATGGCAGTCAGAAGCCTAAAAGTCGGACAACCAGTCTTAAGGCGACACTACGCGACTTTTAATAATTTTATACTGAAGATCACGTCTAAACGCGTAGTGTTAATGATTTGGAAAAAATATATGTTAAATTAGAACATTTTTTCAATAACTTAATCTGTGAATATTTTAGATTATGTTTCAATTACATAGTGTAATTAATTTGTAAAGTTATGTCTAACGCGGATAAAAAACTGAGATTCACGCAAAATCTATCAAGCGTATTTTTCTGAAACCATCACCATTTTAAAGATAATTTAATTACGTATCTTTTAGTATATGTGTTTTATTAGAATACCTTTTATTTTACGTATAATAAATTAGTAATGCGTCTAATTTGGGACAGCGCTCCTTGATAGGCGAGTCCTATTGCTGGCTGGACGTACGACGCGTTGCGTGAGCTCAGTACAGAACACGCAAGCTAACCACTCAAGGTCGCTGGCATATATCGGCGTCTTAACAATGGGTTTCGTGTTACCCGTACACTAATCTACAGACCATTTCAGACACTAATCTACATGGTCCTCATATGACCTGACCAAGATTATGTCTGGACTTTAAAAGAGACTTTGACCCTTGAGTTTTTTCTAACTTATTAATTTTTAACCCTCGACGCAAAAAGAGGGGTCTTATAACTTTGACCGCTATGTGTGTGGCACAGTAGCTCTTAAACGGGTGAACCGATTTAAATGCAGTTTTATTTATTTGAAAGCAGGTTTTCTAGCGATGGTTCTTAGATATGTTTTATCACAATCGGTTCAGCCGTTTGAAGATTATCAGCTCTTTTCTAGTTGATGAATGGATGTGAGTATCTTCCACAGGTCTGATCGATTTGAAATTTGGTATTCTGTTACTTTAATGATATTAGAAGAACATAGTAACCTTGAACTGATGCTGCAGCATCACCTGGAATTTGCAGGAGACCCAACTCCCTTACCAACTTACAGCACAGGTATCGTGTTTGGGCTCATTGGAATGGTCTCAATGAATAGGTTATAGATAGATGGTGAACAGGGTCTGGTGATAGAGTAGGAAAGAGAAATGAGGAAAATAGGAAATGTTTGTGTCGGGGGTTTTGTAAATTTTAACTGTTAAAATTGTACTAGTGATTCTGATATCCTATTTACAGAATAAACAATTTCATTGCATCTCTCAGTAACTACTAACTGTGTTGTGGAGGTCAGATTGGCAGTGTCTCCATGTAAAATACTGGTATTCAGCTGCATCCGGTTAGACTGGAAGCCGACCCCAACACCAACTATGTTGCGGAAAAGGCTGGGCAGATGATGACAATACGACAAAAGCCTTCACAACATACTATAACGACCTTTTCCGGGACTAGCATTTAACATTAACCTTAAGGTGCACTTAGTAAGTTATTAAGTAAGTAACTTACAATATTTTATCTCAACTAACGACGCAACAAATTCTCTCACGAATCATATCTCACATACAATGTAGTGATGTGCCGGATATCCGTATCCGCGGATATCTTCAGATATCCGAGGGAGAAAAAAGATCTGCATCCGTTTTTTTTTGGCGGATCTTGAACGGATCTTTTATATTTGATAAATTAATGATAAATGATTTTATTTCTGTAAGTAGGTTTGTACAAACACTTTTACACGTCAATCATATTTTAAAACTAGATGAGGTCGGCGTTTCCTATCTGACTACTCTGAGAAGAAAGGCCGAATCAAACTCAGAGGTCTCAGTCTCTTTTAAAGTCCAGACATAATCTTGGTCAGATCATGTGAAGGCCAAGTGGTTTGGTGTCTGAAGTGGTATTTTGAGGAAAGCACCACACAGATTGAGAGGGCCTGTCCAGTCAGTGCACGCATTTATTTGTATTTTGTTTATTAATACATTTCATTACGTATACGTAATGAAATGTATACAGATACAGGATACAGATCTTTTTTCTCCCTCGGATATCCGCGGATACGGATATACGGTACATCACTAACACAATGTCGTCCATCGGCATGTGCCCGCCCGTATTTTTCTGAATATTCATAAAAAAATATCGAAAAATAACTTTAAAAGGGGGGTCTATCTTTAATATTTTTCATGTTATTAAATTTTTTATGTTTTGAGTAGCGTTTGCCATATCTCCGATGTTATTGACTCGATTTGGATTCTGTTTATTATTTCTAAAAGCTTATGAGTTATTTTATCGGATTAACTAACATTTTTATAAAAATTTGTCAACTATGCAAAAAAAAAATACGGAGGTCATCATCTGCCTAGCCTTTTCCTAACTATGTCGGGGTCGGCTTCCAGTCTAACCAGATGCAGCTGAATACCATTATTTTACATGGAGCGACTGCCTATCTGACCTCTATAACCTAGATACTAG
Source organism: Agrochola lychnidis (assembly GCA_963680765.1). Taxonomy (NCBI): domain Eukaryota; kingdom Metazoa; phylum Arthropoda; class Insecta; order Lepidoptera; family Noctuidae; genus Agrochola; species Agrochola lychnidis. Next base: position 2,435,390 of record OY796876.1, read on the forward strand.
GTAACACGATACCCCTTGGTAAGACTGGTTGTCAGACCTACCCTACCCGTAACGACTGTCAAAGATCCACGAATGACTGAGGGGACCAACGGTTTAACGTGCTTTCCGAGGCACGGAGGAGTCTCGGTATGTCAAGATGGTCACCCATCCATAACTTTTTTTGGTAATGCTATTGCAGTACCTATGTGCCCTTTTCGGTTGTCAAAAAAAAAAATACGGAGGAGAAAACTTTTTAAAAAAAGAAACGTTTTTTTTAAAAAAAAAACACAATTGTAAGTTCATAAAAACATGCATTAAGATAAGATAAGATATTTATTTTGCAAATATGGGTAAGTACAAAACTCAGTGACATAAAAAATATAATTAGCAACAGCCATATTTAACCAAACGGCATGCAAAAGTACAAAAAAATACACTAGAGATGTTATCTCAGTCATATAAATAATGATAAACTGTGTCAATATGAAAATTGATTAACTAATTACAATTTAATTATGAATCAATAGTCATTTATACTGTACACAATTCTTCTGCAGTCAACTTACTTCGAATTTGAATTAAATAAAAATTAAATTGAACACCTTAAAGTTAAATTAAATTAAATGTCATGTTTTTCCAAATTACAAACATTATAAAAGTAATCAAGAAATTCCTTTCTCCGTTAAAAATTCCGTCACACTATAATACTCTTTGTCTACTAAAAAATTTCGAAGTTTTTTTTTTAAATAACGTCAAGTTTAATTCTTTCCAGCTCCTCGGTAATTTATTATAAATGACTGGTGCCATGTAGCAGACACTCTTGCGCATTAAAGTCGTTCTCGCACTAGGGAGACACATATTACAGCATGAAAAAAAAAAATTGTAAAAATGAAAAAAAAGTCAAACTTTTAAAGTTATTTTTCGATCTTTTTTCATGAATATTTAGAAAAATGCGGGCAAGCACATGCCCATGGGCGACATTGTAGGTACAATTTCCTTGAAGCTTACTACGAGAGGCGCGACAAAATCCAACACTACCGTTTTCTCGCAAGATGCACTTTGTAGGTAGAATTTTATCTTAAAAGATCGACATGAATTTGTAATAAAACACTGATTATACCTAACAAGGTCTAGTTATTAGGTCTTGGTCATAACCTAGAAAAATGGAAGCCTTGATGACTAAGATTACTTTGATTGTGAAGAAGTATTCGTTTATAAATACTCTAAGTCTACAGTGTGAGTCTTTATAATGTGTACATATCGAAATGAGGGAATCTATGTTTAATTTTATCCCCGGAAAAAATATTTAAAAAAAACGAATTTTTTATTTATGTTTTTTTTAACATAGCGGTGTAACTTGCGATGAAACAAACTCCATAATGATTGGAAGTAATTAGGCGTTCTTATAAAAAGAAAATTGTGGAATAAAAACTACCCTCATTTGAAAATAAACATGTTTTTTTAGCAAAAATCTGTTTTTTTTTTTCATAATTTTATACAAGAATCGTTAAATTTCTCAATAAGACGCCCCATTGGTCCGTGGATGTGTGACCATCTTTACAAACCGAGACTCCTCCGTGCCTCGGAAAGCACGTTAAGCCGTTGGTCTCGGCTATCATTCGTGGATCTTTGACAGTCGTTACGGGTCGTCAGAAGCCTGAAAGTCTGACATCCAGTCTAACCAAGAGGTATCGTATTAACCAGTTACTGGGCTGTAGAGGTCAGATAAGCAGTCGCTCCATGTAAAATACTGGTATTCAGCTGCATCTGGTTAGACTGGAAGCCGACCCTAACATAGTTGGGAAAAGGCAAGGCAGATTTCTAATTACTACTGCTAATTACTTTTAGTGTGGCATGAGATCAACCCTGAAAAATAAAACAGCAATTCTCTACATTTTGCCGAGTTCATCATCATTCTCTTAACGTCCCTCGGCAAACCTCGTGTTTCGTCAGTCGTCGGATTTCTATCAGTTGCCCTTTGCACTTGGTGCAGACCGGACGCTCTCAATCGACTTGGAAGTATATAGAGCTGTTAATACTCTTTTATAAAAAAGTGGGAGGAAAGCTGTTAAAGTCGCAGGCACGACAGATAGGAAAATAGTTTTACAGCTCTATACAGTTCACACGGAAATCAAAACAAAATAACAATAAAGTACTTAGTTTTGAATTCAAATTACACGATAAATTGAAAAAAAATCAAAAGTCATTTATTCAAACTAGGAGAATCAGCATTTTTCGAATGTCAAAATTACATAAGACAGTCCTCCAAAAACGCGCACCCTTCACCACTTCCTAGTGCCTTTAGCTGGGAAGAAGAAGTGGCGCAACAAACTCCCCAGCAGCACAGCTGTCTGTTCAAGTTAGAAAAAAAATTGATTCTATACAATAGTATGCAAAATAACTTACATTATGCAACACAAAACATAATTTAAATGATAAATTATTGGCCATATGTCAGCTAGCACACGCCAATATACCAACCAAAAACATCGAGAACTATGCTCAAGCAGAAATAAAAAATAAAAACTAAACGTAAACAGAACTAAATATCTAAATAATCTAATAATAGATGGACATGGAAATTACCATTCGTTTGTATTCGGAAATGCGATGATACCCGAGGGACATTCAGAAAATAGAACTGTAGGGTTGCTGGTTGTGAACTGTTTTTAACCGACTTCCAAAAGGAGGAGGTTCTCAATTTGACAGTATGTTTTTTTTTTTGTTTTTTTTTCGTATGTTTGTTACGCGATTACTCCGCCAATTATGAATTGATTTTGATGATTCTTTTTTTGTTTGGTAGGTCATACTTCAGAGGTGGTCCCATATAAATTTTATTAAGTTTGTTTACGTAGTTTTTGAGTTAGCTTCAATAATACGTATTTTTTCTCACTTAGTATGTGGATGATATGATAAGTTCCTGTCACTGTTATTTACATAGCAGGTATTCGAATTTGTTTGGGGTAGGTACCACAACTAAAAAGTTAAAAATAAAAACTTTTTACAAAAAAATAAAACCGTCTTCCAAAAAAAACACTACAAAGTGAAAAATAATTTCGGAAGTCGGTGGCAAAAAACGAAAATTCTAAACCAAAGACACCGACTTCCGAAATTATTTTTCACTTTGTAGTGTTTTTTTGGAAGACGGTTTTATTTTTTTGTAATTCATTACTGCTTATTGGATGTGTCTCAACCAATATACTAAGTCTCCTATTTTATAGCATGGATCAGGTCTTCTTCTTTGACTTGCACGTTGCCTATTATTGTCTTGTATGGTTTCTATATTTTCTTTTGAAATTTATAAATCCTCAGCTAACTGCTTTAAAGAAGGTGCGATTTATTAATTGCAAAAGAAAACATAGAAACCATGCAATATATATCATGTGGCAACCCTAAGTGGAGGTCTGAAGGGCGATTGCCACGTAGTCCCTTTCATCCCTCCACTTAGGGTTGCCACACGATATACAGGCTGTTTGGCAGAACGTTGAACATACGAAAATCGTGGATAGGTGGGGTCATCTGCTACTTACTCAGCCCTAATTTATTTGGCTTTGGCACCCTGGATATTAAAAAATTTTTTTTTTTGCTTCCTTCTAGTTTCACAACTTTCTTAACTTTAAAGTGTAATTTTTATTTAAAAAAATGGGTAAAACAGGCATTTTTTTTTTTTTAATAATTAATATTGGCAGATTCTTATAACAGAAAGATGTAAAAAATACTTAAATCCTAATTTCAACATGCATTAAAAAAAAAACCAGTAGGCCAGGGCCAAATAAATTAGGGCTGAGTAAGTAGCAGATGACCCCACCTATCCACCATTTTCGTATGTTCAACGTTCTGCCAAACATCCTGTATATTATTGTAACGTGTAACAAAGTATAAGTTAAGTTGCCAATAAATTATCATAAAGTTCAATGTGGCTTTAATTTCACAACCAGCAACCCTACAGAACCAGATGTCTTTTTCGCGATTTCCGGGTTGGACCCATAATAAAATATTCACACAATAACACATTGTATATACAGGTTGTTTGGCAGAACGTTGAACATACGAAAATGGTGGATAGTTGGGGTCATCTACTGCTTACTCAGCCCTAATTTATTTGGCCCTGGACCCCTGGATATTAAAAAAAAAAAATTTTTTCTTTCTTCTAGTTTCACCACTTTCTTAACGTTTCAGTGTAATTTTTATTAAAAATGTCTAAAACAGGCATATTTTTGTTTTTTTAATCTTTAATGTTGGCAGATTTTTATAAAATTATTGCTTTATTCAGATATTAGCTAGAAAAAAAGTTATGAGTCCTCAAACTTACAGAAAGATGTAAAAAATACTTAAATCTTAATTTCAACTTGCATTAAAAAAAATATCCAGGTGGCCAGGACCAAATAAATTAGGGCTGAGTAAGTAGCAGATGACTCCACCTATCCACCATTTTCGTATTCAAAAGTCATTTATTCAAACTAGGCTGAGAATCAGCAATTTTCGAACGTCAAAATTACATAAGACAGTCCCCGAAAAACGCCCACCCTTCACCACTTCCTAGTGCCTTTAGCTGGGAAGAAGAAGTGGCGCAACAAACTCCCCAGCAGCACAGCTGTCTGTTCAAGTTAAAAAAATGATTCTATACAATAGTATAGTATGTTCAACGTTCTGCCAAACACCCTGTATATCTATCTTATACATAGTCATAAGCATAACTATTGCACTATAAGATCAACGCCAGTGTTATGTAACAGCCATTCCATTACATAAGCTTGTGACATACAGACATACATTCTACTAAGGCGTTAGGCAAACGAATAGACTAAAACCAGTCATGTTGAAAGAAATATACATTTCTTTATGTTTATATTAGTTTTTGGTGGGTCATGAACGTGGAATATCACGCTAGTTCCTTGAAAAGGGTAGACAGTGCTCTGTCGGCGCCAGTTATAGCTACTGTAAAAAAAAATTACGTGTGAAAGTGATTCTAATTATAATTTACACTACAGACTGACTACCAAGTTTTTAAGTTAAAAAAAACCAGTCAAGAGCGAGTCGGACTCGCGGACCGAGGGTTCCGTACCTACCCATTATACCGCCATGATCATCATCTGCCTAGCCTTTTCCCAACTATGTTGGGGTCGGCTTCCAGTCTAACCGGATGCAGCTGAATACCAGTATTTTACATGGAGCGACTGCCTATCTGATCTCCACAACCTAGTAACTAGGTAACACGATACCCCTTGGTAAGACTGGTTGTTAGACTTTTTGGGCTTCTAACTACCCGTAACGACTGTCAAAGATCTACAAATGACAGCCGGGACCAACGGCTTAACGTGCTTTCCGAGGCACGGAGGGGACTTGGTATGTTAAGATGGTCACCCATCCACGGACCAACCGCGGCAAGCGTAGCTTAACCTGATCGATCGACCCGTGCAGCTGTTACACCGCCATGATAAAATTGGTAAAAGATATGGGCAAATTTAGATTTTCGCGAAAACTTGCAAGTATCAAAATTTACCTTGATATTCAACTTTTTTAAATTTTTCGGAATTTTCTCTTGATTTGTGCTGCTTGACCTTACTTTCTGCCAAATTTCGTGATTCTAGGTCAACGGGAACTACCATTTAGGTTTTAGACCCAAAAACCTAATACTACCGGTTGACCTAGAATTGACAATTTTGGTTAATAGCAAGGTCTTAAGGTAAATTTTGACAAGTTTTCGCGAAAATCTAAATTTGCTCATATCTTTTTATCGTGTTGACTCAAGACTTTGATTTTTATACATCTAATAGGTACTGTAGATCTCAGTATCTGGTATAAATTTCAACTTGCTAGGTCCACCCGTTCCTGAGAAAATCGGTGGTGACATGGATAGATGGACAAGAGAGTGATCTTATAAGGGTTCCGTTTTTTACCTTTTGAGGTACCTACGGAACCATAAAAACGAAAAAAAAAGTATTAATTGAAAAATAATTCATATGCCAGTCGATTCTTTTACATGTTCAAACCATGTCAATAACAAAGTTGAATGCACCTCACTCCAATTTAAACTCTGTTACAAAATAACTGCCGTTAGAACTTTGCAGTTAAGTTTGTGCGCGCACCTAAGACAAAAATGTGGCCCTTGTAACTTTGAAGTTGCGTTTTGTTAGACACATAACATCACCCCTGTAATCCCCGAAGGATTAGGCAGAGGTGCACCCACAGTACAGCCACATTTCGCCAGTTATGTTCAAGTCCCATGTAATAGGGAGCGAGCCTATTGCCATCAACCGGGCACAAATCCAGACTCCGGGCTGCTACTGAGAAATTACTGATAGAAAACTCAATAATACTTTGCTCGACCCGGGAATCGAATCTAGAACCTTAAGACCTCACGTTTTAAAATTAATCTTGAATAGAAATTATGTAGGTACTTCTTACTGCTATCATACCATGTCAATCTGTCTAGCCTTTTCCCAACTATGTTGGGTCGGCTTCCAGTCTATCCGGATGCAGCTGAATACCAGTATTTTACATGGAGCGACTGCCTATCTGACCTCCACAACCCAGTTACTGGGTAATACGATACTCCTTGGTAAGACTGGTTGTCAGACTTTCAGCTTTCTGACGACCCGTAACGACTGTCAAAGATCCACGAATGACAGCCGAGACCAACGGCTTCAACGTGCTTTCCGAGGCACGGAGGAGTATCGGTATGTTAAGATGGTCACCCATCCACTGACCAACCCCGGAAAGCGTAGCTTAACCTGATGGATCGAATCGTGCGGATGTTATTACTTACATAACAATCTCAAATCAAAAAAATCTTACTTTAATTAAAAGCAAACACGCTCGCCGCAACGTTAACTTAAGTAATTGTCTTAATAAAATTATAATAATGTTTAACTCAGGTAATAAAACAGATATATTATATTACTTAAGATACATATCTACAACTTAATTATGTCCAAAAGAACACGCGCCATTTTAAAACATGTTAACTTAAACATTGACACAATTTTCTGAGAAAACCAGAAGCAATGTTTAAATTCCAATATAAAAATTATGTTTAGTTGTTTAGGGGCTTGTGGCTAAGTGATAACAGCCGCACGGGTCGCACTAGATCGCCTTGGTGGAAGAAAAATACTTGTATAGAACATTGGTCCGTAACTTTATCTAAATAAAGAGCACAATCGCGTTTACAAAAAAAATACTTCCAAAACCTTTAAAATAAAAATACTTGCATCGAACATTGATCCGTAATTTAATATAAATAAAGAGCAAAATCGCGTTTACAAAACCTTTAAAGTAAAAATACTTGCATTGAACATTGATCCGTAACGTAATATAAATAAATAGCACAATCGCGTTTACAAAACCTTTAAAGTAAAAATACTTGCATTGAACATTGATCCGTAATGTAATATGAATAAAGAGCACAATTGCGTTTATAAAACTGAAGTGTCGGTAACGGTGTCGCGAGTTCAATTGTTTTTTTCTCATCTCAAAAATGCCCAACGCGCCTAAAGAAGTTTTCACTTCAAAAACCCGACTGCAAAAACACAAAAGTAAATTAAAATAAGCATTATAATCTATTATAGAATTTTGGTATCACAGGCGCGGATAAACAACAGTTACACGATATTTCAGGTCATCGGTTTGTCCCGCTTGCTACACCAAAATTCTATAGATTACAATGCTTGTTTTTATTGTTTTTTCAGTTATGTGTTTTTGCAGTCGAGTTTTTTAGTTTTTTAACTTATTTTTTTTTATTTTCAGCTTTTAGTTTTTTATCAGTTCTCATTCCAAATTACATTTAAACATATATTTTATTTTATTTTTATAGTCACCTTTCAAAACCCTTCATTTTAATACCCCATTCGGTAAGGTAAAGGGCCTTTTTTTTTCGAAAACATACATTTTGGCGTCAAAAATCCGCCACTGCAATTTAAAAAAAAAAAGGATTGTGTGGTTTTATGAAACCACGGTAAAGGTGAAACTTTTAAGCGAACTATAGGCGCCACCATATTGGCCTTGGCTGCTCTGACGAGCGCCTTTCACTTTATCCCTACTCCGCGACCGACCGTCACGCGACATGCAACACACAGACGAAAAAGTTTGAGACGATGTAATAAAAGTTTCACTTTAAAAAAATCTAGATACCCAATGACACTCGCGCAATAAAGACGAATCTAACGTCATAATATCAGGTCAAACACATAACCCTCCTTTTTTGGCTTCGCCGCAGTCGGGTAAAAACGGCTAAACCTGAAGAATTATTAACCCGTTAGAAACTGGCCCAATTTGTCTGAATAATTTCGATGTATCTACTTTTTAAACAGACATTCCGACAAATAACTATTATACGTATTCTAAAATAAAGTTGCCGCGGCGTCTGTCTGTGTAAACGCGATAAACTTGAAAACTACTGAACGGATTTTCATACGGTTTTCACCAACGGATGGAGTGATTTATGAAGAAGGTTTTAGTGTATTATTTATTACAGGTTTTTTGTAAATTGGCTGAAATATGACGATGATTGTTGAAGATGTCGGAAAAAATCATGCCGACTTGGGAGCTTTACTGACGTGCGCCGAAAACCAATAGAGTTATATGAAAACAATGTATAAATGGGATATTTTCCGACATCCACGCGGGCGAAGCCGCGGGCAAAACCTAGTATATTTATAATAATGACAAATACATCTGTCCGTCCGGCTGTCAGAGCTCATTAGAAAGTATCTTTCACTGTTGAGAGCTGCAATTTTATAAACTTTCAACTGTTACAATGTATGTATAAAGTTTGAACGAAATAATTATTCAATTCAAATTTAATTCAAATAAATTATTTCGGACAAACATCCATATTGTATTAGTATAAGAACTTACAAAAATATGTTAGTAGAACTAAAATACGGAGTATGGATTTGTGCCCGGTTGATGGCAATAGGCTCGCCCCCTGTGACATGGGACTTAAACATAACTGGCGAAATGTGGGTGTACCTGCTACAGGGACACCTCTGCCCAACCCTTTGGGGAAACAAGGCGCTATGCTTGTTATTTTAATTTTTAAGATGTTATTTTATGTATTACTGGTTTTTTTACGTTTTTCATAGTTTTAAATTGTAGATAAGTTAATTTTAAGACCGCGTTATCGCATTAAGTTTACACCTGTAATGATAGCTGTTGTAAGGGAAATTTTAATAAATAACGAAATAAAAATCGAAAACAATATTACAGTAAAACCAAAAATTAAATTAAAATCAAAATTAATTTAGAATAAAAAATTAAATTACAATCAAAACAAAATTTATTCAACATCAAATCAAAATTTATTTATTTATTAAAACTTTATGCACAAGTAAAAACACTGTACAAAGGCGGACTTAATGCCTAAAGGCATTTTCTACCAGTCAACCTTAGGGTGATGCAGAGACAAAATATGGCAGGTGCAACATAAGTGATAGATAACATGAAAATTTATACATATTAATAAATATATACATAAATACATACATATAAACCGAATAAACTTTGTCAGGAGAAATAACGATAGGTAGAGGAGAAAACAAATACAGCAAATCAGCGCTGCAATGATTTTGCCAACTTTTCACGAATATGTTCCCGTGCTTTCACTTTGAAAGATAACCGACTGGTTGCCATCCTGATGTTCAGAGGGAGCGCATTCCAAAGAAATACCGCCTGGACAAAGAAAGAAGAGTGAATAAAACCGGAGCGGTGAGAAGGACAACGTAGAAGACGATTGTTGGTAGAACGAAGATTTTTACTATGGGCAGAGCATAGGTATTGAACATGGGAAGTGAGGTAAGAAGGAGAAGTGGGTTTGTCGAGTATAGAATACAACATAGACAGAGAGACAAAATTAAATTTACATTAAATTAAAATTAAATAAAAATCAAATTTATTATTATATAGGGAGGTATTCCATGAAGCACACCCAAACGAAGCACACCCAGACGAAGCACACCTAAAGTATTCCACTTAGCACACCCGTAGGTGGGCTTCAAATAAAAAATTAAAATAATTAATTTCCTATTCCACGAAGCACACCTACGAATATCACTCGCATAGTGCGGGGACTAAGAAATAAAAATGTCGATAGGAGAAAATATTTATTATTTAAAAGACTAACTTAAATATCTAACATCTTTCAGTTTCATTATAATAATGTGATACAATACTTGTCATTTTCATAGTGTTCATATATAAATCCCATAGATAAGACGCTTTGATTAAATAAAACTAGCGGTAGATATGTTACGTTCTTACGTTACACAGCTATAAGAAAACTTCGACATAGATCTCTAGGGAAAACTATATTTACAATGTTTTTGATACTTGTCCAAGTTTTTATTACATAATTATGAAACAATCTGTGATTTTATTAAAGAACACAAAAAAAGAACATAATAGAAAAATAGTTAAAAAATAAAAAATAATATTTTTTTGGAAAGATAATTATGAAACAATCTGTGATTTTAAATAGTAAGATTACAAAAATAATAAATATTGTGTCACATTATTATAATGAAACTGAATGATGTTAGAAATTTAAGTTAGTCTTTTAAATAGTAAATATTTTCTTCTATCGACATTTTTATTTCTTAGTCGCCGCACTATGCGAGTGATATTCGTAGGTGTGCTTCGTGGAATAGGAAATTAATTATTTTAAATTTTTATTTGAAGCCCACCTACGGGTGTGCTAAGTGGAATACTTTAGGTGTGCTTCGTCTGGGTGTGCTTCGTTTGGGTGTGCTTCATGGAATACCTCTATATAGGGTGACTGGTAATAAAATTAGTGACCGATACTTAAACACGTGACTTTACTCATCATTATGAACAACTTTTACTATGGGACTGAGCATAAATGTAGGTAACATTTATGCTCGCGTATCTCGTCAAAAACAGCTGATTTTATACATGATGTAATGTGTAAACTTACAAGCATATTACAAATTAGAGGATTATATCCTAGATAAGAATGCTTGGAAGCATGCTGGTCTAGCTCCATAGGACAATTTAGAGTCTAGACAAAAACAAACTGGTTGCTAATTTAATTGTGTAATTAAATATTATAACTTTTTTTTTTTTTTTATTCTGTGATTACTTGAACTCACACACTGACTGAACGTGATTTCAGAGTTGCTCCCATAATGAAAGTTGTTTATATTCATGGGTAAGATCACCCTGTAAAAATTTCGAGACGGTAAAAAATCATCCGGTATAATAATTAGTTATAATAATAAATCTTTATATATATAATTCTTCTGTGAGTGTGTATGTCACTGAACTTCTCTCAAACGACTGGACCGATTTTGATGAAATTTTTTGTGTGTGTTCAAGGGGATCTGGGAATGGTTTAGATTCACAATCGGACCCGATAGGTGGCGGTATTCGGTCAGGACGTCTGTCAGGTCCGCTAGTTATGTTATAAAAGTAAGTAAGCAACGGCTTTACGATGTGTTAATTGTCGCTTCTGGGTTTGTCTGTAAACATGTATTTAGTAGTTGTTTTTTATATTTTATTGACAATGAAAATGCTTGCTTATATTCTTAAATTCGTACATATACAACATGTAAAAAAAAACCCTGTCCGAACCGTGAGGATGTTGTAAGTATCGTACTGAGAGTCTTATTTATGTGGTGATTTCCAGGAGAAAAAAAATAAACCGTGGACCGTGACTACACACGGCGTATACTTAAACCGCGCCGTAGAAAATTACGTGTCTGTCAACAAGCTTCCATACTGATCCATTTATCACTGACGACCATGCCTACACACGGCGACGATAAAAATATATAACTATAAAAAAATATAAATTACATATACGAGAATTTATATTATATCAGAATGACTTAATTATTAATATTGTTAATTTAGATAAAAATTGTATTGTTAGTTTTTACGACTGCATGATTTATTTGAAAACTGTATTTTTTTAGTTTTTACGACTTTGCATGCCGTAAGGTAGAATGTAGCGGAAAAACTTAGTGATGTACCATCTTATACCTGTACCTACATTGTTGGCAAAATAAATCTGAATCTGAATCTGATTAATCCGTAGTTTTTTACCCGACTGCCCCAGAAGGAAGGCAATATTTTTCGAGAGTATGTATGTTTCTATGTATGTATGTCTATTTCTTTGGCACGCTCTGTAGCCTAAATGGCTTGATGGATTTTAACATATGAGGTGTCGTTAGATTCGTCTTAATTGTCGAAGTGACACAGGCTATAAATAATATTTATATATTGCATCTGCAAATACAAAAAAAAATACTATAATATTGGTATCAAATAAAAGCTAGTAATGAGTCAATTCCAAATATATATATTAATAAGAATAAACAGCTTAAAAAAACTAACTATTTAAAAAAAACAAAAACCCGACTGCAAAAACAAATAACTGAAAAGAGAAGAACAAGCACTGAACTTTGTTTTTTGTTTGTAATTTGTTTTTGCAGTCAGGTTTTTTGTTTTTCACTTCAAGAAAAACGTGGTGTATAAAGGGGCTTATAAAACATTGATGCTGCATTAAATCTAGTGACCCAAATCAGTTAAAGTGGAACTGAAGGTTAATTAAACTAGAAAACTCGTTAATTGTGTAATTAAAAGACTATTTTTAAAATTTCCGGTATTTCGGAATGTCGTCAGTAATAAGGGCAGGGTAAGACATTACTCAGAGAGTCAGTTAATTTAAATTATGTATTTATGCATCGGTGATAAGGTTTAGTGATGACCTATGGTACTGAAACGTGGTCGCTTACAATGGGCCTTATCAGAAGGCTAAAAGTCACCCAAAGGGCAATGGAGAGGGCTATGCTTGGAGTTTCCCTTCGTGATCGAATCAGAAATAAAAAGATCCGCAGGAAAACCAAGGTAACCGACATAGCCCGAAGAATTGCCAAACTTAAGTGGCAATGGGCAGGGCACATTGCTCGCAGAACGGATGGCCGATGGGGTCAAAAGGTTCTGGAGTGGACCGGAAGACGTAGCGTTGGAAGGCCTCCCACAAGATGGACCGATGACCTTGTAAAGGCCGCAGGAATCCGCTGGATGCGGAAAGTACAGAATCGGTCGAAGTGGCGGTGCTTGGGGGAGGCCTATGTCCAGCAGTGGACGTCTTTCGGCTGAAATGATGATGATAAGGTTCTAAAGGACGGACAGACTAGGAATAACTGTGTGTAAACGTTGTGCAGATTGCGAGAAAAAACTGTTCAGAAAACGGCATGTTAATAGTAATACAATACATTTGGCTCGAGTGAAGAGTTTGCGAATCTATTCTTCGTAAATTATCAAACATGTTTACCAGTTTACCATCATTACGGGTCAGGTACATCTAATTGTTTTTTTTTTTTTGAAGAGCTCGTGGCTAAGTTATAACAGGCACACGGGTCGATCTATCAGGTTAAGCTACGCTTGCCGGGGTTGATCTGTGGAGATGGTCACCCAACGGTGACCATCTTTACATACCGAGACTCCTCCGTGCCTCGGAAAGCACGTTAAGCCGTTGGTCCCGGCTGTCATTCGTGGATCTTTGACAGTCGTTACGGTTCGTCAGAAGCCCGAGAGTCTGACAACCAGTCTTACCAAGGGGTATCGTATTATCCAGTTACTGGGCTGTGGAGGTCAGATAGGCAGTCGCTCCATGTAAAATACTGGTATTCAGCTGCATGCGGATAGACTGGAAGCAAAATATATTGAGCAGTGAAAAATAAAATATATTAATAACGCGGCGACGCATGAATTGTCCATACAAACGTAATACCTAAATTATTTGCAATTTGGGCATATTTCCACCATATTATGTTGTTATTTGGATTTAGAAGTTATTTATCTAGGTTCCTACGTCTTTTTTATCCAAAAACCTTTTCTAAAATGAAGTTTAAACGAATTTAATTTCGCACATTTTTACAGCGTAAATGAAAGAAAGAAAAAGTATTTATTGAGACTCGCACAGGAAATCACAAATTAAACTAAACACCTTCAATAAGAACATTAATAAAAATAGTAAAAAAAAACAATTAAAAAAAAACAAAGTAAAATTAAAATAAAAGCAAAAGGTCCTGTACGAGGCCAAAAGGCTCCTATCTCAGCATATGCTGCGACATTTAAAATAAATAAATGTCGCAGCGCTGGTATTCTAATAGGGCCCATAAATGACGTCTTCATATTGTTTTTTCTGTATTATAAACAACAATATTTATAATTTTATTTCTGCAGAGGCATAGCTTATATTATCAAGTTACAAATTATCGACAAAAAAAGGTAAAATATTATTTTTGGTATTACGGAACACTTCCAAATTTATAATACATTTTCGTAAGCTAGTAGTGCTATCGCGTCAAGCAATAATTGTCAATGTGTGCGTGGTAGTATTGCTCACTGTAGGTGTATATCGCTCCGACAGGCACTCACACTAGCGCAACGTGTTTGGAATTAAATTTTGCAAACATGTCGATTTGTAGTTGCGAGCCGTGTTCGCAGGCCTCTTAATAGATACAACATACAAACATACATAACAACACGCTTGTAATATGTAAAAACTATGCTAAAATGCAACAACTATAGTGAATAGTAGGTATCAATAGAAATCAGTTTATTGCATACACCTCTGCTCAATACTTTGGGGAATGCAGGTGTGAAGTTATAAAATATATAAAATTTAAATTATGTAAGAAAAAAATAAGCTTTCTTATAAATTCTACTTGCCACGTCATATAATATTTTAACACGGATAAACGTTAAATTACTTTATCAATGTATAATTAATTGTTATTAATTAATTATGGTTACGAAGTAATTATAATTGATTTTTAAATGGCGGCGCTAAGTGTAGAAAGTCCAATAGCTATTAAGCTAGGAACACATTAAAAGTAACTAGTTTCTGCCCGTGACTTTGTCTGCGTGAAATTTCTTGTTCCCCGAGCCGCGTTGCATCGCATCGTCTTTTTTAAAAAAGAAAACTTCTTTAAGCGCATTGGGCAGATAGAAAAAACAATTGAACTCGCAACACCGTTACCAAAACCTCATTTTTGTAAACGCGATTATGCTCTTTATTTTTATTACGTTACGGATCAATGTTGTATGGAGGAGCTCGTGGCTAAGTAATAATAGCCACACGGGTCGATCCAACAGGTTAAGCTATGCTTGCTGGGGTTGGTCCGTGGATGAGTGACCATCTTTACATACCGAGACTCCTCCGTGCCTCGGAAAGCACGTTAAGCTGTTGGTCTCGGCTGTCATTCGTGGATCTTTGACAGTCGTTACGGGTCGTCAGAAGCCTGAAAGTCTGTCAACCAGTCTTGCCAAGGGGTGTCATGTTACCCAGTAACTAGGTTGTGGAGGTCAGATAGGCAGTCGCTTTCCGAGATACGGGGGGGTCTTGCTATGTAAAGATGGTCACCAATCCACGGACCAACCGCGTCATGCGTAGCTTTACCTGATCGATCGACCCGTGCGGCTGTTATTACTTAGCCACAAGCCTCTCAGATCACTTAGTATAAAAAATTAATAAAAGAGTTCATTCACTTCAAGAAAAAAAAAACAGAAGAGGCACAAAAATATAATAAAAAAATTAACTTGAATCATTACATAATAAAAAACAACCTCACTCAGCCGCGTCTGTCTGTCTGTGTTTTCAAATTTTTATTTCCGTAAAAACCTGATTCGGACCGTTACAATTATTTTTAAATAAAAATTTGCCAAATCGGTTCAGCTTAGGGTTGCCAACCGTACTATAATATATAGTATTGTTCGGGCGTCTCCGACCACTCGGCGATCTTCGGCGGCCGTCGGGGACAGCGGAAGGTGGCGGGTGACGACGAGAGGTGCGGCGTGCGGGACGCGGGCCATCGAAGCACTTCGCTACCGATCACGGACGACGGCACGCGCGCGCACTCCTAACGTTTACCAACACCGACATATTGTTGTACTACCTATTTCGGATTATACTTCTTTATTATACAGTCCACTAGTTTAAATTAAGTCCTTAGTTTAGGTCCCTAACAAATGGTCCTTCGAGCCGGATACAGAAAAAAAAAAAAAAAAAAAAAAAAAAAAAAAAAAAAAAAAAAAAAAAAAAAAAAAAAAAAAATCCGGCGGATCTTGTTTCTCGCGGGCTGAAGGCTGACCTTATCAGCGAGTCTTCCTTATGGTGGTCAGGTCCTCAGTTTTTGTTAAATGATGAAATATATTGGCCAAAAATGCCCAATGAGAACTTGAAACAAGATCTACCTGAAGTTGTATCATCACACTTCACTGATCACACATCACATCATCAATCATACAACAATTTAACATCAAATCATTTGTCACATCATAATAATAATCATTTATTAATTAAATCACTTATTCACAAATATTCCAATTATAATCACTTACAGAGAGTCGTCGCTTATATACTAAGATTTATTTACAATTTAAAACATAAAAATGATAAATTCCTTGGTTCCCTTTCCTGTGAAGAACTTACAAATTCTACAAATTTCATTTTACGTCACGCTCAAATGGACATGTTTCCTAATGAGCATAATTTATTGCAATCAGGAAAGCCTTTACCAAAAAAAAATAGGCTTATTTCTTTAAGTCCTTTTACAGATTCGAATGGTCTCATACGCGTAGGAGGGAGACTTGACAACTCGCCTTATGAATATAATGTCAAGCACCCCGTACTATTATGTGGTAAGCACCACATAACTAAAATAATATTTCAAAAATATCATCTCGACTGCTTACACGCTGGCCCTCAGCTGCTCTTGGCAAATATACGCCAAATGTATTGGCCTCTTGGTGGTAGGAATCTATCTAAAAATATTGTTAAAAAATGCGTCAAATGTTTTAAAAATAAGTGTCAAACTGTGCAACCTACAATGGGTCAGTTACCCTCTTCAAGGACACATCTAGAACACCCATTTTTAAATTGTAGTGTGGATTATGCTGGGCCAGTGCTGATTGCTGATCGCAAAGGGCGAGGGTGTAGGCTTATAAAGGCGTACCTGTGCATTTTTGTTTGCCTTGCCGTGAAGGCTATTCACATCGAGCTTGTTACAGACCTCACGAAAGAAGCCTACATGGCTGCTTTGAATCGTTTCGTGGCTCGTCGTGGTAAACCCGAAAGCATCTTGTCCGATAATGGGACAAACTTCATAGGTACTTGCAATGAGCTACGTAAGTTTCTACAAGACTCGAATCTCGTGTCTGATGTTGCTCAACAAGGCATCAAATTTTCTTTTGCGCCTCCATACTCCCCTCACTTTAACGGCATTGCTGAAGCCGCCGTAAAATCCACTAAACATCACCTAAAGAGACTTTTAGGCTTAACGCACTTCACATACGAGGAGATGGCCACGTGTTTGACTCAAATAGAGGCCGTCTTAAACTCCCGTCCTCTCACCCCTCTTTCCACTGATCCTCTAGATTTTTCCGTTCTTACTCCTGGACATTTCATAATTGGGCGACCACTAATATCTGTTCCGCATCCACAGGTTACTGATCTCAACATCGGGCGACTGGAGCGCTATCAAAGAGTAGAGCACATTAAGCAACATTTTTGGAACCGCTTTCAATTAGAATATGTTTCTCTGCTCCAGAAAAAGACTAAGTGGACAGCGTCAACAGGCCAACTTTCAGTGGGAGCACTGGTTCTCATCAAAGAGAAAGGCCAACCGCCCTTGGTGTGGCCACTGGGGCGTGTCAACAAGGTCTTCCCTGGCTGCGACGGGACCACACGGGTAGTGGAGCTGAAGACGAAGAGAGGAACGGTGTTGCGGGCTTACAACAACGTCTGCCCACTTCCTCTCACTTGAATAATTCAACCCGGGGAGGATGTTCGGGCGTCTCCGACCACTCGGCGATCTTCGGCGGCCGTCGGGGACAGCGGAAGGTGGCGGGTGACGACGAGAGGTGCGGCGTGCGGGACGCGGGCCATCGAAGCACTTCGCTACCGATCACGGACGACGGCACGCGCGCGCACTCCTAACGTTTACCAACACCGACATATTGTTGTACTACCTATTTCGGATTATACTTCTTTATTATACAGTCCACTAGTTTAAATTAAGTCCTTAGTTTAGGTCCCTAACAGTATTGTACTATATTTCGTGTCTGTGTACTATATACTGTTGAAGAAACATCATCATCATCTGCCTAGCCTTTTCCTAACTATGTTGGGGTCGGCTTCCAGTCTAACCGGATGCAGCTGAATACCAGTATTTTACATGGAGCGACTGCCTATCTGACCTCCACAACCTAGTGACTAGGTAACACGATACCCCTTGGTAAGACTGGTTGTCAAACTTTTTGGGCTTCTAACTACCCGTAACGACTGTCAAAGATCTACAAATGACAGCCAGGACCAACGGCTTAACGTGCTTTCCGAGGCACGGAGGGGACTTGGTATGTAAAGATGGTCACCCATCCACGGACCAACCGCGCGAAGCCTAGCTTAACCTGATCGATCGACCCATGCAGCTGTTATTACTTAGCCACAAGCCTCTGTTGAAGAAACATAAAGTACGCAAAAATACTATATTTTCAACACTGAAATCTAACAAACAAATCCTTCATTTAAAAAAAAAGTGATCGTCACTCCACTACTCTGAAATAACAATATTAAATGAAATCTTTGCAAAAGTAAAAGAATGTAGTGAGTTTACTGACAAAACTACAGGCCAGAAATGGTATCATATTTGAAAAAATATTGAAAATAATTTATTTATTATGTTTATCCCGCCACTTCGGCACTCACAGAAAGGATGTTTTCGGCTATGAATTCGAAATGGCGAGAAGAAAAAAACAGAAGCGTATTGAGCTTTTGATTTACATTAATTTAAACATTAAATGTAATAAAGCATTATGATAAAAATATTTTTAGGTTTTTTCTATAAAATACTATATTTTTTTGAAGTTACTATACTTTATTATAGCTTATTTTGAAAAATACTATATTTCGCCGAAGAAATGTTGGCAGCCCTAGTTCAGCCGTTCTCAAATTATCACCAACGAACATTATTTTAATTTTTATTATACAGACTCGCTTTTGCCCGCTGGATCGCGTTTACATAAATGAGGTGTCGTCACAGTGTCGCAAAATAAATGGTTTAGTCCCATCTCAAGAATGCCCAACGCGCCTAAAGAAGTTTTCACTTCAAAAATCGTAAAATAATAATTTAATAGGAAAGTGTGGTGTGCGGCACACAGAGCTTTGGAGAGCGTTTTTCCATAGTTTTCTTCTATTAACATCTTTGGGAAATAAATGGATTGGGATTCTCATATTTTTGCAATCAACAAACGCCCAGATAGTGTAATGGCAACACTTGTTATAGTCTGCCAACACTATGAAATAGCTTGCCACACTGGCGCTTCCCTTTTCCGTCAAGATCCCTTGAGTGACAGACACGCAATTGTAACTAAGAATATTAAATTAATCAATAAACCCTGAATACCTCGGAACAAGTCTTTTATTGAGAATACGAAGAACAATACAGATAGATACTATTTTCCATCAGTGGACAGTCACGTATGTTTGCAAATATAACTTTTAAAAAAAAAACTAAGGAAAGTCCGCTACGACGTTCATAAATATCTTGACAGACGATGACCCAGATGACTCAGTAAATACATGTCGGCTTCTGGGCTCAAGGTCGCGAGTTCCATTCCCGTTTACGAACGATTTATGTTACTTTTAAAATGTATTACTTCATTTAGCGTGGCGTGTCAGTGTGATTCGGAAGAATGAGTGTCGTGGGGAAAGTTTTGAGTATGTTGACGTAAATAGTGTGTCAATTTTATAAATTTATCATACTCCCTTCGAAGGATGAAGGCATGGTGATGTTATGCATGTATTCATAATTATCTCTAAGATTTATAGAACAATTATTATTAATTGTATATTGCCCGTTTAATTACAAGACAGAATTGCTGCTTTAATTATTACAAATAGAGATTTTTTTTATTTAAGGGGACGATAGCTGACTTTTAGTGATTTTATACTGAAGATGACTTCTAAACGAGTAGTGTTAGTGATTTGAAAAAAAAAATATGTTAAATTAGAGCATTTTTTTAATATTTTAATATAGGCATATTTTTGATTATGTTTATATTACATAGTGAAATTAATTTGTAAAGTTATGTCTAACGCGGATAAAAAACTGAGAATGACGCAAAATTCATCAAGCGTATTTTTTTGAAAACTCCACCATTTTAAAGATAATTAAATTACTGATCTTTTAGTACACGTGTTTTATTAAAATACCTTTTGTTTTATGTGTAATAAATTAATAATGCGTCTAATTTGGGATAGCGCTCCTTGATGGGCGAGTCCTATTACTGGCTGGACGTACGACGCGTTGCGTGAGCTCAGTACAGAACACGCAAGTTAACCATTCAAGGTCACTGTCATATATCTACGTCTTAAGTCTCTAAAGTCAAAATCAAATCATTTACTTCAAATAGGCCCATGTATGGCACTTTTGAACGTCAAAATTTACAAAATAATAAATTTGATTCTAGTCGCCCCTTTCGTATGGAGAAGAATGAGCAAGAAACTCCACCGTTACTCTTTTAAAATGTTTTACAATACTTTGTACAGGTACATACATTAGTTAAAGAATTATATGTGAAGACGATGCACCTTGAATAAAATTACTATACCACAATAGGTAAAAATAATTAAAAATGAAGCAACAACAGATAATTTAATTATGTGATAGATACATGGTGCTCACATATTTACAAACACTGTAAAAGTAGACGATTTTCCTAAAATTTTATAATTAACTCTAACGTGGAAGTCGTACATAACATGCATAATCAGCTTATAATGTTCCCACTGCTGGGACACAGGCCTCCTCTCTGTGAGAGGGAGTGGGCCGTAATCCACCACGCGGGCCCAGTGCGGGTTGGTAGATGTCACATGTCTTCGAATTTTTGGTTCTAGGACATGCCGGTTTCCTCATGATTAGGGTTACCATCCGTCCGGATTTGTCCGGACTTTTCGATTTCTTTCGAGAAACAACTACGATCGAGAAAAAATAATCAGCTGTTCCATTCATTTGGGTCGAGTAGAATCTATTGAAGTTTTATATGGGACACCTGATTTTTTTCTCTCCCTTCCCTTCAATTTGACCAGACCTTTCTGATACAACATATATAGTTAAAATTACACTTAAACTTACTAAAGAAAAATCTAGACTAACAACTCACAATCACCGTCATTTTAAAACCGCAAGACTACCCAAAAAAAAAACAGTTTACACAAAACCGCGGTTAAAAACTGCGGCCGTCAAGTTCACAGTTATCCGTAACTTTCTAAGATGATAGTTAAGAGACAACGGCATGAATGTGGGTCAAATGAGCAAGCGCAACGGCACTTCAATATGTCTTTTGTAATGAACGAAAGTGAATGAAAGTAATTAACTATTAATTCCTTGAAAAAGATTGATAGATTTCTTTAATGCACTGATTGGAGAAGAATTTAAAAAAAACAACAATCGACTTCCAAAAAAAAAACACTACAAATTGAAAAGTAACATTAACGAAAATACAAAACCAAAGGCACCGACTTCCGAAATTAAAGTAATTTTTAAATTTTTAGTTTTTTTTTTTTGGAAGTCGGTTTTTTTTGTAAAAAAAAAATATTTTTTACTTTTTAGTGGTGGTAGGTACTTACACTTACCACAAAAAAAATCAAATACCACTACCTGCTATGTAAATAACAGTGACAGGAATTTATTATAACATCATCCACGACTAAGCGGAAAAAAAAAGTATTTATTGTATTTTTCATAATTATTATTAATTATTTTAAAATTATTATATTATTATTTTTTTCCTTTATTTCGTCTACATACATGTAATTTATATTTTTAAATATTTTTATAAAAACAAAAGAAAAACATATAAAATAGTAGCCCACCGGTATCGGGAGCAGGGTCCAAGCTACCGACGGTCAGGGCTCCAGAGAGAGGAACCTCCTAACAATGCGAGCCGTGTCCAGGAGTATCGCTTTTTGAATCAAGCCCTTAATCCAGCTGCCCAACGAGAGCCTCCTTAGGTGTTGGTCGAGGCTCTTGGCAATCAAGCCATTGGCTGATACGACTATCGGCACAATGGTTGCTGAGTCCACATCCCACATGTCAACAACCTCGTGAGCCAAGTCAAGATACTAATTATTATTTTATTCATTATAGTTTTTTTATTTATTTATTGAAGCTAACTCAAAAACTACCCAAGCAAAGTTGATAAAAATTTATATGGGACCGCAGAGGCTTCTATAACAGAAGAAAAACGAATTTTCAAAATCGGTCCACAATTGATTTTAGTCCGGGTTTCCTCACGATGTTTTTCCTTTACCGACATCGGTGTCCGATGAGTGGTGTTCAAGATAAACTCAAAAAGTACATAATAAATTGAAAAGTCACATTAGTACTTACCCGGATTTTAACCCACAACCTCGTGCATGACAGAGGAGGCCACTGGGTCATCACGAAAAGATTTTGTTTTTATTTAGATTTTATACTTTTTTGTGCATAGCCACAATTGTTATGATATACCTGAGTCAAGTTCTCAGAGGTTAATGCTTCACAATAGTGAGAACTCATCTTAAGGGGACGATAACTGACTTTTAATGATTTTATACTGAAGATGACGTCTAAACGAGTTGTGTTAGTGATTTGGAAAAAATATATGTTAAATAAGAGCATTTTTTAAATATTTTAATATAGGCATATTTTTGATTATGTTTATATTACATAGTGAAATTAATTTGTAAAGTTATATCTAACGTGGATAAAAAACTGAGAATGACGCAAAATCTATCTAGCGTATTTGTCTTAAAACTTCATCATTTTAAAGATAATTAAATTATTGATCGTTTAGTATACGTGTTTTATTAAAATACTTTTTGTTTTACGTGTAATAAATTAATAATGCGTCTAATTTGGGACAGCGCTCCTTGATGGGCAAGTCCTATTTACTGGCTGAACGTACGACGCGTTGCGTGAGCTCAGTACAGAACACGCAAGCTAACCATTCAAGGTCACTGTCATATATCTGCGTCTTAATATGCTTATTAGTTGCGTCATAAATATTAGTTGTAACACTGAAACTGAAATGCGATGCTAATGTTTAAACACTTTAATGTATCTAAATACATTAAAGTGTTTAACGCGGAGGTCAATAATCTCTCAAGGACAGACTCATAATTTGATCGATTTATTCTTCGTTCGTCCTGAAGTTTTGTCCCACATTCCAAAAAAATCTTAGTTTGTCCCATAGCACAATTAAAGTTGTGCTTCGTCCCAAATTACAAGTACATTAATGGTACAGTCAACAAAAAAATAATGTACTTATTTAAAAAAATTGAAACATTTGAAATTTTTGAATGCACTGTGCATCACGGGAGCTAGCGTGAATCCCATTTTGCAGATAACGAAAACTAATGCTATTGGCCAAATGAGTCAATACAAGCAAACAAACAAAGGATGCAATAAAAAAGGGGTGGTCAATTTTAACCTGCTCTTTTGAAAAAATTCCAGTGACGTAGTTGTTTACAAATAACTTGCTCATTAAAAGCGGCTAAAGAGTGTTATTATAAAATAATACGGGCAAATTTTCTCTCGCGGAGAAGACAGAGAGGAGCGGTTGTTTTAAAAAGTTGATGTTAAATATTTAATATTAAGTAACCCTTTTTTGCCGATTGTACAAAAAAGTAAGTTTGGCTTATACAAAAAAAATATGGGCCGAAGAAGGAATATATAATAGGACGAAGCGGGAATAAAAAATTTAAATTATATTTTGGGACGAAGGAAGCATATTGTTTGGGACGAACCAGGATTTTTTTAA
Organism: Agrochola lychnidis; assembly: GCA_963680765.1. Lineage (NCBI taxonomy): Eukaryota > Metazoa > Arthropoda > Insecta > Lepidoptera > Noctuidae > Agrochola > Agrochola lychnidis. Next base: position 2,459,198 of record OY796876.1, read on the forward strand.
GTAGGACAAAACTCAGTGGGCCAAACGAAGAATAAATCATTTGATCATGTGTCTGCGCATCGATTGCTTTTAAAAAGGTTACCCATACGTCAGCGCAGAGAGTTGAGGGCTCTGTCTATGTTGTATTCTATACTCGACAAACCCACTTCTCCTTCTTACCTCACTTCCCATGTTCAATACCTTTGCTCTGCCCATAGTAAAAATCTTCGTTCTACCAACAATCGTCTTCTACGTTGTCCTTCTCACCGCTCCGGTTTTAATCACTCTTCTTTCTTTGTCCAGGCGGTATTTCTTTGGAATGCGCTCCCTCTGAACATTAGGATGGCAACCAGTCGGTTATATTTCAAAGTGAAAGCACGGGAACATATTCGTGCAGAATCTTTGCAGCGCTGGTTTGCTGGATTTGTTTTCTCCTCTACCTATCGTTATTTCTCCTGACAAAGTTTATTCGGTTTATATGTATGTATTTGTGTATATATGTATTCATTTTCAAGTTATCTATCAATCATGTTGCACCTGCCATGTTTTGTCTCTGCATCACCCTAAGGTTGACTGGTAGAAAATGCCTCAGGCATTAAGTCCGCCTTTGTACAGTATTTTTACTTGTGCATAAAGTTTTAATAAATAAATAAATAATAAAATAATTTGGAATAAAAGTTCGATATCTTATTGCTGGGACTGTGCTCTCCTCTCTGTGAGAGGGAGTGGGCCGTAATCCACCACGCGGGCCCAGTGCGGGTTGGTAGATGTCACAATGTCTTCGAATTTTTGGTTCTGGGACATGCCGGTTTCCTCACGATGTTTTCCTTCACCGTTTTGAGAGCAGTGGTGATGAAATAATTTACTCAAAGTGCCCATCTGGGTTGGAACGTACGATCCTCCTTGGTAAGACTGGTTGTCAGACTTTCGGGCTTCTGACTACCCATAACGACTGTCAAAGATCTAAGAATAACAGCCAGAACCAACGGCTTGACGTTGTTCCCGAGACAGGGAAGGGTTTCGATATGTTAAAGACGGTCACCCATCCAAGACACGACCGCGGCAACCGTAACTTAACCCGTGTGGCGTATCATATTATTTAACCACAAGCCCCTCTAGCATCCAAACATCGTATGATACATAGATTATGCAACTTTGAAAGTGTTACCATTAAAAATATCTGACTTTACGTAATATTTCTTTAGAAATCTGAATATTTTAGTGTTTTGCTTGACTTTTAAAGATATTTTGCAAATTCTTCTAACTCGGAAACTGCATTGAATTAAATTAATTAATGAGTGTTGCCAGTGATGATCTATGGCACTGAAACGTGGTCGCTCACAATGTCTGTCTGTCTGTCTGTCAGTGGGCTGTATCTCACGAACCGAAATTGAAAGATTGTGTATTTTTATTACCGCTATAACAAAAAACCGGCCAAGTGCGTGTCAGACTACGCACAATGAACGGTTCCGTAGTTGGGATGAATTTATCCTAAATACAAACTTAACGTTGTAGTTGAAATACATGTTCTTCCATACATTCCAACTGCAAATGTAAGTTTGTACGCACAATATTGAGAGATTTACTATGTTATTTTAAGACCATAGACTTCTGATAGATTTTTTTGTAATCTATAAGTAAAGAACCATTCACTGTAATTTTTTCAAAATTTTAGTTCCAGTAGTTTCGGAGATTAAGGGGGGAATGGTCAATTTTCATCGAATTTCTTAAATATCTTTAAAAGTATTTATTTTAAAATTATATAAAAAATATTTTTAAGATTCTCGCTACAAGCCCTTTCATTTGATATGTCACACGGTACTGTGAGCAAAACTTTTTTTTAATTTTATTGTTTGTCCCCCAACAGTGACCCCTATATTCAAAATACATTTATTTACGTTACACGTTCGTGTTTGGGTCACAGAAATACATATGTGTACCAAATTTTAACTTATTCGGTCCATTAGATTCGGAGCAAATTGACTGTGACAGACGGACAGACAGACACACGAGTGATCCTATAACGGTTCCGTTTTTTCCTTTTGATGTACGGAACCCCAAAAACAATAAAAATTAAACAAAGTTAATCATTAAAGGGTTAATAATTGAAAACGTCGAAACAATCGCGTTTCCTGTATTCAAGAAACGTATTTACAAAGTACAGTACGGAACCCTTTGTGTGCATTTCAACCAAAAATTCTAAGACATGTGACATCTACCAACCCGCACTGGGCCCGCGTGGTGGATTACGGCCCACTCCCTCTCACAGAGAGGAGGCCTGTGTCCCAGCAGTGGGAACATTATAGGCTGATTATGCTTATGTTTATTAAAATAATAAAATACACAAGTTTAAAATCGTCTCTTCTTCGCAATCCGGAATTATCATAACTTGTTATGCAATAAATATTAAATTTTATTGCATCGTTTAAAAACCTTTAAATTGCATAGTTGTAAGACTGCTTGCGTTTTTTTGACACAATTAATTCATTGATACTACGTAAACAAGTTTGCAGAACTTATTGCGACATTTTATTAATTCAAATATCTCTTTTGTTACAGGTATGTATCCGGTTGGCTGATTCGTCTACAATATTTATAACGTATTTTCTTATGTCCCTCGGGAATCATCGCATTTCCGAATACAAACGAATGTTAACTTCCATGTCTATCAATTATTAGATTTATTTTGTATAATAATTTGAATTCAGAACTAAGTACTTTATTGTTGTTTTGTTTTGATTTCCGTGTGAACTATATAGAGCTGTAAAACTATTTTCCTATCTGTCGAGCCTGCGACTTTAGCAGCTTTCCTACCATTTTAAAATAAATTATATTAAGTTAAAAGAGTATTAACAACTCTATATACTTCCAAGTCGATTGAGAGCGTCCGGTCTGCAACAAGTGCAAAGGGCAACCGATAGAAATCCGACGACTGACGAAACACGAGGTTTGCCGAGGGACATTAAGAACATATTTGTACTGTACGCATGTGGATCTATGGAGAAGAGAAGGGCAAGAAACTACTTGAATCATACTTAGGGCTTCCCCTAAGGAAGTCTTGGTGGTCTTCCATCCATGGATGGAACTAGGAATGTAAAACGGTAAAATTACCCGTAGTTTTACTGTTATGGTAAAAAATGTCATTTTACGTAATTTACGGTATTTTACGGTAAAATTAGATTAATTGTTAATTTTCATATTTTTAAATGTTTCTATATTTTTTATATTCTAATATTTACACAACACAAAACATAACATCACGCCTTGTTTGTTTCCCCGAAGGGTTGGGCAGAGGTAGGGTTGCCAACCGTACTATAATATAAATAGTATTGTAGGTACTACTATACCGGGTGATTTTTTATCGTCTCGAAATTTTTACAGGGTGTTCTACCCATGATTATAAACAACTTTCACTATGAGAGCAACTCTGAAATCACGAAAAAAAAAAGAATCTGCTGTTCATACAAAAGTTCATTACCTACTTGAGCAAAATGTATGAAACAGCAGATTTTTTTTTTTCGTGATTTCAGAGTTGCTCCCATAGTGAAAGTTGTTTATATTCATGGGTAGAAGACCCTGTAAAAATTTCGAGACGGTAATAAAAATCATCCGCTATTTCGAGTCTCGGTCGGGTTTCTATTGAAGAAATATATTATAGTACGCAAAAACACTATATTTTCAACACTGAAATCTAACAAACAAATACTTAATATTAAAAAAAAAGTGAACGCTACTCTACTACTCTGAAATAACAATTTTAAATTAAATCTTTGCAAAAGTAAAAGAATGTAGTGAGTTTACTGACAAAACTACAGGCCAAAAACGGCAGAATTTTTGAAAAAATACTGAAAATAAGTTATTATGTTTATCCCGCCACTTCGGTATTCACCGGAAAGATATTTTCGGTTAAGAATTCGAAATGGCCAGAAGAAAGAAACAGAAGCGTATCTCATTAATAAAAAATAAGCTTTTGATTTACCTTAATTTAAATATTTAATGTAATAAAGCATTAAAAAAAATTAATGCAAGAAGTGCAAAAAACTATAATTTTTATAAAAATATGTCTATTTTTAGGATTTTCCATAAAATACTATATTTTTTTAAAGTGTACTATATTTTTTAAAGGTAAAGGTAAAAATACTATATTTCGCCGAAGAAATGTTGATAACCCTTGGCAGAGGTGTCCCTGTAGCATGTACACAGCAGGTATTCTATTATTTTAAAATGTAATTTATAAGTATTTCAATGAAATAATGGAGAAAATTTAATAGTATAGGATAAAGGAACAGTGTGACCTTTACGCCTATCTCATAAAATAATAATACATGTTATTATAATAATAAAAGTAAGTTCATTACGAGACAATTCTGAAATGTTTATAGAAGAGGATGTGACATTTTCCATCTTTTTTATTTATAATGTACTTAAATATTATTCTTTATTGCTTTGAGGAAGCTATGTAAAAACATTGTTATAAAATTTCACAATCATCATCTGCTCAGCCTTTTCCAAACTATGTTGGTACTGTACTGCAGCTGCCATTTGACATGCCACTAACGCAATAGAAGTCAAAATCGGTTGAACGGTCTGTAAAAAAGGTTTAGTTAAAAAACTTTTTACAAAAAAAAACAACCGACCTCCAAAAAAAACGTCGGTGGCATAAAATGAAATTACAAAACACAAGACACCGACTTCCGAAATTAAAGTTATTTTTCACTTAGTACTGTTTTTTTTGGAGGTTGGTTGTTTTTTTTGGTAAAAAGTTTTTATTTTTCACTTTTTAGTTGTGATACCTACCCCACACAAATTCGAATACCACTACCTGCTATGTAAATAACAGTGACAGGAAGTTATCATAATATCATCCACATACTAAGCAAGGTAAAAATACGAATTATTGAAGCTAACTCAAAAACTACCCAAGTAAAGTTAATAAAATTTACCTCTGAAGTATGATCTACCAAACAAAAAAAGAATCATCAAAATCAATTCATAATTGACGGAGTAATCGCGTAACAAACATACAAAAAAAAAAACAACATACAGTCGAATTGAGAACCTCCTCCTTTTGGAAGTCGGTTAAAAATTTCACAATCATCATCTGCTCAGCCTTTTCCAAACTATGTTGGTACTGTACTGCAGCTGCCATTTGACATGCCACTAACGCAATAGAAGTCAAAATCGGTTGAACGGACTGTAAAAAGGTTTAGTTGAAATAATGTCTTATTTCAAATGGAGTATAGTAGAATTTTATTATAATTATAGCCTTTATTACTCAGTGACAATACAGCAGGCTACTGGTGATACAATTTTTAAAATCGGTCCAAACAAACGTACCATTTTTTTTCTCGTGGGTAATATAAGTTTAGATATAAGATAAAAATACTGAAGCTTCCTATTAGTGAAAGGATTTTCGGCGTGCCTAGCCTTTGTGACTGCCTCTCTAATCTCCACAACCAAATTACTGGATAACACGATACCCCGTTGTAAGACTGGTTGTCAGACTTTCGGGCTTCTGACAACCCGTAACGACGTACCCAGTAACTGGGTTGTGGAGGTCAGACTAATAGGGCTCCATGTAAAATACTGATATTTAGCTGCATCTGGTTAGACTGGAGGCCGACCCCAACATAGTTGGGAAAAGATTACTTTTAACAAGCAATTTTGACACCTATAAAAACATTTAAAAAAAAAACATTTATTTGACACTTAAAATACAAATTACAAACTAGTAGGTCGTAATAATATAGCACACAAATGTATAGCCAAGAATCTGATCCTAACCCCCAAACTAGGCCTAGACCTGTATTTTGGGGGCCAGCGATCAGCCATGGGCTCTATTATTGCTCTTACAACATTGTGGAGAAGTGTCGCTACATAGTTGACAGTCAAGTGTCATGTGATAAAAGGAAAGTTGGTGTAATTTTCGGCAAATAAAATTTAAAAAATATAATATTTCTTTAAAATATTAGAATGGACGTAAATTACTTTCGTACAGTAATTATATGTATGCTCCAATTACTGTTGAGTTGTTTATTTAAAATAACACGTAATTAGTCTTTTATGCAGTTTGTAAATTTTAATTTAGTTATAGACGAGCGGTTTTGAAGCGTTTCGGGAGTTTATTTTAAGGAATATTTTACCACGATTTTCTTTTTTAGTCAGGCCAACAAGTCAAACCACACCTGAAAAATAAAAACAAAATTATAATCAAAAGGATTTTATAAATTCAAACTAGGCTGAGAATCAGCACTTTTCGAACGTCAAAATTACATAAGACAGTCCCACGAAACGCCCACCCTTCACCATTTCCTAGTGCTTTAGCTGGGAAAAATGATGAGCCAAAAGTTTTGTTATAACCAAAACCCATTTGGATTACTAGTCTCCACAACTGACACATTAGGGATAATGATAGAATCATCATGCCGAGTAAATAGACACAAAGGTTACACAAATCTTAATAAAAATCTACCTAAGTATTTAAACAATAATAGGACTCGCCCGTCAAGAAGCGCTGTAAAATTAAACGTGCATTATAAATTTATTATACATAAAACAAAAGATATTTTAATAAAATAAAAACAAAAACGAAAGTCATTTATTCAAACTAGCCAGAGAATCAGCACTTTTCGAACGTCAAAATTACACAAGACAGTCCACCGAAACGCCCACCCTTCACCACTTCCTAGTGCTTTAGCTGGGAAGAAATTATGAGCCAAAAGTTGATATTACCACAACCCATTTGGATTGCTAGTCTCCACAACTGACTGAGACGTTAGGAATAATGGTAGAATTATCATGTCGAGTAAATAGATTCTAAGATCGTTGTGTATTGCATTGAAAAAGGCTATATGACTAATAAAATAATTACCTTTGACAGTGGAAAAATTCTTTTGTCGTAGAACTATAAAAAACATTCCATTATATTGAAAAACACATAATATAAAATAAACAGTACAGTACTGTTCAGAACAGAACACACACAGTATAGTATTTTATTGTTTAAATACACTAAGAAATTTTTCTTCTATCTTGGCCCTTGCTTGTATAATAAAATTAACGCGTCCTTATATATCTATAATTTACCACACAGCAAATGCAAACTCGCCCTCCGTGCATTTCTCCTGACTAAAACCTACGATGAAACTGAAAAGTATTTATTGTCACTTACATAAAGGTAACCTTATTTCCTATTATTCAAATGCACACACACAAACACTCACCCCCACACATTCATATACACACACACACGCACTCACACGACTCAGCACATCTACACTCCTCATTCTACTTTGTTTTATTTAATTTTAATAGTAAGATTTTATCTTTTGTGTTTTGATACTGTAATCTCCGCAAAGCATAAAAACATGATTTTTTGGAATACTTGAATTGGGAGTCTAAACTGTCTCTCCTAAATACAAATTACTCAGTGATCAAGCTAGCTAATGTGTGTATATTCTAACATTGTCTATCACTAGCTTCTGCCAGCGACTTCGACTTTATTTGTTTTGCAACAAAAAAGATTACATAAAATAAAAAAATATACATATATAATAAAATATTTACAAAAAATATTAAATTGAGACGCAAAAGAAACACTGTACAGGCGCACCTGTCGCAATTATCTTTCTACGTTGAAAAACAATTGTGCCTATGACACTTGACAATACTGTAGCTTCCCATTAGTGGCAGAATTTTCGAAATCGCATCAGTAGTTCCGAAGAAAACCCCTACATACAAACTCACAAATTGTATCTCTTTTTCAATTTAAATAGATTATCTATCGTAAACAAACGGCTCACTACCTTTGACGTTCAAAAGTGCCTTTTATGTGCCTATTTGACTGACTGACCGAAATATTGTACTACAAGCGGACGTCACGCGGTTTCACCCGCGTCGTTCCCGTTCCCGTGGGAGTACGGGGATAAAATATAACCTATGTTACTCGCTGATAATGTAGCTATCCATTGCTGAAAGAATTTTAAATTTTTCAAATCGGTCCAGTAGTTTTTAAGTTTATTCGTTACATACAAAAATACACATCTTTCCTCTTTATAATATTAGTATAGACTAAAGTCCCCGTCACGAGAAGCTATAAATTTTGTAAACACACATTCAGGGGTTTGCAATCTTTGCGTAAAATAAAATAAAAACAGTTTTGTACTATTTTTTACAGGGATATCATTATATTAACACACACATCTAATTACAAACAAACAATATAACCTAATCCGCGAAAACACCACAAACAAACAGATGCATTCGAAACTCGAAAGACAGCAGAGACAACGTCAGCGTGAACTTACGTATTCGACTTTATTGAATTTGGGATTATTTGTTGTTGATTAAATTGTCGCTTCGTAACTTGGTAGAAGTTCTTTATTTACAAAAATTATAGCTTCTCGTGACGGGGACTTTAGTATAGATTACACCAAACATTACAAACGCGCTTTCTAGCGTTCCAACCGCTCCTACCCGCGTAACAACCGCTCGTCTACTCCTAAAAAAGGTTTACACTAATCGTTATAAAAATCTACATAAGTATTCAAATAATATAAACACGTGTTTTAAAACTGGAGCAAATTTTCACTTATACAACAATTTTTGTGATTTTATAACATTAAACATCCACTTTTTTTAAAACAACACTGTCACCTGACAGTGTTGTTTTAAAAAAGTGGATGTTTTTTCAAACCTTTGAAATAAATATTTCGTAAGACAAGAAAAATTCTTGTTAAATTACAAGAAATGTAACATAACGTTTTCTCCACGAAGAGTTAGGCAGGCTCAAACTCAACGGGAATCGCGAGCCGATTTCCGGCCACCGTAGGCGCGGGCTTGCGGACGGTGAGCAATGGGTAGCTCGCCGTCCGATAAGGACCAAGCCCGGGTCGACGGCGCGTTGTGTTCCACGTGCGCCTCAAAGAGATGTCAGCAGAATTGACGGGGTCCGCTAGGGCCAATGCCTGCCGGGGCTGCGAATACGGGCCGAAAGGGACATCGTGGCCCCCGGCAACAGAGCAACCGAAGGAACACGGGTGGGTTTTAGTCAGTAAGAGTCTGACACGAAGAGCGGGGGAAGTTATTTGATAATTTCCCACCCAAAAAAAAAAGGCTCAAACTCAAACTACAAGCATTTATTTCAATTCAACCAATTATAGATACTTTTGAATTGTCAAGGGGTCGGTCAGTCAGAAAGATGAAGCTAGTTGCCCATTCCAAAGCGTAGTAGGTACCTATGGATACTTTTTTAAGTGTATAACAATAAAGTAGGTACATTTCGAAGACGCCACTAAATGCCAATGGCCTTGAGTGGTTAGCTTGCGTGTTCTGTACTGAGCTCACGCAACGCGTCGTACGTCCAGCCAGTAATAGGACTCGCCCATCCAGGAGCGCTGTCCCAAATTAGACGCATTATAAATTTATTACACATAAAAAAAAGTATTTTAATAAAACACGTATACTAAAAGATAAATAATTAAATTATCTTTAAAATGGTGAAGATTAAAGAAAAATATGCTTCATGGTTTTTACGTGATTCTCAGTTTTTTATCCGCGTTAGACATAACTTTACAAATTAATACACTATGTAATATAAACATAATCTAAAATATTCACAGATAAAGTTATTCAAAAAATGCTCTTATTTAACATATATTTTTTCCAATTCATTAACACTACTCGTTTAGACGTGATCTTCAGTATAAATTACTCTCGCCAATAGGGTGCGAATCTATACCTGGCACAAATTTATCTACTCTCCGGGCTGCTACTGAGAAATTTCTGTCGGAAAAACTATTGCAAATTACAATTAGCTAAATTACTGAAAGTTTCAAATGGAAAAACCTAATAAAACTATGCTCGACCTGGGACCTTAGACCAACGAGACGATAAATTCAAATTGTTTATTTGCCAGAAAATACCCGGCTTATCAGGGAAGATCTTACAGCTTTAAAGTCATTGTACGAGTATTCTGCCTGCGAGCAAGCGTGGAAACTATTAATGTTAAAATGTCACAATTATTATGCAGATTCTATTAATAGTACATTAATTTTACATTATGATCACGCATTAATATTACATACAAATGTCCTTTCTAATCTACAATAAATTCACTAACTAATACTCAACAAATATTTTTAGGTTTTAAAAATTATTTAATGCTGTAAAATAGTAGATTGTTATACGAGGGGCTAAAATAACCCATTGTAACCAGGTAGTTTTAACGAGGGAGTAAATAGAAACCGAGTTATAATGGGTTTTAGCGCCGAGTGTTACACTCTACTTTTCACTACGATTGCGAGAAAATAAAATAATCCAATACAATATTAAATAGTTTATTTTATTTAAATGTACAATTTGTACAATTTTGGATATTTAACGAGATGTTTTTTCCCGCAACTTAATTTCAGTCCTCTGTGAAGATGTTCTCACTTCATTTTCACTGTTGTAAATTATATTACGGTCACCAATTCAATTCGTAATTAGAGAAAAATTCTAAAGATTTCGCGCCAATGCCTATTTTATTTCTTCTGTAGCCGCAACGCAATGCACGCATTCTACCGAAGAGATAGCCGCATTTAGTTCCATTTTCAAAAATAAAATCTTTTTTTGTGAACCAGTAATATGTCGAGTCCATAATCATGATTATTCTACATAAGAATAAAGACTTTTTCGTTATTCAAGGCTCGTTGGAACAGACAAAAATTAAAAAGAAATTACTTTTTCCCCTAGAGCAAGAAATGCTATTTTTTCCCCGCTCTGGTACTCTACAATGACGGCGTTTTTGAGCAAGAGGAGTGAAAATACTTTTTGTGTAACCACTCTGACAATTTTGATTTAAAAACATTACCCTGCAGCACTTTAAATTCGTCTGGTAGGGTATTATAAATTAATATACACATATTGAACACAATTTTCTTATAAATATCTTTATGACTAAGTGGATGATATAAAAGGTTGCAAAACTTAGCCCTTTTCTGTCTTGGTATAACCTCGGTGTTTTACTTAAAATTATGCATGTGTATCTTTGTAAAAATGTCGATATATCTAATATACCTAATAAGGTCTAATCTTTAAAATAAACTTTTATACTAAGAGTATGAAAATATTCTTAGCCGGCCAACTATAATTTCGAATCTAATTGGCCCACTGTGGGCTCTGGCCCTACTTATTAAATTCGACCTAACTTCACGCTCTATAACTAACGAGGTGAGCAGCTATGTAGGTCATATTTACTTCAAAAATATTAACAAGGGCTATAGTAAGTAAACGGTGCTAGAAAACAGTTTTTATTCTTCTCTCGTATCGAGAAAACATCGTGAGGAAACCGGCATGTCCTAGAACCGAAAATTCGAAGACATGTGACATCTACCAACCCGCACTGGGCCCGCGTGGTGGATTACGGCCTACTCCCTCTCACAGAGAGGAGGCCGCAGTCCCAGCAGTGGGAACATTATAGGCTGATTGATTTTGCGCATGCGTATCGGTAAGAAATATATGAGAATAACTCATGCTGTGATAAAAATGTTAGTGGCTCAGTAAGGCTGAGTAATACAAGCCTCACGGGTTGATCAAGGTTAAGCTACGCTTGCCGAGGTCATTCCATGGATGGGTGACCATTCATTACACATCGAGACCCCTCCATGCCTCGGAGAACACACTAAGCCGTTGGTCGACAGTCGTCGGCGCGTGTATGGCTGTCGCCGACGACTGTCGTCGGCTGCAGTTCCCGCTCGTGTATACAACCTTAGTTTTTGTTTATACTAAACCTCTTAAGGGGTCATTGTACTCATCATTATGAACAACTTTCACTATGGGACCAACGCTGAAATCGCGAAAAAAAAATCAGCTGTTCCCGACATTTTGACGAGTTTTGCGAACATAAATGTAGGGAACAGCTGATTTTTTTAATGTATACAAAATATTGTAAAACATTTTAAAAGAGTAACGGTGAAGTTTTTTGCCCATTCTTCTCCATACGAAAACTATATTTTGGAAGGGGCGACTAGAATCAATTCTATTTTTTTGTAAATTTTGACGTTTAAAAGTGCCTTTTATGTGCCTAATTGAAATAAATTATTTGACTTTGACTTTGACAATTAAACGAGACTAGAAAAGGATCAGTTAATTCCTATATGTAAATAGGTAGTTAGTACTAGCAAATCAAGGGCTTCTTGTGAAACTTCCTGCAACATAATTACTTAATAATATGCCTTTATCATTATTCTAATCGATATATCAGTAATTACGATTACCGCAATCGATTCAAATCGGTTCTGTTAATGAGAAGATTTTCATTGTTCTTTTTTCCTGAAACGGCCATGATTGTGGGTCTTTTTTGTGATGTTCTATGTTGAGATAAATCTTGGGTATAAAAAAGGAACAGCGTCTAGCTAGGAAGTTAAAATAAAGAAATAATAATAATAAAAAAACCAGTCAAGAGCGAGTCGGATTCGCGCACCGAGGGTTCCGTACCTACCCATTATACCGCCGTAATAAAATTGGCATCATTTTTATTGGTAAAACTTGTAAGTACCAAAATTTACTTTAATTTTCAACTTTTTTATTTTTCGGAATTTTCCCTTTATTTGTGCTGACCTTGCTTTTTGCCAAATTTCGTGATTCTAGGTCAATGGGAACAACCATATAGGTTTTCGAACCAAATCATATAGGGTACTTCCGGTTGACCTAGAATTATCAATTTTGGTTAAAAGCAAGGTCTTGTACCACAAATAAAGGCAAAATTCCTAAATTCAAAATTAAGGTAAATTTTGGTACTTACAAGTTTTCGCGAAAATCTAAATTTGCCCATATCTTTTTATCGTGTTGACTCAGGACCTTGATTTTTATATACCTAATAGGGCCTATAGACCTCAGTATCTGGTATAAATTTCAACTTGCTAGGTCCATCCGTTCCTGAGAAAATCGGTGGAGACACACGGACAGACGGACAAGAGAGTGATCTTATAAGGGTTCCGTTTTTTACCTTTTAAGGGCCTATATTGAAAATAAATAGTAGTTTGATGGGCGTGGCTTATTGCCCCCGCACGCGGGGAGTGGCGGTTCCATATTCGATGGTTGGCCGCCACATCGTCGCGCTGCCACAAACGTATCTGAACCAGTAGCAAAAAGTGGAACTAACGAAATAACTGACCGGAATTTGAAAACGTTAGTTACTTAGCATGGGCTTTGGCTAAGCATTATTCTTGTCACTGTCGCACAACTGTCATACTAAAAGTGCATGATAAAGACAGAAACATATCTAAGAAAAAAGCGCGTGCTAAGTAACAATAATTTATCTCGGTCTATGAAATTTTGCGAACTATGGAGTAGACAAATAATACAAAATATTTAATAATCAGCAAAAATATTTATTGTTTACAGAGTGACATTCCCACACACAAAACGTATGGGAAAAGTTTTTTGCGACTTCTGACTTGGTTCTGAGTTGGCCACTTAAGTTTTTTGTTCCATAAAAGAAACAGGTTCGATTGGCATCAAAAAAAGTTTTTGTGAAAACTGCCCATTTTCTTGCTGACTAATATTTTTTTCGAAATCTGTGAATGCAGATCAAAATGTCTTAAAAAGTTAAGGACAGTCTTCTAAGACCGTTTTCCTGTAGCAACAACGGTTATGGTAGTTGCCCTTATTGCCCCATTTCAAAAATCCAACCTGTATACAGGTTGTCTCAAACGTAATGATCCAAAGGCAAATGGGGTAAAGTGGAGGTGGCCACCTATTGTTTCAAAATTTAAAAGTTAGGATATTCTCAACAGTTCAGAAAATTAACCATTTTCAAGAAACTTTTTACTTTCATTTGGATTTTTCGGCCCTGTGAACAAAATTTTTGACGTAGCGAGTTTAATGGCTGGAAGATGTCTTGATAGTGTAGATACAAGCCCATGCCCAATGCCTATAGGCAGATTATGGGCTATGATGGCTTTTGATAATAACAACACAAGTTGTGAAGGCCTACGAAGGTCAACAGCGAAAGTAAAAAAAAAAGAATTAATAATTAAACACATGTACCGAAGGAACACGAACACGTTTAAATATGTTAAATTTTAATACTAAACGCTTTTCTGAGATGTTTCGGTAAAATTAGAGCATAAAGTTTTGCGGGTAGTTCGACCATGTTATGAAACCCATTTTTTTTAAAGGTTTTCATTAAGCTATCTTTGTAAAATTTTCCCAGTCTAACTATTAATAATTAAGGTACTTTTAAAGCTATGTGCTATGTACACTTTTTTAAATCTGGGCTTAGAAAGTTTCGATAAAGTTTAATGAAAAATTAGAAAAGATAAGTAAAAATAAAATCTGAAGCGCTGCAGAGCCACACTAAACGTAAATAGGAACGTAATCTTCCAGCCTACACTATCAAGGCATCTTTAAGCCAGATTTATTTATTTATTTAAGGAAAAACAAACAGTAGCACAATAAAAAATAATCACAATATCTTAAATATAACATTTTAAACAATTTTCCCACTATGTTTTCGTACTTACGATTTAAACTCGCTACGTCGAAAATGTTGTCCACAGGGCCGAAAAATCCAAATGAAAATGTAAAGTTTCTTGAAAATGGTTAAATTAGTGAAATCTTCTGAACTATTGAGAATATCGAAACTTTAATTTTTTTTAAATGATGGGTGGCCACCTTTACTTTACCCCATTTGCCTTTGGACCACTACGTTTGAGACATCCTGTATAATACTTGCTGTATGCCGCGATTTCACCCGCGTAAGTCTCGATCCATTGGGAATATCGGGATAAAAAGTATCTTATGTAGGACATACCCAGGTCATGGTCTACCCATGTGCGAAATTTTATCCAAATCCGCTCAGCCGTTTTTGCATGAAAGCGTAACAAACAAACATACAAAAAAAACTGGCCACGTGCGTGTCAGACCACGCACAATGAAGGGTTCCGTAGTTGGGATGAATTTATCCCAAAAAAACTTAACTTAGTAGTTGAGAAACATGTTCACCCATACATCGATAGGTACGTCATGGTCAATTCTCCAATTTCAAATGCAAGTTTGTAATGGCAAAAAAAAAAAAATTATGTGATAAATCTACAAATTATTATCAATGTTCGGACTTTTTCCTTTACCTGTGCTGTGAGACCTTGCTTCCTGCCAAAATTTCATAATTCTAGGTCAACTGGAAGTACCCTGTAGTTTTTGATTTACTTGCGATTATCAAAATATGCCACATAAAGGGCCGTATTTTTTTATTGCGTTGACTTAGAAGCTTGATTTTTTTAGAGTTCTGAGGGAATAATATTTGAAATTTGGCAAAGGGTAGATCATGACCTGGTTAAGTCATAATCATAAGTAATTTATTTCATAACAAAATACATTGTGTTGAAAATATTACAGTGATGATAAATTGATTTAGACTTTAGGACATAGGATACTTTTTATCCCGATATTCCACGGGATTGGGACTTATGCGGGTGAAATCGTGGAGTGCAGCTAGTCCTAATAATAAAGCTGAAGAGTTTATTTTCTTGTTTGTTTGAACGCGTTAATCTCTGGAACTACTAGTCTGACTTGAATTTTATTTTGCATTTGATAGCCTGTTACATACATACATACATGTTAAAATCATAACCCTCCTTTGATTTTGCCGTAGTCGGGTAAAAACTCTCCTTTTTTTACAATTCAAATGCGACTCCATTTCTTTTTTGTGATCTATGATTCGTAGTGACAGTACTTGACATATTGATGTACTGTTGACGTATTTCAAAACCTAAAAACGAATTTTATTTAGCCTATTTCTTTAGATAAAAGATTATTAAAAGTTGTAGGTATAAAAATAGATGTTCTTAGAAAATAAAATGCTTACACAATAATACATTAAAAAGCGGGAATAGATTGTGTTGGTTGTGCTTTAGTGAAGGTGGAGAATTCGACTCACTATTATCATCATCTTATTGCTATTGAATTCCTGTAAAATGAGTTCATTGATAGCCCTGTGCACTCCAAACGTTGCAGGTACTGTTCAGTTTTGATTTTATATTTCTTTCTATATTTATAAATAATTTAAATGTCACCACGAAATCATAATAGAAAAATAATGTTATATTGTTCGCAGGACTCATAAGAATACACACACACACAGTCTGAATACCTATTCAACACTAATTGCATTCAATAATTACTGAAGTACTAACTTTTTCTGTAAACAAAATTCTTTAAATCACGTAAATTTGATCGCACCGATTTGCAAAAAAGTGACATAGATTCTTCGTCGATGAGCCCCATCGGGCGTCTGATCTATGAATGAACGAGAGTGATGACAATACTTTTGATAGGCGAAAGAAGAGATGACGATAATGTGTGTCCGCTCGGAATAAAACAACGTATGTGCCAAAACGAAATGCCGTCTTTTGTAAATGAAAAGTATTATTTAAAAAAAAACTGCTTTTCTTAAAACTCGAAACGCTTACTCTCTATGTTTTAAAGTAAATTCCATTGAATAACTCATAAGCGTTGCGCCATGATACTCAAAAAAAGATAAAAATAGATAGACCTTTGCAAATTTTTTGTATCGAGAAAATTTCATTGTATCGTGTATTCCTTTTTCCGGATACTAGATCATATAGTCAAAAATCATACACCAATATTTGAAATCCCTATTCCAAATACTTTGAAAGTTACACGATAAAGAAAAAGCCCATTTTTTTCAATATATCACCTTAAGGTACGGAACCATAACGAGCGAGTCTAGCCTTACGGTAGTCGTTATAATTATGATGACATTTGACATCTCACCTTGGTAATAAGCAACATTAAACTGCCTGCAATAGATAGTGCAATCCACGAAGACGCGCCCCACTCCGCTCCGCGCCGTACTAGAGTTCAGCTTACAGTACAGTCATCGCGGAGTGGGGTGCGTCTTCGTGGATTGCACGGACTATACAGGGATGGGGAGAGCAGTAGTGGCCCAGTGGTAACGGCCGCGACTTACGAGTTGTAGGTCATAGGTTCGAACCCAGACAGGCGCTTTACTTTGTGTAAATTATTTCATCACCACTGCTCTCAAAACGGTGAAGGAAAACATCGTGAGGAAACCGGCATGTCCTAGAACCGAAAATTCGAAGACATGTGACATCTACCAACCCGCACTGGGCCCGCGTGGTGGATTATGGCCCACTCGTGGGAACATTTATAGGCTGATGATAATGATGATACAGGGATGCCAACTGTCTCCCCATCCACATTCAAACTCAAAACTTTCCTCACGACATTTTCCTCATTCTTCCGTTGTCGTGTTACCTAGTAAATGGGTTGGTAAATAATATTAACTAATTGATAGAAAGTGGAGGAGCTCGTGGCTAAGTAATAACAGCCGCACGTGTCGATCCATCAGGTTAAACTATGCTTGCCGGGGTTGGTCCGTGGATGAGATGACCATCTTTACATACCGAGACTCCTCCGTGCCTCGGAAAACACGTTAAGCCGTTGATCCCGGCTGTCATTCGTGGATCTTTGACAGTCGTTACGGGTCGTCAGAAGCCCGAATGGTTGACAACCACACTCTTACCAAGGGGTTATGGTATTACCCAGTTACTGGGTTGTGCAGTCGCTCAATAAAAAATTCAAAATTCAAAAGTCATTTATTCAAACTAGGCTGAGAATCAGCACTTTTCGAACGTCAAAATTACATAAGACAGTCCCCCAAAACGCCCACCTAAAGGCACTAGGAAGTGGTGAACCACTTCCTAGTGCCTTTAGCTGGGAACAAGAAGTGGCGCAACAAACTCCCCAGCAGCATAACTGTCTGTTCAAGTTAGAAAAATAATTCTATACAATAGTATGCAAAATAACTTACATTATGCAACACAAAACACAATTTAAATGATAAATTATTCGCCATATGTCAGCTAGCACACGCCAATATACCAACCAAAAAAATCGAGAACTATACTCAAGCAGAAATAAAAATAAAAACTAAACGTAAAAAGAACTAAATATCTAAATAAAAGCCTTCAAGCATAAAGGGCGTGCCCGCTTACATAAAGCTATTTAAAGCTGTAATTAGAAGTTATTATAAATGATAAACTAGGACCATCGAGGTAAAATAAATAAACAGTTAATTACTAGTAACAATAACAAAACCATGATCAGCAAGACGACCAGTCGCCACAAGCAGCACCCGTTCACGAGCATAACGCAAAGATCAGCCATTATCCCCCTCGCCATATTTGAGGCGAGGCCATGTAATATAAAATTCTGGTATTCAGTTGCGTCCGGTTACAATGGAAGCTGAACCCCACATAGTTGGGAAAACGTTAGGAAGATATGAATCGATATTGATCGATTCCATCTACCGATGTCAGTCGAGTAGATAATAACTTTTTGTTTTCTTTACTAAGTTGCTTCTATGATGTGCATTATTATCACCGTGTACCTATATTAGCTCAGAAGCCAAACTCAAACTTAAGAATTTATTTCAAATAAACCAATTACAGGTACTTTTGAATTGTCAAGGAGTCGGTCAGTCAGAAAGATGAAGCTAGTTGCCCATTCTAAACCGTAGTAAGTTCCTATAGAACCCGAAAGTCTGACAACCACAGTCTTACCAAGGGGTATCGTGTTACCCAGTTACTGGGTTGTGGAGGTCAGATAGCCATTCTGCCGTTCTAACGAAAAGTGCAATAACGAGATTAAACCTGATTTCGAGAAAAACGCGGGTAAAGATTTTATTTTTGTTTTGTTTGTAGGTATCTTCAACACTATACATGGTATACAAAGTAAATTCGTTATAGATACGTAAAAAGTGTCTAAAAAGAATATAAAGATCTCGTTCTGAAAATTCCGAATATGTAATTATCTCAATTCGGCGCAAAACTCGAGTTTATTGCACTTTTCGTAAGGTCGGCAGCGTTGCTCTATGTAAAATACTGCCAGTATTTTCACCGGTCTTACCAAGGGGTATCGTATTACCCAGTTACTGGGTTGTCGAGGTCAGATAAGCCGTTGCTCTATGTAAAATACTGGCATTCAGCTGCATGCGGTTAGACTGGAAGCCGACCCCAACATAATTGGGAAAAGACTAGGCAGATTTTTTAATGGAATGTGAAAACTGGCAGCATGTGAAATACGTGATGTTTTGTTACTTCCCCAGCCTAACTTTTGCTCAAGGAGCTACACTATTCTTCAATTTATTTTTAGCTCGAAAATAATGGAAATAAATCCATAAACCTTTACATAAACATAGTCTACGCAACGTATTTGAGCATTATTGCGTGCGCGCATTCTGGTCAAGGATCGACTCGCGCCTCTGATTGGCTGTCTCCGCGTTCCATATTTGAACATACTCATAACGGTTTTTACAATATTATTTGATGGTTTATGTTATGTTGAACGTTTTATGAGGTTATATTGCGATTTTTTGAGTTTTCTTATTGTTTAATAATAAAATAATTGTGCTAGCGACCGTTTTCGGGGGCCCATTATTGAGCGTGCAAGTCACCCCCTGCCATTTTATCCGTGTACGTAAAAAACATTGATTAGGCAGGGGCCATAGTCCTTCCATAGTTCCAGGTTACCAGTCAACTTAAGCCACCCAAACCCATAGTCCAATAAATTTGTTCGCATGACGAGAACCTCGTGAAAGCTGAAAAAGATAAACAGCTTAAGTATCTTGATCTGGCTCGCGAGGTTGTCGACATGTGGGATGTGGATACAGCAATCATTGTACCGATAGTCGTGACGGCCAATGGCATAATAGCCAAGAGCCTCGACCAACACCTGAGGAGGCTCTCGTTAGGCAGCTGGATCAGGGGCTTGATCCAGAAACCGGTACTCCTGGATACGGCGCGTATTGTTAAGAGGTTCTTCTCTCAGGAGCCCTGACCACCGGTAGCTTGGACCCTGTTCCCGACACCGGTGGGCGACTATTTTTAAATGTTTTTTTAATTTTTTACAAGAATATTTAAAAATGTAAACAGCATGTTTTAAAATGAAATAAAAGATAAAAATAAGTAATATAAAAAAATCAAAAACCTGACAGAGTAAAAAGTGAACTTTAAAAAAAATGGAAACAACGTGATCTACTTCTTTTTACTCTACCTATTAGTTTTTTAAATTGTCTTGACTAAAAAAGAAAAAAGCATTTTTTTGCTAAGAAAATGACACACAGCGGATCTGATGACAATTGAAAAGTTTTATATCTCACTCTTGCACAACAAAACTATAGTCTAGAACAAAACATTTACAAAAAAAAAAAACAACAGTCTTCCAAAATTAAAGTTATTTTTTCACTTTGTTTTTTGGAAATCGATTGTTTTTCTTTTTTTTTTTGTAAAAAGTTTTTATTTTTTTTACATTTTTAGTTGTGGTACATATCCCACACAAATTTGAATACCACTATCTGCTATGTAAATAACAGTGACAGGAACTTACCATACATTTTGACTGCGTAGGTATTGCACTTTTCTATGAAGCTGCAGTTTTTTTTTAATAATGCGTTGGAATTTTTTCTTTTTTCTGAATCCATGGCAAAAGTTTTCGCGTCACGTCCCTGCCACCCTGTATACCTACTTTCATATGCATTTAGTAAAAAGCTGTAATTTTAACATAACAAACAGATAATTAAATTTTATATATTTGTTTACAAGATTTGTTATCTTATATACAAATAAATGAAATTAAATGTGAAAATTCGGACTTATACGATGAAGGAAACGGTTTCTTATCATCAAGTTCTCACAAGTTAAAATAGCTATTGTTAAAGGAAGATCATTAACACTAACTTGGATTGCAAACACTATTCTGTTTTGCTCTAGTGCCCGCGGACATAACTCTATTTAAGTCGCAGTTAAGTAACTGAAATTATTATGCAATCATTACATAGTCTGCTCATTCATTGCAGGTGAAATAACTTTACCAAAAACAGAAAAAAAATAACGTTAAAAGTGACTGTTAAATGAGGAAACTGTTTTAGAAGTAAATTACTTAGATGAATAAAAATCATCATCATCTGCCTAGCCTTTTCCCAACTATGTTGGGGTCGGCTTCCAGTCTAACCAGATGCAGCTGGATACCAGTATTTTACATGGAGCGACTGCCTATCTGACCTCCACAACCTAGTTAGTACTAGGTAAGACTGGTTGTCAGACATTTTTGGGCTTCTAACTACCCGTAACAACTGTCAAAGATCTACAAATGAAAGCCGGGACCAACGGCTTAACGTGCTTTCCGAAGCACGGAGAGGTCTTGGTATGTAAAGATGGTCACCCATCCACAGACCGACCGCGGCAAGCGTAGCTTAACCTGATCGATAGACCCGTGCGGCTGTTGTAATAAAAATAAATTCTAAAAAAAAAACCGCCCAAGTGCGAGTCGGACTCCCACACGATGGGTTCTGTACCACCGTACAATATTTAAAAAAAAAAAAAAACCGGCAGGTGCGTGTCGGACCACGCACGACGGTTTCCGTAGTTGGGATGAATTTATCCCAAGAACAAACTTAACTTTGTAGTTGAAAAATATGTTCTACACAGAATGTATGGGAGAACATGTTTTTGCAACCGCAAATGTAAGTTGGTCGATTATTACTCGTTAACTTGTAAAGCCTACTTAGCTGTGATAGTTTTCCTTTTAATTTCGTTATATATACCACTGCTGTGAATGTTTTCACATTTCCAAAACCAACCATTTTGCTTTAGGTGACGGACACTTGACAATATTTAGCAAAAAACGCCGAAAAACACACGTTTCCTGTATGGGTACAATATTTTAACACTACATTTTTATTTTTAATACTTTAGTAAAAAACTATCACCATAATTTGCAAATAGAATTGATTCTAGTCACCCCTTCCAAAAAGTAGTTTTCGTATGGAGAAGAATGGGCAAGAAACTCCACCGTTACTTTTTTAAAATGTTTTACAATATTTTGTATAGGTACATTCGTTAAATAATTACTTCTATGGGAACCCCCCTTTCATTAATTTTATTATTTGTTGTTATAGCGGCAATATAAATACATAATTTATGAAAATGTCAACTGTTTACCTATTACGATGCATAAGATACAGCCCGCTGATAGACAGACGGACGGACAGCAGAGGTTTAGTAATAGGGTTCCGTTCGTCACCCTTCGGGTACGGAACCCTAAAAAAGATAGAATTTAAGTTTCAACAAAAAAAAATGCATTGTTTTTACTGACAACAACAACAACAACAATAGGAAAATTGCAGGACATGTAAATTACATTTGACATTTTTATTTTAAGCTATTGACATAATATTTAGTAATTTAATTTCCAATTTAATTTTTATTTTTTATTTTTGTAAGTCGATTTTTAGAAAATTTGTAATTGAATTATTTTTATTTGACATTTGTAATTTGATAATTTAGACAATTCTTGATTTAGTACTTATTTTTTCTGACATTGGAATTTAATTATTTTGTTAAATTAGAATCATTGTTATTGTCACAAAATTTGCATGCCGAATTTAGTTGGCGGAATATGTAGAACTATTGTGTATTTGTTATAAAATCTGTAAAATACCATATTTCAGGCAAATAAATGAATCTATCTATCTAACCTTTCCTCGCAAGTCGTAGGTCAGTTCACAACAATTAAAATGTTTTGTTTTGAACATATTAAAATACTAAACTAAATTCAAGTTATACAAGTTAAACAAGTTTTTCAAGATATTAAATATGTTAATTACTTTAATTTTAAGTTTTATGTTAGCTTATAAATTATGTATGAAATGAAATGAAATTGTTTTAATTTTGCAAATAGACTAAATAGGATACCGGAATCACTTTTAGAAGAGATGTGAAAAAAAAAAGCTAGATTGAATTAACGTTTCCTATCTGACTTTCCCTGAAAAGATATAGCGAAAGGAACTCAACAGTCGAAGTCTTTTTTTAAGTCCAGACATAATCTTGGTCAGGCCATATAAGGACCATGTAGATTAGTGTCTGAAATGGTCTTTTGAGGAAAGAACCACACAGATTTGAGTGGATCAGGGGGCCAACGACAAGCTCATAAGCAGTATTATTTTAATATTACTTCAGTGAGAGAAAGAGATGGAGCTATACGTCCTGTAGAGCTTCATTTCTTTCCCACACTGAAGTAATAATAAAATAATACTACTTTTGAGCTGGTGGTAGGCCCCCTGTCCAGTCAGTGCACGCATTTGTCAGTAATTGTGTAATTTAACTCAGATCTTGATACAGTGCGGAACCCTTCGTGTGCGAGTCTAACTCGCACTTGACTAGTTTTTTTTACTTATCTTTATTATAAATTCTTACAATAAAGATAGGTAAAAAAGCTATTACCTAATGTTTTTTTAATAAACGTCATGTATGTTTTTAATTCTCTCATCAAATAAAATCAATTGTCGTTGATAAAAATAAAATAAAAATATGTGTCTTTTTTTTTGTTTTTTTTTTATTTTTTTATTAATCCTTTAAAATATCCACACCAAATAAAAAATCACTCTGTATTCAAAATTCTTTTTTTTTTTTTTCAGAATTAAACCACACATGTAGCACGACTCGGTTTAGTCTACTACCGACCACGCACGATCACACACGACCATGACGCGGCTCACAGTGGGCCAGACGGCCCGCAACCGGCTGTTCGGTTTGGCACCGACTCCTGATAGAAGAGTGCCGCTCAGTATGCTTATCTCACAGCAGAAGAAATTGAGTTGTGGTATGTATCTTTGTATTTTTTTTTATGTGTTGGTACCATAGATAAGTAGGTATATACAGTGTGATTCTTCATAATGTGCACATATCGAAATGAGGGAATCTATGCTTAATTTTAACGACAGAAAAAATATTTAAAAAAATCTAAATATTTTTTTAAAACTATTTAT
Organism: Agrochola lychnidis; assembly: GCA_963680765.1. Taxonomy (NCBI): domain Eukaryota; kingdom Metazoa; phylum Arthropoda; class Insecta; order Lepidoptera; family Noctuidae; genus Agrochola; species Agrochola lychnidis. Next base: position 2,483,031 of record OY796876.1, read on the forward strand.
GGAATTAAAAAAAATTGTAACAAAACTGTGTTAATTTTAAACTGAATCAGCTATCACGATGAAACAAACTCCATAATGATTAGAAGTAAGTAGGCGTCCACGTAAAGTTAAAATTGAGAAAAAAAACTACCCTCAATTGAAAATAAACATGTTTTTTAGTAAAAATCTGTAGTTTTTTTTTATAATCGTTTACAATAATTGTAATATTTATAAATAAGATGCCCAAGAGAATAAAAGAAAAAAAATTTTTTGATCATTTTTTCCGTCGGTAAAATTAAGCATAGATTCCCTCATTTCGATATGTGCACATTATGAAGACTCACACTGTATACAGGGTGTAAGCGACGCCGATGCGTTAAAGTCAAATAATTTATTTTAAATAGAAGGCACTTTTGAACGTCAAAATTTACAACAAAAAAAAAATAGAATTGATTCTAGTCGCCCCTTCCAAAAGCTAGTTTTCGTATCGAGAAGAATGGGCAAGGAACTCCGTCGATAATGCATGTGCAAACTGTAACCAATAATTCTCTCGTGAATAGCCGAAGAAAAATTTCTATTTGCTTATCGATGTCACTTACACCGTGTATTTTAATCAGGGATGTACGGAGGTTGTTTTACCGGAACCGGAGTTATTAAATTTAATTGATCAGAACCGGAGTCAGAGTCGGAACCGGAACCGGAGTCGATGGCGGAAGTAGAAGAAAGATGTGTTAAGGGAAAGCTTAATGAAACAATATAAATATGATTCAGTCTCTTTAATCAGTCAAATATTAGCGATAATAATAAATAATACTTATCTAGGAAGGTGATAAATTGATAATTTAACAAGCGGCAATTGAATAAACTTAATTTAAATAAAATCCAGTGACTCTAAAAGTGGGAAACTGTACTTTCGACCTTCGATATAACTCCGATTCAAAATTATTTATTTATTTATATTTAGACGCATACATTAAATATAATGAAATTAATGGTTAGAACAAACATCCTAAGCTCCTTTTTGCCACATTTTTTTTTTTGTATTCTTCGCATTTTTTTTTTTTCATTTTTTTGTATCGGAAAAGAAGGACATTTTTGACACGGCTGTATATTCTTCAAAAAAAAAATGACAAGGGTCTTTAGTAAAAAAAAAAAAATTACAATATAAAATATAATTTGCGTATCCTAAGTATAAGACTAACTCATCACGTCATGACTAACTCAAGTTAAGCAACACAATCTGCGGTGAAAAACAAGATGGGTGTCCTTGCATGTATTTCCGAGGTTAACTTAATAAATGATGACTATCTAATAATAAAATTTGGAAACTTAAGCGGTGATGACCGAGGTTGGGAAATAGATGGGTGGCATTTGGCGGGTTATTTTTGACTACGAGTTTGATTTTGTAATTTAAATTTACATTATGATTGCAGGTCTATTTAATTAATCTGGGGGCCTAAAACGGCCGCTTTGGTAGAATCATAATATTACGAATGACACAACAGTTTGTTGTTTTTGTGTGTTTGTTTCTGTTTGTGTGTTTGTGATTGCTTGTGTGTTTGTGTCTGTTGTTTGTGTTTTTGTGTGTTTGTGGTTTGTGACAGTTCACAAACTGACAATTCATAATATTATCTGCGTTCAATTCATATTACGCAGTTCATCTGTTTGACAGTTTTGTAATATAATGGAATAACATTTAAACTGTAGAAATAAAAAATAAAAATCATTCAGCAAAGGACATTTCTAACCAATGATTACCAGAAAAGTCGAGAAAACTATTGCACAACACCCAATGGTTTCAGAAACTTTATAGAGGATTCATATCATGGGTGTAGATAAAGTCTTGTATGCAACTGTTATAATTAGGTATTAAAACACTCGTGTGATACTATTATAAACCCACATTCGTGTTTTTACCCCTTATTATACAACAGTTGCATAAATAACTATTATTTGCTTTCATTTATCCTTGAATATCGTGATTTGCCATTAATTTAGCATGTATGTACAAAAATGATGTCAACTTGACAAGTCTAAACCAACCGCGACGCCACAAAACAGATAGGTAATGGTTTTAATCTATACACACATACAAATATATAAATATTGAAGTGTCTGTTTGTAACGTCAAAATAACAACTAACTAATTGCATATGAAAGTTTAAGACAAAAAAAAACAATTTTATAAATTTTTGTCTGTTTGTTCCGGCTAATCTCCGAAACGGCTGTACGGATTTTGACGGGACTTTCGCTGACAGATAGCTAATGTTATAAGGAGTAACTTATGGTACACTTATTTTAGAAAAAAAAAGTTTTTCGTACAAAAATAAATGGATGAATCATGAGATGTATATCTACATAACAATGCTAAAGGGCTAATATTTATAGTATCCCACGACATGTTATTCTCGTAAGTATTATTCAGACGTTAAGCCGTCGGTCCTAGTTGTCATTCAAAAAAAATCAAAATGTCATTAATTCAAATTAGGCTGAGAATCAGCACTTTTCGAACGTCAAAATTACATAAGACAGTCCCCCAAAACGCCCACCCTTCACCACTTCCTAGTGCTTTAGCTGGGACGAAGAAGTGGCGCAACAAACTCCCCAGCGGCACAGATCTTTGACAGTAATTACGGGTAGTCAGAAGCCCGAAAGTTTGACAACCAGTCTTACCAAGGGGTATCGTATAACCCAGTTACTGGGTTGTGGCGGTCAGTTAGGCAGTCACTCGTTGTAATACTGGTATTCAGCCTGCATCCGGTTAGACTGGAAGCTGAAAACACCCACCTATATGACGATCGCAAATTCAAATTAAAATATTTTACTTCACATAAACCTACAAGGGCACTTATGAAACGTCAGAAGCTAGGTGCACGGTTCCAATTGGTCGCTTCCTATGGAGAAGAGCCGGCAAGAAACTCCACGGTTACTCTTTTAAAAATAATTGGCTTTTATTTTTTCAAATTACACTTTTAGTGGGTACAGTACCTGGGCGACCGAGCTCTGCTCTGGTGAAAATAGAAAATGCTCATTTAATAGTATAGGAAAGTTCATACTAATCCATGTATTACTGCTGCCATGATAGTAGGTACTTACTAATTGCATGCTGCCATGTCATTATTCATTATCTTGTTCAAAATTTTGGGCGACCGAGCTCTACTCGGGTGAAAATACGGAGAAAACGAATTTTCTCAGATATGAGACCTAGCTAGATCAATTTTTCGGCCCCGTAAACCCCTAAATTATTTCGAGAACGTGAGTACAAATATATATTGTCGGAGACGGGTATGTGACTCTCGTTATTATCAGCGATATTTTAACTACTGTGGGCGTAGTGTGGGTAGTGTTGGTTAATGCGCAATAGAAAAACCGTTTGCAGTTCAGATCACATTATAATTTACTATCAAATGAATCACATTAGCTAAATTATACACACACTGGGTGCGACGGCGTTTATTAAAATCACCAATTAACATAATGATCACAAATTACAATTAACACAATAACCCAGTTCCGCGACGTCTTAACTCCGATGCGACCAGAGGCTGAATACCCTCCTCGCCGTGGCCTTAAAACATCACGACTCTGTAGAAGCGCGCCTTTTTTGGTGTAGATAGGTCACTCTTGATGTCGCCAGTGGCGCGCTTGGGATTCGTTTCGTGTCCGTACTAATGACCGGATCCGACATATAATTGCTCGTATAATAGTGTAGGATAGGATAGAATACATGGAAAGGCAGTGTAAGCCTATCAACAAGTACCATATACTTAAAACAAAATATAAAATGGTCAACAACTCGAAGTATCTATGAGTCTACAACGTAGGCTGGATAACTTATCTCTCTGCCTATCCTATTTCAAGTTATTATCATTACATTGCAGTCCTGTTAACCTCGCATAAAATGAAATATAACTCGTATGATTTGTGCAATTTTTCCTTACAACACTCTACCATCCGAATTTTCGTAATATTGACCAATGGTACAAGCTATAAGAGATGACATTATCATTTGTATTTTTTAGGGTTCCGTTGCCAAATGGCAAAAAACGGAACCCTTATAGATTCGTCATGTCTGTCTGTCTGTCTGTCTGTCTGTCTGTCTGTCTGTCTGTCTGTCTATCTGTCTGTCTGTCTGTCTGTCTGTCTGTCCGTCCGTATGTCACAGCCACTTTTTTCCGAAACTATAAGAGCTACGCTGTTGAAACTTGGTAAGTAGATGTATTCTGTGAACCGCATCAAGATTTTCACATAAAAATAGAAAAAAAACAAATAATTTTGGAGTTCCCCATACTTAGAACTGAAACTCAAAAAAAATTTTTTCATCAATCCCATACGTGTGGGGTATCTATGGATAGGTCTTCAAAAATAATATTGAGGTTTCTAATATCATTTTTTTCTAAACTGAATAGTTTGCGCGAGAGACACTTCCAAAGTGGTAAAATGTGTGTCCCCCCCCCTGTAACTTCTAAAATAAGAGAATGATAAAACTAAAAAAAATATATGATGTACATTACCATGTAAACTTCCACCGAAAATTGGTTTGAACGAGATCTAACAAGTAGTTTTTTTTTAATACGTCATAAATCGTAAACCGCAATTTACCTTTCATTCAATGTTACTTGCTGCTACGGAACCCTTCATGGGCGAGTACGACTCGCACTTGGCCGGTTTTTTTTTATTTGTGTTGATTAATGCCTTATTTATTGAGTGAAAAATAGGGTTAATGCCTGGGTTAAAAAAAAAAAACTATTTAGTCAGTCAGTCAGATAATAAAAAAATACTAGACACGTATTTTTTGCTTTATCATATTAATAAATAAAAAAACCTGTGGCACTCGGGGACTACCGCGGTAAAGCTATTGCATAGCATTTGTAACCTCCTTACTTCCTATTTGTCAACGCTACACTTGGGAACGTGTTCCCATGACAACGTAACTTTTGTTTTATGTCATCATCCGTCATTACATGGTAGGCGAAGTGGTGGTGTTAGGTTTTATTTTCGTTACGGAATTTCTTGATTCGGTCGCTGTGCTCAAAGCCCGCGATAAAAGCTATGCAATAGCTTAATGGCTTAGATAAAACGCATTCAAGTTGGGGAGTGGGGGTCGCTACGTCACAAGTAAGTGTAAAATCTACATACTCGTCATCGTCATCTACATTTTAACTTAATGTATCGCCGTAATCAAGAGATTACGGCGATACATACGATACGTCATAACAAAAGAAAAAATACTTGTCCATTATTTCTTAATAATCTACAAGACAGACAAAAAAAAATTTTGGACACAGGCCTTAAGTTGTACATGCAAAAAAAAATTCAATAATGATAATTATAATGTTAATTTATGTCTAAGTTCGCTGACTTTGTGGTCGTAAACATTAAAAAAACCGGCCAAGTGCGAGTCAAACACGCGCACGAAGGGTTCCGTGCCATTATCTATAAAAACGGCAAAACAATCACGTTTGTTGTATGGGAGCCCTCCTTAAATATTTATTTTATTTTAATTTTATTATTAAAGTAAAAATACAACTGAGTATTTTGTGAATATTTCAAGTGCCTACTGAGTATTTTGTGAATATTTCAAGTGCCTACTGAGTATTTTGTGAATATTTCAAGTGCCTACCAGTTCCATTATTGATATCGAGCAAAAAAGGGCAAAAAAGGGCAAAAAAATCGCGTTTGTTGAATGGGAGCCCCCTTTAAATATTTATTGTATTTTGTTTTTAGTATTTGTTGTTATAGCGGCGACAGAAATACATAATTTGTGAAAATTTCAACTGTCTAGCTATCGCGGTTCTTGAGATACAGCCTGGTGACAGACAGACGGACGGACAGACAGCGAAGTCTTAGTAATAGGGTCCCGTTTTTACCCTTTGGGTACGGAACCCTAAAAATTATAACCAGTCAATATATCCAATACTTAAGTTTCCAAATTAATTTAGAAAACATGATAATAATAATCCTCCAGACTGAATTCCGGCCATGGCGACCAATGTCACCCTTCGACGTGGGAGATATTATAGTGCACAAGTGTGCACAGGTGTACTCTCTCCTCCCTCACTCTCACGGTCAAATAACAAGAGATTTTGACAACAAACTAGATCTGATTTTCCGCTAATATCTTATAACATAAAACAGCTAATCACCGAACACGCAAATGTAATGCATGCTACTTGTGAGTCGGTTTCGTTGTAATACCTCGAATTAACATCACCGCTGGTTACCTCGCGGCTTAAAACCGCAAAATACAATAATTATTATGAATTTTCACGCTGTAGGTAAATGTAAGAAAACGGATATATTTGATGGTTGATATGGCTTCTAGTACTTCAAAAGTTAAGAGGCAATGGGCAGGGTACATTGCTCGCAGAACAGATGGCCGATGGGGTCGAAAGGTTCCGGAGTGGCGACCGCGTACCGGAAGACCGCAGGAATCCGCTGGATACGGGAAGCATAAAACCGGTCGAAGTGGCGGTGTCTATGTCCAGCAGTGGACGTCTTTCGGCTGAAATGATGATGGCTTCTAGAACTATCTTCCAGTGCTATCTGCCAGTGCAATCTTCTAGTGATGCCTTCTACTGCTGTGTCCCAGTACTGCCTTCCTGTGCTGTCTGCCAATACTACCTACCTATGTTATCTGCCAGTGCTGTCTTCCTGTGCTGGGTTGTAGTGCTTGGAGTACTATCTTCTAGTACTAATCTTCTAGTACTGTCTTCTGGTACTATCTTCTGGTACTATCTTCTGGTACTATCTTCTGGTACTATCTTCTGGTACTATCTTCTGGTACTATCTTCTGGTACTATCTTCTGGTACTATCTTCTGGTACTATCTTCTGGTACTATCTTCTGATACTATCTTCTGGTACTATCTTCTGGTACTATCTTCTGGTACTATCTTCTGGTACTATCTTCTGGTACTATCTTCTGGTACTATCTTCTGGTACTATCTTCTGGTACTATCTTCTGGTACTATCTTCTGGTACTATCTTCTGGTACTATCTTCTAGTACTATCTTCTAGTACTATCTTCTAGTACTTCTTTCTAGACCCTACTTTCTTCCAGTGCTAATTTATCAGCCTGTTACTGTTCCACTGCAGGGTAAAAGGCCTCTTCTCAAACGGTATTGCTGAGCATAAGGTCCATTAGCAGCCGTAGGAATTTGGATTTGTCATGCCCGGTTGATGACGATAGACTGGCCTATTACATGGGACTTGAACATAACTAGCTAAATGTGGGTGGTACACCTCTGCCTAATCCTTCGGGGATTTTAGGCGTGATGTTATATCAAGTAACCTACATGATAATGACATTGAAGAAGTGTATTTTTTTTAAAGACCCCCGTGAACAGGCGCGACGCGATTGTGCGAAGCAATTCTAGAGTCGTGTTGCACTGTCGCACCGCGCGTATCTGCGGGAGCCTTCATACTCAACAATGCTCGCACCATATGATTATGGAAAAAGAAACGTGTAGATCGTTATCATTATTTTGTTATCTTTTAACTTATCTTTACACTCTCGTAACTGGATAAGCAGAGAACCATCTTGGAAATGAAAAATTACTGATTAGGTACTGGTTTCGAGTACGGGAAGATAGTATTAGCTAGTAGTACTGGAGGCTAGTACTGGAGGCTAGTAGTACTGGAGGCTAGCAGTAATGGAGGCTAGCAGTAATGGAGGCTAGTAGTACTGGAGGCTAGTAGTACTGGAGGCTAGTAGTACTGGAGGCTAGTAGTACTGGAGGCTAGTAGTACTGGAGGCTAGTAGTACTGGAGGCTAGTAGTACTGGAGGCTAGTAGTACTGGAGGCTAGTACTGGAAGCCAATTAAAACCAAAAAAGATTGGATGCCTTATTCTCAACTGAAAGCCACATTGAATGATTTATTGGCTAGACATAATTACATAAAATTGATTAATGATGAACTGATGATAAATGATTTTATTTCTGTAAGTAGGTTTGTACAAACACTTACAATCATATTTTAAAAACTAGATGAGGTCGGCGTTTCCAATCTGACTACTCAGAGAGGATAGGCCGAAACAAACTCAGAAGTCAGTCTCTTTTAAAGTCCAGATCTTGGTCAGATCATGTGAATACCATGTAGATTTGCGTCTGAAATGGTATTTTGAGGAAAGAACCACACAGATTGAGTGGACCTCTCCAGTCAGTGCATGCATTTGTCAGTAATCGTGCAGCTCAACTCAGAACTTAAGGAGCTCAACGTTTCGTCGAACAATACCATTTGTAGGCCGCATAAATTACTCAAACTGCCAGACCATGATTAAAACTAAGAAAAATAACAAAAACAATGACCCAAATAGTCTTCACATTCACAATAATTAAAATGATATAATACTTTACAAAGTAAATATTCATGTCATTGTATTTATTAAAATAACTCGATCTATTAATTAAATCATTAGATCAAACCTATGATATAACAGATCACATCACAATGATGTAACCGGTAAATTCTGGTTAACCTTAACTGTTGGGGTCAAAGTTAAATTAATTACTTTACTAATAGCTATTAGCTACTTAACTAAGGACATATAAATACTCGTAACTAGACCACCTCGGCTTAAACGGCTAATTACTGTTAAACGTTTTATAGTCAAGTGGAACAAGAATAAAATAACGTCTTTTGTACACGATACGGCTGACGGTACGGCGTTTAAAAACCGCGCCGTAGAAAAAACATGTTTGTCAACAAATTTCCTTAAGGTTGAACTAGTCCCGGGCTCGAACTCATTGGTGGGCTTGGTCAAAAAGCACGCTGTGTCACCTGGCATCATGTCCGACAGAGATAGTATCAGTGATGAGCAGTTAGACGCTGGTCTACATGCACAAACTCTAGTTCGCACGCACACAAACACCGTTCAGAACGATTTTACAAAACGAGCGCGTAAAATATTACGAAAAGTCCTTTGGAAGGTGGAGTTTTATGAAAAAACTACTGCATAAATCAATTACGAATAAAGTTTATTATAATCTTCGACAATTGAGCTTTGTCGGAATGAGCTTTGTTTTGAAGATTTTATACTTCTTTTATTACTTATTTACTCCCAAAGTTGCGTTAAAATTAGCAGGAAAAACGAATCTTTGTTGGCTCATAACTTTTTAATTGCTTTTTTTTACTATTCTGCTTCTGTACAGACAAAATTAATAATAAGACAAAACGATTTCATGTTTTACTTTGGATGTACAATTTGTAACAGTGGAGTAAAACCCCCCGAAATTTGTATGGAAAAAGTATCGTCTAGTTGCGCCTTAATGATCCACACGACGAAAAAATACGTTTCATATCGAGACCCCTTTAATTTTTAACTTTATTTTACTTTTATTATTTGTTGTTACAACGGAAATATTTTACAACTGTCTACCTACTACGGTTCATAAGATACAGCCCGCTGACAGACAGACGGACGGACGAAGGCTTAGTAATAGGGTTCCGTTAGGCAACCTGCGGGTACGGGACCCTAAAAACTAGGGACCCGACCCTGTTTCTCACGGTTTTTGCTTGGCAGAACATCAAGTTTTCTATTATACTATATGAATCTTTATGATTTTTTTTTCGAAAATTAACTTGAATAAAAAATAAAGTTTAATAAAAAACTGTAACCCGACCACGGGAAAATAAAAATGATCTAAAAAGTACGAAACAAGCAAATATTTCAGACAGAAATCAAGACATAGGTACAAAATGGTCAAGGTAAAGCCGTGGTCGCATGCCTGTATATCATGTGGGTGCCAGGAACACCTACAAAATTATAATGGCATGCGACGACGGCTTTACCTTGACCATTTTTGTACCTATGTCTTGATTTCTGTCTGAAATATTTGCTTGTTTCGTACTTTTTAGATCATTTTTATTTTCCCGTGGTCGGGTTACAGTTTTTTATTAAACTTTATTTTTTGTTTTATACTTTTCCGTTTTTACATTTGCTAAACGTTACAACAACGCCGCGCGCAACGTCTCACTGAAAATTGAATTTACAACGAGAACATTTTCGCGCAATGATTTTGTACGATTTCAAATGTCGACTAAAACCAAAAGAATCATTTGAAAGACTTCGAATGATGTTCATAGACAAAAGCCCCTTCTAAAGCGACTGTTTTCCGCTGGTTCAACGAATTTAAGCGTGGTCAAGTAACTTTGGCGGACGAAGAAAGAAGTGGCCGTCATAGGGCTATGACGGCTGTTACATAAGAAAACGTGCTGGCTGTGAAAAATTAAATTTAAGTGAATAGGCGAATTACATATGAAGAGATTCAGCATATACTGCAGATTGGATCGGGAAGTGTACATGAAATTCTACACGGGCATCTTCAGGTAAAGAAGATAGTTTCACGCTGATTACCACACAATCTAAAGCAGAAGGAGGTTCGGGTAGAATGGTGCCGAGACATGATAGCAAAATTTGAAGCAGGCTCGTCTCGGCGCGTTTACGATTTCATTACGGGTGATGAATCATGGATTTGTCATTTTTGTTCCCCAAAATAAAAAATCAACTCAAGGGAAAACAGGGATTAAAGAGGTGTCTGATGTGGACTGGAAAATGTGTAATGAAAATTGGTTAAGACGCATGAAACTGTGTATAGACGCCAATGGAGAGTTATTTGAAAAGATTTAATAAATAAAATATAACCTGTAGTATATTTTTTTTTATTACCTATTGCAAAATTTTCTGAGTGCCCCGTGTATAATATTTCGTTGTACACAGTGCTACACATCAAGCTATAAATTTCCAGTATTAGCTGACCTCGCATTGTACGGAAATCCTTTACAATGCCAGATCAGCTTAAACTGGAAATGTATAGCTTGATGTGTAGCCGTGTGTACTTGTTTTTCTTCATAGAGGAATTGAGGATGGAATTACAAACCGTTTTTATTTATTAAGATTTGATTAACTGCACGTTGGTATCATCTTGCGATACAACGTAGCACAGTCTCACTTTTGCTTGTTTTTAACAATTTAAACATATTTATTTACTTTGAAAGTAAAACATTATTTACATATTTGTAATGTGCTCGTCAAGACCTTTCTTTTGGTACGAAACAAGTCATGATCATATCATTTTAATTTTTTTCGAGGTTAGAAATTTACGTGTAAAATCCACCATATTAAATTTAGGGAAAATTTATATAGCCTATGTCACCCGGACCATTATTACGAATCTATTGATACCTCATTCATCAAAATCGGTTCAGTAGTTTAGGCGCTATGGTGGAACACACGTAAAAGCAAACATACATACATACATACATACAAACATACAAACATACATACATAGACTGCTAAAATCATAACCCTTCTTTTGGCTTTGCCGTAGTCGGGTAAAAAGGGCTATCTTTAATATTTTTCATGTTATTCAATTTTAAATTTTTGAGTAGCGTTTGTGACCTTGCTTTACATTTTTTTCTATATCTCCGATGTTATTGGCTCGATTTAGATTCTGTTTATTATTTCTAAAAGCTTATGAGTTATTTTATCGGATTAACTAACATTTTTTGTTAAAATTTGTCAAATATGAAAAATAACGGAGGTGAAGACATTTTTTCCTAAAAAAACACTATTTATTTAAAAAACACAAGTGTAAGTCGATAAAATCATCCTATATCTAAAAAAAAGACTTTTTAATCGTAGTTAATTATCTACTACATAACAGCTACAAATTCACAGAACATTATTGATGAACTGTATCTAAATCTGAGAAAAATTCAAGAGTAAAATATATTTTTTTACATAGTCGATAAATTTTAATAAAAAATATTAGTTTTTTTTATGTTATCATATTTTTCAACTACAATGTTAAGTTGGTTTTTGGTATAAATTTTCATCTCAACTACGGAGCCTTTCATTGTGCGTGGTCCGACACGCACTTGGCCGGATTTTTTTTCTCGATTCCGATATTGGTTCTATGGAGAAACTACGTCTTTCTGATTCACCCTGTAGATAAAGATTTAAAACATTATGTCAATAAAAACCTTCATTTTTTCATGACATAATATTTGTAAATTAAAGGTCAATATTATCCAAACTACAAAAAAAAAACTCACAATGTTCTAATTTCCCCACAGAGCCATAAAAGTGAAATGTGGTCAAACAACATATTTTATTATGATCAAGGGCGTCATAGGCTGTTCTAGTTAATTTTAACTAGGTACTCAATTAGTTAGTTATAATCATTTAGTTAAGTTTTAACTATACAGTTTCAAATTGTCAATTTTAAATAAAGAGCCTGTCAAACTCAACGTTGACATTATTAAGAGCGTTTATTCGGAAAGTGGGCAACGTCGCAAATAGATGTCAAATATTTCGCTGTTTTGATTAATTTGGCAATATTACTGTATGTAAATATGAATTATGGCTAACTAGTAAACTAGAATATTAATTATGAAATGCAATGATTAATATCGTAACACCGAATAATTAGTTTTAGATGTAAAAAAAAAGTATTTGGAAACTTTCCAAATGCTTTCTTGACACCAACGGTTACAACACCTAATTCAGTGTTATAATTGCAATTCATTATTAATATTCTAGTTCACTAGTTATCGATATTACATATTTCTATACAGCCAAATTTATCAAAACAGGTAAATATTTGACAGTTATTTGCAACGTTGCCAACTTATAGAATAAACGCTCTTAAGGCGACGCCTGTGCGACAAAATTGACAGACTTAGATTGTCGCTTATTACCTGTCGCCTGTCAGTTAACAATTTGCGAAAAACTGAACGATACACAATAGTGCCACAAGCGGCGTGAATTTTTAATTTTTTAAACTAATTTTATAAGTGTTATTGTTGCATTTCACGCCGCTTGTGGCACCCCGACCAAATGGGTTAGGTTAAGTTAGAACTGTGACTAAAGCCGCGTTTCCATTAGGCAAGTCTTGCATGCAAGTATGACGTCACACTTGTGTGCAAGTGATTTGAATTGAAAACATGAATTTGTTCAACTTGCAGTTTGCATACAAGATTTTAATGGCATACAAGTTTTTCTTGTTGTACCTACCTACAGTGTTCATCATGAGTAGAAGACGTGCTGTGGTTGCTTCAATAAATATTATTGTTTTCTCCGTATCCCACTTAGAAGTCATTTTTACAAAATAATCCTGCACACCTCCCTCTATACACCTACGCATGCGCTTGCAACTTGTATGCAAATGAGCTGACTTGAGTGTTGTGTGTACAAGTTTAAATCTAATTGCATGCAAGTTGCAACTTGTTTGCAAGCTGTGGTTTCCACTATACAAATAGCATGCAACTTGCAACTTGTATGCAAGTCATTTGCATAATGGAAACGCGGCTTAACAGCGTGCGAACCAAGCGAGTGAAGTGAGCGGTGCCGCGGCAGCGGCTGGCGAGCGCTACTTCCAAGTTGGTCGCTTTCCATAATATTATATTTGGAAACCCAATAAAAGTTTTGTTAATTTGATTTATTGTATGCCGCCGCGCCGCCGCCGGGGCGCCGCCATGATGCACAACAAAAACAAAGCGACATCAACGCCTCTACTGGTGAATAATCTAACTATTTTTAACCGACTTCCAAAAAGGAGGAGGTTATATGATCGTCGCGTATGTTTGTTTTTTTTTTTTTGTTTTTTTTTTATGTATGTCCACCGATTTCTCCGTCAATTGTGGACCGATTTTCAAAATTCTTTTTTTGTTTGAAAGGGTGTGCTCTCGAATTGGTCCCATATAAATTTTATTAACTTTGCTTGGATAGTTTTTGAGTTAGCTACAAAATACGATTTTTTTCCCACTTAGTATGTAGATGATATGATAAGTTTCTTTCACTGGTAGCAGGTAGTGGTATTCGAATGTGTGTGGGGTAGGTACCACAACTAAAAAGTGAAAAATAAAACTTTTTACAAAAAAAAACAACCGACCTCGAAAAAATAACACTACAAAGTGAAAAATAACTTTAATTTCGGAAGTCGGTGGCAAAAAACGAAAATACAAAACCCAAGACACCGACTTCCGAAATTAAAGTTATTTTTCACTTTGTAGTGTTTCTTTTGGAGGTCGGTTGTTTTTTTTTTTGTAAAAAGTTTTTACGATATTATGATCACTAATGTTTGGCCACATCGTGAAGTAGTCGTGCGTTTAACTGTTCATATAGTCAAACGTTGAGTACCTATTGGTTACCAGCGGTCGACGTTCTATGTCATGAAATACAACCATTTACCAGCTAACTATTTACATTAGGTACTAAATTAAAAGACTAACTAACTATCTGTATAAATAAAAATAATAAAAACAAAACGACACTTAGGCGTCGAAGTATTCGTCTGCATCGCTGTCATCCGGAAACGTGCCCAGAAGACTGGCAGCATTGCCACGTTGAATGGCAATGCTAATTCTTTGGCCAAAGAACGAGCCAGCCCTCTGGTCACGTGAAGTGTCGACCAGTCGACGAGAAATTTCCTTAAAAAGGAGACGCGCACTCGGGCCCCATGATCCGAGTGTTTCGACCCCAAACGGCTCAAAACTGTCGTTACCAATAAGGTTACAGTATTTGCGCCGCTTGAGGGTCTCAGCAGCCGCAGCTCTCTCAGAGTTCGACCATTTAATGAAATGGTCGAACTCTTCATGAAATGTCAAAGTCAAAGTCAAATAATTTATTTCAATTAGGCACAAAAAGGCACTTTTGAACGTCAAAAACAAAAAATAGAATTGATTCTAGTCGCCCGTAGTCAGTTCTAAAATCTGGCCTCGACATATACACGAATCTAGAGTGATTAGCTTGCTAGCTTATTAGCACTATTTTACTGTCCTCACTTTAAAAACTAGCCTCGTGTAGAGCATAACATTGAAATTGAAGACATGTTTTTTTTTTACTGTTGTCTAGACCAGCGGTCGGCAACACACGGCCCGCGGGTCGCATGCGGCCCGCGGACGTCTTACTTGCGGCCCGTGAATGTTTTGTAAATAAGTTATAAATAACGCGCAAACTTTTTCAATTGTAAATTACAGAAAAATAAATATGCTTCTCGTATCACAGATGAGCATTTGAGAGCCATTCTATGAATTATTGCAACTACAAATTTGACAGCTAACATACAAGAAATAGCCTCCCAAATGCAACCTCAGACATCACACTGAAATTTGTATAAAATCGGTTACCTATTTAGGTACTTTGTAGTTTTAATTTCTGAATGATTTACGGAGGTTATTTTTCTAGCTATAAAGCCCAAACATATAAACATAATGTAAGTATAACGTGTACGAATTAAATTCCGTATGGTTTAACTATTTTTAATAGCATTTTTATTTTTTCTATGAGGTATGACCAGGTAGGTATATTGGGCTTCTGGGGTTAATATCACAAGTGCGGCCCGCCTTTAGTTTATTTTGCCACCTTGTGGCCCTTGCCTGCCAAAAGGTTGCCGACCGCTGGTCTAGACTAAATTATTGGATATTTTTTGACAGATTTTTTGTTAGCAGACTGGGAGTGCCATTAGATATACGCAGTAAAATTTATTGTTGTGTTGTTGTCCTCATCTGAGTGTGATAAAAATTACCTAGAACTATATTCTAGATAATTTTTATCACACACATGTGATAATCTTGTCATCAAGTGTGAAACATCAATTATTTTTAATTGATCGCTAGTTTATTTATACCGCTGACTTAATTGTGGGGAATCCAGTGTTGATGACAGACTTACAAACTTACTTCTCATCTTAGAAAATGGGACACTTATCAAGGAAATAGCTAAGTATGATACTAGGTAAGATGACGCGTGTTTTGCTTACGGATGAGTTAATCGATTATTCGATCCACCCCAGTTCCTCAGGGAAGTTATACTCTGAAAAGAAGGGCCGAAACAAAGTCTCTTTTAAAGTCCAGACATAATCTTTGCCAGATCATGTGAAGACCATGTAGATTGGTGTCTGAAATGGTATTTTGAGGAAAGAACCACACAGATTGAGCGGACCCGTCCAGTCAGTGCACGCATTTGTCAGTAATCGTGCAGCTCAACTCAGAATTTAAGGAGCTCAACGATTCGACGAACAATATCAAAGAAAGGACGTTTATAAATTACTCAAACTGCCAGACCATGATTAAACTGAGAATAAAAAAAAGAATGACCCACATAGTCTTCACATTCACAATAATTAAAATAATATAATTACTTACTAAGTAAAGTAATATAATACTTTCTAAGAAAGGCAAGCAATGCCTTGGTATTTACTGACAGTCTCACGGAGGGTACCTGGGTTACCGAAATACTTTGCCCTGTATGTGGCGACCACGGGGCAGTTTAACAGCACATGAGCTACTGTCTCGTCGTCCTCCATGCAGGCTCTGCACAGTGGATTGGACTTTACCATGACTGGCGAAATGTGGCTATAGTATACACTTCGAGTGTGTTGGATCATTCGGTTCCCTACAAAATGGTTGAGCTGGATGGTGCTGATCCACGCGTCATGTTCGTGAACGGGCGCCGTCAGTTGAGACTGGTCATCTCTTATCTGCCAGGGCTTATTATTGATTATTTTTTGTACATTGTTCTCACATATAGAAGCAACAAGAATAATGTACCCAGGATTTTGTAATATCTATTATTTAAAAGAGTGTCCTTGGAGTTTCCTGCCTGTTCTTCTCCATAGAGATCTACGTTTTGGAATGGGCAACTAGCTTCAACTTTCTGACTAACTGACCGGCTCTTTGACAATTCAAAAGTGCCTGTAAATGGTTTAATTGAAATAAATGCTTTGAGTTTGAGTTTGATTTCTGTCAAACACCTTCGCCATAAAGGCGTGATATTACATTATCATTATCCAAATCACCGATTTTCAAAATCAATTCAGTTTACTACAAACTATAAAAGGTGATATCGTAGCTACAACAACCAATGCGTTGCTTAATGCAAGACCGCATCGAAATCGGGTCAGCCGTTGAGCACTCATCATATCCGGTGTTTATGTCTACTTGTGAAGTTTTAGAGGTCGTATTGAAGGTAATATAATACTTCACTACTTGGAAACTAGTTAAGTAAAAACAACAGTTAAAAGGTTTGTAATTATAGGCATTTATGTGATTTTAATAATGGAAACTAGTACTGGAATCTAGTGCGGTAAGTGCTGCGAGATAGTGATGTAAGCTAGTGCTAGAAGCTAGTACTGGAAGCAAGTCCTAGAAGCTAGTATTGGAAGCTATAACTGGAACTTGGTGCTAGAAGCTAGTACCAGAAACTAGTCTAGAGCTAGTCTAAAGCCAGTAAAAGAAGCCAGTATTGGAAGATACTACAGGAAGCTAGTGCTGAAAGATAGCGGACAGGGAAGATAGCACTAGCTAGTAGTACTGGAGGCTAGTGCTGGATGCTAGTGCTGGAAGCTAGTGCTAGAAACTAGCACAGATCCCCCAAGATACCTACAGCACTAGCTAGTAGTGATGTAGGCTAGTGCTGGAGGCTAGTGCTGGAGGCTAGTGCTGGAGGCTAGTGCTGGAGGCTAGTGCTGGAGGCTAGTGCTGGAGGCTAGTGCTGGAGGCTAGTGCTGGAGGCTAGTGCTGGAGGCTAGTGCTGGAGGCTAGTGCTGGAGGCTAGTGCTGGAGGCTAGTGCTGGAGGCTAGTGCTGGAGGCTAGTGCTGGAGGCTAGTGCTGGAGGCTAGTGCTGGAGGCTAGTGCTGGAGGCTAGTGCTGGAGGCTAGTGCTGGAGGCTAGTGCTGGAGGCTAGTGCTGGAGGCTAGTGCTGGAGGCTAGTGCTGGAGGCTAGTGCTGGAGGCTAGTGCTGGAGGCTAGTGCTGGATTCCCGACTCCCCAAATTTAATGCGTGTTTTCTAAGTTATTTTTGATTAATATAAAAAACCAAAAAATACGTGTCTAATATTTTTTTTGATTATCTGAACGACGGACTAAATATAATTTCTTTTTTTTACCTGGGCAGCTACCCTATTTGATGTGGTGTTCACCATCTGGATCACTTAGAGAATTTATCCCGGATAATAAAAATTAATATTAAAGTTACATTATAATAAAGAAATTTCGATGTTATGTCACGTCGAAATAACCATCAGAAGCCCCCACGAGTCGCTAGTATGAATATAAACAACAACAAAAAAAAACTTATCTTGTTAAGTAATCATTTTTGTGGTAAGTTCAAAAAACTGATTAGGTAGGTAAAACCTGACTTCGTGCAAGACTTAAGTAACTTACAAAATAATGGTGCCGATTCCCTTGTTCATAAACTAAACTAAATTTAAGTTCAGTGCATCTTTTTCTTTCTATTTCATTAAGAAAAGGACAGAAGATAAATTTTAGTTTAGTCCTGTCAAATCAATCAGCGCCTGTCACTCTCCATACAAGTTTAGACGTGATTAAAAACTTGCCGACTAAAATTATGTCAATTTACGTCAAGCGCTGATTAATTTGACAGGACTCAACTAAAATTTATCTTCTGTCCTTTTCTTAATGAAATAGAAAGAAAAGATGCACTGTAAGTACTTAAATTTAGTTTAGTTTGTGAACAAGGGAATCGGCACCAATGTCTTTCTTAAAAAGTAAAGGATGTAATTTTGACTATTTTGTTAATTATAAGTTACTAGCTTCCGCCAGCAGCTCGTTCGCGTGATATCTCTATAAATTATAGCTTTTTTATTTTTTGGGTGGGAAATTATCAAATAACTTCTCGTGTTAGACTCTTACTGACCAAAACCCACCCGTGTTCCTTCGGTTGCCATGTTGCCGGGGGCCACGATCTCCCTTTCGGACTTCTTCACAACCCCGGCAGGCATCGGCCCTAGCGGACCCCGTCAGTTCTGCTGACATCTCTTTGAGGCGCGCGTGGAACACAACGCGCCGTCGACCCGGGCCTGGTCCTTATCGGACGGCGAGCTACCCATTGCTCACCGTCCGCAAGCCCGCATAAATTATAGCCTGTGTTACTCAGTGATAATATAGCATTCTACTGGTGAAAGAGTTTTTAAAATCGGTCCAGTAGTTTTTGAGTTAAACAGACATACAAAAACTAAATCTTTCTCTTTATAATATTAGTTTAGATTTAGATAACTATTCAATCTGCCTAGCCTTTTCTCAACTATGTTGGGGTCAGCTTCCAGTCTAACTGAATGCAGCTGAATATCAGTATTTTACATGGAGCGACTGCCTATCTAGACTTGACAACCCAGTAACTTGGTAAGACTTTCGGGCTTCTGACGACCCGTAACGACTGTCAAAGATCCACTAATGACAGCCGGGACCAACGGCTTAACGTGCTTTCCGAGACACGGAGGAGTCGGAGGAATGTAAAGATGGTCACCCATCCACGGACCAACCCCGGCAAGCGTAGCTTAACCTGTTGGATCGACCCGTGCAGCTGTTATTACTTAGCCACAAGCTCCTCTAAGTAATAACTATTATAAGTCATTATTAAATTAATTATTAGATGCTTTTCTTTTTGCTTTGGAGAGGGTTGAATGAAAGGCGAAAAACAAAATCTATTTACAAAGCAGATGTGAGAGCAAACACCGGGAGGACATAATAGTGACCTTATAGGTGATGTTCTTCAGAAAGGTCAGATGCGTAGTACTCGCAACCGGCGTGCGTGTATGACCAGATGTATGAACGTAAACGAGGCAAAAGGAGTATGTAAGGATCGTAGCAGCAGTAAGGGGTCATCCATAAATTACGTCACACGAATTTCATGATTTTTTGCCCCTCCCCCCGTCCTTGTCACAGCTAGTCACATTTGTGAGACTCCCCTAGTGTTACATCACATATTTTGCAAATTTACATTTAGAAATTATTGAATGAAAACAGCGGTTCCGAAATCAGTTTTATTTCCATTGAAATTATTTTTTAATAAAATTAACATCAAATCAAACAATTAACAAAACAAAAAACGATTAACTATGTTAATTAAAGAAATTAACAAAACAAAAATCATTAATAGAATTATATTAGTTAAAGATACAAACCTAATAATCTTGAGTCCATGGACTTTGAACCCACTCCTTTAAATTATTTAATAGTTTAAAGTTCGTGTTTTAACACTTAGATATTATAGACTAGCTGCGCCCCGCGTTTTCACCCGCATAAGTCTCGATCCCGTGGGAAAAAAAAAAGTATCCTATGTTCTTTTCCAGGGCATCATCTATATATGTGCCAAATTTCATTCAAAACCGTTCAGCCGTTTTAGCGTGAAGGCGTAACAAACAAACTTACTTTCGCATTTATAATATTACTAGCGACCCGCCCCTGCTTCGCACGGGTATAAACCGGGTTATTATACATATAAACCTTCCTCTTCAATCACTCTATCTATTAAAAAAAACCGCATCAAAATCCGTTGCGTAGATTTAAGCATACATAGGGATATAGGGACAGAGAAAGCGACTTTGTTTTATACTATGTAGTGAAGGATTTTGAAATGTAACGTCACGAAATTTAGGACCCCTCCCACCCCCTTGTCACACAATTTCACACTTCGTCGACCCCCTCCCTCCCCCTTAACGTGTGACGTAATTTATGAATGGCCCCTAATCATCATTATTGTCGTAAGGGACCTCCTTACGTCAATAATGGTGATTATCTAGGTAAAAAAATCTGTGACAGGATTTTTTTATGACAGTACAAAAAAAAACTTCGTAAAACCCACATTAGATTCTAGGATAATCTTAAAGTCGTGATTTCTCACTTAAGTTACTTGAGTCATTTCGTTAAAATATTGTTATAACTGACTAATTTGGGTTAACCAGCACCCAAGGTGAGGATCAGAGGAGATTACTAGTTAACTTGCATGTTAGTCATGTGTCACTTTACATAATTTAACCTCAAGTTATGTACCTTGATGTGTCTCTGACGCATGTTTTTAATAATAATATCTACAGTTCGCAGATATGGAATTAACTGACATTGGGGTTTCTTGGTCTATCTACATGATTCTCATAATGATCTGACAAAATCTATTTTGACGACGTAGTATTTGGCATTATTATTCGGGTTGAGTTGACTCGGGCCAGGCTGTCACTGACCCGATAACATCTGGATTTCAAAAGAGACGTAACTTCTGAGTTATAAGAAACATAACATAACATCTCACCTTGTTTCCCCGAAGGGTTGGGCAGAGAAGTATGGCAAAAAAATAATTACTTGCTTGCTTGGTATATACTTACTTACCGAAAAAGACATAATTTTCCATCTGTAAATTGGTAAAAAAAAACCTCAAACTCAAAGCATTTATTTCGAATAAACCAATTACAGGTACTTTTGAATTGTCAAGGGGTCGGTCAGTCAGAAAGATGAAGCTAGTAGCCCATTCCAAAGCGTAGTAGGTACCTATGGAGAAGAACGGCCAAGAAACTTCACGGACCCTCTTTTAAATAAAAATATTGTTGTTTTATTATTTATGTTGAAATTATGCATGTGAGAACAATTTAGAAAGATGTGCACATAAAAAGCGTCCGTAATAAAATAATTCAAAAATTTTATGAGCCGTGACAGATAAGAGATGACCAGTCCCTTCTGACGGCACCCGTTCACGAACATGACGCATATACAAGGTCAAATAAAAATTTCTACCAAAACTGCGTGAAGGATATGATATTTTAGGGGTATGAGGAACAGGGTGTAAAGTTCACTCGTCCACCATAGAAAAGGGAGGATCCTCCGACCAGACGGGTGTTGTGTCTGGCCGGCAACTGCCCATCGGTTTGAAGTTGAAATCTTGTATGGATGTCGATCGCTCGGTAAACTCTAACTGCGCGATGCAGTATTTGTGTGACGTCATGTCTATGATGCGTAGTTCGTATGTGCCGGTGTAACCGCTACAATATCAAACACGATATAATAATAACAAGTACAATATTAACAGTAAAAATTAAAAAATTCAAATTCAAGTCATTTATTCAAACTAGGCTGAGAATCAGCACTTTTCGAACGTCAAAATTACATAAGACAGTCCGCCAAAAACGCCCACCCTTCACCACTTCCTAGTGCCTTTAGCTGGGAAGAAGAAGTGGCTCAACAAACTCCCCAACAGCTGTCTGTTCAAGTTAGAAAATAAAAGAAAGATTCTATACAATAGTATGGAAAATAACTTTCATTATGCAACACAAAACATAATTTAAATGATAAATTATTGGCCATGTCAGCTAGCACACGCCAATATACCAACCAAAAACATCGCGAACTATACTCAAGCAGAATTTAAAAAAAAATAAAGACTAAACGTAAACAGAACTAAATATCTAAATAAAAGCCTCCAGGCATAAAGTGCGTGCCCGCTTAAATAAAGCTATATGTATAAAGCTGTAAAAAAACTCCGACACTTACATTTCCTCTTTCCTAGTCCATCACCAGACCCTGTTCACATCTATCTATAACCTATTCATTGAGACCATTCCAATGAGCCCAAACACGATACCTGTGCTGTAAGTTGGTAAGGGAGTTGGGTATCCTGCAAATTCCAGAATACCAAATTTCAAATCGATCAGACCTGTGGAAGATACTCACATCCATTCATCAACCAGAAAAGAGCTGATAATCTTCAAACGGCTGGATTTTGATAAAACATGTCGACGAACCATAGCTAGAAAACCTGCTTTCAAATAAAAAAAACCGCATTCAAATCGGTTCACCCGTTTAAGAGCTACTGTGCCACGCACATAGCGGTCAAACTTATTAGAATAATTAGACCCCTCTTTTTGCGTTGGGGGTTAAAAATAAAAAGTTTTTTTTTTGGGGTCAACGACCGCTAATAGTCTTGTTAAGTACTTGAAGTATGAGTTTAGAAAATCGGTTTCATCGTGTTAAGACATCGCTACCAACACCTCTTTGAAGGTTACAAACTGATATTCCAAGTGACTACAATAACTACGGTCAAAGAACCACAAAAAAATCATTTTATATTTATTTTAATAATAATAATACCATTTATTTCAGGCGTCACAGGCCCATAGAAAAATACCTTAACCTTTTTTTTTTTTGGGGTGGGAAATCATCAAATAACTTCTCCCGCTCTGGGCGGAGCGGGAGGGCGTGTCAGACTCTTACTGACTAAAACCCACCCGTGTTCCTTCAGTTGCCGTGTTGCCAGGGGGGCCACGATTTCCCGATCGATTTTCTTCGAACCCTCGGCAGGCATTGGCCCTAGCGGACCCCGTCAATTCTGCTGACATCTCTTTGAGGCGCGCGTGGAACACAACGCGCCGTCAACCCGGGCCTGGTCCTTATCGGACGGCGAGCTACCCATTGCTCACCCGCGCCTACGGTGGCCGGAAATCTTCCTGTGATTCCCGACGCCCAGGGCGTCTCCTCCTGCGGCGGTTAGGGGGGCGAGGGCGCGAAATTTGCCTCTCCCTCACGCGCTCCGTCTCCTCCTTCGCGAGCATTACTGCTTCGCAGAAGGAGGTGACGGCCTCCCATTTTCTCTCGCTCCGTAGCATGGCCCGAATCAGGGCTGGACGCGAGAGGTCACCGCCGCCGAAATACCTTAACCTAAAGATACATATTTTAATATTTAAAACAAAACTTAAAAACTTGTGTTAGTAAATAGCTTAAAACTAAATGTTAGTAGCACTTCACTAGCTTATCCTTGTGCTGTCCTGTGGCACTTGTCCGCGGTCTTATTTCGCTAAAATATCCGCGAGGCGGGTCTTCAGAAAAATAATGTCCTTCAGAAGGCTCGTTAGGTACATCAACGTGGTCGAAGGTGACGGGAGGAAGCTTGTGTAGCTCCTTCGCCACAAACGTTGGCACGTCGTCCGGGTCGGTCTCCTAGAACAGCGTGATTATGTCTTGCTGACTTCTCTCAAACGACGTGAGGCTGATTTCGTAAACATGTGTGCACTTAGTGAGGTGTAGTTTGATTGTAAATGTGTGCGTGTGAGCGTGTATACACAGAGCGGAGGTGTAGTTGTGGCATGCTTCACCGTATTGTTGCAGCTTTTTTTATTTGTTCTGAGATTTAAACACGATGAAACAAATATAAATTACTTTTGCCAGTTAATATAATTGACCCTGTATGTATAATTCCATCAAATATATGTCAAGGTTTTCCTTAAGCCATTAAAAACACACCATTACTTATAAAATATTCAAATTCTTCATTAGCTTCCTATAAAAACAGGTAATTAATTCATTTGTTGTCAGTCTTTATTGTTACCACAAATATTATTTATTAGATTGGGTAAATAACTAAGGTGTTTAAAAAATGATTGATGAAAACATGGCGCTGGGATTTGAAGAGGAACAAATAACAATAATCTATTCAAATTCAAATGGCCTTTATTTCTGATACTGTACATGCAATTTAATTTCTATCATATAAAAACCAATTGTGATTTACTTACATTATTACAAGTTTTCTCCGATTTAAGAAGGTTTATCCTAAAAGTTGGCAACGTCATAAATTGCTGTCAAATATTTACCTGTTTTGATTAATTTAGCAATATTACTGTATGGAAATATGAAATGTGGCTAACTAGTGAACTAGAATATTGATTATGAAATGCAATAATTAATATCGTAACACAGAATATTTAGTTTTAGATGTAAAAAAAGTATTTGGAAACTTTCCAAATGCCTTTTTTACACCTAAAATTGTTACAACATCAAATTCAGTGTTATAATTGCAATTCATTATTAATATTCTAGGGAACTAGTTAGCCACATTTCTTATTTCCATACAGTAATATTGCAAAATTAATCAAATCAGCGAAATATTTGACATCTATTTGCGACGTTGTCCACTTTCAGAATAAACGCTCTTAATTTTAACTTTATTTAAGTACTTCATTCATTCATTTCATGCATTTGTAATTATATTATTAGGTATCATATTGTCATACATTATTTGGTTTCATTCATTATTGTTAAATTATTATTAATCATTGACATCGGTAACATTTAGTATCAGCTTGCTCTTTGGCAAAGTCCTCCCTTAGGGTTTGCCATAATTTCCTATTCGTGGCTTTTCTTCTCGATTTCGATCCTGCCGTTTTTTTAACTTCATCCTCCCGTCTCATTCTTTGACGCCTTTTGCTTCTTGTTCCATCTTGAGGGCTTTGAAGGTGCCCGCTAGGGCTGATGCCTGCCGGGGTTGCGAATAAAACCGAAAGAAAAATCGTGGCCCCCGGCAACATGGCAACTGAAGGAACACGGGTGGGTTTTAGTCAGTAAGAGTCTGACGCCCTCCCGTTCCGCCCAGAGCGGGAGAAGTTATTTGATAATTTCCCACCCAAAAAAATAGGGTACCACATTGTGACATTGTTCCTGGAATCAGCCAATACTATTCCCACTGCTGCGACACAGGCCTCCTCTCTGTGAGAGGGAGTGGGCCGTAATCCACCACGCGGGCCCAGTGCTGGTTAATAGATGTCACATGTGTTCAAATTTTAGGTTCTAGAACATGCCGGTTTCCTCACGATGTCTTCCTTCACGTAGTGATGAAATTAAATACATAAAGCAGTGTCTGGCTGGGTCCGAATTCACGACCGACTCGTAAGGGAGCGTTCAAGTATTATGGAACGCAATTTGGGGGGTGGGGGGTCTTCTGAAACATACTACGATGCGTTACAGGGGTTTGAACTGCGATTTTTTTTTTCACGCATTGTTTAGACCGTTTTTTTTTTTCTTAAAATTTCAAATGGAGACCAATTGAATTTTTTTTTTTACTTTCACAAAATTTCTTGTTTGCTTTACAGGATAGTGAATAATTTTAAATATTTTTTTTTTAACTCCAAATGTAAAGCAAAAAAAAATATTTATCAACAGCTTGTACTTTACGTCACATAACTGTGACTTTCAGGTAAAATTTGTCACTTGGTGGTGGTTACGTAACGTTTTATTAGGGGGAGGGGGGGTAAAAAAAAACGTTACGGCGCGTTACATGGGGGGAGGGGGGGTCAAAAATCTCCAAAAATTGCGTTACGTATTACTTGATCGCCCCCTAAGTCGGTTAGGGCCGATTCCACTGGGCCACCATGGCAACAGGACAGTTGCCATGCGTCTTGTTCGTGAACGGGCGCCGTCAGTTGGGACTGGTCATCTCTTAGCTGCCATGGCATATTTTTAATTTATTTTAATTTTTTTAATTGTTCTATGTTTTATCTTTTTATTACCTATGCTTCTAACGTGCACGTCTTTCTACATTGTTCTCACATGTTTAATTTTAATATGAATGATGTGACCAATATTTTGTAACAATTTTTAAGCTATTGCATAGCTTTGATCGCGAGCTTTGAGCGCGGCGACCGAATCAAGAAATTCCGTAACGAAAATAAAACCTAACACCCCCCACTCCGCCTACCATGTAATGACGGTTCCCATGACAACGTGATGTTGTCATGGGAACGTAATTTTTGTTTTATGTCATCACGTCATCATCCCAAGTGTAGCATTGACAAATAGGAAAGTATGGAGGTTACAAATGCTATGCAATAGCTTTACCGCGGCAGTCCCCGAGTGCCACACGTTTTTTTTTTTCTTTAAAAGAGTGTCCGTGGAGTTTCATGCCCGTTGTTCTCCATAGGTACCTACTATGCTTTGGAATGGGCAACTAGCTTCATACCTATTTCTGACTGACCGATTCCTTGACAATTCAAAAGTAAATGGTTTAAATTATTAATAATTTGAAATAAATGCTTTGAGTTTGAGTTAAATTATGAAGCATTGTTTTGCAGTCAGTTTAAAAAGGACAGGAACAATCACATTTCCTCGCTTTCGAAATCAATTAAACGGGAATACGATTAGAAATTACAATGAAATAAAAATGACTGCGTCCTGCCTCGATAGTGTTACCAATGAACTTGATTTTATCTTCAAATTGTGTTCCGTCCTTATCGTGGTAGTGGGCGTACATTGTAACAGTGGTATCGGCCTCGACTTCCGAGTTGTAGGTCCTGAATTCGGACACAGACTGCTCTCAAAACGGTGAAGGAAAACATCGTGCGGAAACCGGCATGTCCTAGAACTAGAAATTCGTAGACATGTGACATCTACCAACCCGCACTGGGCCCGCGTGGTGGATTACGGCCCACTCCCTCTCACAGAGAGGAGGCCTGTGTCCCAGCTGTGGGAACATTATAGGCTGATTAGGTGGCGAGTCTTAAGACTTCAAGCTGCTACTGACAATTCCTTAACAACAATTTGCTCTATCCAGGGCTCGAACCTAGGAAA
The DNA here is from genome assembly GCA_963680765.1 of Agrochola lychnidis. Lineage (NCBI taxonomy): Eukaryota > Metazoa > Arthropoda > Insecta > Lepidoptera > Noctuidae > Agrochola > Agrochola lychnidis. The sequence continues at coordinate 2,510,141 of OY796876.1, forward strand.
ACCCCACGCTCAGCAGTCGCGCTCACAACCACTAGACTGACGAGTCATCATCATCTGCCTAGCCTTACCCAACTATATTGGGGTCAGCTTCCAATTTAACCGGATGCAGCTGAATACCAGTAATTTACATGGAGCGACTGCCTATCTGACTTCCACAACCCAGTTACTGGATAACACCCTTTGGTAAGACAGGTTGTCAGACTTTCGGGCTTCTGACGACCCGTAACGACTGTCAAAGATCTACAAATGACAGCCGGGACCAACGGCTTTAACGTGCTTCCCGAGGCGTGGAGGGGTCTTGGTATGTTAAGATGGTCACCCATCCACGGACCAACCGCGGCAAGTGTAGCTTAACCTGATCGATATTTCCGTGCGGATGTTATTACATAGCTTTACAAAACCCACCACTAGATATATCGAGTCATGCAGTATATAAATAAAATCAATTTAGAACAGTCTTCTATATATATAAAATTAGATATGCACACTATGTATTGAGTTCTATATTATGTATGTATTTACATAAATATACATAATTACGGCATAGAGGTTAGGTCTTACTGCAAGCGGGAAAACGTTTTAAATTTTTGAAGTGAAAACTTCTTTAGGCGCGTTGGGCATTTTTGAAATGGGACAAAGCAATTGAACTCGCAACACCATTATCGACACCTCATTTTTGTAAACAGGATTGTGCTCTTTATATTAAGTTACGGATCAATGTTCTATGCAAGCATTTTTACTTTAAAGGTTTCGGAAGTATTATTTTTTGTGAACGTGATTGTGCTCTTTATTTAGATAAGGTTATGGACCAATATTCTATACAAGTATTTTTCATCCACCAAGGTGATCTTGTTCAAGTTTTCACTTCTATCGGCACTCCCGGAGTGCTACCACTTTTTTTTGCTTTAACTCCGATCTGACTAACAATTGGTAAAAGTCGTGTTAATAGCAAAGATTCTCCTTGGAAAGCTCTTTCCATTGTTGTAAATCTTATGGCTATTGGGTCAAGAAATATCCTTAACTTCGGTGCCCAAGTAGTCAGACCTATTTATTTCATTAACTCCGATCTGACTAACAATTGGCAAAAGTCGTGTTAGTAGGAAAAGTTCCCTTTGAAAAGCTCTATCCATTGGTGTATATCTTATGGCTATTGGGCTTCAGGGCAGAAACCCATAGTTCGGTGCTCAATCTCCTTGAACTATGCAATCATTTACATCTGTACCCTAATTGCGTAGCTTATTTTCGTAAACAATTACGCCTAATTTGTTTCATTTTGACAGTTCAACAACATTCATTGCGTTATTTACGTTGTTGAGCAGATTTTTTTTCCAACTTATGAAGCAATGGATTAGCAATCTGTTTCAAATTGAAACATATTGTGATTGTGTTGTATTACGCAATTAGGGTACTGGGCCTGTAATATCACAACATTATAAAATGCACACATTTTTTTAACCAAATAAACAAGTAAACAAAATACATACATAAACTCATGCCTTCTTCCCATGTGGGTCATCGGTCCACCTTGTGGGACGCTTTCCAACGTCTTCCGATACGCGGTCGCCACTCCAGGACCTGTCGGCCCCATCGGCCATCTGTTCTGCGAGCAATGTGCCCTGCCCATTGCCACTTAAGTTTGGCAAATCTTCGGGCTACACGATACAACACAGTAATATAAATTTAAATAGGTAATTATATGCTTTATGTATCTGTGTATCTGTTGTATATGTAAATGGTACACCACTGACTACCTGCAGTATTGTCTCTCCTTTTCCATTTAAATCCATCCAAAGGTTGTCTGTAAAAGATCGCTTTTAGCGATAAGACCGCCCATTGTGTCACCCAATGTAAAATTTCTAAATTAATGTCTGTAATTTTTATGGTGTACATAATAAAGAATATTCTATCTATCTATTTATAATTTCGGCTTAACGTTCTTCTGCCCTACCCCAAATCGCTCGCAATCGACCCACATCTCAAAACAAGTTTTCTTTAGTAAGAAATCGTTACTTCACGCAAATGTATTTATTTACAATGCAGTGACATATATTTAAATGCAACTTGTAGTCTAATATGATAAAGTATTACATTCTCATCTTGAAGTAATTTATCTAAACCGAATCATCTTTTTAAACGGTAAATATACATACATCATCTGCCTAGCCTTTTCCCAATTACGTTGGGGTCGGCTTCCAGTCTAACCGGGTGATTCAAAAGTCATTTATTCAAATTAGGCTGAGAATCAGCACTTTTCGAACGTCAAAATTATATGAGACAGTCCTCCAAAACACCCACCCTTCACCACTTCCTAGTGCCTTTAGCTGGGAAGAAGAAGTGGCGCAACAAACTCCCCAGCAGCACAGCTGTCTGTTCAAGTCAGAAAAATGCAGCTGAATACCAGTATTTTACATGAAGCAACTGCCTATCTGACCTCCACAACTTAGTTACTAGGTAACACGATACCCCTTGGTGAGACTGCTTGCCAGACTTTCGGGCTTTTGACGACCCGTAACGACTGTCAAAGATCTACAAATGACAGCCGGGATCAACGGCTTAACGTGCTTTCCGAGGCACGGAGGGCTCTCGATATTTAAGAGATGGTCACCCATCCAAAGCTAGATCACGGCAAGCGTGGCAACCTTGCTCAGTTGACCTGTGCGGCTTTTACTATAAATAGCTAAAATGGCCGCCATGTTTTAAATCAGCTGATTTATATTAAGGAAATGTTTTTCATTTAATCCCTAGGTCAGCTTGGAAAAATACTTAAATAAATATTCATTGAATTTTTGTGGTTCAGGCTAGTAATAGAGCATGAAGATATTATAATTGTGACTAAATTAAAATGCAAAGGGCCTAACACGAAATAAGTTCATAAATAACAAATTTGTTCTTCCTCTTCCTGGTCGCATACTTCATTAATGAAGATGAAACGAAATGAAATTGTTTATTCTGTAAATAGGACATCGGAATCACTTTTACACGTCATATAATTTTTTTATTAAAAATAAGCTAGATGAGTTCGGCGATTCCGAGCAGTGATGGCCCAGTGGTAACGGCCGCGACTTACGAGTTGTATCTCGTAGTTTCGAACCCAGACAGGCGCTTTACTTTGTGTAAATTATTTCATCACCACTGCTCTCAAAACGATGAAGGAACACATCGTGAGGAAACCGGCATGTCCTAGAACCGAAAATTCGAAGACATGTGACATCTACCAACCCGCACTGGGCCCGCGTGGTGGATTACGGCCCACTCCTTCTTACAGAGAGGAGGCCTGTGTCCCAGTAGTGGGAACATTTATAGGCTGATGATGATGATGAGTTCGACGATTCCTAACTGACTACTCTGAGAAGAAGGCCGAAACAAACTCAGAGGTCGCAGTCTCTTTTAAAGTCCAGACATAATCTTGGTCAGGCCATATGAGGACCATGTAGATTGGTGTCTGAAATGGTCTTTTGAGGAAAGAATCACACAGATTTGAGTGGACCTGTCCAGTCAGTGCAAGCATTTGTCAATAATCTTGGAGCTCAACTCAGAACTTAAGGAGCTCTCTCTCTCAATGCGGTCGTAGCAGAAAGTCGAGTGAGGGCTTACTTGGTCTGACAAGCGGCTAGGTGACCGGCCGCGAGGTATTTCCCCATCACCCCCAGCTTTTCAAGGTTATCCGGTTCCCGATAGCCAATGTGACCGAAGTAACCAAGAATCTTATGATAACAGATCGTGGATAGTCTATCTCATATGCGTAGTTTTTTCGAGGATAGATTTGTTCAGACTATTTACAGCCACTTTTGAATTGTCAAGGAGTCGGTCAGTCAGAATATGAAGCTAGTTGCCCATTCCAAAGCGTAGTAGGTACCTATGGAGAAGAACGGGCAAGAAACTCCACGGACACTCTTTAAAAAAATTGTTACAAAATATTGGTTTCATCATTCATGTTGAAATTATACATGTGAGAACAATGTAGAACGTTCAGTCTCTTGGCGGTCCATGGTTTGCGTCAAAGACCAAACTGCTGTAATGTGACAAACTGTCAAATAATTTCAAATCATTCAAAGTATGAGGAAGTATGAAAACAAAAGGTGTATTCATTTGTTTAGTTATTCAACTGGCTGATAGCCAGACAGTTAGTCAAATGGATGGACACAATGATTGTTCCTTGTGTGGTTATGCTGAAATAACTGTGGAGTTAAACTATGTTATTATTTTTAAAAAACTTAGTAAAATTTTCTCAACAATATTGCCAAATGCTAGAGATGGGCCGAATGTGGTTTGAACCGAATCCGAACTTCGGCCGAACATTCGGTTAAAATGAAAAGTTCGGCCGATGTTCGGCCGAACTTTGGTTCAATTTTGCGCGCTTTCTCGAGAGCGACACGTCGTGACTTGTTAACGCATTTACTTCAATTATTGCTAGATGTACCCCGCCCGCACACCGCGCTTCCGCCGCGTGGCCGAATAAGAAGAATAGATTTTCAAGACTTATAAGAAGAACTGATTTAATTAAAGTTACATTACATTTACAATATTCCTCACTAAAATAAATGACCATGAGTGAGTAAAAGACATAATTTTATTTTACAGTAATGCTATTCTAATTCTATTAAATTTCAGTCAAAGTAAGTGCAAGTAGCTATTATTTTTCTTGTGTCGAATGTTCGGCATCTGAACCGAATTTCGGTCGAATGCCGAAGTTCGGTTCAAGCTGCCGAAATTCGGTTGAACCGAATGTGAACCGAATTTCGGCCCATCCTCACCAAATGCCCATTGCTAAATATTTTTGTGTTAATATTCGGGAATTAGGCGCTGAATGTTGTGCTAATGTGTACTCTCAGACGTCTATTTAAGTTAATGAACCATTAACTAGTTATAGACCCCCGACTCTTGCTCTCAGTTGTTGCAGCTGAGCACGTAGCCTTAAATACCCCGCACAATAATCAAGATGAAAATCTAAGTTTGATCCAGCCTGTCCCTTCTTGCTGTCCTCCCCCCAGCGATGCCCTAAGCCGAGGTTCGTACCCCACAGGGGGTGCCCTTACCGAGCGTTCGCCTAATTTTAATTTAGAATAGTTGTAAATGTAGAAGCTTAAGGCACCCGCAGCCAAGACAGCGAGATGACCTAGTTAAAAAAAAAAAACTAGTTATGGAAAAAGCGTGCGTTTGAAATGGAGCCTTTTCGAAAGAAAAATGCGAACTGTTTAAAGAAAATCGTGTGTCCGTATGAATTGAGGAGCCATGTCTCATATTTAAACGCGGGTACTACCAATATTTAGTAGTAAATTAAGCGATTTTGTAGGCCCGATCCTGGAATTTGTAGTAAAACACTTTAAAAGATACACGACTTTTAAGGTGGCTCCTCAATTCAGACGTCTGAATTGAGGTGCCACCTTACAACTCTAAAACTAGCCGACGGATATTTTTGAAAATTTGGTAGGATTTAGTAGTACTTATGCGTAATCTCTACAAAAAAAATGGGTTTTGTACGGCTGAATTTGAGATAGCTACAATGTTTTGATTTTTCATAAAAATCCATAAATTTCACCGCGCTGTTTCTCGGAAAGTACTCAACCAATTACAACATATTTTTAGTATAATTTAGTAGTAAATACGTTCTAATTTGTAGTATAAAAATAATATGAAAAATCTACATAATTTCGCTAATACAACATATTTTATGTGGCTCCTCAATCCTGACGGTCTGTAGAAAATAAATGTGCATAGCTACTAAAGTAGTTGATCAAATCGGATAACAATAGCACCAATATTTAGTAGAAATTTCTACTAAATATTGGCGTAATCCAACATTCTGTACATTCAGTATTTCAAAAGATATTAACAAAATAAACATTCCTTAACAATTTGGTGTGGTACAAGAGCCCACGACCAAAACCATGTCACATCGTTCAACGGTCAAAACCGTACAAAATCGTTAGTTTAGATGATTCTGAACCGATTCGATGGGAAGTACCGGTCAGAAACATCCCAGTTTTACGGGAGCCCATTTCTGCTTTAAAAAAATAAGCAAGCAGTCGGTTTCATCACATGTCTGATATTTAAAATGTACATAGGTTTCGTAATTTTATTACGAAAAAGTTTGTTTTCAGATATTTTTGTGTGTCAAATGTGGACTGAGCGCATTTTCAAAAATGTCAAAATATTTAACCTATCTGTCTCATAGCAACCTGGTTCAATCGAAAAGTTGTCTGATTAGTAACGTATTTTTTTCTTCTTTTACGTAATCAAAAGATTACGGCAGGTCGGTCTCAGGTTGTATCTTGATCAAAAATAACTTTTCCATAAGAGATAATATGTTCTAATGGAACAAATCTATCTTAGGGAGATGTATTAATGATTCAACCTACAAACTGCAAAAAACGTAAGAAAATTTGAATGTCGGTGGCTACAACTGCAGATGATTCTGAATCCAAAAATTTCACACATTTTCCGAGTCACGTCTAACCTAAGCGCATTTGAAATACCTATGTAAAAAAATACCGAACTGTTTCATAGCAATCTGTCTGATTTTCAGAATGTAGTTGAACGAAAGATTTTAAATTCCGAAAACACAATTTTCTGAAACCAGTAAATGTAGTGGCGTCACACCCAGAAGACCATTTGAGAAAATTAAAAATAAAGCAAAAAATAAAACCCATAGCAACCCGTCTGAAAATCTTGTATTTAGGTGAACATTGGTCAGTTGATGCCAAAAATCATTTTTCAAAATAAATCGTTTTTACGTACGATTAACCTTTCAACTGTCATTAACGAGACACAATAGAATTTTAATTGTTATCCACCTCAATGAGGCGTCGTAACAGATGATGAGTTAATAAAGAGCTTACCCGAAACAATCAAACTGAAATAGAAAGGTTTTTTTAAATAAATTGGACAAAAGGAAACGTGGATAATGTTTGAAAATAACTGTTTATTGAAATAATTTTTTTTTTTTTTTTTTTACTGTCGGACTTATCATCGGTGTCGTAAGCGTAACAAGCACCGCGCGTTAGCCGGGCGATTCTGAAACGTTCTTTCTGTTTTTGGAGTTATATAATATGATATTAAAAATTTCTGAAAACAGGTTTTCAGTAACTATAGAAAAGATTAAAAAAAATTGAATCAGGTTGCTATGAAATAGATAGGTTAAATTTTTTATCATTTTTTGAAAATGCGCTCAGTCCACATGTGACACGCAAAATGTCTGAAAACATACTTTTTTGTAGTATAATTACGAAAACTCATTTTTAATATCAGGGGGCCTACCACCAGCTCATAAACAGTATTATTTTAATATTACTTCAGTGGGAGAAAGAGATGGAGCTATACGATCTGTAGAGCTTCATCTCTTTCCCACACTGAAGTAATATTAAAATAATACTGCTTTATGAGTTGGTGGTAGGCCCCCAGGCATATTGTGATGAAACCGTCTGCTTATTTTTTTTGACATAGCAGAAATAGGCTTCCGTAAAACTGGGATGTTTCTGACCGGTACTTCCCACCGAGTTGGGTTCAGGAATCATCTAAACTAATGATTTTATACGGTTTTGACCGTAAAACGATGTGATATGGTTTTGGTCGTGGGCTCTCGTACCACACTAGATTTTTAAGTAATGTTTATTTTGTTAATATCTTTTGAAATACTGAATGTACAGAATGTTGGATTACGCCAATATTTAGTAGAAATTTCTACTAAATATTGGTGCTATTGTTATCCCATTTGATCAACTACTTTAGTAGCTACGTACATATTATTTTCTGTAGACCGTCAGGATTGAGGAGCCACATAAAATATGTTGTATTAGCAAAATTATGTAGATTTTTCATTTTATTTTTATACTACAAATTAGAACGTATTTACTACTAAATTATACTAAAAATATGTTGTAATTGGTTGAGTACTTTCCGAGAAACAGCGCGGTGAAATTTATGGATTTTTATGAAAAATCAAAACATTGTAGCTATCTCAAATTCAGCCGTACAAAACCCATTTTTTTTGTAAAGATTACGCATAAGTACTACTAAATCCTACCAAATTTTCAAAAATATCCGTCGGCTAGTTTTAGAGTTGTAAGGTGGCACCTCAATTCAGACGTCTGAATTGAGGAGCCACCTTAAAAGTCGTGTATCTTTTAAAGTGTTTTACTACAAATTCCAGGATCGGGCCTACAAAATCGCTTAATTTACTACTAAATATTGGTAGTACCCGCGTTTAAATATGAGACATGGCTCCTCAATTCATACGGACACAAAATCGTGGCTTTTTCATTAGTTAATAATGCATTAACTATAATCAACATCTATAAATACGGCTGTTTAGAATGACGTCATTACTCCGCGTCTGTGACAAAAGTTACTTCCCAAATATTTTGATTACTTATTATCAGCATCGTCTCAAGTCTAAAGTTATTGCAAGTAATCTTCAATAACCATGACCTTTATTTATTTATAGAGATACTTGCTGTGCCCCGTGACTTCGTTCGTGGAAGTCGTGAGATACATTTTTGGGAATGGCATCTCGCAGGTCAACCAGGTCAGGTGGTCAGCTGCTTAGCCGGACCTGTGGGTGCCTTAATAAATTAAGACGCAGATATATGCCAATGCCCTTGAGTGGTTAGCTTGCGTGTTCTGTACTGAGCTCACACAACGCGTCGTACGTCCAGCCAGTAATAGGACTCGCCCATCAAGGAGCGCTATCCTAAATTAGACGCATTATTAATATATTGTACATAAAAAAAAAAATTAAAGATCAATAATTAAATTATCTTTAAAATCGTGAAGATTTCAGAAAAATACGCTTGATAGATTTTACGTGATCCTCATTTTTTTTCGCGTTAGACATAACTTTACAAATTAATTTCACTATGTAATATAAACATAATCTAAAATGTTCCTATACTAAGTTATTAAAAAAATGCTTTAATTTAACATATATTTTTTCCAAATCATTAACACTACTCGTTTAGACGTGATCTTCAGTATAAAATCATTAAAAGTCGGTTATCGTCGCCTTCAGGCCTCCAGCCAGGGCATAAACTTATAAACTAAGCGACTACACGCGGCCCCCCTGTGGGGAACGGACCTTGGGTTAGGGCGTCGCTGGGGGAGGACAGCAAGGGACAGGCAGGATCGGATTCAAATTAATTAGAGACGAATTTAAAGCTTAGAATATAGCTATAGAATAGAGATATTGTATTAGTATTAGCGCTTAGAAAAATATGTTTGTTTCATTAAAATCAAAACCAAAAATAAACTAAAATCAAAATTAAGATCCAAAATTAAATTAGAATCAAATCAAAAATTAAATTAAATTACAAATAAAACAAAATTAAATCAACATCCAATCAGAATTAAATTCACATTAAATAAAATCAAAATTATGTCAAAATTAAATTAACATGACCTTATCTTCTACATTAATATCAATATAAATATCTTTCCTTAGGACCAAGCCCGCAGCTATGTCTTATGGGACCAGTGCATCAGAAAAGGGCAGTCTGGCCTCTCTACAATAACCTTTTAATAATAAATAAGTTTTGAAATAACAGCCACATTTTTATAAAAACTCCCTCTTCCCCGCGCCTCGCCGCGTTGCATCGCCCGTCCGCGCTATTTCTTCGTTTTTGCATAGCGTTCTTTCTGACTTCTTTTCCTTTTTGCTCGGCTCCTAAGAGTCGTAGCGTGATATTAAATAGTTTAAAATCTTCTTCAAGAATTCGGCTATCCAATGCAAAAAGAATTTTCCAAATCCGACTTGTAGTTTCAGAGATTAGCGAGTTCAAATAAACTCGGATCTTCAGCTTTATTATCAAAATAGATTATAGCATAGATAAAACAATATGTTTACAAGTTGCTAGTATTTTTCCCATACAGCAAACAATGGGGTTTTCTCAAGACAATAAAATGCATATTATGTAGATAATTCGATGGCCATCTACGTTGTAATCAAGGCTTGTAAATCTTAAGAAGATTGAGGCACTTATCTATAGGAATATCTAAACAAACAAATAAAATTGAAGTGTCTATTGTAATGTCAAAATAACAGCTTTTTACTTAATGCATATGAAAGTATTTAAACGGTACTTATAAAAATAAAACAATTTTTAATCTATACTTAAAATACAAAGGTAAACAAAATTAAAGTGTCTCTTGGTAATTGAAGTGTCCGTTTGTCATGTCAAAATAACAGTTTTTTACTAAATGCATATGAAAGTACTTAAAACAAAAAAAAAATGTTTGTCTTACGGCTAATCTTCGAAACGGCTAGACCGATTTTAACGGGATTTTCAATGGCAGATAACTGATGTTATAAGAAGTAACAAAAAAAAAAATATCGGTGAAAAATTCAAAAAAGTTGTTGTTTTATAGTTTTTTTTCCACAAAGATTACACTTTAACTATTTCTTTATTTATAGTGTTAAAAAAGTTCCATTACAACACTAGATTGTGATTCACAAATTTCTCAAACAGTCATTATTTTAATGTTGCTGAATACCGGTAGCGTTGGGTTTTACGCCAGCTTTTAATTTTTGCACCGACAAAAAAAAAAGTCTGCTTTTTATGACTCTGAATCCCAGCGGTTTTAGTCAGTGGCGACAACGGGGTTGCCATTGGAAATAAATCGTATTTGATACATTTTCGAAACTTGATATTTTCGATCGATATCATTTCAGAATGGAGTTCTAAAAATAAATAACACAATAATTTAGAGACAAAACATTGTAAGCTGAGCCGCGGTCACACACAATGCTGTGTCTAAAAAAAAAAACAATTTTTTCTCAAACGAACATTGGTGCCGATTCCCTTATTCACAAACTAAACTAAATTTAAGTTTAGTGCATCTTTTTCTTTCTATTTCATTAAGAAAAGGACAGAAGATAAATTTTAGTTTAGTCCTGTCAAATTAATCAGCTTTTGACGTAAATTGACGTAATTTTAGTGGGCAAGTTTTTAATCGCATCTAAACTTGTATGGAGTAGTGACAGGCGCTGATTAATTTGACAGGACTAAACTAAAATTTATCTTCTGTCCTTTTCTTGATGAAATAGAAAGAAAAAGATGCACTGAACTTAAATTTAGTTTAGTTTGTGAACAAGGGAATCGGCACCATTGTAAGAAGAATTTAAAACGTGTAAATAACTATGTAAAATATGAAAGTTTTACGAGAAAGTGCTCATCACGCGAATACCGAGATGTGTTGCCTCATAGAGACATCAAACTATTAATGCAAGGTGTGAAAGAAAGGTGAGGTAAATAACAACACCCTGTAACAAAGAAAGAAAAAGTATTTATTGAGACTCGCACAGGAAATCACAAATTAAAATAAAACACACTCATAAAAAAAAACGTAAAAACAAACAGTGGCACTCCGGGAGTGCCGACAGAAGTGAAAACTTGAACAAGATCGCCTTGGTGGAAAAAAAATACTTGTATAGAATATTATCTAAATAAAGAGCACAACCGCATTTAAAAAAAAAAAAACTTCCGAAATCTTTAAAGTAAAAATACTTGCATAGAACATTGATCTTGATGTTTTCACTTCTGTCGGCAGTTCGGCACTCCCAGAGTGCCACTGTTTTTTTTTTTTTTAATTTCGAGGACGTCCTTAGCTTTCTTAGCAGAAAATGCCAATAATGCCCCCTTCTTTACAAAAATAAACATCAGTCAATTTCAAAAGATTTAATAGATTTTTGAAGTGAAAACTTCTTTAAGCGCGTTGGACATTTTTGAGATGAGAAAAAACAATTGAAATCGCGACACCGTTACCGACATCTCATTTTTGTAAACGCGATTGTACTCTTTATTTATATTACGTTACGGATCAATGTTATATGCAAGTATTTTTACTTTAAAGGTTTTGGAAGTTTCTTTATTTTTTGTAAACGCTATCGTGCTCTTTATTTAGATAAGGTTACAGACCAATGTTCTATACAAGTATTTTTCTTCCACCAAGGCGATCTTGTTCAAGTTTTCACTTCTGACAGCACTCCCGGAGTGCCGCTGTTTTTTTTAAATTGATTTCGGTTTGAGAATTTGACCAACAGCACCTTACTCCGTGATAACAAGTCCACAATTCAGCATCCGACAGATCTTATGTGACCACAATTCATTATCGTCAGGAGAAAAGTGAAAGTACATCTGTCTCTACCCACATCGTCTCTAAATTATCTCGACCGGTTTGAAGACGCATGCAAGGTCAATGGCATGTCTTTAATGATACGATGCAGACAATTATCTGTAGTGATAAAACATGAGTCTAATCAAAGAAAAAGTTTGGCATCATAAAATATCCTTGAACTAAACATTCGAAGACATCTGACATCTACCAACCCGCACTGGGCCCGCGTGGTGGATTACAGCCCACTCCCTCTCACAGAGAGGAGGCCTGTGTCCCAGCAGTGGGAACAATATAGGCTGATTATGCTTATATTTATCACAAAATTTGTTGAGGCACTTGGACGGGGCAAGTCAAATCGTTTCAGACATTTTTAACAAGCAAAAGAACATAATATACAATTATCTTCAATCTGCCTAGCCCTTTCCCAACTATATTGGAGTCAGCTTCCAGTCTAACCAGGTGCAGCTGAATATCAATATTTTACATGAAGCGACTATCTGACCTCTACAACCCAGTAACTGGGTAATACGATACACCTTGATTATAAGACTGGTTGTCTGACTTTCGGGCTTCTGATGACCCGTAACGACTGTCAAAGAGCCATGAATGACAGCCAAGACAGCCGGCTTAATGTGCTTTCCGAGGCAAGGAAGAGTCTCAGTATGTAAAAATGGTCACCCATCAAAATTCAAGTCATTTATTCAAACTAGGCTGAGAATCAGCACTTCTCGAACGTCAAAATTACATAAGACAGTCCCCCAAAAACGCCCACCCTGAAGGGTGGGCGTTTTTGCCAACCACTTCCTAGTGCCTTTAGCTGGGAAGAAGAAGTGGCGCAACAAACTCCCCAGCAGCATCCACGGACCAACCCCGGCAAGCGTAGCATATCCTGATAGATCGACCCGTACCGCTGTTATTACTTAGCTACGAGCTCTTGTCTTGTAGTAGCCTATTTCACTCTGGATTTGAATATTTCCAGGTTTCATACATTCATACACACACGCCTTTCCATGGGGTAGGCAGAACCTACAGAACGCCACCTGCCACGATCCTAACTCGTCTTTTGCTTCGTTTACGTTCATACTAGAGTTGCAACGGATAGTGATTTGACCGGATACCGGATAACCGGCGACTGCCGAAACCGAATAGCCGGATATCCGGCCGAAGCGAACATCATGCATGTTAAAATCTGCTCGCGTGCTCTACCGCTCGCGGTCGTGGCGAAAAAGGCGAGCGCTCGTATTATCTTTAAAAGCCGAAAACATTGTTTTCATACATCACAATTTGCCTTTAATACATTTCAAATATTGATTATAATTAGCTACCAATGTTTACTTACAGCCCAAAAATATTTTTATTTTTTAATAAAAAGGTTGTTTTTCGAAATTAGTAGTATTATTTTGAGGAGCTCGTGGCTAAATACTAACAGTCGCTTGGGTCGATTTGTCAGGTTAAGCTACGCTTGCCGGGGTTGGTCCGTGGATGGGTGACCATTTCTACATACCGAGACTCCTCCGTGCCTCGGAAAGCACGTTAAGCCGTTGGTCCCGGCTGTCATTCGTGGATCTTTGACAGTCGTTACGGTTCGTCAGAAGCCCGAAAGTCTGACAACCAGTCTTACCAAGGGTATCGTATTACCCAGTTACTGGGTTGTGGAAGTCAGATAGGCAGTCGCTCCATGTAAAATACTGGTATTCAGCTGCATCCGGTTAGACTGGAAGCCGACCCCAATATAGTTGGGAAAAGGCTAGGCAGATTGAGTAGTATTATTTACATTTTATTACGAAAATAAGTCCAAATATCTGGCACAATCAGGTTGTGCGACGGATACTAAAAAAATTGCCAGATAGACCGTATATCGGATAGACTGGATACCGGATAGAGGCCGGATATCCGTTGCAACTCTTATTCATACATCTGGTCAAACACACTAAGAGGACAAGAAGAGTTTCCTAATGGAAAAACTGCCTCTGTGGTCTAACAGTTAGACCACCTGTGTCAGACCCAGAGGCCGGTTCAATTCCCAGTTGTGACATTATTTTCTGCTCGCTTGATTAGTGGTAGGGCTTGTTCTAAGTCCGCCTGGCTAGCTACCACCATCTTATCTAAGTCTGTCGCCATAACAACGATGTTAACAGCATTGTTGTGTTTCGGCAGTTAGAGGTAAGATAGCCAGTTCCTCTGTGGTTGAGGATTCCGGGTGAAGCTCGCTTCCAACTTCGGCCTGATCATCAAAGAACCAAAGAAGTAAAAGACCAATTAACAGCCACAACCTTTTATGTAGAAACTGCCAATCACTTCATCTATTCATATCTACAAGTTGTAAAAACTCAAAGTAACAAGTATAGACTGCCCAGTAGGTCACTGGGCTATTTAACAATGCCCCGGGCAATGTACACATAGCCCCGGGGCATCAGCTTTCTAAATATTACACTGTATGAGTGCAACTTGTAGCAATTTATGAACTAATGAATGACATTCAGAAAAAAACTGGTCAATAGCGAGTCGGGCTCGCGCACCGAGGGTTTCGTACCATTTTAAATTTTCATCGACGTTTTTTTTCCTTTATTCGTCAAAGAATTTTAACACTGCATACTGCTATGTAGAATATTGCAGTTTTAGGTCAGCGCCACTTGACCGATAGTGTAACTAATGTAATTTAAGTTGATTATTTCTGAAAAACTATACTATTTAGAGACATAGTTTTATTTTTCCTGTAATCTTTACATAAACTTCTATCACACAGAATAATTTCAGATTTTTCTCAATGCAAACTTCGAAGATAAGGGGGGGTACGGTATTTTTTAAACATTTTTCATCAAAAGTCGGAACCAATGCGGCTTAAAAAAAAAAAAATATAATATGCAAATAGCGCTCTTTCATTATGATACCCCACATGCTCTAGTAGCCCCACTTCGTATTTTTAAGACCCACGTTCAGTCCCTGTTGCAAAAAATAAATAAAAAAAATCTTTCAAGATAGTTGGGCAAACGTCATTTAAAACTATTCCAAATTTCAAGTTGATAGCATTAGTAGTTCTTGAGATATCCAGCTGTGACAGACAGACTGAGTCACACCATAAGGGTTCCTTTTTACCATTTTGGTACGGAACCCTAAAAAGAGAAACATACAGTTGAATTGAGAACCTCCTATTTTTTGTAGTTGATTTAAAATTGTGGATATCACTTGAATCTATACTATCTATAAAAATAAAATTGAAGTGTCTTCTTACTAAATGCTAGTACTAAAATATAAACGGTACCTACTTATAACAAAAAAAAAAACAAATCTTAAATTTTTTGTCTGTCTGATTGTTCCGGCTAATATCCGAAATGACTGTAGCGATGTTAACGGGACTTTCGCTGGCAGATAGATGTTTGTTTGAACGCGTTAATCTCTGGAACTATCTATCGGATTTAAAAAAATCTTTTTGCATATCATAGCCCAATTCTTCAGGAAGGTTTATAGGCCATGTATCATCACGCTATGACCCTTAGGAGCCGAACAAACTGAAAAATATGTCAGACTGAACGCTAAGCAAAAATGAGGTAATAGCGCGAGTATTACTTCTATGGATTTCTAATCTGAATTTACTCAATTTTTTTTAAGTAAAAACTTCATTTTTTAGATCTTAATTAATAATTATACCATTGATTTCGCGACACTGTGACGACACCAGCTTTTGATCATTAAAAGACATCAACGCGTTGATTACCGCGGTGCCGATATTTTTTTAAGTTTTCACTTCTGTCGGCACTCCCGGAGTACCACTGTTTTTTTTCATTTGGTAGAGGAATCTTTGCACGGTGTTCCCATATAAATTTTATTAACTTTGCTTGGGTAATTTTTTAATTAGCTTCAATGATACGAATTTTTAAAATAAATTTCATTTTGGAAGTTCGTGGCAAAAACGCTCACTAAGGGCACCCCCTGTGGGGTACGAACCTCGGCTTAGGACGTCGCTGGGGGGAGGACAGCAAGAAGGGACAGGCTGGATCAAACTTAGATTTTCATCATGATTATTATGCGGGGTATTTAAAGCTACGTGCTCAGCTGCAACAACTGCTGGCACCTCGTTTTCGAGCAAGGGTCGGGGGGTAAATTCTTGTCTGTATTGCCGACGCGACGGCACGAAATGTTGCCATTTTAAATATTATTTTTGTATAAACACTTAGGACTAAGTATTGTATTTATTTTATTTTTGATTTGTTATTTCACTATATGCTGCACCGGTTGACGTCATGACGTCAGCGCCGGCTCTTGCTGAAAGCCAGCGCTGTGGCTCTGTCTCGCATGGGGTCGCAGCATTATGCTGAGCGATGGCCGTTTTGCGTGCATGTGACGCATATTTTCCCCCAATTTTTTATCTTTCTTTGCGTCACGTTTATCTCAAATAAATGAATTTTCTTTTTTTCTAATACTTAAATAGCTCATGTCCGGTGGGGGCGGGGCTGATGTCCAGGATGCAACCTATGAACTTAAGTAACGTCACTGTGCAGGCTAATTAGTCGTATTACATTACAAAAAGATATTATATACCTATCCACGTAGTTTCCCTGAATTATGTATAATTTGTATATAAATAAGCATGCGTCACAATGACTTATTTACAAGGGAAATAACCTGAGAATCATGTCATATAATAATAAAATCATCGTCATCGTTGTAAAAGCGACTGTTGAGCGTGGGGTCATAGATTCGAATCTCAGGTCAGGCAATTTTTGAAGTGAAAACTTCTTTAGGCACGTTGGGCATTTTTGAGATGGGAAAAAACAATTGAACTCGCGACACTGTTACCGACACCTCATTTTTATAAACGCGATTGTGCACTTTATTTATCTTACGTTACGGATCAATGTTCTATGCTAATATTTTTACTTTAAAGGTTTTGGAAGTTTTTTTTTTTTGTAAACGCAATTGTGCTCTTTATTTAGATAAGATTACAGACCAATGTTCTATACAAGTATTTTTCTTCCACTAAAACGATCTTGTTAAAGTTTTCACTTCTGTCGGCACTTCCGAAGTGCCACTGTTTTTTTTTTTAAATCCGATCCAGCCTCTCATGCCTGTCCCTTGCTGTCGTCGGTCCGTGGATGGGTGACCATCCATAACATACTACGTAGATTTACGTGTAAAAGTACGCCACGCCTAGAGCCAAATTTATAAAAAAAACTAGCTGCACCCCGCGGTTTCACCCGCTTAAGTCTTGATCCCGTGGGAATATCGAGATAAAAAGTATTCTATGTCTTAACCCAGATCATGGTCTACCTATGTTCCAAATTTCATTTAAATCCATTCAGCCGTTTTAGCGTGAAGGCGTAACAAACAAACTCATTTTCGCATTTATAATATTAGATAGGAAGTAAGGATATAAACATCTAGAATAACAAATTACGTATCATTATAAAATCTATAACAAAAACCTTCCACACGTGTCTATGGATGGATAAAGATCTAGGAAACCAAAGACAACTTGATTACAAATGAGTATTTAGCTAGAAACTATTATACGTAATCCTGCACGATTATATACAATTGTTTACTACATATATATGACCGCAAAATATCCAATTATGTTTGTCATTTACTATTAAATGGCAT
Source organism: Agrochola lychnidis (assembly GCA_963680765.1). NCBI lineage: Eukaryota > Metazoa > Arthropoda > Insecta > Lepidoptera > Noctuidae > Agrochola > Agrochola lychnidis. The sequence continues at coordinate 2,527,850 of OY796876.1, forward strand.
GCAAAACTCACCTATTAACCTTCTGGGTTTTATAAGAATAACATCTAGTTATTCCCCATATTATTAATGTATGCATGATCAGCCTAGAATGTTTCCACTGCTGGGACACAGGCCTCCTCTCTATGAGAGGGAGTGGGCCGTACTCCACCACGCGGGCCCAGTGCGAGTTAGTAGATGTCACATGTCTTAAATTAAAAAATAAAATACGTTATTTGCGGTAAACATAACGCAAAAAAGAACACAAATACAAAAAAGACCAAGTTGGGGGAAATATGCGTCACATCCACGCAAAACGGCCGTCGCTCAGCATTATGCTGCGACCCCATGCGAGACAGAGCCCCAGCGCTGTCTTCGAATTTTCGGTTCTATGACATGCCAGTTTCCTCACGATGTTTTCCTTCACCGTTTTGAGAACTAGTGTACGAAACAGCAGATTTTTAATTCCCCTGAAAAATGGTATAAAAGTTTAAAAGCTAGCCTGTATTTTGTAACTTCACCAAAATTCAAAATATTTTATTTCACATAAACCTACATGGGCACTTATGAAACGTCAGAAGCTAGGTGCACGGTTCCAATTGGTCGCTTCCTATGGAGAAGAGCCGGCAAGAAACTCCACGGTTAATATTTTAAAAATAATTGGCTTTTACAATACTTTCAAATAACAGTGTTACTAGGTATGGGAGGACAGTGTAGGTCTTTCAACAAGTACCAGGTTCTTAACAAATAGAAAATGGTCAACAGATCTACAGTCCACTAAGCCTGCAGCGTTCTCACATTCACAAAATAGAAAATAATCTATACAAAAGATAAATTAATTGATAAAAATATAAACTTAATCACCAGGGTTTCACTAATCTTCTGATCAAGCTATAATCAAAGTCAAAGTCAAATAATTTATTCAATTAGGCACAAAAAGGCACAAAGGAGAAGAATGGGCAAGAAACTCCACCGTTACTCTTTTAAAATATTTTACAATATTTTGTATACATTAATTATATAATTATATGTGAAGACGATGGGTTGGGGCTTGTGGCTAAGTAATAACAGCTGCACGGGTCGATCGATCAGGTTAAGCTACGCTTGCCGCGGTTGGTCCGTGGATGGGTGACCATCTTTACATACCAAGTCCCCTCCGTGCCCCGGAAAGCACGTTAAGCCGTTGGTCCCGGCTGTCATTTGTAGATCTTTGACAATCGTTACGGGTAGTTAGAAGCCCAAAAAGTCTGACAACCAGTCTTACCAAAGGGTATCGTGTTACCTAGTCACTAGGTTGTGGAGGTCAGATAGGCAGTCGCTCCATGTAAAATACTGGTATTCAGCTGCATCCGGTTAGACTGGAAGCCGACCCCAACATAGTTGGGAAAAGGCTAGGCAGATGATGATGTGAAGACGATGCACCTGGAATAAGATTACTATACCACAATAGGTAAAAATAATTAAAAATGAAGCAATGACAGAAAAAATAATAATTATGTAATGGATACATGGTGTTCACATATTTACAAGCATTGTAAAAGTAGGTACCAATACGATATTCCTAAAAAAATTACAAGTGATACTAATTAGTCAGTGTGTGAGTAATCACAGAATGTAAAAAAAATAATAATAATGTTATAATATTTAATTACACAATTAAATTAGCAACCAGTTTGATTTTGTCTAGACTCTAAATTGTCCTATGGAGCTAGACCAGCATGCTTCCAAGCATTCTTATCTAGAATATACATACATATAATCACAGTTAAAGGCACGTGCCAAGTTAAAAGAAATAAACGTGAGTTGATAATTGCTGTGCAACATCTACAATTAATCAAATTATTACGATTTAGGTAATTCACCTATGGTCATGGACATATGGTATAATTTATAAACTGAAAGATGTCATGAGTGTGCCCGCATCTCAATTTATTTGCGATCGACGCAACATGTACTTTTCTTCCATACTTCCTCTATCAGTCGCCAATTAAAAGAAAAAAAAAACAAAACAAAAATAACATAGTAAAACCACGTGGTGCGTAGTGTGTGTGTAGTGCGTAGTGGGTGTGTAGTGCGTAGTGGGTGTGTAGTGCGTAGTGGGTGTGTAGTGAGTGGGTGTGGTGCGTAGTGGGTGTGTAGTGCGTAGTGGATGTGTCATCTCGGTAGTATAAATTGAAGGAATACTAGGCAATACAAAGAAGAGAAAAATATACGATGTCGTATCTCTAGATCCCTCTTCTTATAAAGCACCATTTGGTGAAGTGGAACTGAAGATAAAGACCACAGATGGCTACCGGAACTGCTCAATAATAAGTATTTCACGGGTTGCGATTCGATTACTTTAATATGGTTGCACAGCAATTTATGCTCGTCACAATGCATATGGAGAAGTGGAGCTGATGGTGAAGTACCAGGAGAACTCCTCAGCGATTAACATCCCTGCATCGCGAAAAGCAATATTTTGTAAAAGTTAAAGAGCGGTTGACATTAGATTATTGTAACTTAGATAAATTACAAACTGACCTGCTAAAAAGCGAGAAATAAATACTTTTTTTACAAAAAAAAAAGTCGGATATCGGTGGCAAATAACGAAAATACAAAACCAAAAACACCGACTTTCGAAATTTAAGTTTTTTTCACTTTGTAGTGTTTTTTTAAAAGTCGGTTGTTTTTTTGTCAAGATGTTTAGATTTACTTATATTGGTTTTCTTTCTTTGAAGTCCAAAGTAAACTTTGAAAGAACACGAACGCAGTAGGTAGAATATGCATGATTTTATTTCTGTAAATACCAGAGATTTAAATCAATTGTAAATACTTATTTAAAAGACACTTCGAGTCAATATTGAATAGACGTTTTTCTATTTACATCTATCTAGGGACATGATTTTATATGTACATAGTCTATTTGCTGTTCATTGTAAGAACTTTGTTCAGGGGTCATCGTATATGGGCTGAAGCTTCTTTCCTCTTGACAATATTATCTAAGTATACGAGAATAGCTGCAAACAATCATGATCAGCATCTGCGTTGCCTTTTCGTATTGGGGTCGACTTCCAGTCTAACCCGATTAAGCTAACCAGTATTTTACATGGGGAAATAATAAAGCTTCCGAAAAACAAATTAACTTCTTAAAATCTGTGGTTGACTGTAATACTAAATTTCCAAAAAAAAAAATACTAAATTTCCAAAAAAAATACAAAGTTTCCGAAAAGTCAATATGTACGAATCGCTGCAAAACCGACTCCACGTAGTCTTGTCTGCCCTACCCCTAGAGTGTAATTTAAGCGCGAAGGGGCGAGGCGGCCCGCGAGTTGAGGAGCAGGTGGTGAGTGTTAAAACCATCTGCGACGATAAACTCCTGTGGGACCGCCGGAGCCTCGCAGCGCCGGAGCCGTGACAGAAACCATGCCTGCTGCATATTGCATGCTCGCTTGCATGCTGCATGCAAGGTGTATACTTGTTTGAATGTTTGAAAAATATTACTTCAGCAAATGCTGTATTAATTTTTCGGAATTTTCAGATTTTATTTGTATTCGCATATAAGTTGTCGGAAAATTAGTATTTATAGCAGTAAATTTCATATTTTGAGTACGCTCATATATAAAAAAAAATTCGGAGCTTTTATAACTACTTTTTTACATGGAGCGACCGCATCTGACCTCCACAACCCAGTTACTGGGTAACACGATACCTCTTGGTTACACTGGTTTAAATAATATTCTTATTTCTAAACCGCTCTGAGTTTGTAACTTGGATCATAGATGAAACAGTAATTCACCATTTCCTTAGTCATTACGCGTCTGTCTTCAAAAATAATTCCTACATGCAAACGTTTTAAAATGCTACTTACTGATTTCTGAAACTAAAACCTTCTTATAATAAGGCTTGCATTTGACTACTTTAAGTTCAGATGACACGATGTTTGCCTTCACCAATGTTAGTAATGTTCAAGATAAACTCCGAAAGTCATAAGAATTGCAAAAGTCACATTGGTACTTGCCCGGATTTGAACCCACAGCCTCATGCATAAGAAGCGAGACCAGTGACCTTGAGTGCTTGCGTGTTCTGTACTGAGCTCACGCAACGCGTCGTACGTCCAGCCAGTAATAGGACTCGCCCATCAAGGAGCGCTGTCCCAAATTAGACGCATTATTAATTTATTACACATAAAATAAAAAGTATTTTAAAACACGTATTAAAAGATCAATAATTAAATTGTCTTTAAAATGGTGAAGGTCTCAGAAAAATACGCTTGATAGATTTTGCGTGATTCTTAGTTTTTTATCCGAGTCAGACATATCGTCGCCCTCCCCGCTAACTGTCGTAACCAGCAATCGATATTTTTCCAGGGCAACAGTTTTTCGGTCGGGCGCTACAATCATGTTAATATAGTTGCGTTAGCTGTGGCTTTATTAATGAATTAATAACTTTTTATAAATAGCTCTTGACTTAATCTTTAACTCACTAACTGTAGATGTGTGCATATACGACAGGTGGTGAGAATATTTTTTTCCTCAAACAAAACTCACGCAAAACAAAATACGTGATTATCTTCTAAACGGTAAACGACACAGACACGACGATTAGAGAGAACTTTTTCGAAACAAAGTTCTGAACACGTAGGTAATGTCAGTGCAGATACGTCAGTTTATGAGATACGACAGTTAGCGGGGAGGGCGACGATATGGCTAGTATGAAAGAAGAAGATATGTTGCAGAAACTACAAATAAATTAGGAATTTAGGATAAGGGTATAAATTGATGCTGATGACGATGACGAACCATTAATGAGATCTAGGAACTAGACATTAGCCGTCATTCACGACACCATGATTCACAGTAATAAATAAATAAAACATGAAGAAGATAGACGATTTATTCAAATAATAGTCATAGGAGCTTCATTTATTCCTTACCGAGAAAAAGACAAGGTTGATACTAATGATGAAATTCTTTTTCATAGTAAGGTGAACATTCTAGGAGTATTGAAGGGGTCGTGGCTACATAATAAGGTTAAGCTACGCTTGCCGGGGTCAGTCCGCAAATGGGTGACCATCCTTTACTTATCGAGACCCTCAGTGGCTCTGAAAGCACTTTAAAGCGTTGATCCTGGCTGTCATTCATAGATCTTTGACAGTCGTTACATCGTCTGCCTAACCTTTTCTCAACTACTCGTAACGACTGTCAAAGATCTACAAATGACAGCCGGGACCAACGGCTTAACGTGCTTTGACAGTCCTTACGAGACCCCAAAAAAAGTCTGACAACCAGTCTTACCAAGGGGTATCGTGTTACCTAGTAACTGAGTTGTGAAGGTCAGATAGGCAGTCGCTCCATGTAAAATACTTGTATTCAGCTGCATCCGGTTAGACTGGAAACCGACTTAAACGTAGTTGGGAAAAGGCTAGGCAGATTGAGTAAGCAGAATATTCTAGGGACTTCCCACCTAGTGGATATAATAGGTGATCTATCACAAGTTATCACGACAATGACCGTTCACCCCGACATGGTATGAAGATTTTTAAGGTTGTGTTTATAGCCATAGGAGGGAGCGGAGCGGTTAGCGATAACACATTATACAATAGGCCTGTGTCAATTTTTTTTTTGTCCGGCATGTAGATTAATAAAAAATATTGGACACGTATTTTTTTAGGGTTCCGTTGCCAAATGGCAAAAAACGGAACCCTTATAGATTCGTCATGTCTGTCTGTCTGTCCGTCCGTATTTCACAACCACTTTTTTCCGAAACTATAAGAGCTATGTTGTTGAAACTTGGTAAGTAGATGTATTCCAGAAATTTTTTTGGGGTTCCCCATACTTAGAACTGAAACTCAAATCATGTTTTTTCATCAAACCCATACGTGTGGGGTATCTATGGATAGGTCTTTAAAAATGATATTGATGTTTCTACTATCATTTTGTTCTAAACTGAATAGTTTGCGCGAGAGACACTTCCAAAGTGGTAAAATGTGTGTGTCCCCCCCTGTAACTTCTAAAATAAGAGAATGATAAAACTAAAAAAAATATATGATGTACATTACTATGTAAACTTCCACCGAAAATTGGTTTGAACGAGATTTAGCAAGTAGTTTTTTTTTTAATACGTCATAAATCGTAAACCGCAATTTACCTTTCATTCAATGTTACTTGCTGCTACGGAACCCTTCATGGGCGAGTACGACTCGCACTTGGCCGCTTTTTTGTTTTTGACGTAATCAAAAGATTACGGCAATACATTGAGTTAAAATGTGGCATGACGTCACGCCTTGCTAGATTTTATACTGCGTTGTGACGTAGCAAGCCCCCTCTCCAAAACTTTAATGCGTGTTATCTAAGTTATTTTTAATTCAAATGATAAAGCAAAAAATACGTGTCTAATATTTTTTTATTATCTGAAAGACGGACTAAATAGAATTTCTTTTTTTTTTACCCTGCATCATCCCGATTACAAAGGGCGTGTTTAAGCATAATCAGCCTATAATGTTCCCACTGCTGGGACACAGGCCTGCTCTTCCCTGTAAGAGGTAGTGTGCCGTAATTCATCACGCGGGCCAAGAGCGGGTTGTCAGATGTAACATGTTTTCGAATTTTTGTTTCTTGGCTTGTTTCGTCACGACAGGTTTTGACATACAATTAGAAATATTCAATTTTTTTTTTAATTAGAGGTACATCTTGTTAGTCCAGTGGTCGCAAGCACTACAAAAAAAAACGTAAAGTGTTATTGGGTTTTTCCATCAAGAATGTTATGTTATATATCTCCAGCTCCACATTACTTTTGCTATATGCGGGGGAGGGGGTACTTGCGGGCAAATTGATCGCAGTCGCGTACTCTTTTCAACTGAAAGCAGAATGCAAGAGCGAGCGGAGCGAGCTCGGAAATTTGCCACACGCTCGGATAGGTTAGATTTTCTTTTGATAATTCCAAAAGAACTAGAAATTAGTTGCTTTGTCGACTTATGAAGAAAGAACGCATACGATCGGCTCCGTACCGTCGCTTGCGAACGTATCCGTTTCTGCTCCTAGTCAAATAGTTTCATTCCTACCGTGTTGACGTGTTCTAATTATTAAAAATGGTGAAGTTGACGTAGTATTGTTAGAATAAAATATATAGGCTATTGCATTAGAATAAAATAATCATAACAGCCGAAAGGATCCGATCGGATACGACGACAGGCGGACGGAGCCGATCGCGCGTCGCAGCGTACTTTCGGCTACAATCGCGGGTCGCGAAAGACGCCCGCGGTCAAGCAGCTATGCGCGGCTTGGTAATATAGGCTTTAAATACTGTGTACACGATTTAATATCGTTTAAAGATTAAATTGGAAATTATCCTTTACTCACGAAAAAGCAAGTATTAATCTCCCCGCTAACCGCTCCGCTCTCTCAAACCCACAAGCCAACACTAATGGCGTATTTAAAAACACTATTTACCCAGAACTTCCTTGACTGCTGGACCTGGTGTAATTAGAAGCATTATACTTGTTTACTACAAAATAATTATGTCATATACGAGATAGCGTCAGCGGTCTAGAGGTCAGGCAGGTGTGGTAGGCGTATAAATAGTGAGCTGATTGTCACTTGTTAGGGCAAAGTTACACCAAATGTGAGGACTAAGTCCATTAAGGCGACGTTAATCGACTTTTAATGATTTTATACTGAAGGTCATGTCTAAACGAGTAGTGTTAATGATTTAGAAAAAATATATGGAAAATTAGAGCATTTTCTTAATAGATTAACATTTTAGATTATTTTTATATTGCATAGTGAAATTAATTTGCAAAGTTATGTCTAACGCGGACAAAAAACTGAGAATCACGCAAAATCTATCAAGCGTATTTTTCTAAAACCTTCACAATTTTAAAGATAATTTAATTATTGATCTTTTAGTCTTTGTTTTATGTATAATAAATTAATAATGCGTCTAATTTGGGACAGCGCTCTTTGATGAGCGAGTCCTATTACTGGCTGGACGTACGACGCGTTGCGTGAGCTCAGTACAGAACACGCAAGCTATACACTCAAGGTCACTGGCATATATCTGCGTCTTAAGTATGTTTTTTTTACAACACACACATAACATAACATCACGCCTGTAATCTCCAAAGGGTGAGGCAGAGGTGTACCTAAAATACACCCACATTTCGCCAGTTATGTTCAAGTCCCATGTAATAGGGGGCGAGCCTATTGCCATTAACCGGGCACAAATCCAGACTCCGTGATGCTACTGAGAAATTACTGATAGAAAAACCCAATAACACTTTGCCCGACCGAGGAATCGAACCCAGGACCTCATCAAAAGGCTGGCAGCATTGCCACGTTGTATGGCAATGCTGATTCTTTAACCAAAGAATAGGCCAGCCCTCTGGCCCCGTGAAAAGTCGACCAGCCGCTTGACGATGTCTTGAAAAACTAGGTGGTCACTCGGACCCCATGGCCTTAGTGTTTCAACCCCAAACGGCTCAAACATATAAGTCCCAATAAGATTGGAGTATTTACGCCATTTGAGGTTTTGCGCACCTGCAGCAGCAGCCCCAGCACAGCCCGCCGTGTTAGGAAGATGGGATGGCGCAAGGGTGTCGACACACGTTGCATCCCACACCAAAAGCCTACCTACCTTCCTAAAAAGTTAATTATTAAAAGAGTCCCCATTCAAAAAACGTGTTTTTTTTTCCGGCTTTTTATGCTCCATCTTTTCACACTTGGCCGATTTTTTTAATATTATTGACGTGTAAAAGTGTTTGTACGTATAAATCTTCTTAAAGAAATAAACATCACTAATTAAATATAAATACACACCGTACTGTCGTGATTTAGGGTTATAAGTTAACGAAAGATAATTGAATGACTTAACAATAGGTACTCTTTAACCTTCCGTTTCTCAGAGCTTATTAAAAACACATATATCTAGTGTCTGATCAAATCTTAAGTCGAGTGATTTAAATTGTCTGTTGTTATCTTGCGCCAACCTTATCCATCTTATAATTTACTTGATCGCTTTATGAGCTTATTAAAAAAACATCTAGTGTCTGATCAAATCTTATATCAAGTTTATTGTCTGTTGTTACTTTCGTCAGCATCATCATCTCATCATTGATTGATCGATTCTCATGATTTTTTGTTATCATTTTCTCGTGATTTGACCGCAGATTTACTAGAGCTTTAATCAGTTTGAGAGGGAGAGGGGCTCGTGGCTCAGTAATGTACACCACAGACGTTTGAAAACTGATTTCTACAAAATCATCGGCTCCGAAAGGCATTGTTTTAACAAAGACGACTGCAATACAGCTTATAAGTACTCGCTTTGTCTACACTGCTATCAAACTTGCTTGTTGGCACCCTGCACTAACACTTAAAAGCCTGTCTAGCTGCGAGCAACTTGTAAGCGGTTTGTCACAGTTCTGGCCTAACCTAACCCATTTCACCCTGTTCACAATTTTTGACATTTTATAATCTAACGGAAAAGATACTATGGGTGTCTGTGTTGCATCCGCCTTTGTATTTACGTGTACGGGTCGATCGATCAGGTCAGGTCTGATCAACCGTGGATAAATGACCATCTTTAGATACCGAAACCCTTTCGTGCCTCGGAAACCAGATTAAGACGTTGCTCCCGGCTGTCATTCGTGAATTTTGTCAGTTGTTGCGGGTAGTCAGAAGCTCGAAAGTCTGACAACCATTCTTACCAATCGTGTTACCCAGTAAGTACGTTTGTGGAAGTCAGATAGGCAGATAAACAGCTGAAGCTGGTTAGACCGGAAGCCGGCCACAACTGTTCAATGTCGCAAAAAAAGACTTTTTTTACAATAGAATTAAACTAGAGGTGGCTCCCTAAAGCCAGAGGAGACTTGGTCCCAAAGTAATTCCCTGTAGCACTCCAGAAAACAAAATCATATTTTTTTACATAAATATTTATACATGTTGTGTTGCTACTAATGTACAGGAAAAATAATCCAATAAATAAATTTAAAAATCGATTTATACCTTTTAACTTAAGTTATAGATGAAACATAATGAATATGATAGTGTCATAGGCTGAGCCAATTTCAACAAATGATGCGTCTTTAGATTATATCCAATTTCAACAAATTAGGTCAAAAATGTCTAAATCTAGAATGTGTTCTAGTTTATGATGTCACAGGAAATCCAATACTGCGGACAGTGGCCGTTAAGTATGTCCTTATATTTCATCATTATCCTCTCGTATCGGCAAAAACTAAGTAAGATATCAGAATAGCCTATGCCCTATTTAAAAATGCCAGTCAGCAAGTTGTTAATGGTGGTGCCGTCAATCGCACATTAGTTTCAACAATTTGACTTTAACAGTGTTTTTATGTCGTACTGTTGACGCAGTGACTGAACGTTTGACTGCTGTATTACTAGTCGTGGGTACGTTTCCCGAGTGGAATGAGATCTGCTTAACAATGAGATTTGTTTTTGTGAAGGCACTTAAGAAACAGGAATACTAATCGTAATAGTCCACAATTTATAGTCCTCCAAAACGAATTTCGGCCATGGCGACCAATCTCAGCAGAAACCAGCCTTTGACGCGGGAGATATTATAGTGCAGGCATGTGTGCGCAGACACAGATGCACTCTCTCTTCCCTCACTCTCATAGTCCGATGGGACTGCAATCAGACACGACCGAAGAGAGATCAGGCGCAGGGCCAACGGCTTAATATATTTTGCCGTACCAATAGTAATAGAGATATTACTATATTTACTCCTGTTTCTTAGCAACTTTTCTATAAAAATACCACATTTATTTCTGCCTTGTTTCGTATAAGCAATATTTATTTGTTTTTATTTTGTTTCAGGTCGTTTGGCGGTGATTATGTTCAGTATATGCACCGTGGTGCTAGGAATTATATTATCGTTCGTGCCTTGGCTGGATTATATTATATTTAGAGTGAGTATTTTTTCTTCTTAGTTTAATTATTTTATCAGTGAGAACCTTAAATATAAAGTCAAGTAAAATTTGCTAGCAAAACACCGCAAACGTAATGGCTATATATATAGTTTGCGCACTGGTATTTTTTTTTCCTGTATATCTAAACATGATAAACCAAAAAACCGGCTAAGTGCGGGTCGGACTCGCACACGAAGGGTTCCGTACCACCGTACAATATTTAGCAAATAAATTAAAATACTAAACGAAGAATATTATTATTTTTCTTCTTATTTTTTTTAAATCGCAAAGATAATTTTGTATTTCATAATGATACTATAAATTACAAAGCTATTTTTTGCGGTTGCAGAAAATCACCTATATTTAAATAAAATACTTTATGAATAGTTTTTAGTATTTGTTGATTATATACAGTATATGGTAGAAGTATCAAATTCCTAACTTGTTTAGTTGTTGAGATAGAGCTCGTACAAAAATGGTCTAAGACTGATAACTTTTACGGCCCCGAACTTCTTAATTTAGATTTTTTTTCTACTTCATGAGCTCTAAACAATGACACCCCACAAGCCACGGTTAGATTTTTTTATCCAAAATCAAAACTTTATTGTATGGAGCCCCCTTTCATTTTAAACTTTATTTTATTTTTATAACTTGTTGAACCCTTCGGGTATGGAACTTGTTGTTGATACTTATCTCGTATCAACAAGAATTACAAGCTCATGTCATGCTTTTAAAACGGAAAACATCGTGACGAACCGAAAATTCGAACGCATGTGACATCTACCAACCCGCACTTCGGTGTAAGCCGTGGTAAAATATGAGCCCGTCAGCAAGAGTAGTCAGCTCTGCTACCGGCTCACTGCGTTGTCTCCACCAGACATACTTCAATATCGTGAAGGCTATTTCCAGTACCTTAATATTTTCTTCAATTATAACCAATTTTTTTATTCCAGGAATTAAAACTCTGGAACGGCTCCCTTAGCTACAGTTACTGGCACAAACCTGGCGTCATCAGACTGACGAAGGTGTATATCTTCAACGTGACCAACCCTCAGGCTTTTCTGGAGACCGGCGAGAAACCCAAGCTTGTGGAGGTCGGCCCTTTTGTTTATAGGTTTGTACCTGATTTTTTTATTGCACATCCTTCCACATCATTTTTTTCGGGTGGGTAATTATAAAATAACTTCTCTCGCTCTGGGTGGAGCAGGAGAGCGTGTCAGACTCCCACCCTCAGTTGCAATGTTGCCGGGGGCTACGATTTCCCTTTCGGCCTTATTCGCAACCCCGGCAGGCATCGGCCCTAGTGGACCCCGTCAATTCTGCTGGCATCTCTTTGAGGCGCGCGTGGAACACAACGCGCCGTCAACCCGGGCCTGGTCCTTATCAGGCGGCGAGCTACTCATTGCTCACCGTCCGCAAGCCCGCGCCTACGCTGGCCGGAAATCGGCTCGCGATACCCGACGCCCAGGGCGTCTCCTGCGGTGGTTAGGGGCGTGAGGGCGCGAATTTTGCCTCTCCCTCAATCCTTCCATATCCTAAAGGGGCACGTCCTCCTTACCATTACAACGTCTCCCGGTCTACTCCTTGATATGCAATGGCTTCTGTAGCCCTATGAAACATGAGACTCCAGGGGCTAGCGCAAATCTTGGAGTTCATTCGATTTATCGAGTCTGGTTAAACCACGCTTGGGTCGGTACATTTCGTTCATTCATTCATTTCGTAGAGTACTATTATAATAGGTATAAGTTTTGCATTTTGGACTTGGTGGGAAGTGAAGATGTATTCTACGGAAGCGTCTACAGCGAAAGAGAGCGTCCAGAAATCCACCGTAACCACATGAAATTCAAAATTCAAAAGTCATTTATTCAAACTAGGCTGAGAATCAGTACTTTTCGAACGTCAAAATTACATAAGACAGTCCCCCAAAAACGCCCACCCTTCACCACTTCCTAGTGCCTTTAGCTGGGAAGAAGAAGTGGCGTAACAAACTCCCCAGCAGCATGTCAAGCGAAGCATTGCTGGCTGTCGCAAAAAACCACCGCTGGGGCTCTGTCTCGCGTAGGGTCGCAGCATTATGCTAACCGATGGCCGTTTTGCGTGATGTGACGCATTATTTTCCTGAACTTGTTATTTTTGTTGTGTGTTCTTTCTTTGCGTCATGTTTACGACAAATAAATTTATTTTCTTTCTTTCTGTGTTTCGGCGTGAAAGATGCTTTTTATTTTTAACTGCCCGGCTTTGCACAGGTACAATTTACATGTGAAGATGGTATTCTGTTCATCATGACACATATGCAAAAAAAAATCAAAATCAAAATCATTTATTTGCATAAATAAGGTACAGAAAAGTACTAGGCTTAGATAGATAGATTCATTTATTTGCCTGAAATATGGTATTTTACAGATTTTATAACAAATACACAATAGTTCTACATATTCCGCCAACTAAATTCGGCATGCAAATTTTGTGACAATAACAATGATTCTAATTTAACAAAATAAATTCCAATGTCAGAAAAAATAAGTACTAAATCAAGAATTGTCTAAATTATCAAATTACAAATGTCAAATAAAAATAACAATTACAATTTCTAAAAATCGACTTACAAAAATAAAAAATAAAAATTAAATTGGAAATTAAATTACAAAATATTATGTCAATAGCTTAAAATAAAAATGTCAAATGTAATTTACATGTCCTGCAATTTTCCTATTTGTTCTAGAATTCATAAATTCTTTAATACTATAAAAACAGTTTTCTATCAGCCATGCTCTGAGATGCTTTTGAAATAGACTGGTTCGCAGTTCTCTGATATCCTTCGGAATATTATTAAATATCTGTTTTTATGGCAGTACGCTGTTCTACATCTTGGCATTGCATAATAAGCAAGCTAGCCAAACAAATAATAATAATCAAAATCAAGCTAGTGTTTAAGTACCTAGTAATATAAGTCCTTTTTTTTTGTGTATTTACATATTAAATAGCCTATGTCCATCTGCAGTAATGTACCTTTCCAATGTTGAAATATTTTTTTAAATAGGAGCTGTGCTTCCGAAGATTACGTGGCGTTATAGATGAGGCCACAAAGTTACAGGCACATAAGAAATCATCTTAACTGGTTGATCTAAATACCCAGATATTGAAGGATCGTTTTGCCTGCAACTCATTAACTTTTCTCAACCGCACGTGTCAAGGCCTCGTTTAGGGAGACGCGGGGCGTCGCGCGTCGCGATGGGCGGCGCGGCCCGCTCTAAATTCAAAGATATGGCGTTGTATGAGAGCGTTTACGAAGAAGCGCTTTTACACGCGTTTGAGATAAGATAAGATAATATTTATTTTGTAAAACATGAGTACATAAAGGTCTTATAATTAATATGAGGTGGCTACATGTTTTTGTTTTGTAAAAGTAATGCAGGCGGAGCCCGCAGATGGCATCTCCGCGTCGATAGCGACGTTTATCGCGGCGGGGCCCGCGGTCGGGCCTCGCTGTGGGGCCCGCTGCGTCGCATTTGATGCTGCGGGCCGCTACACGCGCCACCTGTCTGTAAACTGAAAAAACGTCTGACGCGCCACGAGACGCCACGCTGCATGCGACGCGCGACGCCCCGCGTCTCCGTAAACCAGGCCCAAACCTTTGGACCAAAGTCAATGCTAATAAATAAAAAAAACAATCGTGACCACTACATTACAGAAACTAAATCATTCTCATGATTGACGTAATAACAACGTTAAAATACCCGCAAATAAATAAAAATAACCACAAACTAACCGGTGAACATGAAAATATCACGTTAGTTGTAGTTTTTTTATGAATCAATTCTTTGGTTAGTTAATAAATTCTATGTACTCATCTATGTGTATTTAAATTTATAATATATTTTAATGAATGACTATATATTTGTTAGTTTGCGTCGGAAAAACTAGAAAACCGCTCGACTGAAGGTGATAATTTTTCAGCGGTATTGGCTTAAGTCACCATTGACGGATGATGTGACCGTAAATCCCCTGACTTGAAGAGTCACCTTTCGTAGTTTTAAGTTGCAGAACTAATAACTTTTCCAAGCAATTTCGAAAAAAAGTCAAACAAAAAAGATAGAAGAAATATTGTTTATTTTTATCCATTTTCTATAACACCTCAGCCAAATATTTTTATGATATACAGACACATTATTTATAATCTAAAGAGTGCCATAAATAATGCAATAAAAAAGTCTCGACTAATTAAAAAGTTATGAAACAACGCGAAATTTCGCGGGTTTTCTGATAATGCACAAAAAATGCACATTACATAAAATACATAAAATATCATACATACAAAGTGGCTATAAGCCTCGTATTTAACTAATAAAAGATTGACCTATTAAAATCGCAGTCAAGTGCGAAATAGTCACGGTTTTTGCACCTCTACGAAGTATTTATTTCTTAGTTCAATATCAATCAATCTGCCTAGCCTTTTCCCAACTATATTGGGGTCGGCTTCCAGTCTAACCGGATGCAGCTGAATACCAGTATTTTACATGGAGCGACTGCCTATCTGACCTCCATAACCCAGTAACTGGGTAATACGATACCCTTGGTAAGACTGGTTGTCAGACTTTCGGGCTTCCGTAACGACTGTCAAAGATCCACGAATTACAGCCGGGACCAACGGCTTAACGTGCTTTCCGAAGCACGGAGGAGTCTCGATATGTAGAAATGGTCACCCATCCACGGACCAACCCCGGCAAGCGTAGCTTAACCTGACAGATCGTCCCGAGCGGCTGTTAGTATTTAGCCACGAGCTTCTCCATCCCGATCTCCTCGATTTCTTAGTTCAGTATACAGAGATATTTTTAAATAAATTTATGACACACAAATACATGCAAATAAATAAAATAAAATAAATAAATTGAAGTGTCTGTTTGTAATGTCAAAATAACAGCTTTCTCTGTTTTTTTCTGTCCGTTTGTTTGGTCCGGCTAATCTCCGAAACGGCTGGACGGGACTTTCACTGGCAGATAGCTGATGTTATGAGGAGTAACTTAGGCTACTTTTATTTTAGAAAAAGAATTAGGGGCCACGCGGACAGCAGCTAGTTTTATCATAATACCTAACTTGGTTTCCGTACGTCTTTTTCGGGTGACCACTGCAAATCAGCGCTGTGCTGTGGGTCCCCATAGCACTGCATCATGCTGAGTGGTAACCTTCTTGTCACAGTCATGTCGTGCAGCTGCCAATTAATTCTGTTTTGTGCTCGTGATTATATTCAAATCTTTTGTGTTTTATTTTATTGTTCTACTCGTGCAATTATCTTTTTTAACCGACTTCCAAAAAGGAGGAGGTTATATGTTCGTCGCGTATGTTTTTTTTTTTTTGTATGTCCACCGATTTCTCCGTCAATTGTGGACCGATTTTGAAAATTCTTTTTTTGTTTGATAGGGTGTGCTATAAATTTTATTAACTTTGCTTGGATAGTTTTTGAGTTAGCTACAAAATACGTATTTTTTCCCACTTAGTATGTAGATGATATGATAAATTTCTGTCAGTGGTAGCAGATAGTGGTATTCGAATGTGTGTGGGGTAGGTACCACAACTAAAAGTGAAAAATAAAAATGGAGGTCGGTTGTTTTTTTTGTAAAAAGTTTTTTTATGCATGTGTTTCTGTGACAGATAAACTTATTTTTCATTCTTTCTTTTATAATATGATAATATTTTCAATAATATGAATACACTTTGGCAGTGCGGTTACGATTCAGTTTAGGGCTTAATATTTACTTAAAACCTCTTATCTCTTAAGGTCATAATTACATAGATATTCAGGTTTAGGGTGCTGTTCAGGTTGGATATGGTTAAAGAAACTTGCAGCCCCAGATCTAGAGGGGGGCAAGCCGGGGCCCGTGCCCCGGGCGCCAACTTCAGGGGGCAACAAATTCAAGCGTAGCAGACAATTGCACCACCCAGCACACCGCAACTTTGCAATAAGTAAGACGCGCAGCACATTTATAATCTTTCTATTTTTTTTCTTTTTTACGACAGTTTTGGCGCCCCTGTTGTGATTGGCGCATTATCGATCGATACAATTTGATTAATATGTTGCTGCCGAAATTTTAATTTTGAGAAAATTTTCATTTCGCGCGGGCTAACTTAGCGCATCCCCATAAAAGATTGGCGGGGGGCGGCAGACGGCAGTTTTTGCCCCGCCTCAAAAAAAATCTAGATTCGGGTCTGGACTCTTGGTATGTAAAATCTCATGTATTAGGTACCATGGATGATATGTAAGAGCGTTTATTCTAAAAGTGGGCAACGTCGCAAATAGATGTCAAATATTTTGCTGTTTTGATTAATTTGGCAATATTACTGTATGGAAATAAGAAATGTGGCTAACTAGTTCCCTAGAATATTAATAATGACTTGCAATTATAACACTGAATTTGATGTTGTAAACATTTTTGGTTTAAAAAAGGCATTTGGAAAGTTTCCAAATACTTTTTTACATCTAAAACTAAATATTCGGTATTACGATATTAATTATTGCATTTCAAAATCAATATTCTAGTTCCCTAGTTAGCCACATTTCTTAATTCCATACAATAATATTGCTAAATTAATCAAAATAGGTAAATATTTGACAGCTATTTACGACGTTGCCAACTTTTAGGATAAACCATCTTAAATGATTTGATTATTAATTGACATCCCAAAGAAAACAAAAATACCATAATAGAAACTCGGATCAATTAAAAAACCAAGATATAGCGCAGTGAAGCATGACAAAACTACACCTTAGCTCTGTCCATAGACGCTCCTGTAGCGGTTACACCGCCACATACAAACTTCGCATCATAGACATGACGTCACACAAATCCTGCATCGCGCAGTTAGAGTTTACCGAGCGATCGACATACATACAAGATTTCAACTTCAAACCGTCGGGCAGTTGCCCGCCAGACACAACACCCGTCTGGTCGAGGATCCTCCCTTTTCTATGGTGGATGAGTGAACTTTACACCCTGTTCCTCATACCTCTAAACTCCCACGCACAAAACAACCATTTACAATCAAACTACACCTCACTAAGTGCACACATATTTATGAAACCGGCTTCACGTCACTGTTGACAGCGTTGTCTTGGTTTTTTATTTGGTCTGAGGATAGAAATTAGCCTGTCAGACGAAACTAAAATGGTTCTAAGTTCCGTTTTTAATTTTGTACGGAACTCTAAAATAGCAAAAAGCTAATAACGTCCCTTTCGTGAGTTTTTGAAGTAAAAACATTCAATTTATTGTATGTCCGTATTATTATATCATCATTTTGTTTATTACAAAAAATCTAAAACCCACATAATGAGCCATTTTATTTTTCTATTAAACCAGCAACAAAAAACAATTGTTTTTTATTTTGTTTAAAAAGTTTCATTAAATGTAATAGCAATTTGATTGCATCGTTTTTTTATTTTGAATTTTGGTTTGTAGATGTCAGAATTAAAAGGTTTTACTTTGCAATATTTTGCTGGTCATTTTTCATACATCCTGTATACACATCTAAATAAAAACGTATAAACTAGTACAGCTCTTAGCCGACGTTCGCATGAACGTAATAAAATCGCGGCGGGATTTGGCTGGATTTTAAGCCGAGAGTTCTCGGTGTTAAGCCGAGCGTTGAGAATTCAACAGAGTGCATCCCAGCACGTCGAAAAAATACACTGTTGAATTTTCAACTCTCGGTGCTAAGTAGAGCGTTGAAAATCCTGTGCGCGATAAAATCCCGGCGCGATTTTATTACGTCCGTGCAAAACGTTTGCACGATATTCTGATAGGGCCCTAGACCATTTGGATGCTGTAAAAGCTCAGTGTAAACTGGATGCACGTGACGTAACGTTAAATTATTATTTTTTTTGGATTCTTTTTACGACAGAGAATATAGATCCGTGGGTTGCGCCCCCTCGAACCTTCCCGCTTCATTATTCAAATCAACAAAATATAATTTTTATATGAAAAATGCGAATTTTTTTACGTTTGCACGAATAACTTGGAATATGAGGGTTTTAGGTCAAAATCTCATTTGACAAAAGTTGTTCGCAATAAAAAAATACACAAGACATGTGGGTTTTAATACCCCGTTTTTTCAGTTACCTACATACATACATAAACTCACGCCTTTTTCCCATGGCGGGGGTTTTCAATTAACCATGTTAAAATGGCTATTTTTATAAAAAAAATGGCTATTTTTATTTTAAAAAATACGCATTTTTCATATAAAAATCATATTTTGTTGATTTGAACAATGAAGCGGATAGCTTCGAGGGGACGCAACCCACGGATCTATATTCTCTATCATACAAAGCATCCGAAAAAAAAAATTTTGCTTTACGTCACGTGCATCCACTCTGAAACAGCACCTAACTGGTCTACGCTGTGAAAGAAAGAAAGAAAAAGAAAGAAAATTGCGTTTATTGGCTGTGTTACTAGCTAGTTTTTAAATACTTCCTATTGTAATCTGTGGAAAACGTAGTGGGTAGCATAATTGTTCAAAATGTTATATTTAAGATATTGTGACTGTTTTTTATTGTGCTACTGTTTGTTTTTCCTTAAATAAATAAATAAATAAATTAAGACAGAAAAATACACCTTAAAACTATAAAACAGAAAACAATGATTATAATGCCAAAAGGGCCTCAGCTCAGCATATTGTCGGATGACAACACAAAGTGTACCACCTGACGCTGATTTTCAGCTGCAACCCACGAGTGCCATACGCTAGAAACATAAATATGGAAGTGTCAGTCCGTTTTAATAAATAAATTAAAGATAATATAAGATAGGATAATATAAAAAAGCTCATACTAAATCAAATAAATGTTGTGACATAGGTACATGTGTGTGTACAGTGTGTTATAATTAAGACGCAGATATATGCCAGTGACCTTAAATGGTTAGCTTGCGTGTTCTGTACTGAGCTCACGCAACGCGTCGTACGTCCAGCGAGTAATAGGACTCGCCCATCAAGGAGCGCTGTCCCAAATTAGACGCATTATTAAATTATTACACGTAAAACAAAAAGTATTTTAATAAAACAAGTATACTAAAAGATCAATAATTTAATTATCTTTAAAATGGTGAGGTTTTCAGAACAATGCGCTTGATAGATTTTGCGTCATTCTCAGTTTTTTATCCGCGTTAGACATAACTTTACAAATTAATTTCACTTAGTAACATAAACATAATTCAAAATATGCCTATATTAAAATATTAGGAAAATACTCTAATTTAACATATCTTTTTTCTAAATCACTAACACCACTCGTTTAGACGTCATCTTCAGTATAAAATCATTAAAAGTCGGTTATCGTCCCCTTAATGAGAGACTGAAATAAATATAAAATGAAGACCAATATCTGTGTATTACCTATATACTCGTAAAAATAATAAATCTGTCATCTATAAATAGATAGTACCTTTAATGCAAAATCGTGACTGCGCTCTTCTAAAAATACTGTGATGCCACGGACACACATAGAGAAGTATAGAAGAAGAAGAATTATGGTTTATGTGAGGGCTGTGAGGCACTAATGTGTTATTTTGTCAAAGGGCGGACAGCACGCACCACAGATTATGATGAATAGATTGACGTAGATGAACAAAAAAAAATGTTTTTAACAAGAAAATATTTATGTAACAAAAACTGACAATACTCGTGGATTATGTCGAAAAACACCAATTATATTAATTTATTAGGAAAAACTGTTTTTTAGGGTTTCGTACCAAAAGGGTCCCAAATGACCCTATTATTAAGGCTCCGCTGTGCGTCGTCTATCTTTTGAACTTTCATAGGTAGACAGTAAAAAACATGTATAATAATTAATGTAAAATGAGGTTGACTAAAACCACCAATGCAATGGATAAAAATCACCAACAATTAAGAGTGTAATTGTATTAATTATTTTTAACATAGCCAATAATATTGGCATACATATCGTCGACCGCAGGTTCAATTGAGGTAAGGGACAAAATACCCAAAATGAGTTGAGTATACGGTTTTGTTCAGAATTTTTCGCTCTATCGAATGGTGAATATGAAAAAATTCTAACTTAAGAAAAACAGACCCGAAAAAGGTTAATAAGAAAAAGTTACGGGCGATTTAGTCCGAAAAAAAAACTTTGTCGGCCTCTCCTGAAAAATCGTATTTTGTCCCTTACCTCAATTGAACCTACGGTCGACGATATATGTGTATGTTACAGTGATACAATAATGTTAACTGTCTCTTCACCTGTGATAAACAATGAATAAATGAATATGACACTTGAAATTTTCAGTGTGTAGTGTGTACCACTATGGCCGCTATAATAAAAAATAAATAAAAATAAAATAAATTTAATAATTTAAGGGGAGGGAAGGGGTCCCCCATACAAGAAACGGGTATTTTACGTATTTTTTTTTACAAAAAAATATATTATTAAATATTATAGGTACGGTGGTACGGAATCCTTCGTGTGCGAGTCCGACTCGCAGTTGGCAGCTTTTTTTTTCTTTTCTTCAAACGTCGAAAACAAATGACGCGGAATCGATGGGACTTTAAATATTTGAAGGTTATCAACATATTTAAAGGGCTAGGAAGTAGAAGTTTAGCCAAATTATATACTTTATGATGATCAAAGGGCAAGTGCCAAAGGGCAAGCTTGGCAATTTAAAAATAGCTAAGTATGTACTTATTTCTCGTTTCACGAAATATTCACGAATATTTTCCTGACAGGCGAATTTAAACAGGCCTCAGATTGAACAATATTTTTACCAAATAAGGTATCAAATATTTCCAGTGGAGTGCACCGACGCATTCTGCATGCATTTGGTGTCTCAGGGTAAAAAACCATCCCACACAAAAATACTTAATTGGGTATTTAGTAACCTCTAATGCAACAAACCCTATATTGGTGTAAAAATACGCTAAAGCGACGATGACCGACTTTTAATGATTTTATACTGAAGATCACGTCTAAACGAGTAGTGTTAATGATTTGGAAAAAATATATGTTAAATGAAAGCATTTTTTTAATAACTTAATAAAGACACATTTTAGATTATGGTTATATTACATAGTGAAATTAATTTGTAAAGTTATGTCTAACGCGGATAATTCACGCAAAATCCATCAAGCGTATTTTTCTAAAACCTTCGCCATTTTAAATATAATTTAATT
The DNA here is from genome assembly GCA_963680765.1 of Agrochola lychnidis. Lineage (NCBI taxonomy): Eukaryota > Metazoa > Arthropoda > Insecta > Lepidoptera > Noctuidae > Agrochola > Agrochola lychnidis. The sequence goes on from OY796876.1 coordinate 2,549,904, forward strand.
ATTGATCTTTTAGTATACAAGTTTTATTAAAATACCTTTTTATTTTATGAATAATAAATTAATAATGCGTCTAATTTGGGACAGCACTCCTTGATGGGCGGGTCCTATTACTGGCTGGACGTACGACGCGTTGCGTGAGCTCAGTACAGAACACGCAAGCTAACCACTCAAGGTCACTGGCATATATCTGCGTCTTAACAAGGCCGAGAGTCACTTGTACTGACTCCATTGTGTTTTATTTTTTGCATTGGACTTTATTGAAGGTCAATTTTCTTACTTTTATTTTCGTTTTTTTCACAAGCACAATTTTTTATTGTTATAACCTAACCGTTCGAGCTAGTGTTTAGTGTAAGTGATTAGTGTAAAGTACAAAAGTGCCAAACAAACACAAGAACGAAGTGTATTCGCCTTAACAGAGACAATAAGAAAAGTGCTATTGGACACATTCTTAGTAAAGACAATTTAATAGTTTAGGTTATAATTAAATTACTTATTAGTCTATTTATAAGGCTAGATTGTAATAAGATTAGGGTTCATCCTATTGTTGAATCCTAGGACAAGGGAAAAAAATTTACCTAACTTAAAATACCCCACATCTTCTGTACCGTTGCATGCACCCACAAGCACAACGTTTTGCGTATGTTATATTGAACGCTGCCGCAAACAGCGTTTTTACACACCAAAAATAAGATCATTTCCCAGCAATAGGAATGATGCCTGAATAAAAAAAAATTGTCCGTCAGTCAAATAATAAAAAAATATTAGACACGTATTTTTTGCTTTATCATATTAATAAAAAAATACTTACATATAACCTCCGTGGATATAACGCATTAAAGTTGGGGAGTGGGGCCTCGTTACGTCACAACTTCTTAAGTTCTGAGTTGAGCTCCACGATTACTGACAAATGCTTGCACTGACTGGACAGGTCCACTCAAATCTGGGTGGTTCTTTCCTCAAAAGACCTTCTCAGACACTAATCTACATGGTCCTCATATGGCCTTACCAAGATTATGTCTGGACTTTAAAAGAGACTGCGACCTCTGAGTTTGTTTCGGCCTTTCTTGTCAGAGTAGTCAGATAGGAAACACCGAACTCATCTAGCTTATTTTTAATTAAAAAAATATGACGTGTAAAAGTGATTCCGATATACTATTTACAAAATAAAGAATTTCATTTCATTTCATTACAACTCGGTATAAAATCTATCAAGGCGCCATCATGGCACATTTTAACTCAATAATAATATTTTTTAATAATAATAATAATATGCCCCCTAAACAACCACACGTCCTGATTGACCATCTAATCACGTGGGGGGCGGACACACGAATGAGAAATTACTGGCGTGGCTAACGTGGCTCTGGAAACCCATTCAAAATGGAGACACGATCGAAAAGTAAACGTATAGGGCCGCTGCCCGGGGGCGATCGCCGGGGCACACTTGGAGCTGACGCTGAGTGTCACAGCATGCGAACCGTCAGCGGTGAGGAGTTGAACAGGCGGGCTCCCACCGACAAAGATGCTACAGCCGAAATTATTGACGATGGTGACAGACTGACGAACAGGACAAACTCCCCTGTAGAACCGTATAGTCCAAGCACAGTATCTTACACACCTTCTAGACCATCGTCACCATCCATACCATCATCACCTCCCATTACTAGTTTAAATTCAATTTCACCAACTCCGACCTTGAATGTTGCGCGGGAGGTTAGTTCCTTCTTACCTGCGTCCACCAAGGCTGGAAAAGCAAGAGTTCGCATGAGATGGAGCAAAGAAGTTAACCTATTTATCATGCGAACTTACTTTTATATCACTAAATTAGAGACCGATATGACCACCTACAGACAAAAATTGCATGAACTTTTTACCCGACAATATCCTGAAATAACAGTTTCAGAACAAAGAATCTCAGATCAGCGAAGAGCTATAGTTAGAAATAAACTTTTATCTCAACAAATAATAGAACAATTAAAAGAAGAAACACGAATACAATTACAGAAAGCAGAAAATAACACAAGCGTTAACGCTATCTCACTATCACAAAACATAACCGCAATTGCTGAACAACCGCACACCCAAATAGAACCTTTTACTCAATCTCAACCATACAATCAATCGCAAGCTTTCACGCAAACAACACACACATCCACACAAACTGAATCTATAACCTTAACTCTAGAAAATGATATTGAAACCATAACCGTTGCAGATCAAAATTTAACAACAGATTTGTATATCCAAGAAATATATGACAAATTCAGAACAACCCTAGCACTATACTCTGGGATGGATCCAGCAGTTCGACCCAAACTACCTAAACTTCGATATAGCCCTAACCTTTTCCGTTTAGTTAACTTGTTTAATGAAAACATACTTAATCAATTTATTTCCGATGACACACAACTTATAGATATACACACACTAATATATTGCACAGCGGTAGTTGTATCTGAAGAATTTAACTTTAAAATCATGCAGCACACAGGAAACACAAGACCCAAACAGAATAACAAACCAGCATGGCAACAGAGGTTAGAAAAAGACATAGAAAAACTAAGAGCAGATTGTAGTAGGCTTACACAATATATTAACAACATCAGGTCAAATAAAGTAGTAAGGAGAGTTGAGGCTATATTTAGGAGCAGTTTCACACACACAAGACACGAAAATAATAACAGAAAACCCGAAGAATTCTTAGACACCTTAAAACAAAAATTAGCACTTAAAGTTCATAGGCTCAGGAGATACAAAAAAGCACAACAGCGCAAAAACGATAATGCTACATTTGCTACTAATGAAAAAATGTTTTATAGAAACCTACACAAGCCAGACACTGACATAAATCATGAGAATAACACAGACGCACCTGACCAACCTACAAAAGAGCAACTAGAAACATATTGGTCTAGCATTTGGGAAGAACAAGAACAACATAACGACAAAGCAACGTGGATAACAGAAGAAGAAACAAAATGGAGAGCAATAGATGAAATGGAATTTGTAGAGATTACAGAGGCCGATATCACACACTTAACAGGCAGATTACATAACTGGAAATCTCCTGGTATAGACAAAATACACAATTTTTGGTACAAAAAGTTAACTTCATTATACAAACCCATAGCAAAAAACTTAACAGAAATTATATTAGGACAACAAAATATACCCGATTTTATTGCAACTGGTATAACATACATGCTGCCTAAAACTAAAAATTCACCACAACCTTCCCAATATAGACCAATCACATGCCTACCCACGATATATAAGATATTAACATCAGCAATAACAACTAAAATTAACTCACACATTGAACACCACAACATAATGGCGGAAGAACAGAAGGGATGCAGGCGGGGCCATATGGGATGCAAAGAACAGTTAATTATTGATTCTACTATCCATAAACATGCCACCACAAAGAATAGAAATCTTCATTGTACCTATATCGATTATAAAAAAGCTTTCGACAGTGTTCCACATTCCTGGTTGATACAAATACTAGAAATTTATAGAATAAACTCAAAAATAATAGATTTCCTACGAAACATTATGCCACTTTGGAAAACCACACTTCAAATAAATTGTAAGCAAAATAATATTACCACGCGACAAATAGCTATCAAGAAGGGTATCTACCAAGGTGATTCACTAAGTCCCCTGTGGTTCTGTCTCGCACTAAACCCTCTGTCTCATCTACTGCAGCGCTGTCGGGCCGGATATTGTCTCAAACACACGACAGAACAAACAACAGTCTCTCATCTCATTTACATGGACGATATTAAACTATATGCACAAACTGAAAAAGATATGAAGAAACTAGTAGAAGCTACAGCAGAGTTTAGCCTGGACATAAACATGCAATTTGGTCTGGATAAATGTAAAACACTTCATATCATACGTGGAAAGATACGACCCGGCAACTATGTAATAAATAACACAGACACCATAACAGCAATGGAACCGACCGACCTATATAAATATTTAGGGTACACGCAACTGAAGGGACTAGATCATGTTAGGATTAAAGAAACACTTACTGCAGAGTACAAAAGGAGACTTAGCACCATATGTAAAACACAGCTTTCTAGTAAAAATCTCATCAAGGCCTTAAATACATTTGCCATCCCCATATTAACATACTCATTCGGAGTTATTAAATGGACAAAAACAGACACAGAACAATTAGAACGAATCACACGCACCACTCTTACAAAACATAACAACTTACACCCTAAATCTGCAATAGAAAGACTAACTATCAAAAGACAAAACGGAGGGAGAGGCCTAATAGATATCCAGCACCTCTGGCGGAAACAAGTCTGTCGACTAAAAACATTCTTTCACTCAAAATCCCGCACTAGTAACATTCATAAAGCCATAGCTCATAATGATTTCAACTATACACCACTTAACTTAAATGAACAGCCAGATACTCCACAAATTACTAGTGATGACCCACAGCAACAAAAAATTGAGGACTGGAAGAAAAAGGTACTTCATGGCCGTCATCCTCATGACCTAGAACAATCCCATGTTAACAAAGTAGCCTCAAATAAGTTTCTGAAAATAGGCAATTTATTCCCAGAAACTGAAGGTTTTATAATTGCAATACAGGATCAGATTATTAATACTAAAAACTATAGAAAATTTATTATCAAAGATCCTTCTGTAACAAATGATAAATGTCGCAAGTGTCACACCCAACCAGAAACAATTCAGCATATAACAGGAGCTTGCACAACTCTCACGCAGACAGACTACACACACAGGCACAATCAGGTGGCAAATGTAATTCATCAAAAATTAGCAGTTAAATACACGCTAATACAAGACACAAACACTCCTTACTACAATTACACACCACAAACTATCCTAGAAAATGACACACATAAACTTTACTTCGACCGCGCTATTCTCACCGACAGGACAATCCACTACAATAGACCGGATATAACCCTACAGGATAAAATAAATAAAGTTACTTACCTAATAGATATTGCCGTTCCCAACACACATAACATTCAGAAGACAATATCTGAAAAAATTAGTAAATACGCAGAACTCAAAGATGAAGTAACTAGAATATGGCGCCAACAAAAAGTGTACGTCATCCCTATAGTCCTCTCCACAACCGGCGTTATCCCGAATCACCTTCTTCATAGCCTTAAATTACTAAACCTAAAAGAAACCCTCTATATCACCCTACAAAAAGCTGCAATTTTAAATACATGTCGAATTGTCAGAAAGTTCATGCAAATAGATGAAAACGAAATAGGTCCCCATCATAACACATCCTCAACATAACACACCACACGCTGCATTTACTTGGCTTCGGTCCGTAAATGTTGCAAATACCAGCCAAAAAGCTGAGAAGAAAAAACACTCTACAAAAATAATAATATTTATTCAAAAAATTATTACAAGGCATAAAAATTATTACAGATTTGCTTAAATGTAAATTATATTCCTAAGACTTACGTGCCTGAACTAGGTAATCCTGTGTTTCAGGCGAGAAGAGCTAAAATAGACTTATAAATAAATAAATTATCTGCAGGTTGACAATAGATCACTAATTATATGTTGAGTAGCTTAAATCTTAGTTTCTAAATTTGATAAATACTTAACGTAGGTGAAATTTGTACATACTTATTCACTTTAACACAGTTAGTAAATTCTCTGTATCTTCGTAAGACATACTTTGGAGAGCATCCTTGAGAATACTCTTACAATTTATGTAGTTCAGGGAATAAATGTTTGCTTTCGAATTTAGTCTATTATAGAGAAGAGGACCGAGGTACAGGTAAAATTTAGATACAAAAGCATGTTTTGATGTATTTTGTGGACACACTATATCTTTACGCCTTTTATTAGTATACGCAGTGCTGTAAGGTAGAGCTGTGTGTTGTTTTAATACAATACCCATTATAAATAGCTGCCGAACTGTATCAATATATCGTCGTAATCTTTTGATTACGAAAAAGAAAAAATACGTGTCCAATATTTTTTTATAAATTACCTACCGGACAAATAAAATTTTAAGTCATCGTCCATAATTACTATTAATCTGCAATGGTACTAAGTTAATTCGTAGATTATAATAAATTTATTTGCTCTCATGCATTGTCGGTTTCTGTACATGATTCTCAGGGCACTGCAGAACTGCTGGAGGTGGTGTTGCTGTACTATATGACGAGAGATTTAATTAGAGGATTATATCTTAGATAAGAATGCTTGGAAGCATGCTGGTCTAGCTCCATAGGACAATTTAGAGTCTAGACAAAATCAAACTGGTTGCTAATTTAATTGTGTAATTAAATATTATAACATTTTTTTTTACATTCTGTGATTACTTGAACTCACACACTGACTTATAAGTATCACTTGTAATTTTTTTTGGAATATTGTATAGGTACCTACTTTTACAATGCTTGTAAATATGTGAACACCATGTATCCATTACATAATTATTTTTTCTGTCATTGCTTCATTTTTAATTATTTTTACCTATTGTGGTATAGTAATCTTATTCCAGGTGCATCGTCTTCACATATAATTATATGTATAATTAATGTATACAAAATATAGTAAAACATTTTCAAAGACTAACGGTGGAGTTTCTTGCCCATTCTTCTCCATACGAAAACTACCTTTTGGAAGGGGCGACTAGAATCAATTCTATTTTTTGTTTTGGACGTTCAAAAGTGTCTTTTTGTGCCTAATTGAAATAAATTACTTATTTGACTTTGACTTTGGTTTTGAGATTTTTTACATCCTGTATACTGGCATCCCATAACATGTACAGATAGTTCCATCCACGAAGACGCGCCGCACTCTTACAGTTAATTGATTCAGGCGTGACCTTGCGGAAATCCATTATAAAATACAATAGACGTGGATATAATTTAGTAACCTGTTCCGCTTAGCTATTTCTAAAGAGCCATAAAAAACCCTGAAAGAAATCGACACGTGTTTCACCTCTCAACGAGGCATCTTCTGGATGACGACTGACTTGTCGCGAACCCGAACACGGCGTGTTGCCACACCAAGCGCTGGACGCAGACTGACTACTGCACTGCTTAAAGTACAGTAATCGCGGAGTGGGTCACGTCTTCATACGGATGACACTATCTGCACGTGACAATTACGTCCGCTAACCCAGGGTTGCTTGACGGTAGATCAGTTATCCAATTTAATATGTCTGATCAGCCGTGACCATGGTCATAAGAGACTGATTCGGAACAGGCAGCAAATGATTCGAGACACAGTGATGAGTCTCAGTCATCCGTGACTTACCTTATAATCTATTTTCGAATCTTTTAACATGTATCAACTTGATTATGATTGGTTGTTTATATTTTGGCCAACTAATACATATATTTACTGCATACCCGATAGACGATAGATGCGGCTGGGGCCGCATAGCTGCATCTATGATAAACAATGTTCTAGCGCTTCACTTGTGTCTCCGCTTCGGGAGCCCGCACGGGTCTCCCGGACAGCTGCCAGCCTTAAGCCTAAATTTTCTCACGATCTTATTTATCCCTTCACAGTAAAGTCGGTAATGGTGCCGATTCCCTTGTTCACAAACTAAACTAAATTTAAGTTCAATGCATCTTTTTCTTTCTATTTAATTAAGAAAAGGACAGAAGATAAATTTTAGTTTAGTCCTGTCAAATTAATCAGCGCTTGACGTAATTTTAGTAGGCAAGTTTTTAATCAGTTCTAAACTTGTATGGAGTAGTGACAGGCGCTGATTAATTTGACAGGACTAAACTAAAATTTATCTTCTGTCCTTTTCTTAATGAAATAGAAAGAAAAAGATGCACTGAACTTAAATTTAGTTTAGTTTGTGAATAAGGGAATCGGCACCACTATCGTGTCGTTGTCAGATTTTAAAACCTGCAAATTAGATTAAAAAATCCTCAAATCTCTAAACCATCACGAATTATTTACCAACTACAAAAAGCCGGTCTTTAACACAAAGTAATATGTAGGCCTCACAATTCAAATACTTGTGACTATTTACGTCAAACTATTTACTAGCTTCAATATTTCCTTGACACTAACAAATGTACCTAGTGTTTAATATTGAACTAATATAGATTTAAACTTGACACAGAATCGTATTATCTCTGTCTCTTTCAATCTGCCTAGCCTTTTTAACCGATTTCAAAAAAGGAGGGGGTTCTTAATTCGACAGTTTTTTTTAATGTTTGTTACCTCAGAACTTTCGACTGGGTGAACCGATTTTGATGATTATTATATTTGAAAGCTGGTGCTTCCCGTGTGGTCCCATTTCAATTTGGTCCAGTTCTGACAATGGCATCCATGAGAAAACTATATAAGTCTTAAATTCGCAATAAGTATGTGCGCGACAAATGGACGAATTACTCAATATCACGCCAACCGATTTCGATAATTCTTTTTTTAACCGACTTCCAACTAAAAAGCGAAAAATAAAAACATTTTACAAAAAAAAAAACAACCGACTTCCAAAAAAAACACTACAAAGTAAAAAATAACTTTCATTTCGGAAGTCGGTGGCAAAAAAACAAAAATTCAAAACCAAAGACACCGACTTCCGAAACAAAAGTTATTTTTTACTTTGTAGTTTTTTCTTTTGGAAGTCGGTTGTTTTTTTTTTTTGTAAAATATTTTATCTCAACTATGTTAGGGTCGGTTTCCAGTCGAAGGAAAGGAGCGGAGTTGTGCCAATATTAACCAATAGAAGATTTTAGATTCTATTGGTTAATGGGACGATAACCGAATTAATGATTTTATACTGAAGATGACGTCTAAACGAGTTGTGTTAATGATTTGGAAAAAATATATGTTAAATTAGAGCATTTTCTTAATATTTTAATATAATATATTTTGGATTATATTTATATTACATTGTGAAATAAATTTGTAAAGTTATATCTAATGCGGATAAAAAACTGAGAATGACGCAAAATTTGTCAAGCGTATTTTTCTGAGACCTTCACCATTTTAAAGATAATTTAATCATTAATCTTTTAGTATACGTGTTTTATTAAAATACCTTTTGTTTTACGTATAATAAATTAATAATGCATCTAATTTGGGACAGCGCTCCTTGATGGGCGAGTCCTATTACTGGCTGGACGTACGACGCGTTGCGTGAGCTCAGTACAGAACACGCAAGCTAATCACTCAAGGTCACTGTCATATATCTGCGTCTTAATATTGGCACAGCTCCGCTCCTACCCTCTCTTTTGCGCTCCAATGGACGGGCAACCTAACCGAAAGCAGCTGAATACCAATATTTTACATGGAGCGACTGCCTATCTGACCTCCACAAACCATTTAAGTCAACGTCAAATAATTTATTTCAATTAGGCACATAAAAGGCACTTTTGAACGTCAAAATTTACAAAAAAAAAAATTGAATTGATTCTAGTCGCCCCCCCCTTCCAAAAGGTAGTTTTCGTATGAAGAAAAATGGGCAAGAAACTCCACCGTTACTTTTTTTAAATGTTTTACTATATTTTGTATACATTAATTAAATAATTATGCATTGTTACATTATATTTTTTTTTCGTCTTTGACATTTTTCGGGACCCAGGGGTTCCGGACCTTTGGAAGGCGTACGAGAGGCCGAAGCCAACTCGCAGAGGTCTCTTAGACGTTTTAAATTAAATGAGGTACCAACCGACGATTATCCCTGTTCGCACTATACAAGTGCAGCCAAGGACAACCCCCGGTTGGTGCAGGACTATTGTAAGATATGGAAACAAAGATATCGGACTATGGGTTTGGGTTGCTAAAGTGGACTAGTCACCTGGAACTATGGAAGGACTATGGCCCCTGCCTGATCTATGTTTTAAATGCACACGGATAAAATGGCAGGGGGTGATTTGCACACTCAATAATGGGCCCCCGAAAACGGTTGCTAGCACAAAGTGTTGTAGCAACAAGGGGGCAAGATTAATTAAATAATTATACATTGTTACATTATATATATTGTTATAAAACCCCCCTTGGTAAGACTTTTGGGCTTCTGACGACCCATAACGACTGTCAAAGATCTACAAATGACAGCCGGGACCAACGGCTTAACGTGCTTTCCGAGGCACGGAGGGGTCTCGAAATGTAATGATTGGTCACCCATCCACGACCCGACCGCGGCAACAGTAGCTTAACCTCCGATCGACCAGTGCGACTATTATTACTATTTATTATTTAACTCCGTCTTTTTCATAGCAGAATAAGAAACACGACGAATGTCAGTATTATGTATGCATCTGGTTACATAACGATCTTGGTTTTAGAGAAAATTGCTCGACAAATATTGACACACGATTTGTCAATGGAATGACGTCATTATCCGGTAGTGTGGTTGTAAGGTTACAATGAATCTGTATTTTTTAAACAGATAACTACGTAGTTACATTAGTTACCCTGTAACTAGGTTGTGGAGGTCAGATAGGCAGTCGCTCCATGTAAAATACTCGTACCCAGCTGCATCTGGATAGATTGGAAGCCGACCAGTTGGGAAAAGGTTAGGTAGATGATGAATTGTCTTATTTATACAGGGTGGCAGGGACATCGACGCGACAAATGTTACCGTGGATTCAGTACATGATTCTGAACCCCCCTGCGTTGAAATTTTTCGTCGGTTATTTAAAAAAATATCTGCTGTTTCATAGAAAAGTGCAATATCTACGTGGTCAAAATGTATGGAACAGCTGTCTTTTTTTTAAATAGCCGATAAATAATTTCAAGGCAGGGGGGTTCAGAATCATGTCAATCACTTATTCTGGGTGCATCGTCTTCACATATAATAATTATTTAACAAATGTATGTACATATACAAACAATATTGTAAAACATTTTAAAAGAGTAACGGTGGAGTTTCTTGCCCATTCTTCTCCATACGAAAACTACCTTTTGGAAGGGGCGACTAGAATCAATTTTATAATTTTGTAATTTTTGACGTTCAAAAGTGCTATACATGGGCCTATTTGAAATAAATGATTTGACTTTGACTTTGACTTTGATGTACTTTCACAGCCTCGGAAATGTGATACAACCGACGTTGGTATATATATTTTTTTTTGGATTGGAAATTATCAAAAACTTCTCCCGCTCTGGGCGGAGCGGGAGGGAGTGTCAGACTCTTACTGACTAAAACCCACCCATGTTCCTTCAGTTGCTATGTTGCCGGGGGCCACGATCTCCCTTTCGGTTTTCTTCGCAACCCCGGCAGGCATCAGCCCTAGCGGATCCCGTCAATTCTGCTGACATCTCTTTGAGGCGTGCGTGGAACACAACGCGCCGTCGACCCGGGCCAGGGGGCCTACCACAAGCTCATAAAGCAGTATTATTTTAATATTACTTCAGTGTAGGAAAGAGATGAAGCTCTACAGGACGTATAGCTCCATCTCTTTCTCCCACTGAAGTAATATTAAAATAATACTGCTTTTGAGCTGGTGGTAGGCCCCCTGGCCCTTGTCGGTCTCGGTCGACGAGGTACTATTACTAAGATGGGTTCTCTTACCTGCCTATACACCATTTGAAATAAGATTAGACATTTAAACAAACCTTTTTTACAGTCCGTTCAACCGATTTTGACTTCTATACCGTAGGCATAAGGATGGCATTAAAAGCAAAAAAAGTGGTTACAAACCAACTGTTTACTGCAGCTGCCATTTGTCATGCGACCAACGCAATAGAAATCAAAATCGATTGAACGGCCTGTAAAAAAGGTTTAGTTAAATGTCTAATCTTATTTCAAACGGAGTATAGTCTTTTCCTAACTATTTTTGGGTCGGCTTCGAGTCCAACCTAAAAACTAACTAACTCTAAAATATTTTTTCGTGGAGCAACTGCCTATGGGGCTTAAATTGAAACTACGTATCAGATGAAGGCCTCCCACAAGATGGACCGATGACTTTGTGAAGGCCGCAGGAATCCGCTGGATACGGAAAGCATAGAATCGGTCGAAGTGGCGGTGCTTGGGGGAGGCCTATGTCCAGCAGTGGACGTCTTTCGGCTGAAATGATGATTATGATGGTCAGATGATTTTGGAGAACGCAAACATTGCATTTTATTCGGTAAATTCAAAGAATACTCGCTCAAGCAATTTAAAACAAATATATGCCAATTCAAGATCGGTAGATATTTACATAAATCTTCTTTTTATGAATCTTAACGAAGATGTGAATTGACAATAACGGTTTTGTCATAATATACCAATTTGTATTCGTACAACAGCATATTCATACAAATAATTATAATAAACATGCTGTGCCCCGCAGTTTCACTCGCATAAGTCTCGATCCCGTGGGAATGTCGAGATAAAAGATATCCTATGTCCTTTTCCAGGTTCATACATTTCGGGGGGTTGAATTTTCCATGCACATTCGGGGGGCTGAATTTTCTATGAAAAAACCGGTCAAGTGCGTGTCAGACCACACACAATGAAGAGTTCCGTAGTTGGGATGAATTTATCCCAAGAAAAAACTTAACATTGTAGTTGAAAAACATGTTCTCCATTCCAACTGCAAATGTAAGTTTGTACTAGTGATGTGATCCGTGATTCGCGGATATCCGAGGGAGAAAAAAGATCTGTATCTTTATCCGTTCAAGATCCGCCAAAAAGTAACGGATACAGATCTTTTTCTCCCTCGGATATTCGGCACATCACTAATTTGTACACACAGTATTGAGAGATTTACCTGTTTCTTTTTTTATCTGTTTCAAAGTTCTGATTTGTTATTTTAAGACCACAGACTTCCTTCTTGTTTTCCTGTTCGCTATAAATATAGAAATAATTTCTGTATTTCATTCAAAATTTTAGGCTTAGTAGTTTCGCAGATACGGGAGGGGCAATGGTCAATTTTCATCTATTTTCTTAAGTAACTTTAAAACTACATAACATCACGCCTTGTTTCCCCGAAGGGTTGGGCAGAGGTGTCCCTGTAGCAGGTACACCCACATTTCACCAGTTATGTTTAAGTCCCATGTAATAGGTGGCGAGCCTATTGCCATCAACCAGGCACAAATCCAGACTCCGAGCTGCTACTGAGAAACTTAAAAACTACTTTAAAACTATTTATTATAAAATTCTTAAAAAATGCTTGTGACCCTCACACTCACAGTAAGCCTTTTCATTTGATATAGAACCATTTTTTTTTTCTAACTTGAACAGACAGCTGTGCTGCTGGGGAGTTTGTTGCGCCACTTCTTCTTCCCAGCTAAAGGCACTAGGAAGTGGTGAAGGGTGGGCGTTTTGGGGGACTGTCTTATGTAATTTTGACGTTCGAAAAGTGCTGATTCTCAGCCCAGTTTGAATAAATGACTTTTGAATTTTGAATTTGAATGTCACATGGTACAGTATGCAAAACTTTTTTTTTTTAATTTTCTTATACTTCTCCCAAAAGTGACCCCATATTCAAAATTCAACGTCCGTGTTTGGGTCTCAGAAATTGATGTGTATGATTAATCGGTCCATTAGATTCGGAAAAAATTGACTGCGACAGATAGACAGACAGAGACGAGTGATCCTATAAGAAAGAAAAGAAAGAATAAAAAGAAAAGAAAGAAAAGAAAGAAAAGAAAGAAAAGAAAGAAAAGAAAGAAAAGAAAGAAAAGAAAGAAAAGAAAGAAAAGAAAGAAAGAAACTACGTTTATTTGCGGTAAACATGACGCAAAAAATAGTTTAGAATACAAAAATGAGAAAACGTTGGGGGAAGCACGCGTCACATCCACGCAAATCGGCTATCGCTCAGCATTATGCTGCGACCCTATGCAAGACAGAGCCCCAACGCTGGTTTTCAGTGACAGCCGGCGCCGACGTAATGACGTCGACCGGTGCAGCAAACAAATATTAAGACGCTGTACCAGTGAATTTGCCAGGACTAAACTAAAATTTATCTTCTGTCCTTTTCTTAATGAAATACAAAGAAAAAGATGCACTGAACTTAAATTTAGTTTAGTTTGTGAACAAGGGAATCGACACCACTATCGTGTCGTTGTCAGATTTTAAACCTGCAAATTAGATTTAAAAAATCCTCAAATCTCTAAACCATCACGAATTATTTACCAACTACAAAAAGCCGGTCTTTAACACAAAGTAATATGTAGGCCTCACAATTCAAATACTTGTGACTATTTACGTCAAACTATTTACTAGCTTCAATATTTCCTTGACACTAACAAATGTACCTAGTGTTTAATATTGAACTAATATAGATTTAAACTTGACACAGAATCGTATTATCTCTGTCTCTTTCAATCTGCCTAGCCTTTTTAACCGATTTCAAAAAAGGAGGGGGTTCTTAATTCGACAGTTTTTTTTAATGTTTGTTACCTCAGAACTTTCGACTGGGTGAACCGATTTTGATGATTATTATATTTGAAAGCTGGTGCTTCCCGTGTGGTCCCATTTCAATTTGGTCCAGTTTTGACAATGGCATCCATGAGAAAACTATATAAGTCTTAAATTTGCATTAAGTATGTGCGCGACAAATGGACGAATAACTCAATATCACGCCAACCGATTTCGATAATTATTTTTTTAACCGACTTCCAAGTACCACAACTAAAAAGCGAAAACTAAAAAAAACGTGTGGTACTCGGGGACTGCCGCGGTAAAGCTATTGCATAGCATTTGTAACCTCCATACTTCCTATTTGTCAACGCTACACTTGGGATGATGACGTGATGACATAAAACAAAAATTACGTTCCCATGACAACATCACGTTGTCATGGGAACCGTCATTACATGGTAGGCGGAGTGGGGGGTATTAGGTTTTTTTCGTTACGGAATTTCTTGATTCGGTCGCCGCGCTCAAAGCCCGCGATAAAAGCTGTGCAATAGCTTAACTTTTTACAAAAAAAAAAACAACCGACTTCCAAAAAAAACACTACAAAGTAAAAAATAACTTTCATTTCGGAAGTCGGTGGCAAAAAAACGAAAATTCTAAACCAAAGACACCGACTTCCGAAACAAAAGTTATTTTTTACTTTGTAGTGTTTTTTCTTTTGGAAGTCGGTTGTTTTTTTTTTTTGTAATATTTTTATCACAACTATGTATGTTAGGGTCGGTTTCCAGTCGAAGGAAAGGAGCGGATTTGTGCCAATATTAACCAATAGAAGAGTTTAGATTCTATTGGTTAATATTGGCATAACTCCGCTCCTTCTATTTCTTCTCCGCTTAAGTTGACAGGCAACCTAACCGAAAGCAGCTGAATACCAATATTTCACGTGGAGTGACTGCCTAATCTGACTTCCACAAACCGTTTAAGTCAACGTCAAATAATTTATTTCAATTAAGCACATAAAAGGCACTTTTGAACGTCAAAATTTACAAAAAATAGAATTGATTCTAGTCGCCTCTTCCAAAAGGTAGTTTTCGTATGGAGAAGAATGGGCAAGAAACGCCACCGTTACTCTTTTAAAATGTTTTACAATATTTTGTATACATTAATTAAATAATTATGCATATATTGTTATAAAACCTCCCTTGGTAAGACTTTTGGGCTTCTGACGACCCGTAACGACTGTCAAAGATCTACAAATGACAGCCGGGACCAACGACTTAACGTGCTTTCCGAGGCACGGAGGAGTCTCGAAATGTAATGGTTGGTCACCCATCCACGAACCGACCGCGGCAAGAGTAGCTTAACCTTCGATCAACCAATGCGACTATTATTACTATTTATTATTTATCTCCGTCGTTTTCATGGCAGAATAAGAAACACGACGAATGTCAGTATTATGTATGCATCTGGTTACATAACGATCTTGGTTTTAGAGAAAATTGCTCGACAAATATTGACACACGATTTGTCAATGGAATGACGTCATTATCCGGTAGTGTGGTTGTAAGGTTACAATGAATCTGTATTTTTTAAACAGATAACTACGTTGTTATGTTAGTTACCCTATAACTAGGTTGTGGAGGTCAGATAGGCAGTCGCTCCATGTAAAATACTCGTACTCAGCTGCATCTGGATAGATTGGAATCCGACCAGTTGGGAAAAGGTTAGGTAGATGATGAATTACCTTATATTTATACAGGGTGGCAGGGACATCGACGCGAAAACTGTCGCCATGGATTCAGTACATGATTCTGAACCCCATTGCGTTGAAATTTTTTGTCGGTTATTTAAAAAAATATCTGCTGTTTCATAGAAAAGTGCAATATCAACGCGGTCAAAATGTATGGAACAGCTGTTTTTAGGGTTCCGTAGTAAACAAGGAACCGTCATGTCCATCTGTCTGTCTGTCAATCCGCGGTCTAGCTCCAAGACTGCTAGTACTAGAAAGTTGTGATTTGGCATGAGTATACATATTAATCATGCCGACAAAGTGGTAAAATAAAATTATGAAAAATATTTTTTTTAGGATGTACCTCCCCTACACGTAAAGTGGGGATGTTTTTTTTTTTCTATCCCTTGATGTGGGGTATCGTTGGAAAGGTCTTTTAAAAACATTGTGAGCGTGTTAAAATAATTTTTGAATTCAGAGATCCGTTTGCGAAATATTAAGCTTTAAAGTGAAAATTTTTGTTAGAGTTAAGTGTCTTCCCCCCCTGCCAGCTAAATGATTGGTTTTTAATATGTGAAAAAATTCACGGCAGTAGTTTATATAACGAATTTAAAAGGAAAACTATCACAGCTGAGTAGGCTTTACAAGTTAACGAGTAATAATCGACCAACTTAGATTTGCGGTTGTAAAAACATGTTCTCCCATACATTCTGTATGAAAGATTTTTTTTTTCAACTACAAAGTTAAGTTTGTTCTTCGGATAAATTCATCCCAACTACGGAACCCTACATTGTGCGTGGTCTGACATGCACTTGGCCGGTTTTTTTTTTAAATAGTAGACAAATAATTTCAACGCAGAGGCGTTCAGAATTATGTCCTTTCACAGCCTCGGGAATGTGATACAGCGTTGGTATACCTTTTTTTTGGGTGAGATATTATCAAATAACTTCTCCCGCTTTAGACGGAGCGGGAGGGCGTGTCAGACTCTTACTGACTAAAACCCACCCGTGCTCCTTCGGTTGCCCTGTTGCCGGGGGCCACGATCTCTCTATCGGTTTTCTTCGCACCCCCAGCAGGCATCGGCCCTAGCGGACCCCGTCAATTCTGCTGACATATTTTTGAGGCGTGCGTGGAACACAACGCGCCGTCGACCCGGGCCTGGTCTAGGTACTATTACTAAGATGCGTCCTCTTCACCTGTCTAGTCTTTTCCTAACCATTTTGGGGTCGGCTTCAAGTCTAACCGGATGCAGCTGAGTACCAGTATTTTTACATGGAGCAACTGCATATGGGGCTTAAATTGAAACTACGTATCAGATGAAGGCCTCCCACAAGATGGACCGATGACTTTGTGAAGGCCGCAGGAATCCGCTGGATACGGAAAGCATAGAATCGGTCGAAGTGGCGGTGCTTGGGGGAGGCCTATGTCCAGCAGTGGACGTCTTTCGGCTGAAATGATGATTATGATGGTCAGATGATTTTGGAGAACGCAAACATTGCATTTTATTCGGTAAATTCAAAGAATACTCGCTCAAGCAATTTAAAACAAATATATGCCAATTCAAGATCGGTAGATATTTACATAAATCTTCTTTTTATGAATCTTAACGAAGATGTGAATTGACAATAACGGTTTTGTCATAATATACCAATTTGTATTCGTACAACAGCATATTCATACAAATAATTATAATAAACATGCTGTGCCCCGCAGTTTCACTCGCATAAGTCTCGATCCCGTGGGAATGTCGAGATAAAAGATATCCTATGTCCTTTTCCAGGTTCATACATTTCGGGGGGTTGAATTTTCCATGCACATTCGGGGGGCTGAATTTTCTATGAAAAAACCGGTCAAGTGCGTGTCAGACCACACACAATGAAGAGTTCCGTAGTTGGGATGAATTTATCCCAAGAACAAACCTTAACATTGTAGTTGAAAAACATGTTCTCCATTCCAACTGCAAATGTAAGTTTGTACTAGTGATGTGATCCGTAATTCGCGGATATCCGCGCATCTCCCGAGGGAGAAAAAAGATCTGTATCCTGTATCTGTATCCGTTCAAGATCCGCCAAAAAGTAACGGATACAGATCTTTGTTTCCCTCGGATATTCGGCACATCACTAATTTGTATACACAGTATTGAGAGATTTACCTGTTTCTTTTTTTATCTGTTTTAAAGTTCTGATTTGTTATTTTAAAACGACAGACTTCCTTCTTGTTTTCCTGTTCGCTATAAATATAAAAATAATTTCTGTATTTCATTCAAAATTTTAGGCTTAGTAGTTTCGCAGATACGGGAGGGGCAATGGTCAATTTTCATCTATATTCTTAAGTAACTTTAAAACTACATAACATCAGGCCTTGTTTTCCCGAAGGGTTGGGCAGAGGTGTCCCTATAGCAGGTACACCCACATTTCGCCAGTTATGTTTAAGTCCCATGTAATAGGGGGCGAGCCTATTGCCATCAACCAGGCACAAATCCAGACTCCGAGCTGCTACTGAGAAATTTAAAAACAACCGACTTCCAAAAAACACTACAAAGTGAAAAATAACTTTAATTTCGGAAGTCAGTGTCTTTGGTTTTGAATTTTCGTTTTTAATCACCGACTTCCGAAATTCCCACCCCACACAAATTCGAAAACCACTACCTGCTATGTAAATAACAGTGACAGGAACTTATCATATCATCCACATACTAAGTGGGAAAAAGTACGTATTATTGAAGCTAACTCAAAATCCATCTAAGCAAAGTTAATCAAATTTATATGGGACCACCTCGAGAGCATACCATTTCAAACAAAAGAATTTTCAAAATCGGTTCACAATTGACGGAGAAATCGGTGGATATACATAAAAAAAAAAACAAACATACGCGACGAACATATTTATAACATCCTCCTTTTTGGAAGTCGGTTAAAAACTACTTTAAAACTATTTATTATAAAATTATTTTTAAAAAATGCTTGTGACCCTCACACTCACAGTAAGCCCTTTCATTTGATAATGTCACATGGTACAGTATGCAAAACGTTTTTTTTTTAATTTTCTTATACTTCTCCCAAAAGTGACCCCATATTCAAAATTCAACGTCCGTGTTTGGGTCGCAGAAATTGTTGTGTATGATTAATCGGTCCATTAGATTCGGAACAAATTGACTGCAACAGACAGACAGAGACGAGTGATCCTATAAGAAAGAAAAGAAAGAAAAGAAAGAAAAGAAAGAAAAGAAAGAAAAGAAAGAAAAGAAAGAAAAGAAAGAAAAGAAAGAAAAGAAAGAAAAGAAAGAAAAGAAAGAAAGAAACTACGTTTATTTGCGGTAAACATAACCCAAAATAGTTTAGAATACAAAAATGAGAAAAGGTTGGGGGAAGCACGCGTCACATCCACGCAAATCGGCTATCGCTCAGCATTATGCTGCGACCCTATGCAAGACAGAGCCCCAGCGCTGGTTTTCTGCGACAGCCGGCGTCGACGTAATGACGTCGACCGGTGCAGCAAACAAATATTAAGACGCTGTACCAGTACAGCGTACTTAAAGAAAAATAATTTATTAAAATTAAATTGTGATACAATATACTAAATAGATATAAAAAAATAAATAGACATATTTTATTTTATATTACGAGGATATCATCCTCAGAAAAAGTTTTACGTTTTATATAGTGACAACATTTCGTCGCCGTCTTATAAGAGTTCTGCTTTTTTCATTCTTACATACGGAACCCTAAAAATCTAAATCCACGTGGCCGAAGCCGCTGACGAAGTGCAACTAGGTAATAATATTATATGGCTGATGTTATCATAAAATACCTTGGATTCAAACAACTTAAGGTTAGTTAGGGTCACAAACGATTATTCTGAGATTAAATACAATTTGTGTGAGGTCTTTTATTTCGTAGATCATGTATTTTATTGAAACAAAGGATGGGGCGGAAACGTAGGTAGCTACATACCTAACCTTGAAATGGCTTTTTATTTTACCAATTCCTGGTTCGTTTAAAGCCCGCTCTACACTCGCGGCGCGAACGCCCGCGAAAGCCGTGAATCACGAGTGTAGATGGTTTCGCGCCTTCGCGTTCGCGCTACGCGCTGTGCGACAAAGGGTTCGTGCTTGGTTCATAGCGTGCGAATGCGAACGCAACTACACTCGCAGCTTTTCGCAGTAGCGCACGAGTCGCTGTCGGAAGTGGTCAAGCGTCATTTTTTAATAAGCACAGATTTTTTTTAAGGATTTTCGTCATCCACCATCTTCTCTTTCTCTCTTTTTTTTTTATTTGTTTGTTATTTTTAAAACAAATATAATTGTAGTACGCTACAGCACATAGCGTCACAGCAGCAGCAACAGACACATCGGCGTCTATTTTCTATGAGATCGCGAACAACACTGCGAAACTTTGCGAGTGTGGAGGGACACGTTTTCACGTGGAGTTCACGCCGCGGTTCGCGCCGTGAATTCGCAGCAAGAATCGCGCGCGAGTGTAGAGCGGGCTTTATACGGACCAGACAGTTTTTGACTAACGACATACTAAGATAAGATAATATCATTATTTTGAGCAAAACATGAATATACACACAACACATGGCATGCAAGATGTTACATTAAGGGGGATGCGCTAAGTTAGCCCACAAAATTCAAATTTTCTTTAGTTTTTTGCAAGTTGTTGGTCAATGGTGCCGATTCCCTTGTTCACAAACTAAACTAAATTTATGTTCAGTGCATCTTTTTCTTTCTATTTCACTAAGAAAAGGACAGAAGATAAATTTTAGTTTAGTCCTGTCAAATTAATCAGCGCTTGACGTAATTTTAGTAGGCAAGTTTTCGCGTCTAAACTTGTACCTATGGAGTAG
Source organism: Agrochola lychnidis (assembly GCA_963680765.1). Lineage (NCBI taxonomy): Eukaryota > Metazoa > Arthropoda > Insecta > Lepidoptera > Noctuidae > Agrochola > Agrochola lychnidis. The sequence goes on from OY796876.1 coordinate 2,570,780, forward strand.
TGACAGGCGCTGATTAATTTGACAGTACTAAACTAAAATTTATCTTCTGTCCTTTTCTTAATGAAATAGAAAGAAAAAGATGCACTGAATTTAAATTTAGTTTAATTTGTGAACAAGGGAATCGGCACCCGTGCCAAGTTTTACGTTAATTAAAATTATGATGATATACAATAACACAATATATAATATAATCATGACATTTGACAGTTATGCTAACTTATGGAGTTATATTGCTGATTGTAATGATTATAATTATGAAAAGCCATATTTGTTACGGTCGCGAATTATGTTTGAATCAATATAAAACCTGACACTGACCTACAAAATGCAAAAAACTAAAGAAAAGGAGATGTTTCATTTTCGGCCATAAAGTGTACGTTTATGTAAAAAAGGAAAAAATTCCACGAATTGAGGAAAAATATTACATACATACATACATAAACTCACGCCTTCTTGTTTCTTTCTTGTTTATTCCCCTGATTACTTCGGCACAAAAAATAATAGTTTAACCAATTATTGCCATATTCTATTCATCATGGCGTCGTTTTACTTGCATACTGCTTTCATCCAGAAATCATGTTACATTTTAACATAATAATATCACGTAGACGTCATTTAAATAAATATGAAAGGCATGTATTTCTGTACTATATTAACAACTTTTTTGATTAATTAGAAAGTGTGATTCATCATAAAAATAAAAAAACTGCTTTTGTGGAATGTAGATTTCGTAGGTACTTCTGGACGAAAATGGCTAGCTGTCGATGGTCGTATTTCTCCTGACAAACGTCAAACATTTTCGGTTTTTATTTTGTGGCCAAAAATTATTAGATATTATGGAAAAAAACAGTCTTTATTGTATTTAGGGGTTCGTTTCCCACGTTTTCTAAAGTGTACATGTTATGGCCGGAGTCCAATACAAAAATGAAACGTCTCCTTTGAATTTTGCGAGCTACCTTAGCGCATCTCCCTTAAATTCTTAAAATTAAAAATAATAATGTTTTCTGTGAACATAACTACCAGTTTTATTAGTTTTGAATCTTGAATACGAGGCTTTTTAGGGTTCCGTTGCCAAATGGAAAAAAACGGAACCCTTATAGATTCGTCATGTCTGTCTGTCTGTCCGTCCGTATGTCACAGCCACTTTTTTCCGAAACTATAAGAGCTGTGCTGTTGAAACTTGGTAAGTAGATGTATTCTGTGAACCGCATTAAGATTTTCACACATAAAATAGAAAAAAAACAAATAATTTTGGAGTTTCCCATACTTAGAACTGAAACTCAAAAAAAAATTTTCATCAATCCCATACGTGTGGGGTATCTATGGATAGGTCTTCAAAAATGATATTGAGGTTTCTACAATCATTTTATTCTAAACTGAATAGTTTGCGCGAGAGATACTTCCAAAGTGGTAAAATGTGTGTAATTCCGCCCCCCCCCCTGTAATTTCTAAAATAAGAGAATGATAAAACTAAAAAAAATATATGATGTACATTACCATGTAACTTCCACCGAAAATTGGTTTGAACGAGATCTAGCAAGTAGTTTTTTTTTAATACGTCATAAATCGTAAACCGCAATTTACCTTTCATTCAATGTTACTTGCTGCTACGGAACCCTTCATGGGCGAGTATAACTCGCACTTGGCCGCTTTTTTTGGCTAATTTGTAAATGTGCACTAAATGGTTTTTTTCCTTTTGTTATGTGCGTTTAGTTTGTGCAGAATAAACAATGTTTCTTTATTTTTATCTTTTATACAAACATAACATCACACCAAGTGTATTCCCGGCTAAGCAGAGGTGAACAGTACAAACACCGACATTTTTATTTATTTATTTTTTTATGAGCTGTTGAATTTTTAAATTTAATTAATTGCAATTTTATCTTGGTTTTTTTAACTGTTTAGAATTTAAAATAGATTGTAATTTAAATGTATGAGTGTAAAACTATGGATTAAAATAATGTCTGAAATAAATAAGTAAATTAAAATTAAATTAAATTTCACCAGTTAGGTTATGTTTAAGTTGAAATTAGAACCATTCTTACTCTAAAATAACTAATTTAATTCCGAATATAATTATTTCTCCTCAAAATAGATACCAATCCCCGAATGAACCTTAAAGTTGTTACCCCAATATCATAATCTAAACTGTTTAATAAATCTACATATTCATAATATTTCAGGGATAAGGAAAATAATATGCAACACCAAGATATTTTGTCAGTCATTTATATTTCTTTGCCAACATCAAATTCAATATTCTACACCATACCATCATATCTCCTATTCCCCACATAATATCACAATTCAATCCGTATTCTAATATTTACCATGAAACTAATAGGTTACCTTAATTTACAGTAGATTTCCAACCAATACCATGCCAATCTATCTTTTTACCGACACAACCACTAAGCACATCTTACCGTTACGAGCGCCCAACCCAGAAGGGCGTTCCCGCGCTACGTTCTGACACATCGAATCTTTGGGTGTTGCCAGTACAATATCCAACAATTATGTATTTACTCGTATAAATTGAAACCTAACAAAGTCTTATTTGAAAGGGAGAGATTGAACCCCTCAGAAGAAGATAGCTAATTGGTTCAGGGGTGACCTTGTGGAAATCCATTATAAAATACAACTACACTACTACTATATAATATACTTGCGTCCAGCGCTCGGTGTGGCAACACGCCGTGTTCGAGTTCACGACAAGTCAATCGTCATCCTGAGGATGCCTCGTTGAGAGGTGAAACACGTGTCGATTTCTTTCAGTTTTGTATGGCTCTTTAGAAATAGCTAAGCGGAACAGGTTACTAAATATATCCACGTCTGTTGTATTTTTCCCTAAGAAGAAATTAAAGGTTGAAAGTTTGTATGAAAATACGTCATTTTATGACTTAACTGTCTTGTTGATCTAGTGGTCGCAAGCGCTTCTGTTGAGCATGAGGTCTGGTTCTGTGATTCCTGGGTCGGGCAAAGTGTTATTGGGTTTTTCTATCTGGAATTTCTCAGTAACAGCCCGGAGTCTGGACTTGTGCCCGGTTGACGGCAATAGGCTCGCCCCCTGTAAAACTCAAAACTCAAAGCATTTATTTCAATTAAATCATTTATAGGCACTTTTGAACTGTCAAAGAATCGGTTAGTTAGTCAGAAAGTTGAAGCTAGTTGCCCATTCCAAAACGTAGATCTCTATGGAGAAGAACGGGCAAGAAACTCCAAGGCCACTCTTTTAAATATAGATATTACAAAATCCTGGGTACATTATTCTTGTTGCTTCTATATGTGAGAACAATGTACAAAAAATAATCAAAGCAATTGAAAATATAAAATTAAAAATAAGCCCTGGCAGATAAGAGATGACCAGTCTCAACTGACGGCGCCCGTTCACGAACATGACGCGTTACATGGGACTTAAACGTGACTGACGAAACGTCAATCATATTTTAATCAACTCTGACCTGCAAATTGCATTTTCTTATTATATTGAATTCAGCAGGATTTTTTAACCGACTTCCAAAAAGGAGGAGGTTATATGTTGGTCGCGTATGTTTGTTTTTTTTTTTTTTATGTATGTCCACCGATTTCTCCGTCAATTGTGGACCGATTTTGAAAATTCTTTTTTTGTTTGAAAGGGTGTGCTCTGGAATTGTTCCCATATAAATTTTATTAACTTTGCTTGGATAGTTTTTGAGTTAGCTACAAAAAACGTATTTTTTTCCCACTTAATATGTACATGATATGATAAGTTTCTGTCACTGGTAGCAGGTAGTGGTATTTGAATGTGTGTGGGGTAGGTACTAAAAACTAAAAAGTGACAAATAAAAACTTTTTACAAAAAAAAAAAACAACCGACCTCCAAAAAAAAAACACTACAAAGTGAAAAATAACTTTAATTTCGGAAGTCGGTGGCAAAAAACGAAAATACAAAACCCAAGACACCGACTTCCGAAATTAAAGTTATTTTTCACTTTGTAGTGTTTTTTTTTGGAGATCGGTTGTTTTTTTTTTTTAGTGCTTTTAACAATTGTCCAATCACTGCTTTTATTTTCCTAATCAAAATCAAAATATTTTATTTCACATAAACCTACATGGGCACTTATGAAACGTCAGAAGCTAGGTGCACGGTTCCAATTGGTCGTTTCCTATGGAGAAGAGCCGGCAAGAAACTCCACGGTTACTCTTTTAAAACTAAATCACCCCCTTCTGTTTCAGAGAAGACATGGAGAAGGTGAACATAAGGTTTCACGACAATGATACGGTGACCTACCAACACAACAAGATACTGCGCTTCGTTCCCGAGATGTCTGTTGATAAGAATCAGAAGCTTGTGGTGCCGAATATTCCTTTACTGGTTAGTAGAAGAATTTGATCGATACAAATAAAATATAATACGGACGACCGAGCTCTGCTCTGGTGAAAATCTTTTTACAAAAAAAAAAAAAACAACCAACTTCCAAAAACAAAGCGAAAAATAACTTTAATTTCGGTAGTCGGTGTCTTTTGTTTAGACTTTTCGTTTTATGCCACCGACTTCCGAAATTAAAGTTATTTTTCACATTGTAATGTTTTTTTTGCAGTCTGTTGTTTTTTTTGTAAAAAGTTTTTATTTTTCACTTTTTAGCTGTGGTACCTTTTTTTTTTTGGGTGGGAAATCATCAAATAAGTTCTCCCGCTCTGGGCGGAGCGGGAGGGCGTGTCAGACTCTTACTGACTAAAACCCACCCGTGTTCCTTCAGTTGCCGTGTTGCCAGGGGACCACGATGTCCCTATCGGTTTTCTTCGAACCCCCGGCAGGCATTGGCCCTTACGGAACCCGTCAATTCTGCTGACATCTCTTTGAGGCGCGCGTGGAACACAACGCGCCGTCGACCCGGGCTTGGTCCTTATCGGACGGCGAGCTACCCATTGCTCACCGTCCGCAAGCCCGCGCCTACGGTGGCCGGAAATCTGCCTGTGATTCCCGACGCCCAGGGTGTCTCCTCCTACGGCGGTTAGGGGCGCGAGGGCGCGAAATTTGCCTCTCCTTCACGCGCTCCGTCTCCTCCTTCGCGAGCATTACTGTTTGGCAGAATGAGGTGACGGCCTCCCATTTCCTCTCGCTCCATAGCATGGCCCGAATCAGGGCTGGACGCGAGAGATCACCGCCGCCGATCGCTTCCACGAGGACACGGCGATGCCCTGCCCAAGCCGGGCAGACCTCCACCGTATGCTCCACCGTGTCCTCCGGGCGATCCACACAGTGACGACACCCGGGCGTTTCCTCCCGCTTTATCCTGAACAGGTACCTCCCAAAACAGCCGTGTCCGGTAAGCACCTGTGTCAGGCGGAAGGTGAGGACGCCGTGGCGCCTCTCTAGCCACTCCTCAAAGAGGGGTCTTATCGCCGCAATTGTGGCGTGCCCAGCGCTGGGTTGCGACAATCGCACTCTCCATTCTGCCATGAGATCCCGCCGGAGCTCTGTCCGCTGTGCCGCGACTTCTTGCGGCATCGGAGTTAAGCCCCGGCGTTTCGCCTCCTCGCGCCACTCCCAAATGTGCGCTAGCTGTGGCACCTACCACACAAATTCGAATACCACTACCTGCTATGTAAATAACAGTGACAGGAACTTAAGATATCATCCATATACTAAGTGGGAAAAAAATACGTATTATTGAACCCAACTCAAAAACCATCCAAGCAAAGTTAATAAAATTTATATGGGACCACACGGGAAGCACCAGCTTTCAAATAAATAAAAAGAAAGAATCATCAAAATCGGTTCACCCAATCAAAAGTTATGCGGTAACAAACAAACAAAAAAAAAAAACACAGTCGAATTGAGAACCTCCTTCTTTTTTGAATTCGGTTAAAAATAGAGAATGCTCATTTAATAGTAAAGGATAGTCCATACTAATTCTATAAAAGTACATACTAATTCCATGCTGCCATGATAGTGTGTACTTACTAATTCCATGCTACTATTCTAAGGTAGCATCTTGTTCTAAACTTTGGGCGACCGATCTCTGCTCTTCGGGTGAAAAAACCTGAAAATACGGAGATCATTAAGAGAACTCCATTTGCAATAAGATTAGACATTTAAACAAACCTTTTTTACAGTCCGTTCAACCGATTTTTCTATTGCGTTGGTGGCATGACAAATGGCAGCTGCAGTAAACAGTTGGTATTGTAACAACTTTTTTGCTTTTAATGCCATCCTTATGCCTACGGTATAGAAGTCAAAATCGGTTGAACGAACTGTAAAAAAGGTTTTTTTAAATGTCTAATCTTATTTCAAATGGAGTGTAGCTAGATCGATTTTTCGCCCCCGTAAACCCCTTTATTGCAACTTTCATCGAAATCGTTAGAGCCGTTTTTGAGAAAGTGATTACAAATATATACAGGATGAAATTGAAAACAGGCGACAAATTGAAATGGGAGATTCAGTAACTGTTACCTAATCATTATAAATTGTTATTTCCGAAATATAAATTGTGAAAAAAAATCGTGTAATTATCGTCTAAGATAGTGCAAACTAAATTATTGTCTTCACGTAGACACGATTTTATGGCGTTCCAGTAAAACTAAATAAATTTAAAACAAACAAAAAAATTCAAATATCAATTTAAGGCTCGTTCAGACCAGCGCGACACGCGACGCGACACAAAGGCACCGCTCGTCACGCCCATTTTTTTTTCACAATTTATATTTCGGAAATAACAATTTATAATGATTAGGTATCAGTTACTGAATCTCCCATTTCAATTTGTCGCAGGTTTTCAATTTTATCCTGTATATTACGTTAATGTGTTATTATTATGTTTTTGCGAACTTTATGTTTTTTTCTGAAATAAAAATAAATAATTCTCGTTCAATAGTACATGATAGTCATGTTGTATTCTAAACTAAAACATTAAATAGAACCACAGCATAATTCCCTATCCCCCTAACCCTTGTGGGGCTCGTGGCTAAGTATTAACAGCCACACGGGTCGATCGATCAGGTTAAGCTACGCTTGCCGCGGTTCCATCTTTACATACCAAGACCCCTGGTGCCCCAGAAAGCACGTTAAGCCGTTGGTCCCGGCTGTCATTTGTAAATCTTTGACAGTTGTTACGGGTCGTCAGAAGCCCGAAAGTCTGACAACCAGTCTTACCAAGGGCTATCGTGTTACCGAGTAACTGAGTTGTAGAGGTCAGATAGGCAGTCGCTCCATGTAAAATACTGGTATTCAGCTGCATCCGGTTAGACTGGAAGCCGACCCCAACATATTTAGGAAACGGCTAAAAGTGGTATGATGTGATTAAAAGAGTAAAGAATATAAATGTTGACGGACGGAGAGGGAAAGGAAGGCTAAAAAAGATGGAAGGATTCAACTCAATTTATTTATTCACAAAAAATTTACATTGTATTTGAAATCTTCCATACAATATTATGTAAAAAAAAACCTATCCGCTCCGAAAGGGGCACATAGGTACTGCAACATTACCAAAAAGTAATAAAAAATCTTATTATTGTTGAAAATAAAAAAGTTATTGCTATTTAAAAATGGATAATAATAAAGCTACCGAATAAAAAATTAACTTCCGAAAAGTCAATATGTTGTGCTACAAAAGTTAGTGACAGAAACGAATCGCTGCAAAACCGACTCCACGTAGTCTTGTCTGCCCTACCCCTAGAGTGTTTTTTAAGCCCGCGTAGGCGCGGAGGGGCGAGGCGGCCCGCGAGCTGAGGCACCACCGCAGCTTCGGGTTGCTGGCCGGTTCTGCCGGCCAGCCTCAGCCGCGGGCGGCGAGCGTTAAAACCATCTGCGACGATAAGCTTGCGTGGGACCTCCGGAGCCGTGACAGAAATCATGCCTCTGCATTTTGCATACTCGCTTGCATGCTGCATGCATGGTGTATGCTTGTTTGCATGTTTGAAAAATATTACGTCAGCAAATTCTGTATTGATTTTTCGGAATTTTCAGTATTTTATTCGGTAGTTTCTATTTGTATTCGCGTACAAGTTGTCGGAAAATTAGTATTTATAGCAGTGAATTTCATATTTTGAGTATGCACATATTTGAATTTTTTCCGGGGCGTTTATTACTACCCTTTAAAAATCACATTTTTAGTATCAAAATTACCCCAAATCCATAAAAAATTAGCAAATTTTCAACAGGGGTCATAAGTTATGACTTGTAGACACCCGCTAAATGACGGCCGCCCGAACCCCTTGTGAACTTCCTCAGTGAAAAAAAATTTGACGATTTTTTTTTTTTTTCTAAATCTTACCAAATGAATAGACTCTCAGTACGATACCTAACAACACGGATCACGGATCTGACAGGTTTTTGTTAAATGTTGTATGATATAAAAAACATATAACATTCATAATGCAAGAAACACATTTAGAAATTAACAACAACTCACATAATCGTCAAAATTAACATCATGATAAAAATAAAAATTACGTACAATAAAAAATTTAAATGTCAACTCATTAAGAATTTAAGATTAGGAATAGAAAATCATTTTAAAATTATAATCAAATAAGATTGTTTAAGTTTGGGTCAGATTGGATTGATATAAAAGAAAAGAGAGTGAATGATAGTGTGACAGTTGACAGGGGCGAATAGAAGAAAAAACCGGAGTGCGCCAACCCCACGTCACATGGGACAACGGCAAGAAGATTATGATGACCAACACTCGGTGATCTAGCATGGTGATCAATGCTCGTTTCTATATATAAGAAGAGGCTTCTGCCCTACACTGGGACGGTTACAGGCTAATATTATAATGTTTTGTTTTTAATTCTAGACCGTGACCTCATTTTCCCCGAACTTGGCGAGCTGGGTCTTCAACCTGCTGGTATCGGGCCTGGCGATCACGTACCGAGATCGAGCGAAACCTTTCGTTCATGTTACTGCTGAAGAACTCGTTTTTGGGTGAGATATTTTATTATTAACTAGGTTTTATCGTTCCCGTGGTCTAACCGTGATTTTTATCCGGAATAAAAAGTGTCTCAGTGAAGAAAAATCACGTCGATCTGTTGCTCCGTTGTTGAGTGAGGGAAGGATAAACCAACAAATACACATTTGAATTTATAGTTTTTCATAGTAGGCTTACATGATGCGCGCCCTTGGAAACCAACGCTTGATGTAATTTGTTATATAGAAATTCATATAATTTTAATGAGCGCCCAAAACGCAGCGTACAAGCCTCACGCCTCGGGCGCCTGTTATAACTAGGGTCTTAACAGAGAAGTTGTGTAAAAAGCTGTCGCAATATAATCATAATGAATAATAACGGTTGTTAAAAGACATTGGTGTCGATTCCCTTGTTCACAAACTAAACTAAATTTAAGTTCAGTGCATCTTTTTCTTTCTATTTCATTAAGAAAAGGTCAGAAGATAAATTTTAGTTTAGTCCTGTCAAATTAATCAGCGCCTTTCACTACTCCATACAAGTTTAGACGTGATTAAAAACTTGCTGACTAAAATTACGTCAATTTACGTCAAGCACTGATTAATTTGACAGGACTAAACTAAAATTTATCTTCTGTCCTTTTCTTAATGAAATAGAAAGAAAAAGATGCACTGAACCTAAATTTAGTTTAGTTTGTGAACAAAGGAATCGGCAACATTGCCAAGCCGAGAGCCACATTTTTTTGTACTGGATCTTATCTGGGAGAGAGCTATGGTGGCCCAGTGGTAACGGCCCTGATCTTACGAGTCGTGAGTTCGAACTCAAACAGGCGCTTTACTTTGTGTAAATAATTTCATCACCACTGCTCTCAAAACGGTGAAGGAAAACATCGTGAGGAAACCGGCATGTCCTAGAACCAAACATTCGAAGACATGTGACATCTACCAACTCGCACTGGGCCCGCGTGGTGGATTACAGCTCACTGACTCCCATTGAGAGGAGGCCTGTGTCCCAGCAGTGAGAACAAAATAGGCTGATTATGCTGGAGATATTGAAGCTCAAAGTAGAGCCAGGAAGATTATGTTATGCAGCCCTTCAACTCATGACCGCCCAACTACCCTACTCCGTAATTCACTCGATTGCAGTTCCTTTTTCCCCCAAAATTGTAATAGGTAACTCTATTTAGTAACCTGTTCCGCTTAACTATTCCTAAAGAGCCATAAAAGGCGTGTTGCCACACCGAGCGCCGGTACCCTGCGACCAGCGCTCGGTGTGGCAACACGCCGTGTTCAGGTTCGCGACACATAACCGTGGTCATGGCTGATCAGACATATTAAATTGGATAACTGATCTACCGTCAAGCAACCCTTTTTTTTTGGGTGGGAAATCATCAAATAACTTCTCCCGCTCTGGGCGGAGCGGGAGGGCGTGTCAGACTCTTACTGACTAAAACCCACCCGTGTTCCTTCAGTTGCCGTGTTGCCAGGGGGGCCACGATTTCCCTATCGGTTTTCTTCGAACCCCCGGCAGGCATTGGCCCTAGCGGACCCCGTCAAATCTGCTGACATCTCTTTGAGGCGCGCGTGGAACACAACGTGCCGTAGACCCGGGCTTAGTCCTTATCGGACGGCAAGCTGCCCATTGCTCACAGTCCGCAAGCCCGCGCCTACGGTGGCCGGAAATCTTACCGTCAAGCAACCCTGGGTTGGCGAACGTAATTTTCACGTGCAGATAGTGCCATCCGGATGAAGACGCACCCCACTCCGTGATTACTGTACTGTAAGCAGTGTAGTAGTCAGTCTGGTTGTGACAACACGCCGTGTTCGGGTTCGCGACAAGTCAATCGTCATCCTGAGGATGCCTCGTTGAGAGGTGAAAACACGTGTCGATTTCTTACAGGGTTTTTAGAAATAGTTAAGCGGAACAGTTTACTAATTATATCAACTTCTATTGTATTTTATAAAGGATTTCCGCAAGGTCACGCCTGAATCAATTAACTATACTCCATAGGTTTAGGTAGTTAAAAAAAGGTAAACAAAAAAAACCACGTGACGAGACAGCTGTCAAATAACCGACTAAACGTAATACCTGTCACTTCAGTTGTTATGCTACGTCACAGTTGAACTCTTCAATTTAGCAACGTTGTATTTCGTTGACGTTTAGAAATTGGGCTCTTTACAATAGACAGATTACAAAATCTTATAAACCAGACCAAAAAAAATTGTGCTCAAGCAGTTACATCTACGAAAAGTAGTGAAGAATAAACGATAAAGTTTAACATACATTAATAAAAGAGGAAACTATAGTAAAAAACTAAAATAAATTTAATTTGGTTTTATTGTTTTTTTAACAGGAAAGTGTCATCTATAAAAACCCTTTTTACGATTTGTTTACCTTTTTTAACTACCTAAACCTATGGAGTATAGGTAACTCTATATTAAATCTATCACGTTATTTTCAGATACAATGACCCGCTGGTGACCTTGGCTCACTATTTCTACCCAAAAGGGAAGCGACCTAACAGCCAGATGGGACTTCTGCTAGCTGTAAGTATTCTACTTAAGGCGCAACTAGCCGATACTTTTTCCATACAAATTTCGGGGGGGTTTTACTCCACTGTTACACATTGTACATCCAAAGTAAAACATGAAATCGTTTTGTCTTATTATTAATTTTGTCTGTACAGAAGCAGAATAGTAAAAACAAGCAATTAAAAAGTTATGAGCCAACTAAGATTCGTTTTTCCTGCTAATTTTAACGCAACTTTGGGAGTAAATAAGTAATAAAAGAAGTATGAAATCTCCAAAACAAAGCTCGTTCCGACAAAGCTCAATTGTCGAAGATTATAATAAACTTTATTCGTAATTGATTTATGCAGTAGTTTTTTCATAAAACTCCACCTTCCAAAGGACTTTTCGTAATTTTTTACGCGCTCGTTTTACTAAAATCGTTCTGAACGGTGTTTGTGTGCGTGCGAACTAGAGTTTGTGCATGTAGACCAGCGTCTAACTGCTCATCACTGATACTATCTCTGTCGGACACGATGCCAGGTGACACAGCGTGCTTTTTGACCAAGCCCACCAATGAGTTCGAGCCCGCGACTAGTTCAACCTTAATTTCATAAGTTCGTCATCAGCCTATAGCCAAAGAATACTAACTATAGGTTCAAAATAAATTAACTATCAAAACTCCGCAAACGTGATAGGCTGCATTAAAACAGTTTCCGTGACCACCTTGCCGACAGGCTAATATTTTTTAACAGCATGAGCTACATTAACATACTCATAAAAGTTCATAAGCTAACTTATAAATACAAAAAAATACGCGTCGACTTGAGAACCTCCTCCTTTTTTTTCGTCGGTTAAAAACAGAAGGAGTATTCACCCATATCGCTGTCTCCGGAAACGTGCCCAGAAGACTAAATCAAATCAAAAATATTTATTTGCTAGAATATAGTACATAGTACAGAGCAGTGGTGGCCCAGTGGTAACGGCCGCGACTTACGAGTTGTAGGTCGTGGGTTCGAACCCAGACAGGCCCTTTACTTTGTGTAAACTATTTCATCACCACTGCTCTCAAAACGGTGAAGGAAAACATCGTGAGGAAACCGGCATGGCCTAGAACCGAAAATTCAAAGACATGTGACATCTACCAACCCGCACTGGGCCCGCGTGGTAGATTACAGCCCACTCCCTCTCATAGAGAGGAGGCCTGTGTCCCAGCAGTGGGAACATTATAGGCTGATGATGATGATGAGTACATAAGGTGTTACAGTAAATTTGCGTTATGCTCGTGAACGGGTGCTGCTTGTGGTGACTGGTCGTCTTGCTGATCATGGTTTTGTTATTGTTACTAGTAACTAACTGTTTATTTATTTTACCTCGATGGTCCTAGTTTATCATTTATAATAACTTCCAATTATAGCTTTAAATAATTTTATGTAAGCGGGCACGCCCTTTATGCCTGGAGGCTTTTATTTAGATACGAGTATTTAGTTCTGTTTACGTTTAGTTTTTATTTCTGCTTGTGTATAGTTCTCGATGTTTTTGGTTGGTATATTGGCGTGTGCTAGCTGACATATGGCGAAGAATTTATCATTTAAATTATGTTTTGTGTTGCATAATGAACTTACATTATGCATTTTGCATACTATTGTATAGAATCATTTTTTCTAACTTGAACAGACAGCTGTGCTGCTGGGGAGTTTGTTGCGCCACTTCTTCTTCCCAGCTAAAGGCACTAGGAAGTGGTGAAGGATGGGCGTTTTGGGGGATGTAATTTTGACGTTCGAAAAGTGCTGATTCTCAGCCTAGTTTGAATAAATGACTTTTGAATTATTTTTTTTGATTCGGCATATCCTGCCATAACATGGCGTGCAAATGTATTCACAATCAGCAATGTCAATTAATCTAACTTCATAATTACAAATTCTATTGATTTGTCTTTTAAATAGTCCTTAATGGTATAATACTAGCAGCATTTCTACGTTCAATGGCAATGCTCATTTTCGCCAGAGAACGAACCAGCCCTCTGATCACGTGAAGTGTCGACCAGTCAAAAAAATTCTTTAATAAGAGTTCCTTTATTCCTATTTTTTTTAATTAATTATTTAATTTAGTATTATATTTTAAATTGGATATAAGATTTGTCATCTATGTTTATAATAAAAAAAAAACGTGTGGCACTCGGGGACTGCCGCGGTAAAGCTATTGCATAGCATTTGTAACCTCCATACTTCCTATTTGTCAACGCTACACTTGGGCAGATAACGTGATGACATAAAACAAAAATTACGTTCCCATGACAACATCACGTTGTCATGGGAACCGTCATTACATGGTAGGCGGAGTGGGGGGTGTTAGGTTTTATTTTCGTTACGTTACAGAATTTCTTGATTCGGTCGCCGCGCTCAAAGCCTGCGATAAAAGCTATGCTAAAAAACCCTTCTAACTAGAAAAATAAAAGTTGAATTTAAAAAAACCCTGTAAATAGTATTTTTATCTATGACAAAATATAATAAACTACTACGACGGCTATGTAGGAATGTGAGATAGTTTTCTTTACTCGTACAGCTTAAACTACTGAACTAATTTCAACAAATGAGATCTCATTTGAAAATGTCTTCATATGGAATCGAATCCAACTAACATAACTACGTTACGGTTGGTGAAAGGCTAGGAAAGTTTTTACTAATCCAATCTTGGAAGAAACGTAAAATCACGGAAAATAATACCTTAGCAAATTAGCTTTCAACCTAAATTGTCCATAAATTCGAATCGTAATTAGTAATAGTACGAAAACTCTCTAACGAGGTACAATACGCGCCACGAAAAATGAGACCTGACCGCACCTCCCGCGCTCTTCCCGCCGCCCCGATGACACCTCGGCGCAGACCTCATACCGCTAAAGAGACCCATAAATCGTCTACAGCGCAAGTCAAACTACGTGCTGTGTCAAGTCTCATCTTTGGTGGCACGAACTATAAATTAAAATAATAAATTAATTTCCCTGACGAAGCATAGGAGCGCATTTTGTTTTTGATAAATGATTTATATTTATATAAGTAGATTTTTACAAATACTTTTACACGTCAATCATGTTTGAGGTCGGAGTTTCCTATCTGACTATACTGACATGAAAGGCCGAAACAAACTCAGAGGTCACAGTCGCTTTTAAAGTCCAGACATAATCTTAGTGATCATCATCTAGATTAGTGTTTGAAATGGTCTTTTGAGGAAAGAACCACACAGATTTGAGTGTGCCTGTCCAGTCAGTGCAAGCATTTGTCAGCAATTTTCATGTGATACATGCATAAAAGTCATTTGTTTTTGACTTAAACATATCTACAGTACCTATTTCTATTTTCTTAATGTCACTCGGGTATCATCGCATTTCCGAATACAAACGAATGCTAATGTCCATGTCCATCAATTATTAGATTTATCGTGTATAATAATTTGAATTCAAAACTAAGTAGTTTGTTGTTGTTTTGTTTTGATTTCCGTGTGAACTATATAGAACTGTACCTAAAACTATTTTCCTATCTGTCGTGCTTACGACTTTAGCGGCATTCTTCCCATTTTTTTAATAAATTACATTAAGTTAAAAGAGTATTAACAACTCTATATACTTCCAAGTCGATTAAGAACGTCCGGTCTGCACCAAGTGCAAAGGGCGAAATAGAAATCCGACGACTGACGAAACACGAGGTTTGTCGAGGGACATTAAGAACATATTTGTATTGTATTTTGTTTTTGACAGTAACTAATAATAAGATACGAAAAAGGTAATTGATTTTTGTCAAAACATACAGTGTGAGTCTTCATAATGTGCACATATCGAAATGAGGGAATCTATACTTAATTTTAAAGACAGAAAAAATATTTAAAAATAATCTTATTTTTTAATTTTTTATTTCTGTCCCTCAATTGAAAATAAATATGCTTTTTTTGTAAAAATCTGTATTTTTTTCATCATTTTTTACAATAATTGTAAAATTTATAAATTTATTTTATTTATTTATTATTATTATTGCAGACTACAATGGTCTATAGTGTTAGTAACAAAAAAGCTTAGCCTATGTTAGTACTTAATAACTAAAACAGAACGAGTCCGGTTTGTAAGATGTCCAAGATAATAAAAAAATAAAAAATATTGATACAAAAAAATTTGACCATTTTTTCCGTCGATAAAATTAAGCATAGATTCCCTCATTTCGATATATGCACATTATGAAGACACACACTGTATATCGAGAAACTGATTTATTTTCGACGAAATTAAAAAGAATTCCGAACTTTGATAATTATGCTGTTGCGAGGAAACCGGCATGTCCTAGACCCAAAAATTCTAAGACATGTGACATTTACTCACACTGGGTCCACGTATTGGATAACAGCCCACACCCTCTTACAGAGTGGAGGCGGGTGTACCAGTGGAATTAGTAAAAGCTAGTTCCATTATAAAATACAATAGACGTGAATATATTTAGTAACCTGTTCCGCTTAGCTATTTCTAAAGAGCCATAAAAAACCCTGAAAGAAATCGGCACGTGTTTCACCTCTCAACGAGGCATCCTCAGGATGACGATTGACTTGTTGCGAACCCGAACACGGCGTGTTGCCACACCGAGCGCTGAACGCAGAGCACGTATCTGGGTTCAGCGCTCGAATACGCAGCGCGTGCAGCGGAATAGGTTACTAAACATATCCACGTCTATTGTATTTTTTAATGAAGGCTGGTTATGCTTACATTCTTTTTTTTTATCCACTACGCGGTAGCTCTTGGCCTGCATCTCACCTGATGGTAAGTGACGATCAGGCCGAAGGTGGAAGCGCGCTTCATCCGAAATCCTCAACCACAGAGGAACTGGCTAGCTTACCTCTAACTGCCGAAACACAACAATGCTGTTAACATTGTTGTTATGGCGACAGATTTAGATAAGATGGCGGTAGCTAGCCAGGCGAACTTAGAACAAGCCCTACCAACAACCAAACCGAGCAGAAAATTTTGACAAAATCAAATCATTTATTTCAAATAGGCCCATGTATGGCACTGTTGAACATCAAAAATGACAAAATAATAAAATTGATTCTAGTCGCCCCTTCCAAAAGGTAGTTTTCGTATGGAGAAGAATGGGCAAGAAACTCCACCGTTACTCTTTTAAAATGTTTTACAATACTTTGTATATGTACGTACATTAGTTAAATAATAATTATATGTGAAGACGATGCACCTAGAATAAAATTACTATACCACAATAGGTAAAAGAATTAAAATGAAGCAACGACAGATAATTTAATATGTAATAGATACATAGTGCTCACATATTTACAAACAGTGTAAAAGTAGACGATTTTCCTAAAATTTTGTAATTAATAAGTCAGTGTGTGAGGAAGTAATCCAGAATGTAAAATCAATGTCATAAAACACAAAATAATAAATTTTACAATTAAATTAGCAACCAGTTTGATTTTGTCTTGACCCCACTGGGAATGGAACCCGGGACCTCTGTGGTGAGACCACAGAGGTGGTCAAAATCGGTTCTAATACTGTTGTTATGTTTATTTATAAATCTATATATTTCACAGAGAAACGGAACACTCGACGAAGTATCAACAATGTACACTGGACAGAATCAAATGGATAGATTTGGCTACATGGACAGGATCAATGGATTGGACCATCTGCCTCATTGGAAGGACAAGCCTTGCAACGACATTCGGTAAGTCAACATAACATCACGACATAACATAACATCACGACTGTAAAATACAATAGACGTGGATATATTTAGTAAACTGTTCCGCTTAGAGAGTCATAAAAAACTCCTTAAAGAAATCGACACGTGTTTCACCTCTGAACGAGGCATCCTCAGGATGACAATTGACTTGTCGCGAACCCGAACACGGCGTGTTGCCACACCGAGCGCTGAACGCAGACTGATCACGATTGTATACCCTGAAGGGTTAGGCACAGTAATCAATTATTAATCATTATTAACAAGGTTTCAGAAAAATACGCTTGATAGATTTTGCGTGATTCTCAGTTTTTTATCAGCGTTAGACATTTTTATTTTTTTATCTCCTTCTGTTTAATGCAATCTATCCTAGGACATTCAGCAATAGGTAGATGATGGTTCCTGATCTTGCACGGTATGAAGGCACTGCCTCAACCAATCGATACTACAGCTCATTCTAGCTGGTTGTAAGTCTTGGGGTGCCCTTCTTTTTAGTCTTGTGAAGGTAACTGGGTTTGACTTTAACTTCATTGCCAATTGACTTGGGTGAACTTTTAATCTGGTGGAGTATGTGGTAATATTGGCTTTGATTACCTCTTTGACAGTTTTCATCTTTAAATCCTTGTGAATTCTCTCGTTTGTGACGTACCAGGGAGCATTTACTATCTGTCGCAGTGTTTTTGATTGAAACCTTTGTAGGATTTCGATGTTGTAATTCGCTGCAGTTCCCCAGAGCTGGATACCATAGCACCAGCACGCGTAGCATGAACACCGTAGAAACGAGTTTTGTCGACGGAAGAATCGACAAAATGACAGATAAACAATCACTATCTGTCATTTTGTCTATTCTTTCGTCGACAAAACTCGTTTCTCCGGTGGTCATGCTACGCGTGCTGATAGGCATAACATTACAAATTAATTTCACTATGTAATATAAACATAATCTAAAATATTCATATATTAAGTTATTAAGAAAATACTTTAATTTAACATATATTTTTTCCAAATTATTAACACCACTCGTTTAGACGTGATCTTCAGTATAAAATTTATGTTATGTTAAGTCGGTTAACGTCGCCTTAAATGTATGTAATCAACATTTATGTAAAAGATAATGCATTTCGACATAATATTATGGAAGTATAACATAATTTTATAATAAAATCAAGGCGCATATAATTAAGGGCAATTAAATCAATTAGAAGCGGCGTTATAATAATTATTGACATGAGATATCTCGTTTTATTTTAATTTCCGGATTTCAACATCACATCTATTTTTCCTCACGACAGTAATTAAATAGTGTACCCAGAATTTTTTTTTTTTGAAAGACTGTCCTTTGAGTTGCTTGCCCGTTCTTCTCCATAGAGATCTACGTTTTGGAGCTTCAACTTTCTGACGAACTGACCGACTTTAAATAAAATAAAAATAATAAGTGATAATAATATGAATAATAAAATATTAATATGTTTAATTATTAATGATAAATTATTAATACGTTTATTTTAAATAAATGCTTTCAGTTTGAGTTTTAACACACGAATGTGAACAATTACCAATTAGTTTTCATTGTTAGAAAAGTAAATTTGTAATAAAAATTAACAATGCTTTCATAAAAGAGTTAATGTCACCTTAACAATTATTGCAAATAGTTTATTTATAATTAACTGTGCAACCAATTACGTAAATCAGTAGTAAATAATACAAATAATAAGTAATTTATTTGCTATAAAACCGTTGGTTAGTTGAGATGATTCTCAAGACATTTTCCTTATCTGTTATGTCTTGTAAAGGTGATAAAATAACCATAATGTAAATAAAATTAAATAATAATAAGTATCGTTATTTCTCTTGACAAAGTTTATTCGGTTTATATGTATGTATGTATGTATCTATGTATTAGTATGTATTCATTTTCAAGTTATGTATCACTTATTAACACAGCGTTCAGTACGTCTAACCAAAGATATCCAAGCAAAAAATAAAAACGTGTGGCACTCGGGGACTGCCGCGGTAAAGCTATTGCATAACATTTGTAACCTCCATACTTCCTATTTGTCAACGCTACACTTGGGATGATGACGTGTTGACATAAAACAAAAATTACGTTCCCATGACAACGTGATGACCGGGGTTCCAAGTAAACTGACTACCTAATGAAAAAAGAACATAGGTGGCACAAACAATTTAATATTAAAATCTAAATACAAACAACTACAAATCTTCATCGGAAACGAAAAACTAACAAAATCTTTAACGGAAAATTAACCATAACAATGAAAAAAAAAAAGTAAACAACATGCAATAAAATATCTTTGAACAAAATACAAAAAGAAGTGCCTGTGGCCGGGATCGAACCCGAGGACAAGAAACGTCGATCCACCGTTGTGCCTCGAGAACGATCGGTTTCTTATTGACCGTAGCGAATATGTTCAACCGTCATTACATGGTAGGCGGAGTGGGGGGTGTTAGGTTTTTATTTTCGTTACGTTACGGAATTTCTTGATTCGGTCGCCGCACTCAAAGCCCGCGATAAAAGCTATGCAATAACTTAAAACACTGATTTAAAGTGATTTTATTTTGACCTAAAATAATGAACCAACATTATGTATTTTCATTAACTATGTTTTTTTTCCTTGTAAGTAATCTTATACGTTTTTCTTATTTATTTTTTTACCATTTTCCTTATTTTTGTGATCTGAATAATTTCTAAAAAGTCCATCTATTTTAATGGGACCTTATATTTAGAGACAATGAATTTTCCCAAATCTGAGACCTAGTTAGATACATTTTTCGCCCCAGTCAACCCCTACATTGCAACTTTCATCGAAATCGATAGAGCCGTTTTCGAGGACGTGATTACCAATATAAATAGATACAAATATTGCTAATTTAATAGGAGTACCTGGTCGACTGAGCTCTGCTCGTGGGAAAATAGAGAAAATGAATTTTCCCAGATATGAGACCTAGTTAGATCGATCTTTCGCCCCTGTCAACTTTGCTCACTTAATAGTATACAGGGCGTCCCAAAATTATGGGACATGAAGGGAAAGTACCTTAAATATCGTAGATAGGGTATTTTACTGAAAGAAGACTTTATGTTATTTTTAAAAGTTAGTAATTCTGCATTCAAAGATTTTCTAAAAATTACTTGCCTCGTCTGGGAATCGAACCGACTTAAATGTAAAAAAAAAAACACCCCTTCTTTTATGATACCAATCGAAAGAATGGCCAAAAACTAATAACTCTTCTTAAGTAACATAGTATTTTAAAAGAAAGGATCAGCGTGAAATTAATAATTTTAATCAAATTAAAAACATACATGAAACTGCCGTAGTCAATTAAGTGGGTATTTTTTTGTAAATTAAATAATTAAATGCTCAAAATGTGATCCCTCTTGTCTGGTACGAGTAGTACGGTACGAATGGACCGATTAGATGGCCGGCCAGATCCCCGGACCTTATACCATTAGATTTCTTCTTTTGGGGATACATGAAAGATATGTTATACAAAAAGCGATACGAGAACGTGGGCGAGTTACAAACAGAATTGTGCCATATCATATCGAGTATTCACCATAAAATGGTAAGAAAATCAACAGGCAGCGGACTCATTAAAAGATTGGCGATTTGCGTAAGACAAGAGGGATCACATTTTGAGCATTTAATTATTTAATTTACAAAAAAATACCCACTTAATTGACTACGGCAGTTTCATGTATGTTTTTAATTTGATTAAAATGATTAATTTCACGCTGTTCCTTTCTTTTAAAATACTATGTTACTTAAGAAGAGTTATTATTTTTTGGCCATTCTTTCGATTGGTATCATAAAAGTAGGGGTGTTTTTTTTTTAAATTTAAGTCGGTTCGATTCCCAGACGAGGCAAGTAATTTTTAGAAAATCTTTGAATGCAGAATTACTAACTTTTAAAAATAACATAAAGTCTTCTTTCAGCAAAATACCCTATCTACGATATTTAAGGTACTTTCCCTTCATGTCCCATAATTTTGGGACGCCCTGTAGGATACAATATTATTTTTTAGGTAAATTGTACGGTTTTTTTTTCTTATAGGTATGGTACCTTTTTTGGGGGGCTTGTGGCTAAGTAATAACAGCTGCACGGGTCGATCGATCAGGTTAAGCTACGCTTGCCGCGGTTGGTCCGTGGATGGGTGACCATCTTTACATACCAAGTCCCCTCCGTGCCTCGGAAAGCACGTTAAGCCGTTGGTCCCGGCTGTCATTTGTAGATCTTTGACAGTCGTTACGGGTAGTTAGAAGCCCAAAAAGTCTGACAACCAGTCGTCGTGTTACCTAGTCACTAGGTTGTGGAGGTCAGATAGGCAGTCGCTCCATGTCATCATCATCAGCCTATAATGTTGTTCCCACTGCTGTGACACAGGCCTCCTCTCTGTGAGAGGGAGTGGGCGGTAATCTACCACGCGGGCCCAGTGCGGGTTGGTAGATGTCACGTGTCTTCGAATTTTCGGTTCTAGGACATGCCGGTTTCCTCACGATGTTTTCCTTCACCGTTTTAAGAGCAGTGGTGATGAAATAATTTACACAAAGTAAAGCACCTGTCTGGGTTCGAACCTACGACCTACAACTCGTAAATCGCGGCCGTTACAACTGGGCCACCACCAGTCGTTCCATGTAAAATACTGGTATTCAGCTGTATCCGGTTAGACTGGAAGCCGACCCCAACATAGTTGGGAAAAGGCTAGGCAGATGATGAGGTATGGTACCTTTTCCGCCGGTACTAAGAAACAAGTTACCTATTGTTGGAAGACCGTTTGGTGTCAATTCCGTTCACCCAGAATTCTATACATATTATAAAATAAAGTCGCTTGTGTGTCTGTCTGTGTGACCACGTTTTTCTTCTAAATTAAGCAACGGATTTTAATGCGGTTTTCACCAATATTTAGAGGATTTATTCTGGAAGGTTTATGTGTATGTAGGAGACGGGTATGTGATTCTCGTTATTTTCAGCGATATTTTAACTACTGTGGGCGTAGTGTGAGTAGTGTTGGTTAATGCACAATAGAAAAACAGTTTGCAGTTCAGATCACATTATAATTTACTATTAAATGAATCACACTAGCTAAATTATACACACACTGGGTGGGACGGCGTTTATTAAAATTACCAATTAACAAAATGATCACAAATTACAACTAACACAATAACTGAGCACCACGAATCGAGAACAGTTCCGCGACGTCTTGACTCCAATGCGACCAGAGGCTGAATGCCCTCCTCACCGTGGCCTTAAAACATCAGGACTCTGTAGAAGAGCGCCTTTTTTGATGTAGATAGATCACTCTTGATGTCGCCAGTGGTGCGCTTGCGATTAATTTCGTGTCCGTACTAATGACCGGATCCGACATGTATATTAAATTGATATTAAACTTATATAATAAAGAAATTTCGATGTAAAAACCGTGTGAAGTAGATTCGGGTCGATAGTCTACTCTATAATATAATATTACTAGCTGTTACCCGCGACTTCGTCCGCGTGGAATTCTATACATAGCTGCCAGTGAAACTCCCGTCAAAATTAGTCCAGCCGTTTCGGTGATTAGCCGGAACAAACAGACAGACAGACGGACAAACAAAAATTTTAAAAATTGTGTTTTTGTAAGTACCGTATATACTTTCATATGCATTTAGTAAAAAGCTGTTATTTTGAAATTACAGACAAACACTTCAATTTTTATTTATTTGTAGTTTAAATACAGATAAAGAGAAAAGATTTGTATTTTTGTTTGTAATGAAAAATTCAAAAACTACTGGACTGATTTTAGAAATTCTTTCACCAGCAGAATGCTATATTATCACTGAATAACATAGGCTATAATTTATAAAGATATCACTCTCAGAACAAATAAAAAACGAAGACATACCGCTGTCAACAGTGACGTGAGGACAGTTTTGTAAACATGTGTACACTTAGTGAGGTGTAGTTTGATTGTAAATGTGTGCGTGTGAGCATGTATGCACAGAGCGGAGGTGTAGTTTTGACATGCTTCACTGTATTGTCCGCAGCGCCATGTCTTGGAATTTTATTTGGTCTGAGATATCACGCGGCCGAAACTGCTGACGGAAACTAGTAATAAATTAAAAAAAATAACTACGCACGACAATGCCAAACAAATATTATATTTACGTCACCTCAAGGTCAAGTTATTTACAATACACCGAAGAAAATCAATAATAATGTGCAAATATTTTAAAATAAGTTCTTGTTAAAAAATTGGTCACTTACCTGCCTCTTTCCTGGAATCTTTCGAAAGATTTTTTCTTGAGAAATGTCATCATCTCATCGACCACATATATGTAGCATAATCAACCCTATAATGTTCCCACTGCTGGGACAGAGACCTCCTCTCTGTGAGAGGGAGTGGGCCGTACTCCACCACGCGGGCCCAGTGCGGGTTGGTAGATGTCACATGTCTTCGGATTTTTGGTTATAGGACATGCCGGTTTCCTCACGACATTTTCCTTCACCGTTTTGAGAGCAGTGGTGATGAAATAATTTACACAAAGTAAAGCGCCTGTCAGGGTTCGAACCTATTACGGAGCGAGAGGGCATGGGAGGCCGTCACCTCCTTCTGCGAAGCAGTAATGCTCGCGAAGGAGGAGGCGGAACGCGTGAGAGGCAAATTTCGCGCCCTCACGCCCCTAACCGCCGCAGGAGACGCCCTAAGCGTCGGAAATCAAACGCCAATTCCCAGCCACCGTAGGCGCAAACTTGCGGACGGTGAGCAATGGGTAGCTCGCCGTCCGATAAGGACCAGGCCCGGGTCGACGGCGCGTTGTGTTCCACGCGCGCTTCAAAAAGATGTCAGTACAACTGAAGGGGTCCGCTAGAGCTGATGCCTACCGGGGTTGCGGGTTTGTCCGAAAGGGTTACCGTGGCCCTTGGCAATATACAGGCAACTGAAGGAACCCGAGTGGGTTTTAATCAGTAAGAGTCTGACACGCCCTCCCACTCCACCCAGAGCGGGAGAAGTTATTTGACAATTTCCCACGCAATAAAAAAAGGTTTCGAACCTATGACCTCCTATGACCTATGAACACGTTCTGCCCAGCTTTATAATAGGTTAAACAAGGAGATATACATATACACAAAAATACCACATGAATGTAAAAAAATGCTAAAAAATTGGATAAAACCTTTAACTTATGAAGACACTGAGGCGCTCTTGCAACACATAGTTTAACCTCAGATAATATTATAATACGTAGGTTAAACTAACCCATTTCTCTCTACACACACACTCACCTACACACTCACCTACACACGCACACTCACGCACAAAATACACACAAACCCTCCCCATCCCCATCCCATGGACACATATTTACTATCACGTGAATAATCCTATTTCTGTTCTTTTATGTTAAAATTATTTTGCTGTGGAAGAGCGGAGTCTCCTAATACAGGCATTTTTTGCTTAAAAGGAGGCTCCAATCACCTACCTGTTGTCATGTTTTTTGGTTCAATTCTTCATAGTACTTAGAGTATATTAGTAATTAATATTGGTTCTACAAACATAAATAGTTCACACAAGGTAGGGGTCAACTTGCTATTGTACATACAGCCTGACGCTGAATATGTCACATGTTCAGGCTTATTTACTTGAGTTGATATTACATAATCCCCAAAGGTTTAGGCAGAGGTACACCCACATTTCGCCAGTTATGTTCAAGTCCTATGTAATAGGGGGCGAGCCTATTGCCATCAACCGGGCACAAATCCAGACTCCGGGCTGCTACTGAGAAATTCCTGATAGAAAACCCGATAACACTTTGGCTGACCCGGAATTTGAGCCGCTCGATTGAACCGCTTGATTGAGCCGCTCGACGATTGAGCCGCATTGACCGCTCAGCACATACTCAGCGGTCAATGTGGCTCAATCGAGCGGGACCACAAGACCAACGTTGCGCTTTTAAGACGCAGATGACAGTGACCTTGAATGGTTAGCTTGCGTGTTCTGTACTGAGCTCACGCAACGCGTCGTGCGACCAGCCAGTAATAGGACTCGCCCATCAAGGAGCGCTGTCCCAAATTAGACGCATTATTAATTTATTACACGTAAAACAAAAGGTATTTTAATAAAACACGTATACTAAAAGATCAGTAATTTAATTATCTTTAAAATCAAGTTTAAGTTTTCAGAAAATACGCTTGATGGATTTTGCGTGATTCTCAGTTTTTTATCCGCGTTAGACATAAGTTTACAAATTAATTTCACTATGTAATATAAACATAGGTAATCAAAAATATGCCTATATTAAAATATTAAAAAAATACTCTAATTTAACATATATTTTTTCCAAATCACTAACACTGCTCGTTTAGACGTCATCTTCAGTACAAAATCGTTAAAAGTCAGCTATCGTCCCCTTAATAGACGATTTATCGCTATTAATGAGGTAAATGTCGTGAGGAAAGTTTTGAGCATGGCGGATGGATGGATATAAGAGTAGGGGAAGACCAAAGAAACGATGGATGGACTGTGTGGAAGACGATATGGATAGAAAGGGAGTGAATTCCGAGATGAAGACTGATAGAGAAGTATGGACGCCAAATGAATTCGGATAGTGGCTAGAGAATGTTAATCACAGAAGATTATCGATAAGAGATTAAAAAAAGATTAAGCCGTTGGTCCCGGCTGCCATTTGTAGATCTTTGACAGTCGCTACGGGCTGTCAGAAGCCCGAAACTCGGAGAACCAGTTGTGTCCCAGCAGTGGGAAAATTATAGGCTGATTATGATAAGACGCTACCTCCTTACGGTGAAGAATTTTCTCCTCTACTGATCGTTATTTCTCCTGACAAAGTTTAATCTGTTTATATGTATGTTTGTATAAAATCTACGTACTTATTCTTGTGGCGTTTCCTAGCTGACTACTCAGAGAAGAAAGGCCGAAACAAACTCAGAGGTCACAGTCTCTTTTAAAGTCCAGACGTAATCTTGGTCAGATCATGTGAAGACCATGTAGATTGATGGTGTCTTTTGAGGAAAGAACCACACAGATTGAGTGGACCTATCCAGTGTCCAGTCAGTGCAAGCATTTGTCAGTAATCGTGCAGCTCAACACAGAATTTAAGGAGCTGAAGGCAGCCCCGCATCTAGATATTTTTTGAGGCGGGGCAAAAACTGCCGTCTGCCGCCCCCTGCCAAATCTTTTATGGGGATGCGCTAAGGTAACGCCCAGCAAAATTGAAATTTGGGCAGTTACATATTAATCAAATTGTATCGATCGATAATGCGCCAATTCAACAGGGGCGCCAAAACTTGAAAAAAAAAATAGAAAGGTATTATAAATGTGCTGCGCGTCTCATTTGTTGCAAAGTTGCTGTGTGCTGGGTGGTGTACTTGTCTGCTACGCTTGAATTTGTCGCCCCCTGAAGTTGACGCCAGTGGCACTGGCCCCGGCTTGCCTCCCCTAGATCTGGGGTAGCTGAAGGAGGAGTGATAAAACAGTGCTTTCAAATTCCAAGTCTGTGATTGGTTGGCACCAAAAACAAAAGCCCATCAAAATGCTTGCCAATTGTTTTAATCAACCATTTCTTTCTTTCATTTCAGTGCATCCGAAGGTTCCTTCTTTCCTCCTCGCTCGCTGACCAAGTCTGACACAGTCCATGTTTACGATAAGGATCTCTGCAGGATCCTGCCTCTGCAGTACAGAGAAGATGTCTACAAAGATGGTAAGAGTATATTCTCATCAGCCCTTTACTCCTTGACCTCAGAACTCTCATGGACACACACCTGTAAACGCTGCTCGGAGTGATAAGCAGAGATCGGAATTGGGTGTGTGAAAATACCTAAAGTTTGCAGCGAGACATATCATAGAGCTGTTACAATCACTTAAGTTAACCGGTTTTCAATTGTACCGGTTTATTTACGGTTTTTTGTTTTACATGTTCTTTATCTTTGAAAAACCGAACTATAAACATAAGCAAGCTGCTAATACAGTTTTAAATTTATTTTTGTTTTGAACCTTTCTGGTTCAAATTCGGTTTTTTAGTTCTACTTGTTCTGTACGTCTGAAACACCGATTTTTACACATCTGCAAGCTGTAATACAGTTTTAGATATTTTTGTAAAAACCGAATTTGAACCGGAAAAGTTCAAAACAAAAATAAATTTAAAACTGTATTAGCAGCTTGCTAATGTTTATAGTTCGGTTTTTCAAAGGTAAAGAACATGTAAAACCAAAAACCGAAACTAAACTGGTAAAATTCAAAACCGGTTAACTTAAGTGGTTGTAACAGCTCTATGATATGTCTCGCTGCAAACTTTAGGTATTTTCACACACCCAATTCCGGTCTCTGGTGATAAGCTACGTCCTGTACACAGCTGTACACACCGGCACCGTTTAAGTCCCCTTTTGCTTGACAAACTTTGTAACACCTCAACTCTTTAAATGTACGAAATTCAATTACTGACACCTCTGACCGAGATTCTGCTTTCCAATATCTAGTGGTATTTTATTCTGCTAGCTACGCGCTTGACTTAGGAATAAAATGAGAAGGATTTACAAAAGGCCAATGTACCAATTACAAAAAGACAAACTTTTTAAGCTATTGCATACCTTTTATCGCGGGCTTTGAGCGCGGCGACCGAATCAAGAAATTCCGTAACGTAACGAAAATAAAACCTAACACCCCCCACTCCGCCTACCATGTAATGACGGTTCCCATGACAACGTGATGTTGTCATGGGAACGTAATTTTTGTTTTATGTCATCACGTCATCATCCCAAGTGTAGCGTTGACAAATAGGAAGTATGGAGGTTACAAATGCTATGCAATAGCTTTACCGCGGCAGTCCCCGAGTGCCCCACGTTTCTTTTTTTCTTTCTTTCTTTCAATTATAGTTTGACCAGGAACGCTGTTCCGCGATAAGTTGCGTTTCCACCAGAGATGTGCGAGGATGTGTAGCGAGGGATGTGTTTGTTACGAATACCAATAGCTTACCGCTTCATTTACCTAGCCTCGCTCAGCGCAGCTCCCGTGGAAACGACTTATTGGTGCGAGGTTTTTGTACGTACAAAACAAGCGAGGGATGTGTGCGAGGGATGTGTACGAGGGATATTGAACGCGAGTGAAAAATCGTATCTGAAAAGAGCTCGCTACACATTTTCGCAGCGCTCATCTGCTCACCGTGTTTCACAACGTCGCGGCGCATCCTCGCACCGCTCAGCAGCCTAACATATCTCTGGTGGAAACACTCACATCGTTTCACAGCTTCGTTACACGTCCTAGCACCACTCAGCTACCTCGCACATCTCTGGTGGAAACGTAGCCTTAAGCATAGGGTGGGGCGCCGCGCGCCGTTAGCATTGACGAATGAGCGGCCTGCACTGCCCTCCATCTCGCTACACACTTACCTAAAGCGCTGAACAGCATTCCCGATCAAACTATAGTACCATTGTAACTCCTATTCTATGTAGAATTAAAACCTCTTTTCCTTTCCTCCAGGCATCAAAGCAGGTCTTTACACGCCACCAGCTTCGACCTTTGAGAGTGCTGACGTGAACCCTGACAACGCATGCTATTACCCCGGAGAGAAGTGTCCTCCTAAAGGTCTGCAGAACATCAGCCCCTGTCAGTACAGTAAGTGTCATCATCACCTGCCTTGCCTTCTCCCAACTATGCTGGATTCGGTAAAATTGCGTTTTGGGATTTGCAACTTTCAGCGCTGAGCTGTGCGTTGATAATCCAACAGCACATCATCTTCTACTTACTGTCAACTGCCTAGCCTATTTATAAAGTGAAAACTTCTTGGGCATTTTTGAGATGGGAAAAAGCAATTGAACTTGCGACACCGTTACCGACACCTCATTTTTGTAAACGCGATTGTGCTCTTTGTTTAAATTTCGTTACGGATCAATGTTCTATGTAAGTATTTTTACTTTGAAGGTTGATTGTGCTCTTTATTTAGATAAGGTTACGGACCAATGTTCTATACTATTAGTATTTTTCTTCCACCAAGGCGATCTTGTTCAAGTTTTCACTTCTGTCAACAGTGGCACTCCCGTAGAGCCACTGTTTTTTTTTTGTCCGCGGTGGGCTAGCTGTTGGACTGCATCTCACCTGATGGTAAGTGATGATCAGGCTGAAGGTGGAAGCGAGCTTCACCCGGAATCCTCAACCACGGAACTGGCTATCTTACCTCTAATTTCCGAAACTCAACAATGCTGTTAACATTATTGTTATGGTGACAGACTTAGATAAGATGGTGGTAGCTAGCCAGACGGACTTAGAACAAGCCCTACCACCAACCAAACCGAGCAGATCATTTTGCCCTCACTGTGAATCAAACCTGGGACTTCTGTGTCTGAGACAGGTGGTCTAGACCACAGAAAAAGACAAGCGGCCTTTGCTCAACTATGTTGGGGTCAGCTTCCAATCTAACCAGATGCAAATGAATATCAGTATGTTACATGGAGCGACTGCCTATCTGATCTCCACACACAACCCAGTTACTGGCAACAAGTTATGATATCTCTTGGTAAAATTGGTTGTCGGCCTTTCGTGCTTTGTAGTACCTACCAAAATATATGTAGCGAATAGAAAATTGTGAAATTCAAAATATTTTATTTCACATAAACCTACATGGGCACTTATGAAACGTCAGAAGCTAGGTGCACGGTTCCAATTGATCGTTTCCTATGGAGAAGAGCCGGCAAGAAACTCCACGGTTATTCTTTTAAAAATAATTGGCTTTTACAATACTTTCAAATAACAGTGTTACTAGGTACTCGTATGGGAGGACAGTGTAGGTCTTTCAATAAGTACCAAGTACTTAACAAAATAGAAAATAGTCAACAGGTCTACAGTCCACTAAGCCTACAGCGTTCTCACATTCACAAAATAGAAAAGAATCTATACAAAAGATAAATAAATTTTAAGGGATAAAAATAAAAACATATTTTTAACCGACTTCCAAAAGGAGGAGGTTCTCAATTCGACTGTATGTTTTTTTTTTTGTATGTTTCTTACGCGATTACTCCGCCAATTATGAATTAATTTTGATGATTCTTTTTTTGTTTGGTAGGTAATACTTCAGAGGTGGTCCCATATAAATTTTATTAACTTTGCTTGGGTAGTTTTTGAGTTAGCTTCAATAATAGCAGTGATATTCGAATTTGTGTGGGGTAGGTACCCCAACTAAAAAGTGAAAAATAAAAACTTTTTAGAAAAAAAAACAACTGACTTCAAAAAAAAAACAATACAAAGTGAAAAATAACTTTAATTTCGGAAGTCGGTGACAAAGAACGAAAACTGAAAATCAAAGACACCGACTTCCGAAATTAAAGTTATTTTTCACTTTGTAGTGTTTTTTTTTTTGAAGTCGGTTGTTTTTTTTTCTAAAAAGTTTTAATAAAACGCAATTACATGATTGCAAAAGAAAAGAAAGAAAGAAAGAAAATACATTTATTTAGCACAGACCAAAAAAGCACACAATATTATTAACAGCAGATATTAATAAAAAAAATAAAAAAAAATAATCAAATAAAAAGTGCTAAGTGCGATGTAACAAATGCAAGTGCAATGCTAAGTGTGATGTAGCAAGTTATGATGATACATGCTAAATGCTTATAATTAGAGGCTTTGGAATGACGTAAATCAAAAGTTAGTTATTCGATAATCTATTGTTTAACTACTTTGCAAGCTAAGTAAAAAAGTGTAAAATATTATTTGCAAGGTCCGGGTGATACTGTTTATTTTAGATACTTTCCGCGTCTGACACAACCAAATATGTAGTAGATTATTATACGAAGGGCTAAAATAACCCATTGTAACGAGGTCGTTTTACTTCAGCGAGGGAGTAAAAGGAAACCGAGTTATAATGGATCTTAGCGCCGTGTGTTACACTCTACTTTTCACTACGATTGCGAGAAAATAAAATAATCCAATACAATATTAAATAATTTATTTTATTAAATGTACAATTTGTACAATTCTGGATATACTGGTAACTTAATTTCAGTCCTCTGTGAAGATGTTCTCGCTAGATGATGAATGATGACA
The DNA here is from genome assembly GCA_963680765.1 of Agrochola lychnidis. Classification (NCBI taxonomy): domain Eukaryota; kingdom Metazoa; phylum Arthropoda; class Insecta; order Lepidoptera; family Noctuidae; genus Agrochola; species Agrochola lychnidis. Next base: position 2,601,956 of record OY796876.1, read on the forward strand.
TTTTCACTGTTGTAAATTATATTACGGTCACCAATTCTATTTGTAATTAGAGAAAAATTCTAAAGATTTCGCGCCAATGCCTTTTTTATTTCTTCTGTAGCCGCAACGCAATGCACGCATTCTACCGAAGAGATAGCCGCAATAGTTCCATTTTCAAAAATAAAATGTTCTTTTTTTTTGTGAACCAGTAATAAGTCGAGCCATATTCATGATTATTCTACATAACAATAAAGACTTTTTCGTTTTTCAAGGCTCATTGGAACAGACAAAAATTAAAAAGAAATTACTTTTTCCCCTAGAGCAAGAAATGCTATTTTTTCCCCGCTCTGGTACTCTACAATGACGGCCTTTTTGAGCAAGAGAAGTGAAAATATATTTTGTAAGTCGCCTTTCATTCAACCTCACAACATGACCAAACCATCTTTTTTCTTTTTAGGGTTCCGTATCAAAATGATAAAAAAGGAACCCTTAGGCGATTCGCACACTGCCCCGCATCACGCAGCGTGGTGCGGGGCGGCCATACAAAATGAACGCGCGTGGATGCATTTTCGGTGTGTTGGACTGTGCGTGTTTTCTATACAAACGGATATACTTACAAGCAACGCAGTCACGCAACATGCAGCGTGGTGCGTGGCAGTGTGCCAATCGCCTTATGGTGCGACTCAGTCTGTCAATCCGTCTGTCACAGCTGGATATCTCAAGAACTACTAATGCTATCAACTTGAAATTTTGAATAGTTTTAGATGACATTTGCTCAACTATTTTGCAAATAAGAAAGAAGAAAAAATATTTTTTCTTTTTGCAACAGGGACTGAACGGGGTCTTAAAAATTCGAAGTGGGGCTACTAGGGCATGTGGGGTATCATTGAAAGAGCGCTATTTGCACATTTTCAAATTTTTTTTTTTTTAGGCCGCATGGTTTTCGACTTTTGACTAAAATTTTTAAAAAATACCGTTCCCCTCCCCATATCTCCGAAGTTTGCATAGAAAAAAATCTGAAATTATTCTTTGTGATAGAAGTTTATGTAAAGATTACAGGAAAAATAAAAAGATGCCTCTAAATAGGACACTTTTTCAGAAATCATCGACAAAAATTACATTAGTTCCACTATCGGTCAAGAGATGGCGCTGACCTAAACCTGCAATATTCTACACCACAGTTTTAAAATTCTCTGACGAATATAGGCCTCGCCGATGAATTATGATGGTACGGAACGGTCGCTCTTGATCGGTTTTTGTCACTACATCTTCTTTTAAACCGCACCATTGTCTTATCACATCATTCTTACCTAAATATTTATCCTTTTTGTTACAGACGCCCCAGTATATCTCTCCTTCCCTCACTTCTACGACGCCGACCCAAATCTTCTGAAGCCCTTCGACGGTCTGAAGCCGAACAAGAAGAAGCATGAAACCTACTTCATGATACAACCGGTAAGAAATAATAACACGACTGTAATACTGAAGGGCTATTTATTACCAAGTTAGATGTGTTTCACTGAATTATTTTTCATGAAATCACGACAATTAAGACGCAGATACATGACAGTGACCTTGAATGGTTAGCTTGCGTGTTCTGTACTGAGCTCACGCAACGCGTCATACGTCCAGCCAGTAATAGGACTCGCCCATCAAGGAGCGCTGTCCCAAATTAGACGCATTATTAACGTAAAACAAAAGGTATTTTAATAAAACACGTATACTAAAAGATCAATAATTTAATTATCTTTAAAATGGTGAAGTTTTCAGAAAATACGCTTGGTGGATTTTGCGTCATTCTCAGTTTTCTATCCGCGTTAGACATAACTTTACAAATTAATTTCACTATGTAATATAAACATAATCAAAAATATGCCTATATTAAAATATTAAAAAAATGCTCTAATTTAACATATATTTTTTCCAAATCACTAACACTACTCGTTTAGACGTCATCTTCAGTATAAAATCATTAAAAGTTAGCTATCGTCCCCTTAGGCCTTAAGCACAAATCTAACAAAAACATCGCAACAAAGAGGCCATTTGTGTATGCAAACACGATATTTTGTATGAAAGCAAATGTTTATGTGTATGGCGTTTTGTGTAATGTTTCGAAAAAACACGCGCAGTAGACTTGGCTTTAGAGAGATGTATTCTAATGCAGCAGAAACAGACGCGCAGTGGAAGCGAACTGGGCCCATAACCTAATGTAATAAAACAGAAAGATAAAACTTTATATCTCTCTGTTTATACTTATTAACTAGTAAATTAAACATTTACAACAGGAGAACAATTGAAAGAATGACTAGGCGGAAAATTTAACAGCTGACAGATAGTGTGATCATTGAAAAACACACAATTATAGGGGGCGCGCGAATCGTTCAAGAATAACGAGTTTAGGTTTATGTTCATATTCCAATAATTATAATTCTGTAACTTTATGTTTTTTATGATCGCGAATCATATTTTAATCAAGATACAACCTGACACTGACCTGCAAATTGCGAATTTTGCGGGCTACCTTTGCGGGTCCACTTTAAGACCCAGATATATGCCAGTGACCTTAAGTGGTTAGCTTGCATGTTCTGTACTGAGCTCACGCAACGCGTCGTACGTCCAGCCAGTAATAGGACTCGCCCATCAAGGAGCGCTGACTCAAAATTAGACGCATTATTAATTAATTATACTTAAAACAAAAGGTATTTTAATAAAACACGTATCATTAATTAAATAATGTTTAAAATGGTGAAGGTTTCAGAAAAATGCGCTTGATAGATTTTGCGTGATTCTCAGTTTTTTATCCGCGTTAGACATAACTTTACAAATTTATTTCACTATGTAATATAAAAAATCTGCTCAACAACGTAAATAACGCAATGAATGTTGTTGAACTGTCAAAATGAAACAAATTAGGCATACTTAATTGTTTACGAAATTAAGTTACGCAATTAGGGTACTGCACTGCGCCCGCGTACTGGATCCCACTCCTTCTCACAGATAGGAGACCTGTATCCCAGCAGTGGGAACATTAGTGGCTGATTACACTTCTATGTTCTAAACAATGTTCGTTTTTATTTTCTAGAAAATTGGAGTACCTCTAGAAGGCTTCGTGAGGGTGCAACTGAACCTGAAGGTAGACCGCGCACCGAACATTCCGATCAACAATATCAACAACTTTCCTGACACCATCTTCCCTGTTATGTGGATTGAAGAAGTAAGTACCTAATCCTAACTAATACCTTATTCTACCCCCCGACCCTTGCTCAATAACGAGGTGCCAGCAGTTATTGCAGCTGAGCACGTAGCTTTAAATTCCCCGACTAATAATCACGATCAAAACTTTGATCCAGCCCGTCCCATCCTTGATGTCCTCCCTCCGGTTGCCGCCCTAAGCCGAGGTTCGTACCCCACAGGGGGTGCCCTTAGGGAGCGTTCACCTGGTTTTAATTAGCATTTTTCAATAACCCCTGGCTGGAGGTTTTAAGTGTAGTAGCTTAAGGCACCCGCAGGAAAGCCCGGTTAAGTAGTCATGATCTTAGAGGTCAACTACGAGATGCCCTACCTAAAAAAAAACCTATTATATTAAATGTGAAAGTATGTTTGTATTTATTTGCGAGTATCAAAAAATATCGCATAAATGGCCGTATTTTTTATTGCGTTGATTTAGAAGCTTGATTTTTTTTAAACTTTAAGGGACTTTAGAGTTACGTATTTGATATTTTCAACTTGATACGTCGACGTATTCCTGAGAAAAAGGATCTTGACAGATTAACAGACGGATAACGAAGTGATACCTACTATAAGGGTTAAGTTTTTTTTCTTTTTGAGGTATGGAACGCTAAAAACATCCTCCTTTAACTAAAGGTTCTAATTATAGCTGATCAGGTCCTATTTGGTAAAGCTGTTCTTGGCAAGTCGCCGGGAAAATGGTCATTCGAACAAACGCTATTTAAATCTTTTATGGGGAAAACGCACGTCGACATATTGACTGATTACTTGGACATCCATTTAACGCATACGGCACATCGCTTTCATTTTACTTTCTCGCGAATCAACACATTTCATAGAAACTAGGACTCTCTTAGAAAATGCTTATTTTAGTAACCACTGTATTTTGTTTTTCAACTTTCCCCAGTGTTAGGCCGTTTCCTCACTGGTCAGTACGGTTTGACCAATGAGGAAAAATGAAAGCAGTGCGATATCTTTTCAGTATACCGAGCATACTATACCGAAACGATACCGCACTGCTTTAATTTTTCCTCATTGGTCAGTAAGCAGCAGTGCAGTATAGTATGCTCTATATACCGAAACGATACCGCACTGCTTTCATTTCCGAACCTGACATTATGTTTTCGGTATAATTTGTGCAGTACCTAACGATTAATTCATTGAAATATAGACGCTCGGTAAGCTTTCGGTACTGAGTATACCGAGCATGCTATAAAACGTGTGACGTGAGCGGGTACCGCACTGGATGTGGGCGGCAGGGGAGGCACACTGCACTGTCATCAATTTCCATAGACGACAGCGACATCTGATGTTTGGTGGGATAAAACAACTTGGCAGCCATCTTATCTTGTTTGTCAAATTGTCAAAAAAATGTCATCGTCTCCATTGTCAACTCCAGCTTTCCCGGCGTTGATACGCTTCCCGAATTATTTCAGTTATTTCCTGAGTTATCATTCTCAGTTTGTTACTTTTGTCTTTGATACTGAAGCAATAGTGCTTTCTAAATATGAGAAAAGCACTAGGACAACAAGTTGAGTGAGATGTCTGTAAATTAAATAAGAATAAATTTATAGTATATTAGAACCTTAGTCCTCCCACCAAACTCAAGGTGGCAGCACTTTCCGTACATGCAAATTTTACTACAGAGTTGTTACTCTTTCCCTATATATATATGTAGTTACTTTACTCTTTGTAAGACGCGGTAAACCCAAACGATCCCGCCCCGCTTCCGCGTATACCGAGCTAATCAGGAAACGCTCATTGAAATATAGAGGCGCTCGGTAAGCTTTCGGTACCGAGTATACCGCGGATGCTAATCAGTGAGGAAAGGGCCTTCGGTCTTAATTTTTTAAGATGTGGTTATATTTAAAGGTGTGGTACGTATATACCATCAAACCGAACACCTTTCTTCATGGAACCAACATCGTAATCGCGATAAAATTAGCAACTGTCTCATACAAAACTCCAATACCCTAACGGTTGATTTTGGACTTTGGAATGACAACTCCGAAGTCTGCCAAACACAAAGTCATTTACCATTTTTTCCTTTTGTTTCCAGGGAATCCACGAGCTCACAACACCAATCTGGCGATGGATCTACCTCGCCACCACTGTGGGACCCGTCATAGCACCACTTTTATCCTACTCCATGATATTAACCGGCTTTCTGACTCTCGCGTACGTCTTTATAAAAGCATACAAGAGCGTAGTCATCGGACAACATTCCCTCGAAATTGTTGAGCTTGGAAGGCAGACTCTTCGAAGACGCTCGACTCTGATTATAAATGGCACGCATAAAATTATGCCAAATCGAGAATCAGCCTATATACCACTAAATCAATGTGGGGATAGAGTGCAAGAATTAAGTTATGTAAAAACTGATTGTAGTTTAGAGTTTAAAAATGTTCTAAGGAGTGATTTCGTTAAGTCTAGTTTTAGTGACGCTGAAAGGGAATCTTTGATCAGGTCTGACAATAGTTTTATTTTGTCAGAACATAGGTTTAATCAGGAATAGAGGGTGTAGGCATGTTTAGGTTTTATTTACCGTCCCCCTCTGCTTTTCCAGTGGGTCTGTGATTTCACTTTTCCTTTGTCAGAGTCGTGAAAACTTGAAAGTGCTGAATTACAGCTCATTAATAGCTGAGCGTATGTTTTTGATAAAACATAATTTTAAGGAAAAATATTGACGTTCGAACAAAAATATTTCTAAGTTATTTAACCTACTGTATTGATTACTCAGTAGAAATACGTAAAAAACCACGTATACGTAAATTATTAACATAACAATTAAAAAATCTATTTATAAAATTATGCACTAATTCCAAAAGAATCTCAACTTCATTGTTGTCAAAATGTCAACGGACCTTGTGAAATCAACTCTGACAAATCCAAAGTGACTGACAAAAGCAAAGTGTTGACAATAAAATATTGTTTATCAGGGTATTAAATACATTATTTTTTTAAACGCTTTTGGGGGACGGCTTGACCACAAACTGACAAAAGTACAGTCACCAAAATAGATCATCATTTTGAAATCATGTTTAACTGTCTGACAGTGCCGCTGTCATCTTTGCCCGTAACACGAACATCAAGTAATTTTAGAATTATTAGAGCTCTGCTTTGTCTCTGGGAAAGCATCGTTTCTGCGATTCCTCCGGTATTACAGCTTTAGGCGGCGGTGATTAGTCATCATTAGGTGAGCCACCTGCTTGATTTTCACACGGTAAAAAACTGTACCTTGTCAGTTTTGTGGTTCATAGGGTATTTTAATTTTATATAGGGTTGTGTCGACGACTGATTGTAAAGGATTCCGATTTTAACGGAGTTCGCTTAGCTTTTAAAGGAGTATTTGCTCATTTATTGTTTTCTGTCTATAATGGAGCTAAGATATTGATCCGGTGTTCTAAATAGGTAACCTAAACTTTTGGTCTAACTTAATCATTGTTGACAAAATCACTAACTTTTTTTGCAACCGCTACTTTGACGTCGTCCTATGGGCTAAATAGCATAATAAATAGGCCTCTAATCTGCCTTTTAGCCGATTAGTCTATAAGTGGAAAGGGAATATTCTGACATCTGACAAAACTAAAGTCAACTTTACCATTGTCAGAAAAAATCTTAGTTATACATTACAGACAGAAAACTAAACTTAGAAGTATTGGCCAAAATACCTTAAAAATTTGCCTTGATAAAACTCTAAAGATAATTAAATAAAAATAATATAATTCTTCTTATACTTGCCAATATAATTGGTCTAAAAAACCGGGACGGCCGGTTTTAAAAAGATTTCGGGTTGGAATAAAAATGGCTCGAAATATGGGAAACGGGCCTGTATTATAAAACATTCCAAACTTGTAATCAAAAGACATTCCTTCCTAAGAAAATGTGCTCAAATAATGTACCTACTTATTTAATTAAAAAATATGTCATATATTATGTTAACTCTTCTAAACGCCGGACTCTTAAACATCTTTGTGAGAGAGAAGGGACTTAAAATTCAGAGGCGTTTAAGAATTCGGACGTTAAAATTGAGAATTTCGTATTTTTCCTTCCTAGTAAATTTTCTTGTATGTCAAACAGATTATAAAATTCCGAAAATAATTTTATTGTATTTATAAGAGTGAACAAAATGTTTGAACAATCGTATTTTGTTGAAATTCAAATGAGATTAAAAGATATATTACTCTATGCTATGATTAGGTCTATCTATGGAGTCTATGCACCGAGCGATTACAGTTCATTCACAGTTATTTTACATCTGACAGCAGCAACGCAAAAGCAACACTATCTTAAAGAGAATAAATATCACTATGATTTTGACAGACTTGTCAGTTGCAACCACAAACATAGACTATGGACTGAGCGTTCCGTATTCAATTGTGCAGTGAATACAAACTGAAAAGTGCGAGCGAGACAAAGCTTGCGCACAGTCGCTTTGTCTTTTTCTAGAGAGTGGTAAATTTTGTACCTAAAGCTAACGCTCAGTGCAATGCTATGTCTATGGCAGCATCCCAACAGCAACCTTCTGAAAACAAGAACAAAAGTCACTGTGATTCGACAGACTTGTCAGTGGCTGCAACCCAACAGCAACCTTGTTGTAAAGAGAATAAAGATCACGGTGATTTAAAATCAGAGGAACAACGCTACAAGGTTATTTTGGCGCGCGGCAAAATTTGAAACTAACGGCGCCATCTTGTTTTCTAACAGCGCCACTTGTAGCACAGATAACTGTGAAAGGACTGTACCATCGCGGAAAGCCATAACTAACCACCGTAAGGACTATTCTCGCTTGCAGCGCTCGGTCGCTATAGAACCGGGGCGGTAACAGATGTAGCCATTGTGTGCACGGGATTTTATTTTCAATTGGTTAGTTATGGGCTTCTACGATGGTAAAATACTGCTGAAGAGTCATGGCCGGTTCGAACTTTCCGCAGAAGGCTGTGCGATATCATTTTATACAGTCCGGCCTTCGAGACAATGCATTTCTGACAGCTGTCAGTTGGACAATTTCTAGTAGTAATAAGGATCAAATTCCCAAAGCACATATTCGTTACAACTGGCAGTTCGGATCGGAGAGCTATGTTCAAACTGTCCATGATTCATCGGTCGTATTGTAGTCAACAAAGCAAAATGGCTGAATTTAACCAAACATCAACTATTTAGTCGATTAACGAAAAAATCGACTATTTAGTATATTCCAACCAAACTATAAATTAGACTTTAGTGAAGCTTTAATATAGAAAGACTCTTTTTTATTAATCGTTAAAATTATTATTTTTTTATTATAAAAAGGAAAATCGGTTCTATAAATATTTTTATACGAATTTTAGATAGTAATTGTAAATAATAGTTAAGGACTTTTGTATCTAAATATATTGTTTAATAAAAATATTATAAAGTTTACATTTTGTATTTTATTTATTTTACCCTTGTTTTACTGTGCCTTTGCGTCAACAGTATTGTTATGTGTAGTATTGTTATGATATCGGTATGTGACAAGATGTAACAAACAGCTTATTGCCATGCGGCATGCCACAATAGCCTTGAATAGTCGCGTTGCGCCAGCAAAAGCTTCTATGCCTGGTCAGCCTGTTATCAAAAGGATAAGCATAGCCTCCCTGGATTGCCTGCAACCCGATGTCGAGGTCCACCAGTTCTCCGCTTGCGTGTAGGTGAACCTGCGTTATTGGTTGAAGGGGATGGCAAAAGGGTACGTATTACAATACCGAAATTTAAAAGACCGTATTTTAAAATACCTATGGATAAAATCCCGAAAAATTGAACGCCGAATTATTGTTTGGTCGAAAGTTTTAAATCCCGAAAGTTAATTTGCCCGTAAGCTTAAAATCCCGAAGTTTAAAATCCCTAAGATCCATAACCCATATTACATTAAAGTTGCTTCTGCATCGTCTCCGGCGCTGCGGGAAGTACAACCCCTTCGCCCTTACGTAACAAAGGATAGGCACCCATGCTCACCTCCGCAGCTTCGACTTGCTGATCGCAGCCTCAACCGCTACGGCTCGCACGGGTGCCATGCTTTATTACAGCGGGCGGGGGTTGCTCTCCCTCCGCACCTCCGGTTTTTATATACACTCTAGTGTAGGAGTCAAAAGACTACATAAAGTCGTTGTGCCCCGATTCGGTTTTGGAACAGATTCAACCTACCGGTGTATAATTATGTTGTCGCCATATCATAGAATTTTTTAAGAATTTATTTCGTTTATTCGGGATTTCGTCCATTCGGGGTTTCATCCTTTCGGGCATTTGGACATCAGTATTTTATGTTTCGATATAACGGCTATCGACATTTAAAACTTTCGGTATTTTGAATTTCGTTGTTTTGGACGTCGGTATTTCGGTCATAGTTATTATGAAATTTCGGGATTTTAATACGTACCCTGGCAATAACTTACATCGCCGCGCGATTCCAAAAGTGTACGGGGCCCTTGTGAGGTCGGGGGTCAGGACCCCCGACCTCACAAGGGCCCGCTTGCACTCAAAAGCGTTTTTTCTTCTATTTTTAGGTACTCTCAAATATAAGTTCCGTCAACATTTCTAAAATATTAATGAAATATTAATCGGGCACAGGATAAGATTTTTAAACTTTTATTTTATTTTTATTTTAGTTTTCTTTCTCAGTTAATGGTGCCGATTCCCTTGTTCACAAACTAAACTAAATTTAAGTTCAGTGCATCTTTTTCTTTCTATTCAGCCCTTGACGTAAATTGACGTAATTTTAGTCGGCAAGTTTTTAATCACGTCTAAAGTTGTATGGAGAGTGACAGGCGATGATTAATTTGACAGGACTAAACTAAAATGTATCTTCTGTCCTTTTCTTAATGAAATAGAAAGAAAAAGATGCACTGAACTTAAATTTAGTTTAGTTTGTGAACAAAGGAATCGGCACCAATATCTAATTAACAATAGATTCTGACCAGTTGACAAAAAAGCAAAGAATTTGCAGAAGACATTATTAATGCTTAAAAGCTCAAACACACACTAAAATTTTATTGAGCTCAAATCAGAATTTTTTCATCAAAGGAATCAGCAGAATTGACTATCTCTTTACAAAATCCGATCAGTTAAAAGAAACTTTTCCAAATGTTGAAGTCGCTACAAGAATATTCCTTAACTTGATTGTAGTGGAGAGCCTCAGATCAGACAAACTTGTCTGATCTGAGTGGAGAGCGCTCATTTTCACAACTAAAGAGAATACAAAATTAATTATGAACGACATTTGTTACAAGAACGACTAACTAATTTGTCAATTATGTACTTAAAAAGTGATATCCTTAAAAAAAAATTGACTTATTATGTAATTTAATAGAAGATTTTTTAGAACAGAAATCCCGAAAGAAACCATTATCTCAAACCTGCAACATTTTATTTATAATATTTGATTTGTACCAATTACCCATAGTAAATATAAAATCATAACAGAGAAATGTTTTTTTTGTCATTGACTTTTTTTTTACTTTCCAAGGGGGCCCCAAAATTCTTGTGAGCTCAGGGGCCCCGGCTTGCATTAAGACGGCCTTGACTGTACATAGCCAGTTTGCGTCATGTTGTCAACATGAATGATGCCAACAGCACTACATCGTTCTGTGTTGCCAGCTAAAAGAATCAAGTCACTACAACATACCTTCTTTTTAAATAAAACACAAAAATTCAGCCTAAAAATTATTTTATTGACTAGCAAAAATTATGCTGTACCGTAAAGTATAACATGGAAGTTATTCTTAACTCTAAACAAGCGCGTATAACTATTGTATACTAGGTCTGGACTTGACTTCAAATTGTTTCCGTTCTTGGAATAAGTGGGGTACTTGCCCACTGGCGGGCAAAGTGTGGTGGGGCAAAAGGACGCTTTGATTTGAGAAATGATTGATTCATGAATTGACCAGTTTAAACTGTACAAAGATCTTTTGGCGCGTGGGCAAAATCGGAACTAAAGCCGCCATCTTGTTTTTTCAATACATTTCATAAACAATTTCACATAATGTTCACCAACAGCGCCACCCTGTGAATGTCATTCAAACGCCAAAAGATCCTTGAGGTTATAAATTTTGTGTCGATTTGTAAAAATCTATACTCCGTTTGAAATAAGATTAGACATTTAAACAAACCTTTTTTACAGTCTGTTCAACCGATTTTGGCTTCTATACCGTAGGCATAAGGATGGCATTAAAAGCAAAAAAAGTGGTTACAAACCAACAGTTTACTGCAGCTATCATTAGTCATGCCACCAACGCAATAGAAGTAAAATCGGTTGAACGGACTGTAAAAAAGGTTTAGTTAAATGTCTAATCTTATTTCAAACGGAGTATAGTTGTTTTGTTTATTGAATATTGTGCAGTTATTCGGCTTATTTACATGTAATTGAATTTAGTAGATGTTTTAAAAGTTCTTAGCACTAGAATACTGAAAAAGGGTGCCTGTACTGTCCAATATGCGAAAATTAATTATAAATTGAAATGATAATAGCTTATCCTGTCAATTTTTTAACGAGAAAATTATTGAATAACTTTTTTTTACTATTATGCGGTAACATAATACATCCACATCTTTTTCTGTAATAACCTTTCGTATTAAACAACAATCAAAGCGTCCACTTTTCAAAAACAAACACGGCCTTTTCTGGCCTACAATCGGCTTTACATTGGCCTCAACTCGGCCACATGTTGGCCTACTTCGGCCATCTTTGGCCTAACCTTGGCCTACAGGCCTTACAATGACCTACAGGCCTCTTTAACGCTAATTACTGGCGATTATTCCAAGTCACAGTTCCGTTATATTTAAAAATACATTATTATCACTACGCGATGTATAAGTATAATGTATAATATGTACTAATACATAATTATAATAATAATAATATTATCATAAAAAAATCTTATTTTTTTTAACTTCACCATTCCTTTTACGTATATCCGTTTCCTCGTATAACAGGTTAATCACTGTCTCTTTTTTAATTGGAAAACTGGAGTTAAGGAAATATTTAATCGAAAAATACATATTTAGTTCGAATTAAAAGCAAGCAAATATATTTGAAAAAAAAGAAAAAAAAAAAACAATAAAGCCAAAAAAAAGAATTGAGTAATGAACATAAGAAATCCTTTATCAATTTTGCGTACTTTTATGATTTATTAACATTTTTTTTTTTTTTTAAACAAGTGTTATTAAATTTATATTCAAAGAATTGACATGTTTCATCAACGAAAAAACTGGATAATTATTCATTTATTTTGCTTTGAAAAAAATTTGCATTTTGCAACTTTGTAGTTTATTTTTTTTTTTTTTTTCTATGATAAAATTGTCAGTTTGATGCAATTTTTATCAATCATGTAGAAATTCCCACATTAATTTGTGTAAAAAATATATTAATGATTCCATTAACTCCAGCTTATGAATCCATTCTTAAGATCAAAAAATATCGTATTCATACTACGATTTTTAACTTAATATTTAAACATTTATTTTTAGATAATACTAGTGAGATGCTAAGATTTATTAATAAGGAAGACATTTGTGTGTTACAAGATTTGTATAGTAGAATAATAATTTAAGAGTATCAAATGCATTATGGCATTTTTACCCTAACTAGTAATTTCATGACCTCAAACGGTACACATGAAATCTAAATTGATTATTCGATTATCGATTCAGAAATGAATATCGAATCGATACCGATTTTACTGTATAAATTGACAATAGGTATGATGACAAAATTTTGTTGTCCCTTGGGTAGATTATTACAAAATAATGGACACGTATTTTTTCTATTTTTACATAATCAAAAGATTACGGCGATACATTGAGTTAAAATGTGCCGTGACGTCACGAATATGTAGATTTTATACTTACTTGTGACGTACCGACCCCCACTCCCCAACTTTAATGCGTTTTATCTAAGTCATTTTTTATTATTATGATAAAGCAAAAAGTACGTGTCTAATATTTTTTTATTATCTAACTCACGGACTAAATACGGCTAAGACGGATAAAAAAACCCAAAGGCTGAGAAAAATAAAATTAGAATAAGTTTTTTTATTTGTGAATTGTTCAATTATTACCAAGCGCCTCAGTAGTACCATCTAAAAATCAAAATTGGAAGTCCATTTTAAAAAACATTGCTTAAAACAAATATCATTATTGTATTCCTTACGATATTTTTTAATCTACAACCATTAACTTTTCCCGCCATCGCTTTTTTTTACATCTAAATAGAGATGTGAAACGAATAATCGACTAAAGTATTTAGTTTAACTAACTAATAATACAGGCAACTTACTAAATAATACAAACTTGGCAAAAAGAGAAGAAACTATTGCTAATTTAGTGACCTGATTTTCTAAGCGAGATATGTAATTTTTTTAAAGTGAAAACTTTTTTAGGCGCGTTTGGCATTTTTGAGATGGGACTAAACCATTGATTTCGCGACACCATGACGACACTTCATTTTTGTAAACGCGATTGTGCTCTTTATGTATATTAAATTAAGTATTTTTACTTTAAATGTTTTGTAAACGCGATTATGCTATTTATTTATATTACGTTACGGATCAATGTTCGTTTCAAGTATTTTTACTTTAAAAGGTTCGGAAGTTTTTTTTTTTTTGTAAACGCATTTGTGCTCTTTATTTAGATAAAGTAACAAACTAATGATCTATACAAGTATTTTTCTTCCACCAAGGCGATCTTGTTCAAGTTTTCACTTCTGTCGGCACTCCCGGAGTGCCACCACTTTTTTTATGGCATATAAGCAGTCGGTTCACACACTTTCAATCACAGTCTGAGTTTTGCAAGATATTGCTAATCCATTGCTTCATTATTTTCAAAAAAGTCACTCATCAAAGTAAATAACGCAATGAATGTTGTTGAACTGTCAAAATGAAGGCCATTGCTACTGTTCAACGCCGCTTAAGGACGTCTGCAATACCAGAGACATCGCAGATGCATTGAAATCACAAAGAAAAGGCTGAAATGCTCTTGTTTTCTAAAAGAAATAGTCTTTAAAATAACCTCTCTGGTAGTTTTTAATAGCCCTGCATACATTTTTGCTGTCAGCATGATTTAAATTAAGAAAAACATAGATCCGATTCTAGTCTTTTTTTGCCAAGCTGTTAATTAAGTCTTTAGTGATGTGACTAACCAACAAAATTTTTAATCGATTATTCGATTAACATTCTTTGACTAAATTTTAAGTGTCAATTACGATTTTAATACTTTTTTCGCGTATACAATTTTGGATTGAACGTTTAAGTTTTTCGAAGTATACTATATTTAAAGGAAATCGTATAATTTACAATCGTATATTCGTTTTTTTTTTTTTTCAATACTTACAAGCTAGTTTGGTTGGTGTGGAGTTACCGATATTGTTGAGCTAAAAATTCTGTGTTTTTTACAGAAAAAATATATTGAAATCACATTAGAAATACGTTCATAAAAAATAATGGTCATTTTATACTTAGAATCTAACTTAAAAATAAAATATAGGAAACAGTTTATATTTCTTAATAATTAGCTGCTTTTTATACAAATTAAACGACATAATATTTTCAACTGACTTATCCTATACTGTGCTTATTTTTCTGCGATTTTTGCCATAAAAAACATAATATGTATAATTTTTTTTTTTTTAAATATCTGTTCTCCACACCAACCATAGAGAAACTTATTACTAATATGGCTGTGTAAGTAAATTAAAGGAAATTAACAATGAGTATATTTCAAAACTAATTACTTTTTTATAAATAAATACATGCAATATATCAGTGGACGGTTTTATACTAGTGTTTGAATGTAGAAAATATTTTTAGCATCTATTTCTTGCGTCAGTCGGTCAAATGGGGAGAAGAAATTAAAAAAGTGTTTAATTCACAACCGGCTTGTAAAATTGACAAAACGCTAAAGAAAATGGCCTCTTTGAGGGCTTTTCGTCTATTTAAAGATTTTTTTTTACACTAGTGTCATTACAAAAGCGAAGTTACAGTCATAAATCTTTATGTCAATAACAATAACAGTTATGCACAACACTAGCACTGCTTCATAAAGGCGGGTTCTACATCTGCGCACGCGCACGCACAGTGCGGTTCGCGTGTTTTTTTTTTAGGTATGGCATCTCGTAGTTGACCTCTGAGATCATGATTACTTAACCGGGCTTTCATGTGGGTGCCTTAAGCTACTACACTTAAAACCTCCAGCCAGGGGTTATTCAACTATGCTAATTAAAACTAGGTGAACGCTCGCTAAGGGCACCCCCTGTGGGATACGAACCTCGGCTTAGGGCGTCAACCGGAGGGAGGACATCAAGGATGGGACGGGCTGGATCAAAGTTTTGATCATGATTATTAGTCGGGGAATTTAAAGCTACGTGCTCAGCTGCAACAACTGCTGGCACCTCGTTATCGAACAAGGGCGGTTCGCGTGTATCTTAAGAACATACTATGAACACCTTCACTTCACGATTCGTGCGCGAATCATTCGTATTCCCAACATACGCGCGCGTGCATTATGTGACGCGTCCATAGCAATTCGTGGCGCCTAACGTGCACGGGTACATCCGCCTTAAGGTTTGTGCGAGCGAGAGATCCGATAAAAATAATTTATGACTCTAACTTAGCGTTTGTAATGGCTCGAGTATAGTAGCTCGTTTTCGACAAAATCGCTTTTGGAAAAGTTAAAATATTTTACAAAAAAAATGCGATTTTTTTGGGGTGACTAAATGCGAAGGATTATTATTTTACATAAGTTTTTTTTTTATGTGAATAAAAAGCGAGTTTGCCAGAAACGAGTGGTGTTTTTATATGTTGGTCTTTTTACCTATTTATGAATAATCATATATATTCATTAAAGGCTTTGTTCTTCAAGTGTTAAATAATAAAATATGGAAGCACAATTTGATAAAATAATGATATTGTAAAGTTGTTTCCGTTGTTGCTGCGACTAAACTTCAAAATATTGTTATTTTTATCAATAAAAAAGAAACAAACTAAGGTCCACCTTGTTTCCAATTGATTTTATTTTCCAATTGATGTTATTTTCCAATTAAACAAACATCAACTTTATTCATGTGTTAATAAAGTTGATTTTAGACCGACTAGTACTGTTGAAAGTCATACAAAATTTGAAGTTGTAGCGCAAACTGAATCTTATATGTAGGCATTACAGTTGTTTTTCCTAAAACTCGTGTTAGTTTACATGTTTGGCAAATAAATTGTATTGCCTCATATATTGGATGCCACTCGTTTATAGATTTAACCTTTCCAAGGAGTATCGTGTGCCCAGTTACTGCATTGTGCAGGTCAAATAGGCAGTCGCTCCATGTAAAATACTGGTATTCAGCTGCATGCGGTTAGACTGAAAGCCGACCCCAACATAGTGCGTAGTATGAGAATCATAGAAACGGGTTTTTCTAAGGGTTTTGTCGACGGAAGAATAGACAAAATGGATTGGATTTAGAAACGTGTCGCCTCGCTAGAAATGTGAGGTTATTTGGGGGTTCTACAGAGTCTCCAGAATAATTTTCTTTTGCCAGAGACGTATTTTTTTTTTTTTTTAGGTAAGTTTATAAAAATTCTAGTTATTTACGGATGCAAGAGCGAGCTTAAAACTTGGGACACCCCGGCTCGGACAGGTTAGGTTCGAAGAGGATGGCGGGGTCTAGTGAGCGAGCGAAGAGAGCGTACAAGGACCCTATCGAGGCGGCACGTTTCTAAACTTTAACCGACAAAATGACAGATTGTGATTGTTTATCTGTCATTTTGTCTATTCTTCCGTCGACAAAACCCATGTCTATTTTGATCATGATAGGCGTACAGGAAGAGCTTCAAGAGCTGAGATTAGGAGCAAGATAGGTAAAAAGACCACCATTAAAATGTATTCCGTTGGTTTTGTCGATAATATGAATAGTTTTTATAATATTTGAGGTATGGATTACGTATACAGAGTTCTAGGTTTAGATTTTAGGTAGTAACAATGCGGTTTTGTGAAACTTTTAGTAATAGAACTTGCAGGTTTAGTCATGTGCGAACAAACAGCATTCAAAGTAAAAGAATGGGTTAATAATTGATTTAAGCGTAGAGTCTGGCCACCCTAAATCTGCAATGGAATAAATGGGCAACCCCAAAAAGTTTTATATATGGTTTACTTTTACATCAGTCAGTTATGACAGTTTCGGGGTTGTAAGTAGATCTAATGATTTTGATATTTTGCCTTTTGATTTTTGCATAATAGATTATGTGTAATAGACTATGTCATACCTATGCTCTACCTCCATACAATGACAAAACTGTGTCAAATCCACAAATCTAAAGTGATTATTCTTTACCAGAAATAAATTAATATATAAACAAAATAACCTATCAAAAACAAAAAGTCAAAGTATCAAATTCTTTTTTCGTAGGACAGAATGGTGTTGCCGTCTATAGATTTTCAAATTCTACCGTTTTTTTTTACTTATGCAGACTTAGCGTGGCCAAATGAGGTACGAGGAACAGGGTGTAAGGTTCACTCATCCTCCATAGAAATGGGCGCATCTTCCGACCAGACGGGTGTTGTGTCTGGTGAACTACTGTCTGACGTGATGTCGGGTCGTTGTATATTATGCTGCTTGCACGATGCAGGATTTAGCGTAACGTCATTGAGTGCAATAAATCTATTATTTTAAGCGCTAATTGTTATTCATTCTTTATTAATATTCAACAGATAAAGTCAATTTGTTTATTCAATAGATAACTTTTTGTGACTATCTTTAAAATTGACATTTAAACCTTCGCCTGTAAAAAGTAAATAAACCTAAATTTTTTAATCGTATACAAAATTGATATCGTATAGGTTCTTCTTCGTATACTAGTTGTTTGATATCGTATAATAATTTTGCAGAATATTTGTTTTTATTACCTCTTTCCAATTGCAAGTCACATTTGACGTGTCATTTAAAGCAAAAAAAAATTGTACGTAAATATATCGTATACAATAACAGCTAATGTTAGTATTTTTTTATTATTTATTCGAATAAAATAATATGGTTTCAATTCCATCAACTGAAAATAATGTAAACCGTTCGCACATCACTACTGATATTTTTTTTCGTTTTGAATAAAATTACGGTTTATTTTCTTCATTTTAGTCTGGTCACACTGTTACTACCCAAAATCTTTCTATTCTACACTTAAACTTACGGTATACTGTCAATATATTTTATATTATGTCTTTTTTTATATAAATAAATGAATTTCATTGTGACATGGCTTTTGTCATGAAAAGATTTTTAAAATTAATACGTATACATTGAATCGTAACTGGGAATCGACTAACTCGATTTAATTTTTTTCAAATCGATTAAATGCGAGTTTTAAGAACGGGTACTTAACTAGTTTTGTGAGAATCTGTCAACTGTCAAAATTATTTTCCCGCGTATCCTTTACAATAGTTAGCTTTGGCAATGAGGACACATATTGTCTGTTGGTTTCAAAATGTAAATAGTTTATTTATTCAAACTTTATCTTTAATTTAATGCCCATGTCAATGAAATTGACAAAATTCTGTTTCAACTCAACGAAAAATTCTTACTTGCATGTTGCTCTTGCTGGTAGACATTTTACAAAACATGGTAGATACATTTGCATCTTTATCGATTGACATGATTCTACATTTTCATTCAGAATCCAACAGTATTATTAAACAATATTGTTCTTTCTCATGTACCAAAATCTGCAACTTTATCTACCAAGAAATTTTAACTTTACCTACCAACATATTACAACTTTGCCAACCAACAAATTACAACTTGTCCAACCCACAAATTACAACTTGGCCAACCCACAAATTACAACTTGGCCAACCCACAAATTACAACTTGGCCAACCCACAAATTACAACTTGGCCAACCCACAAATTACAACTTGGCCAACCCACAAATTACAACTTGGCCAACCCACAAATTTCCTACAAACTACTCTAGTACCAGTTCCCAAAACGTCACATTACCTTCCTAATGCATGGGCTGCTGTATCGGATAGGTGGTATGTTCCGGCGGGTCGCTTGTCGAGTCCTGCTCGTCTCCAGAAGCGTCGCCTTCTTGGTCTTCATCTTCTGATGATGAGAGGAGACCTGGAAACGATGAAAATTGTTTTAAATTGTAAATTGGTATTATGTTTATTGGTTATTTTATTTATATGTACTTTCCGAATTTATCTTGGACATTACTGACATCTGCGGAGGAAGAACATCGTGAGGACACCTGTACCCTAATTGCGTAACTTATTTTTGAGATAAAACGTACCCTATGTCCTTCTCCAGGATGCCAACTATCTCCTTGCCAAATTTTAACGAAATCTGTTCAGTGGTTTAGCCGTGAAAAGGTAACATACAGACAGACAGAGTTACTTTCGAATTTCAGTGTAACAACATTCATTGCGTTATTTACGTTGTTGAGCAGATCTTTTTTCCAACTTACGAAGCAATGGATTAGCAATCTGTTTCAAATCGAAAAAAAATTGTGATTGTGTTGTATTACGCAATTAGGGTACAGGATTTAAAGGTATTGGTGCCGATTCCCTTGTTCACAAACTAAAATAAATTTAAGTTCAGTGCATCTTTTTCTTTCTATTTCATTAAGAAAAGGACAGAAGATAAATTTTAGTTTAGTCCTGTCAAATTAATCAACGCCTGTCACTCTCCATACAAGTTTAGACATGATTAAAAAGTTGCCGAATAAAATTACGTCAATTTACGTCAAGCGCTGATTAATTTGACAGGACTAAACTAAAATTTATCTTCTGTCCTTTTCTTTATGAAATAGAAAGAAAAAGATGTACTGAACTTAAATTTAGTTTAGTTTGTGAACAAGGGAATCGGCACTAACATCAGTCTGAAATCACCGACCCGTCTTGAGTAAGCGTGGTGATCAATGCTCATTCTTTGAAAACTTTTGATCCGTGGCTGTGTCGTCAGTTTTTATTTATATTTGTTTTTTTGCATTTATTACTCGACTTCTTTGTTTTGTTTACTAGCTTTTGTCCGCGGTTTCGCCCGCGTGGAGATCAGAAATTACCCCATAGAAACGCGCACGCCAGTAAAGCTCCCAGACGGCATGATTTTTTAGCGAAATTACACAAAACCTTAATGAATCATACACCTAAATCTTCCTCATGAATCAATCCGTTCATTGGTGAAAATCGCATGAAAATCCGTTCGGTAGTTTTTGAGTTTATCGCGTTCAAACAGACAGACGCGGCGGGGAGACTTTGTTTTTAGTATATAGTGATTCAAAGCGGCCTGTCATTAAGTATATTCATTATTTAAATAAAACTTAACACAAGAAACATTTTAAAAAAAACGGCCAATTGCTTGTCGAACTATGCACAATGAAGGGTTCCGTAGTTGGGATGAATTTATCCCAAATACAAACTTAACATTGTAGTTGAAATACATGTTCTCCCATACATTCCAACTGCAAATGCAAGTTTGTACGCACAATATTGAAAGATTTACCATGTTATTTTAAGACCATAGATTTCTTATAGGTAGGTTTTCCTGTAATCTATGAGGGAAGAACAATTCTCTGTAATTTTTTTCAAAATTTTAGGCTCAGTAGTTTCGGATATAAGGAGGGAATGTCAATTTTCGTCTATTTTCTTAAATATTTTTAAATTTATTTATTTTAAAATTATAAAAAAAATATTTGAGGTCCTTGCAATAACTCCTTTCATTGGATGGATAGTTTGAAAAACTTTTTTTAAATTTTTTCTTACCCCCAAAAGTGACCCCCATATTCAAAATTCATGTGTTTACGTTACACGTTCGTGATTGGGTCACAGAAATACATATGTGTACCAAATTTCAACTTAATCGGTCCATTCGATTCGGAGCAAATTGGCTGTGACAGACAGACACATGAGTGATCCTATAAGGGTTCCGTTTTTTCCTTTTGAGGTACAGAACCCTAAAAACCCCACTAGCAAGCTTCATTGCTAACCTAACCATTGATAAAGATTTCAAGATTATTATGTTGGTAACTTACCGGCTGTGAACTGTGGGTTAGAGAGCGCATCGGGCCAGTACCGCTTGCTAATAGACGAACCATTCTTGCCTTTCTTACCACCTGAAAAGATTACAAAAGAACATGTGAGTATGTCAGCAGATAAGTATTTAGAAAATAAGATGGCATCATAAACTTTACTCGGTTAGAAATAGGGCTATCATCATCTGCCTAGCCTTTTCCCAACTACGTTGGGGTCAGCTTCCAGTCTAACCGGATGCAGCTGAATACCAGTACTTTACATGGAGCGACTGCCTATCTGACCTCCACAACCTAGTAACTAGGTAACACGATACCCCTTGGTAAGACTGGTTGTCAGACTTTTTGGGCTTCTAACTACCCGTAACGACTGTCAAAGATCCACAAATGACAGCCGGGACCAACGGCTTAACGTGCTTTCCGAGGCACGGAGGGTCTTGGTATGTAAAGATGGTCACCCATCCACAGACCAACCGCGGCAAGCGTAGCTTAACCTGATCGATCGACCCGTGCAGCTGTTGTAACTTAGCCACAAGCCCCTCTGGTTAGAAATAGGGCTATATTTAAATTAAATATAATAGACGTGGATATACAATGTCGCCCATCGACATGTGCCCGCCCGCATTTTTCTGAATATTCATGAAAAATTACTTTAAAAAGGGGTTTTTTTTTTCATTATCTCCCAAAGATTTTATGAACTTAAACTTGTATTTTTTAAAAACGCTGTTTTTCTTTAGAAAAAAATGTTTCCACCTCCGTTTTTTTTACATAGTTGACAAATTTAAATGAAAACGTTAGTTAATCCGATAAAATAACTCATAAGCTTTTAGAAATAATAAACAGAATCCAAATCGAGCCAATAACATCGGAGATATGGCAAACGCTACTCAAAACATATAAAATTTAATAACACGAAAAATATTAAAGATAAACATTTTTTTTTTTTTTCGATATTTTTTTATGAATATTCAGTAAAATTCGGATGGGCACATGCCGATGGGCGACATTGTATTTAGTAACCTATTCCGCTTAGCTATTTCCAAAGAGCCATAAAACTCCTGAAATAAATCGACACGTGTTTCACCCCTCAACGAGGCATCCTCAGGATGACGATTGACTGGTCGCGAATCCTAACACAGTGTGTTGCCACGCAGAGTCGCTCGGTTTTTAACAGAGCTCGGTCGCCCAAAGTTTAGAACAAGCTTAATGACTTAGAATAATGACATGGCAGCATGGAATTAGTATGTACTATTATAAATGAGCATTCTCTATTCTCACCAGAGCAGACCTCGGTCGCTCAGGTACTTGAAATTAATATGACACAGAAAATGTTTTAAAATAAGTATCTAGGAATGTCATGTATGGCACTAATGTTTGAATATGATTTCGGGAATGGGGTCGCCGCGCCTATACTCCTTAGGTTCAGGTAGTTAAAAAAAGGTAAACAAATCGTAAAAAGGGTTTTTATAGATGACACTTTCTTGTTAAAAAACAATAAAACCAAATTAAATTTATTTTAGTGTTTTACCATAGTTTCCTCTTTTATTAATGTATGTTAAACTTTATCGTTTATTCTTCAACTACTTTTCGTAAATGTAACTGCTTGAGCACATTTTTTTTTTGTCTGATTTATAAGACTTTGTAATCTGTCTATTGTAAAGAACCCAATTTCTAAACGTCAACGAAGTATAACTTTGCTAAATTGAAGAGTACAACTGTGACGTTGCATAACAACTGAAGTGACAGGTATTACGTTTAGTCGGTTACTTGACAGCTGTCTCGTCACGTGGTTTTTTTTTTTGTTTACCTTTATTTAACTACCTAAACCTATGGAGTATAGGCCTAATTTACTGAAAAAAAAATCTTTTTTCTTTTTTCTCTCTGAACATTTTAAGTATTATTTTAATATTGTAACTTTGTAAGCTTAGGGTTTACCTTCATTGTGCATTGTGTGGTCTCCAATAAGTGAAGGAGTACACCTACTTAATAATACCTGTGTTGATCTTACAATAAATATAAATCTTATATAAATAACTCTTGTGCACACGTTTCTAGATCCAGCGGTTTAGGATGTGCGTTGATGTACGTGATCGAACGAATTTAAGATTTTTATTAAGTAGATCCTCACCAGGTTTATCAGCACAATCTAGCATGGGCTGTAAGATCCGACGGCGCGCGTTAATGAACCAATTGTTGACTTGTAGGAGCGTGAGCCTCGTCTGCGCCGCTAGTGTACGCTTCTCTTCTTCTGTGGGGTACGGATGCTGTGGAAAATTGAAAAAATAATCATTTTACAATCATACTAAAATATAATTGTACGCTGGAAGCCTATACTCAAAATCATCTTCCATAATCTGCCTAGCCTTTTCCGATCTATATTGGGGTCGTCTTCCAATCTAACCTGATGCAGCTGAACACTAGTATTTCACATGGAGCGACTGCCTATCTGACCTCCACAACCCAGTAACTGGGTAATACGATACCCCTTGGTACGACTAGTTGTCAGACATTTGAGCTTCTGACGGCCCGTAACGACTGTCAAAGATCCACGAATGATAGCAGGCACGGAGGGGTATATAAAGACGGTCACCCAACCACGGCAAGCGTAGCTTAACCTGATCGACCGACCCGTGCGGCTGTTATTACTTAGAGTACTCAAATCGTTTATACTCAAAATCAAGTCATTTATTCAAATTGGGCTGAGAATCAGCACTTTTCAAACGTCAAAATTACATAAGACAGTCCCCCAAAACGCCCACCCTTCACCACTTCCTAGTGCTTTAGCTGGGAAGAAGAAGTGGCGTAGCAAACTCCCCAGCTATACACCTCTGTCTCGCCATTCTGGTAATATAGAAATGATTTACAATGGGTACGATTTACCGCCATCGCGGCTTCGGAGCGATCGCGCGCCAACACGATCCAACATCGTCAAATATGCGCGAACTATCTCTCTACACGTGGAAGGTTAGACGAACAGTTGGACTTTTGGACAATAGTGTGGAGATGAATGTTTATACAGTGTGATTCTTCATAATATGCACATATCAAAATTAGGGAATCTATGCTTAGTATTAACGACAGTAAAAGTATTTTAAAAAATCTAAGTATTTTTTACATTTTTTATGGATAGTTAATTGTTGCAGACGTGACCTTGCGGAAATCCATTATAAAATAGACGTGGATATATTTAGTACCCTGTTCCGCTTAGTTATTTCTAAAGAGCCATAAAAACTCCTGAAATAAATCGACACGTGTTTCACCTCTCAACGAGGCATCCTCAGGATGACGATGGACTTGTTGCGAACTCGAACACGGCGTGTTGCCACACCGAGCGCTGAGTGTGTCTGCCTAGTTGAGAGGTGAAACACGTGTCGATTTATTTCAAGAGTTTTTTATGGCTCTTTAGAAATAGCTAAGCGGAACAGGTTACTAAATATATCCACGTCTATTGTATTTTTTATGGAATTTAAAAAAAATTGTAACAAAACTGTGTAACTCTTAAACTAAATCATCTATCGCGATGAAACAAACTCCATAATGATTGGAAGTAATAAGGCGTCTGTAAAAAATCTGTTTTTTTCATCAATTTTTACAATAATTGTAAAATTTATAAATAAGATGCCAAAAAGAACAATTTTTTTTTTAAATAAAAAAATGTAAAAAAAAAACAATTTGTTTTTTTAATATTTTTTCCGTCGATAAAATTAAGCATAGATTCCCTCATTTCGATGTGTGCATATTATGAAGATTCACACTGTATGTTTGAATGTTGGTTAGCATATTTTTGTTAGTTTGTAATATTGCATAATGAGTAAGTTTGAACGTTGGTGGGTTTGTAAATTTAGTAAGTTTGAACGTTGGTAGGTTTGTGACTTTAGTAAGATGTTTGTTAGTTTGTGAGATTGGATATAAGTGAGTTTGAATGTTGGTTAGTTTGGAGTCTGTGAGTTTGACACTTTGTATGCTTGTAAGTTTGTAAATATAGTTAGATGTTTGTTAGTTTGTCTGTTTGGAATTTGAATGACCTACATTGGCATACAGTACTCACCACAAGATGCTGGAACAGCCAGGCCCGCATGACTTGCGTGGCATGCCTGGGCAGAACTCCTCGCTTGCCTGACGAGTCCTCGGTACACTCGTCTTCTGGAGGCGGTGACCCTGAGACTGATGAACAGGAGTTGTTTGAGTTTGTGCCTGCGGAAAAAGATAATTTTGTTAACACTTTGCGCGACACTAAGGAGGCCTGCGAACACGGCTCGCAACTACAAATCGAGATGTTTGCAAAATTCAATTCCAAGCACGTTGCGCTAGTGTGAGTGCCTGTCGGAGTGATATACACCTACAGTGAGCAATACTACCACGCACACATTGACAATTATTGCTTGACGCGATAGCACTACTAGCTTTAGAAAATTTATGATACCGTAATACCAAAAATGATGAATGAAAACTTAATATCTTTCCATTTTTTTATTTTTTTCGATAATTTCTAGCTTGGTAATATTATAAGCTATGCTTCTGCGGAAACAATATTATAAATATTGTTGTTTATAATACAGAAAAAACAGTATGAAGGCAAGTCATTTACGCTGTAAAAATGTGCGAAATTAAATTCGTTTAAACTTCATTTTAGAATTGACTGCCTCGTTGGTTTAGTGGTCGCAAGCGCTACTGCTGAGCATGAGGTCCTGGGTTCAATTCCTGGGCTCAAGTAATTTGGTGTGTTTTAAAAATATGAATAACGCAACAAGTTTGTGATCTCATTATAATAACTTAGAATAAATATTTTTGATTGTATTGAGTATAGTTTTTTATTTAAAACAACGCATATTATCATAATGCATCCAGACGTAACTCTAAGAGAATATTAGATAGACGGTATGCCTTGGTGATAAAGAGGCGCGACGAAAAGGCGTATATTTTTTCTAGGCTTTTCCTCGGAAAACCTGGCATTGTAAATGGTTATATTTGTATTAATTTTGTAGTCCTGTTTCCATAGTACACCTTCGCATTTGATTTTTTTGATTATTATATATTTTTTTTTAAATATCATCAAAATTAGCGCGTCAACGGGAGAAAAAAAAACGTTTTCTGGCTCTCCTGTAAAATTTTCTTATTTGAGGTTCGCCCCTTTGCGGTGTTGGTGATGAAATGTACCTCTCAAGAAATTCTCTAAATGACCGTTTTTTTTTTTTTGGAAAATTCGTTCAATTTTTAGTTGTGATACCTACCCCACACAAATTCGAACACCTGCTATATGTAAAAAACAGTGACAGGAATCCATATATACTAAGTGGGAATTCGTATTAATGAAGCTAACTCAAAAACTACCCAAGCAAAGTTAATAAAATTTATATGGGACCACCTCTGAAGTATGACCTAATAAACAAAAAAATAATCTTCAAAATCAATTCATAATTGGCAGAGTAATAGCGTAACAAACATTAAAAAAACTTAGTCGAATTGAGAACCTCCTACTTTTAGAAGTCGGTTAAAAATTGCACCTGTGAACTTGGGGCTGGTCCTATTTTATTTCACATAAACCTACAAGGGCACTTATGAAATGTCAGAAGCTAGGTGCACGGTTCCAATTGGTCGCTCCCTATGGAGAAGAGCCGGCAAGAAACTTCAGGGTTACTCTTTTAAAAATAATTGGCTTTTACAATACTTTCAAATAACAGTGTTACTAGGTATGGGAGGACAGTGTAGGTCTTTCAATAAGTACCAGGTACTTAACAAAATAGAAAATGGTCAACAGGTCTACAGTTCACTAAGCCTACAGCGTTCTCACATTCACAAAATATAAAAGAATTTATACAAAAGATAAATAAATTAATAAAAATAAAAACCTATTTTAATAAAACGCAATTACATGATTGCTATTACAGCTGTAATCAATCTGAATAATTAACATGTCCACAAAAGTCATTAATAAAGAGTTGAAATTAAATCGTAGGTATATAATGTCAAATAATAGGATGAATATGTCAAGGACAAATGTAATAAATTAAAACAAACATGGTAATTTGGGAGCAGTTAATAGCAGGGTTGTAACGGATGTCGTATAACGGATGAGGATGCGGATGAGGATATCGAGATAATCGGGTTTGAGGATGCGGATGAGGGTGCAGATGCAGATGTCGTATGAATAATAGCCCTTGTTTTTAACACGCTTTTATTAGGTGGACCTGTGTGTAATTATGTAATGGAATCTAAGGTTACTAATTTAACCATCTTCCAAGGGTCGTAGCGTAATGAAAATTGGCAGCTGTATGTAGTTCTGATGACAATACAATAATATGGTACTGTCGAACTGATCTGATGATGGAGCCGGAAGATGTGAACTGGAACTTCATGATGGAAAATCGTATCATAGCTGTTTTGGATTTCTTAGAAAAGTCTTGTAGTGAACTTTGACCACGATTAGGTTTCAAAGTCTGATGATGAAGCCGGAAGATAGGCACTGGCATTCCATGATGGAATATCGTATCATAGTCGTGTTTGCACTTGTGAGAAAGGCCACGTAATGGACTTTGAACACGATCAGGTTTCAAGCATGTTTTTCTAGTGTTTTTTAAACTATTAATTTATTAATACCTGACACCACAATCGTGCCACCACTGCCACGTGCAGCCGATCGTCTGTCACAGGACAGGGACACTGCGAATTCAGGCAATAGGAACGCGTCACTCATACTCCGGCCCGCACATTTAGCTCGGAGCGAGTTTAACAAAATTCACTATTTGAACGAACAACGTGGGGTCACATCCCCATAGAAATTATGAGGATGCAGACTTGAGGAAGTGATGTTTTGCGGATATCAAAATTTATGCAGATGCTCCGCAGTTGCGGATTACATCCCAATAGACTCTTACATAATTATGCCGTTAATGAGGTACCAGGAAAGTACTCACCAGTAAAGGAGTCGGTAGATAGCAGCCCCGCGCCTATCTGACTGATCGGCGTTGAACCTTGCACCACTAGTGACGCTGCAAGGAAATTAAATTACACATCAGATTCTAGATAATTAATTGATTCAGGCCTGACCTTGCGGAAACCCATTATAAAATACAACAGATGTAGACGCGCCGGACGCTGAGGATTCTGCGTCCGGCGCTCGGTGTGGCAACACGCCGTGTTTGGGTTCGCGACAAGTCAATCGTCATCCTGAGGATACCTCGTTGAAAGGTTTACTTATCACCTTTAATTTATTCTCTTAATTTATTAAAACGGACACACACTTCTACTATGTTGGGGTCGACTTGCAGTCTAACCGGATGCAGCTGAATACCAGTATTTTACATGTCGGCACTCCCGGAGTGCCATTGTTTTTTTTTTGTTTTTTTTCAAATCTACAATAATTACTCACGTGTGTCCCGTGCCGCGGGCGCATAAGGCAGGTCGCTGTGCGGCGGGTACACCGCCGGGAACGACGCCGACGACAGCGGGGCGGGGGGCGACTGTTGGCAACAGATGCAGGGTTGAATATACATGAATAATTTGTATCAGATTCTTTTGTAGGTACCCATGTGTGTAGAGAAATCGAATCGTCTTAAGAGCAATTATTCTGAAAGTGGGCAACGTCGCAAATAGCTGTAAAATATTTGATTGTTGCTGTTTTGATTAATTAATTTGGCAATATTCATCATCATCATCATCATCATCAGCCCATAATGTTCCCACTGCTGGGACACAGGCCTCCTCTCTGTGAGAGGGAGTGGGCCGTAATCCATCACGCGGGCCCAGTGCGGGTTGGTAGATGTCACATGTCTTCGATTTTAATCATTGCAATATATTATATACTAGCTGCGTCCCGCGGTTTCACCCGCATAAGTCTCGATCCCGTGGGAATATCGAGATAAAAAGTATCCTATGTGTTATTCCAGGTTATAAACTCTATGTGTGCCAAATTTCATGCAAATCCGTTCAGCCGTTTGAGCGTGAAGAAGAGACAAACTTATACACACACACTCACAAAATTTCGCCTTTGTAAAATTAGTGTGTTTTTTTTTTGCAATATTACTGTTTGGAAATAAGAACTAAAATAATGTGAGCTAGTGAACTAAAATAATGATTATGAAATGCAATAATTAATATCGTTACACCGAATATTTAGTTTTAGATGTAGAAAAGTATTCGGAAACTTTCCAAATGCCTTTTTTACACCTTTTTTACGCGGGATAATAGCTTTTATTTCAATGCAAATACGAATCTTACGAATTAAAACAACACATAAAACCTTTACAATTTTTTTATGATTTATTTTCTCTCTGAAATAGGTCAATTGAATTAAAAATCAGTTCGGGTGTCTGAGGTTTTAACACTGGCTTCTAATTGACGTTTTTTCTATCACTTTATGCTAGTGTAAATTAAGTTGATTTCAGAATGACTAGTACTTTTGAAAGAGTCATAAAAATGTTTCAAGTTGCAGCGCAAACTAAACTTTATGTATGGGTTCTAAAGTTGTTTTTCTCAAACATGCATGGAAATATTGTCATTATTTTCGAAAAAAGAACACGCGAAGTATCGAATTTACGGTCAAAGAAAATCAAATCCATTGCAGACGCGTTTTTTGAATTTGGAACATTACAACGCTCAAGCAAAACATTGCTGGAGCGTTGTAATGTTCAAAATTCAAAAAGCGCTGAAATGGCGTGCTGGGGTTATTAAATACTCTTTGATTGAATCTCTTTTATCATTCTTGGCATACCAAAGTAAGTCTCTTTGCTTAGTACAAATTGCGTTCACGTGACTGCATAGCCATAAATGCGTTTGCCTTTCGGCACAGATGATAAATAGAAAATTGGCGGCAAAGCTGAAAATTCGTCTTGATTTGCTATTTACATACATAATAAACAAAAATGTAAGTACTGGTGAAATCAATAACATTTTCTTTTAGTAACTGCCCCAATATGAATAATGTAACTTTTAATATTAATTAAATTAAATGTATGATATATAAAGTATGTTTTATTTCCCTGCATTCTTTTGAGAAAAGCACTATATATGCCTCGGCGGAAATGGCAATTGCCTGTCTCGTATTAGTGAAGTCCTCGCCTGCGGCTCGGCCTTCAAACTCATACTCGACCTGCAATTGCCTATTTCACGACCTTTGCAATAATGTACTATTTCCAAAAACATGTTTGGAAACAAAATTGCGAACGGAGTTTAGGTACAATTTTGCTTAGAAATTTACTTTAAAATATATCATTGCATGTACATTGGTTCTTTCATTATTTGTATGAGACTTTTTCAGTATCAATAGAAGAAAAAACAGATTATGTTGATTCTTAGACTACGTTCCATTCAATTTTACAAAAGTTTTTCAAGTGTTTGCTGCATGGAGTTACTGTGACAATCACAGGGAGAAGTCAGCAGTCATAGCCTAGTGTTGTGACCTTCAGACTGCCAAATCATAGGTCTCGAGTTCGAACCCAAGGCTCGAACTAAGCTATCACTGCTCAATTGTATTCAATTTGTAGAGTACAGTCTGACAATTTTCTTAATTTCCCTCGGGAATCATGGCATTTCCGAATAAAGACTAATACAAATTTCCATGTCCATCAATTATTAGATATATAGAAGAAGAAAAGAAGAAAGAAGAAAAATTGTTTATTCTGCACAAAATAAACGCACATTACACAAAAAAAAAAAAAACAATATTACATAAAATACACATTCACCAAAAGCCAAAAGCCTCGTATTCAAAACTCGAAATCAAAAAACATCAAAAATCAAATCATTTGAATTCAGAACTAAGTACTTTAGAGCTGTTTTGTTTTGATTTCCGTGTGAACTATGTAGAGCTATAAAACTATTTTCATGCCAGCGACTTTAGCAGCTTTCCTCCTATTTTTAAAATAAATTACATTAAGTTAAAAGAGTTTTAATAACTCTATATACTTCCAAGTCGATTGAGAGCGTCCGGTCTGCAGCAAGTGCAAAGGGCAACTGATACATAGAACACATCTAACGGAGAACTTATAGAAATCCGACGACTGACGAAACACGAAGTTTAGATAGATAGAATATTCTTTATTATGTACACCATAAAAATTACAGACATTAATTTAGAAATTTTACATTGGGTGACACAATGGGCGGTCTTATCGCTAAAAGCGATCTTTTACAGACAACCTTTGGATGGATTTAAATGGAAAAGGAGAGACAATACTGCAGGTAGTCAGTGGTGTACCATTTACATATACAACAAATACACAGATACATAAAGCATATAATTACCTATATAAATATTTAAATATATATTAGATAAATAACAGATATACATATAATTATAAACATGAAACAAGAGCAAGGAACTATATGTAATGATGATGTTTAAGGAGAGAGGAAGTGTTATGAAATATATGGATGTGTTTATGAAATAGTTATGCTGTATATTATTATGTTTGAAATAAATTCACATGAATGGTTAACATACATTTCATACCTGATATTGTGGCGAGTTCGACGTGCTCGAGTGCTCGTCTATCGAGCCAGACAGATTGTTGTTGCTTTCTACACCACCTGCAAAATAAAATAAAACATTATTAACCGACTTCCAAAAAGGAGGAGGTTATATGTTCGTCGCGTATGTTTGTTTTTTTTTTTTTTATGTATGTCCACCGATTTCTCCGTCAATTGTGGACCGATTTTGAAAATTCTTTTTTTGTTTGAAAGGGTGTGCTCTCGAATTGGTCCCATATAAATTTTATTAACTTTGCTTGGATAGTTTTTGAGTTAGTTACAAAATACGTATTTTTTTCCCACTTAATATGTAGATGATATGTTAAGTTTCTGTCATTGGTAGCAGGTAGTGGTATTCGAATGTGTGTGGGGTAGGTACCACAACTAAAAAGTGAAAAATAAAAACTTTCTAAAAAAAAAAACAACCAACCTCCAAAAAAAAACACTACAAAGTGAAAAATAACTTTAAATTCGGAAGTCGGTGGCAAAAAACGAAAATACAAAACCTAAGACACCGACTTCCGAATTTAAAGTTATTTTTCACTTTGTAGTGTTTTTTTTTTTTGGAGGTCGGTTGTTTTTTTTTTTGTAAAAAGTTTTTTTTTACAGCTCATAATAGTGGTGCTGCTGGGCCCGACTGCAGGTTCCATTGCAGAGATGTTGAACGTATGCGAGGATTATGCTGCTGCACATAGACTCGTGTACAATGTTAAAAAATGTGAGTACATGGTCTTTAAGGCCGCCGATAAATGCACAGATTATGCCCCTAATCTTACCCTAAATGGCTTGAGCATAAAAAGAGTGAATACATTTAAATATCTGGGGCACATACTTACCGACGACCTTTAAGATAATGAAGATATTGAGAGGGAGCGTAGAGCATTGGCGGTCCGAGGTAATATGGTGGCACGTAGATTCTCCCGCTGTACAGACCAGGTTAAGATAACACTATTCCAGGCATATTGTCAGGGTATGTACACGGGGGGTCTATGGACCAGCCACACCAAAAGGTCGCTAGATATCTTACGCGTCCAATCTAATAATATTTTCAGAATGCTGTTGAGGCTGCCCCGTTTCGTAGTGCGTCGGAAATGTTTGCACAGAATCGAACTGACGGCTTTCATGCGATCATTCGAAAAAAAGTCGCATCATTAGTAGCTAGAACACGGGCCAGTAGCAACAGCATTCTGATGACAGTGTCTGAGAGTTTTTATTCTCCCATTTTGAGGCATTTCGTGGAGAGGATGGCCAAGTGAGAAATTTGTACCTTACTTAGTCATCTTCTGTGCAAAATGTCTCAATCTCATTTCTCAATAATAATATTCTACTAACACTAGCTTTAAGATATTACTAACATAATGGATCTTTTGTTGTCCGAATAAATAAAATTTAATAATAAATAATAATAATAGTCATTTCTGCAGTACTAGGGTACTCGTATGGCGGATTTTTACCCCACGATGGATATCCGGTTATTGAAAGGCTTTTCAACACAAATATTTACAGTTATGGGTCAGCTTCTAGTCTAACCGGATGCAGTTGACAATAGTAGTATTTTTACCAGACTACGGCAAAGCAAAAGGGTTATGATTTTAACCGGTATATATGTATGTTCCATCTGTTACCTCATAACTTCTAAACTACCAATCATAATTTGAGAAATGAGATATATTTGTAAGCGACTTGATCGTCTGCTGGTTATAAGGCTATGTGACGTCACATTAAATGCAATATGGCGCCCTCTAGAGGACATAAAGTCATGAACTTAAAAAAATTTAATTGTGCCATGTTGGATATTAAATTAAAGGACTTGACGAGCACATTACAAATATGTAAATATATCATATTGTATGTGTATAAATATGTTTAATTTAAAAGTGATACTGTGCTACGTACGGCGCGGCTGTAAAATTAATACCTATTATACAATAAAACTCAAACAAAAAAAACTAGCTGCTCTGCAAATACTTTATCACGAAATTATAACCCCAAAATAATTTAAATAAAAAGTAAGTTCAAAAACCCGACGACTACTGAAAAATCACGCTCTAAAAAGTATGAAACAAGAAAATATTTCAGACAGAATGGTCTGAAATATTTACACACCTACAAAATTATAACGGCATGCGACCACGGCTTTACCTTGAGCATTCTGTCTGAAATATTTTCTTGTTTCATATTTTTTAGAGCGTTGTTTTTACATGGAGCGACTGCCTATCTGACCACCTGCAATCTGTGAGAGTGATTTCGTGATAAAAACTTTTAACAAAAAAAAAAAACAACCGACTTCCAAAAAACACTACAAAGTGAAAAATACCTTTAATTTCGGAAGTCGGTGTCTTTGGTTTTGAATTTTGAGATTTTATTTTTCACTATTTAGTTGTGGTACCTACCCCACACACATTCGAAAACCACTACCTGCTATGTAAATAACAGTGATAGGAACTTATCATATCATCCACATACTAAGTGGGAAAAAGTACGTATTATTGAAGCTAACTCAAAAACTATCAAAGCAAAGTTAATAAAATTTATATGGGACCACCTCGAGAGCATAACCCTTTCAAACAAAAAAAGAATTTTCAAAATCGGTCCACAATTGACGGAGAAATCGGTGGACATACATAAAAAAAAAAAACAAACATACGCGACGAACATATAACCTCCTCCTTTTTGGAAGTCGGTTAAAAAGGGACGGAAGTATGTAACAGGAAACCGGGGAAGCGCGCGCTATTTGATTTGATCAATGAGCGCGCGTGGGCGGGCGGGCGCTGTAGTTGTCACTCGGATGGTACCAATCCATTTTCCGAGAGGTTGGTACTGTCAGCCAAAATGTTAGCAGTCACATATACACATCATATACGACTACTGTAAAGGTGGTTTTACACCGGCGAGGCGAGTCGTGGATGGGAATCAGAATCAGTATCAGAAATCTTTATTTGCGAACATAAGTCAAGTTACACATAGTGTGAGGTGTTACAAATAGGTAGATCCTCCATGTTTTGCCCAGAGGCGCACAAATATAATTGTTTAAGTTTTAAAAATAACAAATTGGTGAAATTATGTCAACTTTCACGTCAGTTATAAAAAGTATAAATAGGCATAGCATATCAAAAGAAAAAAAAAAATATTTACAATCAATTTCCAAATAGATGTCAAATGGTTAAATTTCATGTCATAATTAAGTTAATATTGATGGGTGAGAATTGAAATTTGTATAGCAAAGTTTCTATCCACGCCCTGCCCATCTTTGGTGTAAAAGGTCTAGATGCACGAGGATGTGCGAGGCGAGAATTGAGATAACTTTATTGCTGTATGAATAGAGTATTGCTCGCACTGGTCATCGAGGACCCACACGGTCTCTCTCCGTCAAGCGCTGACTCGCGATGTCTCGCGCTGGCACGCGCCGGCTCACTCCGACCCTCGCGAGACATCTCTGCATACTATATTCTCGGTTGGCCGGTGCGCCAGAAACGGCTGGCCGGGCGACGCGTGACATCGCGAGCCCGGCGCGAGGCAGCGCTGACCATCGAGCGCTGGACATCTTTCGGTGTAAAAGGGTTAGCGTGATTTCAATTCTCGCCCATCCCATTTACGCCTCGCCTCGCCGGTATAAAACCTTAACCTTAAGGCTGCCTATCCACCAGACCGGAGCAAGGCAGCGGAGCGGAGAAATGTGCCAATATTAACCAATAGAATCTAAACTCTGCTTCAGCAGCTCTGCTCCTATTGCTCCGCTCCAGCGGACAGGCAGCTGGTTTTTATTATTTTGTGTTTTTTTTTTTAGTATGAGCCACTCTTCTAAAACTATACGAAGCATATTGTCAAGAATTCTTCTTGTATCGGGAATAGAGTCCAAATTACCCCTAGTTATTTTAGTTTTTGACCAACTAACCTGAAGAATAATCAGTCCTGAGCAGGTTTTCACTCTGCATCTTGGTCTTCAGGCATGCGATGTAGCGCCCGCAGAAGTCTCGACATAGCTCCTGCACCTTCTCTAGTTCTAGCAGGTGGATCCTCAGCACCTGGAAATTAAATACATGATGATTAAGAGGAGGCTTCCTAAATTGTATATTAATTTGCATTAATATTCTGAAAAAGTCACGCATACAATCAAAATAGAACTTTAGTATATGATTTATTGGATCTTTTTCTTTCCAAATATAAGACTGTTAGGTAGTTGGAACATTTTCGCTCGATTCATTTTTTATTCGAAAATCATGTCTTTTTTAAAGATTACTTAAAACAAAAACAAGATTACGCGGCTTTTGACAGTAAAAAAATATACTTTATTATTCAGATGTAAGATATTTTTTCTCTAAATCAATTATTACTTTAGTTATAAACGGAATAAGAATTGAGACTTACGACATTTAGTTCCGTGCTCGAACACGACCAAAGAGCGCACGCGATATTCAACTTTATTACTGATATGTTAGAGTTTAGCATATAGTGGAGTGGTGTGGTGCATGGGGGCGGAGTTTCCGTGGAAATTGTCTTTGGAGTGCCTGGTCTTAATAACAAGTTTTTCTTTTTTTTATACAGTAACACGATACCCCTTGGTCACACTGGTTATCAGACCCGTGACATCTGGTAAAAACTCACCTCAATCAATCTGCCTAGCCTTTTCCCAACTATGTTGGGGTCGGCTTCCAATCTAACCGGATGCAGCTAAATACCAGTATTTCACATGGAGCGACTGCCTATCTGACCTCCACAACCCGATAATACGATACCCCTTGCTAAAACTGGTTGTCAGGACTTTCGGGCTTCTGACGACCCGTAACGACTGTCAAAAATCCACGAATAACAACCGGGACCAACGGCTTAACGTGCCTTCCGGGGAACGGAAGAGACTCGGTATGTAGAAATGGTCACCCATCCACGGACTGATGGATCAACCCAAGCGGATGTTAGTTCTTAGCCACGAGCTCCTCTGGCAAAACTCACCTGAATGCTCTTAATCATAAGTCCATCTATCTCAGGGTCGTCGACGAGGAACGGCCTCCTATCTCTCCTCTGGTGCTGCACGAAGGCCTGCAGGTCTGCACCGAAAGCCTCGGCCGCCGGGGACTCTGCCCCTGCCGTGGCTTGCTCGCAACGCTCCAGTAGGAGCGCCAATAGTGGGAAGAGGGGGTGTCTGGAAGGTTGAAAGGGGTTGTAAGTTTCCGGAATGATTTATAGTGTGAGTCTTCATAATGTGCACATATCGAAGTGAGGGATCTATGCTTAATTTTATCGACGGAAAAAATCATTTTTTTTTTGTTTTTTTAATTTTTTCGTATCAAAACTTTTTTTTTTATTCTCTTGGGCATCTTATTTGTAAATTTTACAATTATTGTAAAAATTGATGAAAAAAATACTTTTACTTTTACTAAAAAAACGTTTATTTTCAATTGAGGGTAGTTTTTTTTCTCAATTTTTAACCGACTTCAAAAAAAGGAGGAGGTTCTCAATTCGTCGGGATATTTTTTTTTTTTTTATGTATTCAAAGTCAAAGTCAAATCATTTATTTCAAATAGGCCCATCAATCAATCAATCAATCATTTATTTGCAATGAATGTAGGTTACATAAAATACAGGTGGAATAGATAGGAGTGAGCCATGTACATTCTGCCTGGAAATAGGCACGCAAAAATTATAAACATTCTTATGAAGCTATTTAAAAAATAAATTACAAATTAAAATGTCACAGTTAGAATTATTACAATTATACATACATTAATTAATATTGGAAATGTCAAATTAAAATGTTATTAGTTACTATAGAATAAAATTTAAAAATAAATGTACATTAGGTCCCATATTGATTAACAAGTTTTGTCCATTAAAAAATCATTGATCGAATAATAACATTTTTCTATTAGGAAGGCCACTAATTTCTTTTTAAAGTTTTTAATTGTATCATTTTTCATTACATCTGGCAATTTATTGTATATAGTAGGACCCATACAAATAACACTTTTTCTCAATAGTGCTGTGTTACAGGACTCGATTTGTAATAAATTTTTGTATTGGTTTCTGATAGGTCGTTTTCTAGTTTCTGACATCGTGGGAAATAGGTTTTTATTGGTCTTTACAAATAAGGCCATTTCCAGAATATACAAAGATGGAAATGTAAGCACATTCCCATGTATGGCACTTTTGAACGTCAAAAATTACAAAATAATAAAATTGATTCTAGTCGCCCCTTCCAAAAGGTAGTTTTCGTATGGAGAAGAATGGGCAAGAAACTCCACCGTTACTCTTTTAAAAATGTTTTACAATTGTTTGTATATGTACATACATTTGTTAAATAATTATTATATGTGAAGACGATGCACCTAGAATAAAATTACTATACCACAATAGGTAAAAAGAATTAAAAATGAAGCAACGATAGATAATTTAATATGTGATAGATACATTGTGCTCACATATTTACAAACATTGTAAAAGTAGACTATTTTCCTAAAATTTTACAATTAATAAGTGTGTGAGGAAGTCACAGAATGTAAAATCAATGTCATAAAACACAAAGTAATAAATTTTACAATTAAATTAGCAACCAGTTTGATTATGTCTTGATTCTAAATTGTCCTATGGAGCAGGACCAGCATGTTTCCAAGCACTCTTATCTTGGATATAATCCTCTAATTTGTAATATGCTTGTTTACAAAGTGTACTTTTTATATGAGTTTTAAATTTTCTTTCATTTAATTGCAATATGTCACAAGGTATTTTGTTGTAACATTTAACACAGTACCCCATAAAAGATGTATGTACTTTAGATAACCTGAAAAATGGTTGATCTAGTTTATCTTTATTTCTAGTATTAAAATTATGTCTATCACTTATTTTATTAAAGAGATGTGGATTTTTCCTTACATACATAATATTTTCATAAATGAATTGGCAAGGTACCGTCATAATATTAATCCTTTTAAAAAGTTCCCTGAGAGATTCGCGGCGACGTAGATTATAAATGGCTCTGACAGCTCTCTTTTGCAAAATAAAGATGGATTCAATGTCAGCAGCCCGACCCCACAGTAAAATGCCATATGACATAATGCTGTGGAAGTAGCTAAAATAGACCAAACGCGCGGTTTCTACATCTGTTAACTGTCTTATCTTTCTAACAGCATAAGCGGCCGAGCTTAACCGCCCCGCAAGAGATGTTATATGAGGTCCCCATTGTAATTTCTCGTCTAGCGTGATTCCCAGGAAAACCGTTTGATTAATAAATTCCAGTTTTTCTCCATTCAATATGATGTCACATTCGCTACTTTTAACATTAGGTAATTTAAATCTAATGCATTTGGTTTTTTTTTTATTAAGTACCAGATTATTTACCGTAAACCAATCTTGGACTTGCAGAATAGAGCTATTCACGTCGTCAAGATTTTGTGATTGTCGGCTTATTTTAAAGATTAATGATGTGTCATCTGCAAATAACACCATCTTCGGTTGATTTTGAAGTATTTGGGGTAAATCATTAATGTAAACTAAAAAGAGGAATGGACCCAATATCGAACCTTGAGGAACGCCCATTGCCATTTCAGACCCTAATGAGTTTACGCCGTTTACCTGAACTTTAACCTTTCTATCTTTCAGGTATGATCTAAGTAAATCAAGAGCTGTATTACTAATCCCATAGTGTTCTAGTTTCAGCAGAAGTGTCTCATGGTCTACACAATCAAACGCCTTCGAGAGGTCGCAAAAGATTCCAATGGCATCTTGTGCTTCTTCCCAGGCCTTAAAAATGTTCTTTATTAGGGTGACACCGGCGTCAGTAGTACAACGCCCTTTGGTGAAACCGTACTGTTGTTCATGAAAGATGGAATTTTTATTAAAGTGACGTAACATTTGATTGAGCATCAACTTTTCAAACACCTTACTGAGAACTGGCAGAATTGACACAGGCCTATAATTGTTGGGTTCTTTACTATCACCGGATTTGAACAATGGAACTACTTTACTGTGTTTCATGAGATCCGGAAAGACTCCTTGGTCTACACTGGTGTTAAATATGTAAGCTAAATAGGGCGCAATGGTTTCGATAATAGATCTACAGACTTTTACAGACATTCCCCAGAGATCTTCTGTTGATTTAATTTTAAGATCTTTAAAAGCTTTTATAACCGCCTGGGGGTTTGTATGCTGAAACCTAAACTCCAAAGGGCATGCCTTCACATTCTGTCTAAGTAAGGCAGCAGAAAGCGCGGGTGAGGAATTTAAAGCTTCAGTAGTTTTAAGGGGAATATTAGCAAAAAAGTTTTCAAATTCTTGAGCTATTTCTATATCTGAGTTAATGGGGCCATGTGCAGTCTCTAAATTAAATTCAGTATTTCGCTGTTTTTTCCTACCTGTTTCATTATTTATTACTTGCCAGGTAGTTTTTATTTTATCATCAGCTGATTTTATTTTTCCCCGATTACTCAAAGACGGCTAGACCGATTTGAAAAATTCTTTTTTTGTTTGAAAGGGTATACTTTCAAGTTGGTCCCATTGTCATTTGGTCACGATCTGATGATGGGATCTTGGAGAAATCGAGGGAACTCTTCAAATATTAAAGGCACATCTATAGCGATTTGGGTATTTTTGATGAGCAGTTGACATAAGGCTATTGTAACTTAGATAAATTACAAACCAACCCACTAAAAAGTGAAAAAAAAAAACTTAGATTTTAGTGTTTTGACACCGACTTCCGAAATTAAAGTTATTTTTCACTTTGTAGTTTGGAAGTCGGTTGTGTTTTTTGTAAAAAAAGTTTTTTAATTTTATGTGGACGCCTACTTACTTCCAATCATTATAGAGCTTGTTTCATCGCGATAGCTGATTCAGTTTAAAAGTTACACAATTTTGTTACAATTTTTTTTTAATTCCATAAAATGTATTTTTTTCTTTTTTTTTCTGTCGTTAAAATTAAGCATAGGTTCCCTCATTTCGATATCTGCACATTATAAAGACTCACACTGTATAAAAATTTGTATAGTATAACTTCCGTCTTCTTCTACTATGGACTCAATAGAAGATCTGCAGGCATGCTTAGAATTACCTTAAGGCGACGATAACCGATTTTTTACTGAAGATCACGTCTAAACGAGTAGTGTTAATGATTTTGAAAAAATATATGTTAAATTAGAGCATTTTCTTAATAACTTAATATAGGAGTATTTTAGATTATGTTTATATTTATTAGTGAAATTAATTTGTAAAGTTATGTCTTACGCGGATAAAAAACCGAGAATCACGCAAAATCTATCAAAGGTATTTTTCTGAAACCATCACCATTTTAAAGATAATTTAATTATAATTAATTAATAATGCGTCTAATTTGGGACAGCGCTCCTTGATGGGCGAGTCCTATTACTGGCTGGACGTACGACGCGTTGCGTGAGCTCAGTACAGAACACGCAAGCTAACCACTCAAGGTCACTGGCATATATCTGCGTCTTAACATTTCAAAAGCCTATAATGTTCTCGATCAGTCACTGCTTACAGGGCCTTCTTTCTATGGGAGAGAGTGGGTCCTGGTGTATTTATTTATTAGGGACAAAAAACAGTTACATGCTACAAATTACATTAAGATTTAACAAACATGTAACCCACACCATTGTCCATGTTTTAACACAAGGTTAAAAGAAGTGCTGAAGACAAGTGATAAAAAATAAAAATAAAACAAAAGTCGCTGCCACAATATTGCTGTGTTAGCTTAGCTCACTTTAACTTAAATTACTCGCTTGATAAATATCAAACTTCGAATTTTTTTTGGTTCTAGGATACGCCAGTTGCCTCAAGATTTTATTCTTCGCCATTTTAGGGACGGTAGCGAAGAAACACTTTACACAAAGAAAAGGTGTGCGCCTTTTTTTTGTGTGGGAAATTATCAAATAACTTCTCCCGCTCTGGGCGGAGCGTGTCAGACTCTTACTGACTAAAACCCACCCGTGTTCTTTCAGTTGCCGTGTTGCCAAGGGGGCCACGATGTCCCTATCGGTTTTCTTCGAACCCCCGGCAGGCATTGATCCTAGCGGACCCCGTCAATTCTGCTGACGTCTCTTTGAGGCGCGCGTGGAACACAACGCGCCGTCGACCCGGGTTTGGTCCTTATCAGACGGCGAGCTACCCATTGCTCACCGTCCGCAAGCCCGCGCCTACGGTGGCCGGAAATCTGCCTGTGATTCCCGACGCCCAGGGCGTCTCCTCCTGCGGCGGTTAGGGGCGCGAGGGCGCGAAATTTGCCTCTCCCTTACGCGCTCCGTCTCCTCCTTCGCGAGCATTACTGCTTCGCAGAAGGAGGTGACGGCCTCCCATTTCCTCTCGCTCCGTAGCATGGCCCGAATCAGGGCTGGACGCGAGAGATCACCGCCG
The DNA here is from genome assembly GCA_963680765.1 of Agrochola lychnidis. Lineage (NCBI taxonomy): Eukaryota > Metazoa > Arthropoda > Insecta > Lepidoptera > Noctuidae > Agrochola > Agrochola lychnidis. The sequence goes on from OY796876.1 coordinate 2,644,005, forward strand.
CCGATCGCTTCCACGAGGACACGGCGATGCCCTGCCCAAGCCGGGCAGACCTCCACCGTATGCTCTACCGTGTCCTCCGGGCGATCCACACAGTGACGACACCCGGGCGTTTCCTCCCGCTTTATCCTGAACAGGTACCTCCCAAAACAGCCGTGTCCGGTGAGGACCCGTGTCAGGCGGAAGGTGTGCGCCTGGATTTGAACTCCATAAAGAACTCATAAATCGAGGCCGTCAATATTTAACCAAAACTGCTCATATTTCATACACAGCTTGTTTCATTGAAAGCTATAATTCTCTGTACAACTAGCATAATCAGCTTATAATGTTCTTCCTTTGTCCAGGCGGTATTTCTTTAGAATGCGCTCCCTCTGAACATCAGGATGGCAACCAGTCGGTTATCTTTCAAAGTGAAAGCACGTGAACATATTCGTGAAAAGTTGGCAGAATCTTTGCAGCGGTGATTTGCTGGATTTGTTTTCTTCTCTACCTATCGTTATTTCTCCTGACAAAGTTTATTCGGTTTATATATGTATGTATTTATGTATATATTAATTTTCAAGTTATCTATCAATCATGTTGCACCTGCCATGTTTTGTCTCTGCATCACCCTAAGGTTGACTGGTAGAAAATGCCTCAGGCATTAAGTCCGCCTTTGTACAGTATTTTTACTTGTGCATAAAGTTTTAATAAATAAATGTTCCCACTGCTGGGACACAAGCCTCCTCCGAGATGGTTGGCTGTAATCCACCACACGGGCCCAGTGCGGGTTGGTAGATGTTACATGTCTTCGAATTTTTGGTTCTTGGACATTTCCTCACGGTATTTTCTTTTACCGTTTTGAGAGCAGTGGTGATGAAATTATTTACACAAAGTAAAGCGCCTGTCTGGGTTCGAACACTTCGAACCCACGACCTATATATGTAACTCGTAAGTCGGAGCCGTTACCACTGGGCCACCACGGCTCATATAAAACAAGATTCTGATAACTAGACAACTAGAAAACGACTTCCAAAAAAACACTACAAAATGAAAAATAACTTTAATTTCGGAAGTAGGCGTCTTTGGTTTTGAATTTTCGTTTTTTGTCATTGACTCCAGTTGTTTTTTTTTTTTTGTAACAATTTTTTATTTTTCACTTTTTAGTGTGTACACACAGCTACACATCAAGCTATATGTTTCCAGTTCATGCTGATCTCGAATTGTATAGGATTTACGTACAATGCGAGGTCAACTTATACTAGAAATGTATAGCTTGATGTGTAGCCGTGTGTACCTACCCCACACAAATTCAAATACCGTGACCTGCTACATAAATAACAGTGACAGGAACTTATTATAACATCATAACATCATCCATATAGACTAAGTGGGAAAAATACGTATTATTGAAGCTATCTCAAAAAGTACCCAAGTAAAGTTAATAAAATTTATATAGGAGCACCTCTGAAGTATGACCTACCAAACAAAAAAGAATCATCAAAATACATTCACACTGGCGGAGTCAATGGAGTAACAAACATACAGTAGAATTGAGAACCGTTTTGAAGTCGGTTAAAAACAATATTTCACTATCGACACAGAAAAGCATTTGATTACAACTATACTCCATTTGAAAGGAGATGTCCGCTTTTTGTAGGGACGTTGGTTTTTTATTCCGAGAAAAATCTAACCAGCATCAAACTACATCTAAATAAAAACGACAAAATATGGAACTAGGAACCACTGAAATAATATTTTTAGACCCATCCATTTAAGAGAAAAATTATAAACTATTAAAAGTACAAATATTTTGTTTGTTGATGGCAACTATGACAAATATGATATAAATTGACACATGGTACAGTCATTACTGTCAATCAATTGACAGTGATGACAGTAACATGTGTCAATTTTGACAAGTTTACTATTTTATGGGGTGTGTTCACTATATTAACCTAGATAATTAGAAAGGTTTGTTCGTTTTAGGAGTATATTCTTATTAAAATAAAAAACGATTTTTCTCAAAATTGGAGGTCTTTAAAAATGTATGATATAGTTAGAACCACTAGTTTTTGTGATGTCTATTCAAATATATTTAACTTATCCTGGTTAGAATTATTGAATAATAAAAAATAAGCCTTTTTACAGTCCGTTCAACCAATTTTGACTTCTACTGCGTTGGCGGCATGACAATTGGCAGCTGCAGTAAATAGTTGGTACTGTAACCACTCTTTGCTTTTAATGCCATCCTTATGCCTACAGTATAGAAGTCAAAATCGGTTGAACGGAGGGCTTATACAAAAATTTGGCAACGTCGCAAATAGCTGTCAAATATTTACTTGTTTTGATTAATTTGGCAATATTACTGTTTGGAAATATGAAATGTGGCTAACTAGCGAACTAAAATATTGATTATAAAATACAATAATTAATATCGTAACACCGAATATTTAGTTTTAGATATAAAAAAAGTATTTGGAAACTTTCCAAATGCCTCTTTTACACCTAAAACGGTTACAACATCAAAATCAGTGTTATAATTGCAATTCATTATTAATATTCTAGTTCGCTAGTTAGCCACATTTCATATTTCCATACAGTAATATTGCCAAATTAATCAAAACAGCAAAATATTTGACATCGATTTGCGACGTTGCCAAATTTTTGTATAAGCCCTCTTAAATGTCTAATCTTATTTCAAATGGAGTATAGGTCTACATGAACTCACAAACAATACATACTTATACACGGCTCGTTTATCCGCTTCAAACTGCGCCTGATCGGCGTCCGCGGCGGGCGCACCGCCGCCCTGCATCCCGCCAATATCACCAGCTTGGCTGCCTCATCTAGAAACAAGAGAAAACTTGGAATTGAAGAGGGTTTATTCATAATCAAAATCAGTTTATAATAGTTAATTGATCCAGGCGTGACCTTGTGGAAATCCATTATAAAATACAATAGATGTTGATAAAAATCGACACGTGTTTCACCTCTCAACAAGGTATCCTCAGGATGACGATTGACTTGCGCGTCATTCTGAGGATGCCTCGTTGAGAGGTGAAACACTTGTCGATTTTTTACAGGGTTTTTAATGGCTCTTTGAGAATAGTTAAGGGGGAAGCGTCAAGAAAGCCCATGAAATTCAAATTTTCTTACGTTTTTTGCATTTTGCAGGTCAGTGTCAGGTTTTATGTTGATTAAAATATAATTCGCGGTCATAACAAATATGGCTTTACTCAATTCTAATCATTACAATCTGCAATAGTGAAGAAGATAAAGGTGTCAAATATCATGATTTCATGAAATGGGGACATTTGACACCTTTGCTAACTTATGGAGTTGTATTGCTGATTGTAATGATTATAATTGAGTAAAGCCATATTTGTTACGGCCGCGAATCACATTTAGGTCAACATACAACATGATACTGACATGCAAATTGCAAAAAACGTAAGAAAATTTGAATTTCGCGGGCTATCCTGATGCCTTAAAGCAGTGATAGCCTAGTGGTGTGACCGTTGGACTGCCAAGTCATACATCTCGAGTTCGAACCCAAGGCACGCACCTCTGACTTTTCGAATTCATGTACGTATTGTATAACTATCACTTGCTTCAAAAGCGGCTTAGGAACATACACAACACATACATAAACTCACGCCTTCTTCCCATGGGGGTAGGCAGAAACTACAGAACGCCACCTGCTACGATCCTTACATAGTCCTTTTGCCTCGTTTCGGAACATATCGTGAGGAAATGAACCTAGGAACATGTCTGAGAATATTTCTTGACGGAATTTGAAGCCAAGTCAGAGGAGCTCGTGGCTAAGTAATAACAGCCGCAAGATTCGATCCATCAGGTTAAGCTACGCTTGCCAGGGTTGGTCTGTGGATGGGTGACCATCTTAACATACTGAGACTCCTCCGTGCCTCGGAAAGCACGTTAAGCCGTTGGTCCCGGCTGTCATTCGTGGATCTTTGACAGTCGTTACGGGTTGTCAGAAGCCTGAACCAGTCTCACCAAGGGATATAGTATTATCGGGTTGTCGAGGTCAAATAGGCAGTCGCTCCATGGTATTCAGCTGCATCCGGTTAGACTGGAAGCCGACCCCAACATAGTTGCGAAAAGGCTAGGCGGATTGATTTGAAGCCAAGTCAAAGGCCCATAGGCGGCATAAAACTCTGTCACCAGGTTAGTCACTAACCACACGCAAAAGAAGAATTTAATTAATTGTTCGGCTAATTAACGTGAGTACCTAATTCAGGGACCTTTGCAATGTATGGTGTTACGAACGCAAGTGACCACATCCCGCACTGACGTGATCGCACGTGTTTTAGGGCCTGACCTCACATACATAAATAGTGATGTACTGGATATCCGTATCCGTATCCGCGGATATCCGAGGGAGAAAAAAGATCTGTATCCGTATCCGTTACTTTTGGGCGGATCTTTTATATTAATACATTTCATTAAGTATATGAAATTTTAAAAATATGTAGCATTGAAATACTGTTAACTTCAACAAATTAGTAAAAAAAAATTTTAATCATATTTATTATAATTCAAGTACAGTAAGTACCAGTAAATTAAGTTATAAGGTAGTAATTAAACTATCTTTGTAGTGAGATCAAACCTCTAATATTTGTGCTATGATAATTGAAATAACTGTGTGAGTTAACACATCAATTAAAACTATGTTGTTTTCAAGAACATAAAAAAAAAATACGTCATAATTAATATTGAATAATGGTAAATTGTATTTCAAAAAGAGTAACTTGGCAGCTTTGTCCCCCAAAAGTCAGTTACGATGAGGATCATAAATAATTCCTGCTGAACCTGAAGAAAGTTGAAATCCGTATCCGTATACGCGGATCTAGACCCTTATGATCCGTATCCGTATCCGCGGATCACATTTTTTAACGATCCGGCACATCACTAAACATAACAGCACGCCAGTATCTATGACCGTAAGAGATAGGCAGAGATGTGGGTTCGTCTTTCATTGACTTGAATGTGCCCTGGCGGCTGAGAGTACGTCATGCTCACTCTAATGTCTCGCTGATGGTGGCGCCTGTGGTCCCTTCAAAATGGTTGAGCTGAATGGTGCTAATCCATGCGACTGGTTCGTGAACGGGCGCCGGCAGTATCTTTGCCACAGTTTATTTTTTTTTATTTTTTTGTCATTTGATTACGAACGCTTTCAACGTTCTGCATCGTTCTCACATGAATAATTTCAACATGAATGATGGTCTTGACGCAGAACGTCACTTTCTCAAAGGCCGCATTCCGAGTTACGCCAAAAGTGATTTTATCGCGAATCCGACCAAAGTCCAAAGTCACAATTATTACTCAATAACCCTTATATTTTGTGACTATTAAATTTGGTTGAATTTGCGATATTATCACTTTTAACGTAAGTCGGAATGCGGTCTCAGTCACTTTCGCATAATGTCACTTTCGCAAAATGTCATTTACGCACAACGTCACTTTCTCATACTCAAAACGTCACTTTCGCAAAACGTCATTTTCGCAGAATGTCATTCAAGCCATTTTTAGAGTTCCGTACCCCAAAAGGATAAAACGGAACCCTTATTGAAGCACTCGTGTGTCTGTCTGTCTGTCCGTCTGTCACAGCCAACTTGCTCCGAAACTAATGGACAGATTAAGTTGAAATTTGGTACACATGTATTGCTGTGACCCAAACACGGACGTGTAACGTTAATAAATGAATTTTGAATATAGGGGTCACTTTTGGGGGGCAAACAAGAAAATTTAAAAAAAAAGTTTTGCTAACAGTACCGTGTGACATATCAAATGAAAGGGCTTGTTACGAGACAATAAGCTCGCCCCCTATTACATGGGACTAAAACGAAACTGGCGATATGATAAAAAAAAATGTGTACTGTTGATACACCTCTGCCTAACCCTTTGGGGATTACAGGCGTGATGTTATGTAGAATAGAAGACTAACAAGACAATTTCAAAATTAGTATTTCCAAAGTTTATTCCAAACTAAAACAATTTATCTAGACCTACTTACCAACTCCCTAAAAACAATATAACTAACAAAAAACAACTCACAAAATAAACTATCAACTTCAAAAAAGCAAACCAATAAACAAACTAAAATAAACGGAAAACAAGAAAATAAACAGTAGAAATAACAGACAACATCGCAAACCGTCGGCTGGCAATAAAAAAAGATATTAAAACCGGGCAACACATTCATCACAAGTGTTGCCAGTAGATTGATATAAAATACCACTTATATTTTCTTTACTGTTTCGCCAAAGTAATAGTGGTGAGGGTAGCTTTTTAATATCTATGGGGGAGTTAAGAACTGTTGCGGAGAATATTAATAATATAATCTTGTTTAGATTTGAAGCCTGAAAGTGCCAACCCGTCTTGGGCAAGCGTGGTGATCAATGCTCGTGCCTTCTCTGTGTGAGAAGAGACTTTTGCCGTGCAATGGGACAATAATAGGCTGGTATTATCATTTTTACATACCTTTTATTTTTTTTATTTTTTTTTATTATTTTTACTGGTTTGACCCTAATTGATTTCGGATTCAAAATCAGATTAATAACGTTAAATTATTAGCTGCACCCCGCGGTTTCACCCGCATAAGTCTCGATACCGTGGGAATCATCATCTGCCTAGCCTTTTCCCAACTATGTTGGGGTCGGATTCCAGTTTAACCGGGTACAGCTGAATACCAGTATTTTACATAGAGCGACTGCCTATCTGACCTCCACAACCTAGTTACTAGGTAACACGATACCCCTTGATAAGACTGCTTGTCAGACTTTTGGGCTTCTAACTACCCGTAACGACTGTCAAAGATCTACAAATGACAGCCGGGACCAACGGCTTAATGTACTTTCCGAGGCACGGAGGGGTCTCGGTATGTAAAGATGGTCACCCATCCACGGACCAACCGCGGCAAGCGTAGCTTAACCTGATCGATCGACCCGTGCGGCTGTTATTACTTAGCCACAAGCCCCTGCCAATGTTAATGAACAAGTCAAATCTACTGAAAAATTTGCATGCTTATTATTATATTGGCAAAACATGTTTTGTAAAGATGGTCACCTATCCACGGACCAACCCCGGCAAGCGTAGCTTAACCTGATCGATCGACCCGTGCGGCTGTTATTACTAAGCCACAAGCCCCTCTCTCGATACCGTGGGAATATCAGGATAAAATATAAATTATGTCCTAACCCAGGTCATGGTCTACCTATGTGCCAAATTTCATCCAAATCTGTTCAGCTGTTTTAGCGTGAAAGCGTAACAAACAAACTCACTTTTGAATTTATAATATTAGTTGAGATATACAGGGTGGCAGGGACATCGACGCGAAAACTGTTACCATGGATTCAGTACATGATTCTGAACCCCCCTGTGTTGGAAATTTTTCTTAGTTGAAATGAAATGAAATTATTTATTCTGTAAATAGGATATCGAGATCACTTTTACACGTCATATAAAAAACAAAAATATTAAAAATAAGCTAGATGAGTTCGGCGTTTCCTATCTGTCTACTCTGAGAAGAAAGGCCGAAACAAACTCAGAGGTCGCAGTCTCTTTTAAAATCCAGACATAATCTTAGTCGGGCCATATGAGGACTATGTAGATAAGTGTCTGAAAAGGTCTTTTGAGGAAGAATCACACAGATTTGAGTGGACCTGTCCAGTCAGTGCAAGCATTTGTCAGTAATCGTGGAGCTCAACTCAGAACTTAAGGAGCTCAACTCGACGAACAATACCAAAGTAAGGACATTTGGATAGGCCGCATAAACTACTCAAACTGCCAGACCATCACTAAAACTAGCAGAGAAATAAAAACAATATCCACATAGTCCTCACATTCATAATAGTTAAAATAATATAATTACTACTTCATTTACTATTTCATACAGACACACATAAACTCAAGCCTTCTTCCCATGGGGGTAGGCAGAAATTACAGAACGCCACCTGCTACGATCCTTACATACTCCTTTTGCTGTACCCTAATTGCGTAGCTTAATTTCGTAAACGGTTTCATTTTGACAGTTCAACAAGATTCATTGCGTTATTTACGTTGTTGAGCAGATTTTTTTTCTAACTTCTGAAGCAGTGAATTACCAATCTGTTTCAACTGATCGTGTATTACACAATTAGGGTGCTGGTCATACACGCACGCCGGTTGCGAGTACTACGCACCTGAGCTTTCTGAAGAACATCCCCAATAAGATCACTATGTCCTCCTAGGGCGTCCCCTCCCGGCGTTTCCACTCACATCTACCTCGTAAATACCTTTTATTAGTCGCCTTTCATTCATACTCTCAACATGACCAAACCATCTAAACACACTGTTTGAAATTCTTGTCACTACACCTTCTTTTAAACCGCAAAGTTGCTTTATCACCTTGCCAGAATACTTGCGAAATTTTGCGTTGTTGCATAACTTTTTAATTATTCTCGATTATTTATTCATATTCTTTACGGCACCTCTTTAGGTCATCATCATCATCATCATCATCATTTCAGCCGAAAGACGTCCACTACTGGACATAGGCCTCCCCCAAGCACCGCCACTTCGACCGGTTCTGTGCTTCCCGCATCCAGCGGATTGCTGCGGCCTTCACAAGGTCATCGGTGGGAGGCCTTCCAACGCTACATCTTCCGGTACGCGGTCGCCACTCCAGAACCTTTCGGCCCCATTGGCCATCTATTCTGCGAGCAATGTGCCCTGCCCATTTGGCAATTCTTCGGGCTATGACGGTTACCTTGGTTCTCCTGCGGATCTCTTCATTTTCTGATTCGATCACGTAGGGAAACTCCAAGCCTCTCTCCATTGCCCTTTAGGTCATAAACTATCCGAATATCATAAAATATTTGCCCTAGGTCAGGGGGAGGCGTGGAAATTGATTCGCTGTTCAATGTATACTAGATTCCTCAGCGTATCATATACCTACTGTTTCATATTCTAGCATTTTCACCTAAAAAGCACAAGCCGCAAATACATTCCTTTAACACGTTTCTAAATAGAAAGTTTGCATCGGATTTTCCTTCCCCTCACAAGATATAGAAGGAAGATAATTAATCCCAACCGATTTGGCTAAAATAAGGATGAGGAAAAGAAAATCTTTGCTTATTTCGTTTCGTGGAAGCTGAATCTACACTATTTGCAAAACGTTTCCGTCCGACGTATCTAATATTTTCGTGTTCATTTCAACAAGTCTTACCATGTTTCATCATCTTACCCAGTAACTGGGTTGTGGAGGTTAGAATGGGAGTCGCTCAAAAAAAAACACGCACAATATCGGACCACACACAATGACGGGTCCGTAGTTGGGAGGAATTTATCCCAAAAACAAACTTCACTTTGTAGTTGAAAACATGTTCTCCCATACATTCCAACTGCAAATGTACGTTTGTACGCACAATATTGAGAGATTTACCATGTTATTTTAAGACCATAGACTTCTTATAGGTTTTCCTGCAATCTATGAGTACAGAACCACTCTTTGTATTTTTTTTTTTTAATTTTATGCTCATTAGTTTCGGAGATAAGAGGGGGAATGGTAAATTTTCATAAATTTTCTTAATAGGCCTGTGTCCAAAAAAAAATATTTTGTCCGTCTTGTAGATTATTAAAAAATATTGGACACGTATTTTTTATTTTTTGACGTAATCAAAAGATTACGGCGATACATTAAGGGGACGATAGCTGACTTTTAATGATTTTATACTGAAGATGACGTCTGAACGAGTAGTGTTAGTGATTTGGAAAAAAATATGTTAAATTAGAGCATTTTTTTTAATATTTTAATATAGGCATATTTTTGATTATGTTTATATTACATAGTGAAATTAATTTGTAAAGTTATGTCTAACGCAGATAAAAACTGAGAATGACGCAAAATCCATCAAGCGTATTTTTCTAAAAACTTCACTATATTAAAGATAATTAAGTTACTAATCTTTTAGTATACGTGTTTTATTAAAATACCTTTTGTTTTACTTGTAATAAATTAATAATGAGTCTAATTTGGGACAGCGCTCCTTGATGGGCGAGTCCTATTACTGGCTGGACGTACGACGCGTTGCGTGAGCTCAGTACAGAACACGCAAGCTAACCATTCAAGGTCACTGTCATATATCTGCGTCTTAAGTTAAAATGTGGCATGTCGTCACGCCTCGCTAGATTTAATACTGAGTTGTGACGTAGCGAGCCCCCTCTTCCCAACTTTAATGCGTGTTTTCTAAGTTATTTTTTATTAATATGATAAAGCAAAAAATACGTGTCTAATATTTTTTATTATCTGAAAGACGGACTAAATAGAATTTCTTTTTTTTACCTAGGCAACTACCCCATTGTATCTTTAAAAGTATTTATTTTATCATCGCAATAAGGTTGTGAAGGCCGCAGGAATCCGCTGGATGCGGAAAGCACAGAATCGGTCGAAGTGGCGGTGCTTGGGGGAGGCCTATGTCCAGCAGTGGACGTATTTCGGCTGAAATGATGATGAGCCCTTGCATTTGATATGTCACACGGTACAGTTAACAATATTTTTTTCTTATTTGCCCTCAAAAGTGACCCCCATATTCAAAATGTAACCCATGTGGGTCTCAAAATACATATTTGTAACAAATTTCAAGTTAATCGGTCCATTAGATTCGGAGCAAATTAGCTGTGACAGACAGACACACGAGTAATCCTATAAGGGTTCCGTTTTTTTCCTTTTGAGGTACGTAACCCTAAAAACAAAGTAATAAGCGCGGGCGATGCGATACGATACGACGCGGTTGGCCGAAGGCCGAGTTTTGTAAAAATGTTGCTGTTACATACGAGTACATACATAAACTCACGCCTTCTTCCCATGGGGGTAGGCAGAAACTACAGAACGCCACCTGCTACGATCCTTACATACTCCTTTTGCCTCGTTTACGTTCATACATCTGGTCATACACGCACGCCGGTTGCGAGTACTACGCACCTGGCCTTTCTGAAGAACATCACCAATAAGGTCAGTGTATGTCCTCCTAGGGCTTCCCTGCCCGGTTATTTTAGTATATTGTGTATCTTACGATTTCTAAGCGAATGAAGTCGCAAGAAGAAGCTAGTTAGAGTAATATTCGTCCGGAAAATCAAAGAAGGTTCTAAAGCAAAGCATTTGAATGAGATGTTTTCCGTTAGATATCAAAGTTGTATCAATTGCATCAAGTTTGAATTGAGTTCCGCTAAGATAATCGTAATAGTTTGACCCCCTTTCGAAGGACTGTGTCTGCCGAAATACGGAAGTGTGAATGTACAATTGTACGCCCTATAGGGGTGGGGAGATTTTAATTTGAGAGGGGGGTACTGTTTGGTTATAGACACCTGCAATAAGGGGGTTATCTTATTAGTTGCTAATAAGACTACCCGCAAAAGTATCGATGCCGTGGGAATGTCGGGATCTCAGACCGAATAAAAAACCAAGACGGAGCGCTGCAAACAATAAAATGAAGCATGCCAAAACTACACCTCCGCCTCTGCATACACGCTCACACGCACACATTTACAATCAAACTACACCTCACTAAGTGCACACATGTTTACGAAACCGGCCTCACATCACCAGAGCTGGGCAAAATACATACTTTGCTTTAATTAAAATACAAATTACAAAATACTATCTCGCACGTATTTAAAATACGAAATAAAAAGTACTTTTAAGTCGTGTATTTGAAATATAAAATACAAAATACAGTCAGGTGTTAGGTTATGTAAATAGAATAGAACTACCCAGTGTTACCGATTGACATATTTAGCGGTCGCCATTTTGCTTACGAAAGCTATCGAGAGCAATTTTTTGCAGAACGCACCCATTAATAAGATCGCTAAATGTATTTATATTCAAGTGTATTTTGAAGCCATACGTATTTGAAATACTAACTACAAAATACCTCAGCGTCAGGTATTTGAAATACCAATTACAAATTACATTTTTAAGAAGTAATTGAATTACAAATACTAAATACGTATTTGTATTTCAATTACGTATTTTAATTAAAAGTAATTCAAATACTGCCCAACCCTGCACATCACTGTTGACAGCGCTATGTCTTGGTTTTTTATTTGGTCTGAGGATGTAACCTAGAATTTGAGAAATGCAAAAAAAAAGGTTTAGTCTTTAACAAGGAAGATACAAACTATATCAGATGTATAACTAGACCTACCCTCTCTCAAATACTCAAGCATAACAAATCGTATATCAATAAATAGCAAGTTTTCAACGTATATGTACGTGCCCTGTATACGAGCAGGCTACGGAGGACGCATCGTAATGGCGGACTTATTTCCCGCGCTTTTGCTCAAGTGTGGCCAAGTGTCGATAGAGTTGCTGTGGGAAAGAGGTTTGGTTTGTTTAATTTAAATAAGATATGAGCAAAAATGTGGTTTCTATATGAAAGGTTATAAGATAATAATATTACGCCTATATTATTTAACGGGTTAGGCAGAGGTGTTCCTAATAGTGGTGCCGATTCTCTTGTTCACAAACTAAACTAAATTGAAATTCAGTGCATCTTTTTCTTTCTTTTTCATTAAGAAAAGGACAGAAGATACATTTTAGTTTAGTCCTGTCAAATTAATCAGCGCTTGACGTAAATTGACGTAATTTTAGTTGGCAAGTTTTTAATTACGTCTAATCTTGTATGGAGACTGACAGGCGCTGATTAATTTGACAGGACTAAACAAAAATTTATCTTCTGTCCTTTTCTTAATGAAATAGAAAGAAAAAGATGCACTGAACTTAAATTTAGTTTAGTTTGTGAACAAGGGAATCGACACCAGTATAACCCACATTTGGCCAGTTATTTTAAAGTCACTGCTGCCATCAATCGGACACAAATCCAGACTCCGGGCTACTACTGAAAAATTTCAGATGGTCAAAGTCAAATCATTTATTTCAAATAGGCCCTTATGTGGAACTTTTGAACGTCAAAATTTACAAAATTATAAAATTGATTCTAGTCGCCCCTCCAAAAGGTAGTTTTCGTATGGAGAAGAATGGGCAAGAAACTCCACCGTTGCTCTTTTCAAATGTTTTACAATATTTTGTATAGGTACCTACCTACATTAGTTAAATAATTAGAATATGTGAAGACCATGCACCGAGAATAAAAAAAATACTATAGCACAATAGGTAACAAATAACCCTGTATATGTAGTGGCCAGATCTTAGGAAATGATTTCAGATTTAATGAAATGATCAACCATTTCATGAAATGATTGTATTTCATGAAATAGAACATCGACCGCTGGCCACATCATGATGTGGTCTGGCCAAATTATTGAAAACTCAACGTTTGACGATATGAACAGTTAAACGCACGACTACTTCATGATGTGGCCAAACATTACTGATCATATGGTAAAATAGTTAGATTATTCACCGGTAGAGGCGTTGATGTCGCTTTGTTTTTGTTGTGCATCATGGCAGCGGACGATAATTCGATTAAAAAAGCAATTATAAATATGCAAATGGAAGATAAAAGTGCAGTGTAGTATCGTTATTATACCAAGCTACGTGACTTTTATGAAATTCACTAGAAAAACGAGCGCAACCTTAAAAAAGCATGGAGTTTGGAACGTACTCGTATTTCACAGGTTAGTATTTAACTATTCAAATCTTAGTAATTGTTATTTTTCTTCTGGAATGAAAGCTATTTAAAATGTTTTATTTATCCACTGACCCAGATTAATAAAAGTTAATGAATGCCAGTAATATTTGCATGGATACCCTACTTAATGATATGGCCAAACGTCGACTGACATATCATTAAACGTTGACGTTTGAACGATATGGTCAATTTTAGCTGGCCATTTCATGAAACACAACCATTTCATGAAATAGTCGATAATTTCATGAAATGATCAATTCTAAGATCTGGCCACGACATATATACCCATTACGCCTGCTGAGTTTTGCTAGCAGAATTTAATTTGACCCTGTAGGTATATCATGGCTGATTGACATTGCACCCTTGACTGACTGCAAAACGTTTTTTTTTTTTTTTGCAAATTTCATCCCGATTACGAGCGTGCGATTTTTAAGCGTTACTGCTGAGCCGGTCGCGCTAAGTATTATTGGGATTTTACATCTGTAATTTCTCAGTAGCAGCCCGGAGTCTGGATTTGTGTCCGGTTGATGGCAATAGGCTTGCTCCCTATTACATGGGACTTGAACATAACTTGCAAAATGTGGATGTACTGTAGTTACACCTCTGCCCAACTTTTCGGGGATTCACAAAGCGTGATGTTATCATCATCACCATCATCATTTCAGCCGAAAGACGTCCACAGCTGGACAAAGGCCTCCCCCAAGCACCGCCACTTCGACGGATTCTGTGCTTTCCGCATCCAGCAGATTCCTGCGGCCTTCACAAGGTCATCGGTCCATCTTGTGGGAGGCCTTCCCACACTACGTCTTCCGGTAGTTTCCCTACGTGATCGAATCAGAAATGAAGAGATCCGTAGGAGAACCAAGATAATCGACATAGCCCGAAGAATTGCCAAACTTAAGTGGCAATGGGCAGGGCACATTGCTCGCAGAACTGGTGGCCGAAGGAGTCGAAAGATTCTGGAGTAGTGATGTTGTGTTATGTTAAATTTTAATCGTCAGACAGAAACCGAGCAACTTCTCCAAAAGCTTAAATTCTGCTTCCTAAGCAAACACACTGTTTTTTGTTAGTATTTACAAAACCCAAGATTCGTCCCTTTTCTAACAATGACACCCAGAATCAACACAACAAACAGTTGTAGCTAACAAAACTACTGGACACTCTTTAGTCAATATTTGTTTGGGGTTCAACGGTTCGACCACAGTGTAGACAAAATAGAGAAGATCCACTCGTTTTCATACTACGACGATGATGACAACGACATATCGTCAGCTCGAACGACAACAATATCGAACGACAACGATATTGACCGACAATATCGGAACGATATCGGTATGTGACAAGATGTAACAAACAGCTTATTGTCATGCGGTATGCCACAACAGCCTCGAAGAGTCACGTTACACCAGCAAAAGCTTACATCGCCGCGCGATTCCAAATGTGTAATGGAAATTCGAGGTAATAATGGCAGCAGTGAACAAGTGCACTGTGCCGATATCGGCACGACTATCAATGTCGGCAACGATACCGTTGACTACACCGACACATGTGAAAGCAATCAATCTGCCTAGCCTTTTCCCAACTATGTTGGGGTCTATTTCTGATCTCCACAACCTAGTAACTAGGTAATATGATACCCCTTGGTAAAACTGGTTGTCAGAGTTTCAGGCTTCTGACGACCCATAACGACTGTCAAAGATCCACGAATGACAGCCGGGACCAACGGCTTAACGTGCTTTCCGAGGCACGGAGGAGTCTCGGTATGTAAAGATGGTCACCGATTCACGGACCAACTGCGGCAAGCGTAGCTTAACCTAATGGATCGACCCGTGGAGCTGTTATTACTTAGCCACGAGCTCCTCCACGAAGGATCACTGCTGTAATAATATTATAAAGTATACTTAGTGTTTATAATATTAAAGTATGGATGGTGTGAACCTTCCAGCCCGTCCCATCCTTGATGTCCTCCCTCCGGTTGACGCCCTAAGCCGAGGTTCGTACCCCACAGAGGGTGCCCTTAGCGAGCGTTCGCCTAGTTTTAATTAGCATAGTTGAATAACCCCTGGCTGGAAGTTTAAAGTGTAGTAGCTTAAGGCACCCACAGGAAAGCCCGGTTAAGGTTGAACTAGTCGCGGGCTCGAGCTCATTGGTGGGCTTGGTCAAAAAGCACGCTATCTCACCTGGCATCGTGTCCGACAGAGATAGTATCAGTGATGAGCAGTTAGACGCTGGTCTACATGCACAAACTCTAGTTCGCACGCACACAAACACCGTTCAGAACGATTTTAGTAAAACGAGCGCGTAAAAAATTACGAGAAGTCCTTTGGAAGGTGGAATTTTATCAAAAAACTACTGCATAAATCAATTACGAATAAATTTTATTATAATCTTCGACAATTGAGCTTTGTCGGAACGAGCTTTGTTTTGGATATTTTATACTTCTTTTATTACTTATTTACTCCCAAAGATGCGTTAAAATTAGCAGGAAAAACGAATCTTTGTTGGCTCATAACTTTTTAATTGCTTTTTTTTTTTACTATTCTGCTTCTGTACAGACAAAATTAATAATAAGACAAAACGATTTCATGTTTTACTTTGGATGTACAATGTGTAACAGTGGAGTAAAACCCCCCCGGAATTTGTATGGAAAAAGTATCGGCTAGTTGCGCCTTAAGTAGTCATGATCTCAGAGGTCAACTACGAGAAGCCCTACCTAAGAAAAAAAAAGGTGTGAACCTTTTGTAAAACCCCTGTTCTGTGAACCGATTCACTATCTTTGTTAATAACATCTCCCGTCCTTTGTTTATATCCCCTACCCTAATTCCGTACGTACCTTTCCTGTTTGCCAGATAGCTAGCTAAAAGTAGCAGGAAAATTGTGTAAAATATTGAAGTTTTGTTAAAAGGGCGCGTGGCTTTATAATAACAGCTGAGTTGAATGAAGGTTAAGCTATGCTTGCCGAGGTCGTTTCGTGCATGGGTGACCATCCATTACATATCGAGACTAATCCATGCCTTGGAAAGCACGTTAAGAGGCCGGCAACACGGCTCGCAACTACAAATCGAGATGTTTGCAAAATTCATTTCCAAGCACGTTGCGCTAGTGTGAGTACCTGTCGGAGCGATATACACCTACCACGCACACATTGACAATTATTGCTTGACGCGATACTACTACTAGCTTTCGAAAATTTATGATAAATTTGGATGTGTTCCGTAATACAAAAAATTATGAATGTAAACTTAATATATTTCCATTTTTTTTTTCGATAATTTGTAACTTGATAACATAAACTATGCTTCTGCGGAAACAATATTACAAATATTGTTATTTATAATACAGAAAAAACAATATGAAAACATGTCATTTACGCTGTAAAAATGTACGAAATGCAATTCGCTTACACTTCATGTAAAGGTAAGTTTTTGGAAATAAAGACGTAGGAGCCTAGATAAATACTGTCTCAATCCGAATGTCAACATAATATGGTGGAAATATGCTCAAATTACAAATGATTTATGTATTACGTTTGTATGGACAATTCATGCGTCGCCGCATTCTTAAGAGCGTTTATTCTGAAAGTGGGCATCGTCGCAAATAGATGTCAAATATTTCGCTGTTTTGATTAATTTGGCAATATTACTGTATGGAAATATTAAATGTGGCTAACTAGCGCACTAGAATATTAATAATGAATTGGAATTATAACAATGAATTTGATGTTGTAACCGTTTTAGGTGTAAAAAATGCATTTGGAAAGTTTCCAAATACATTTTTTACATCTAAGACTAAATATTCGGTGTAACGATATTAATTATTGCATTTCATAATCAATATTCTAGTTCGCTAGTTCTTATTTCCATACAATAATATTGCCAAATTAATCAAAACAGGTAAATATTTGACAGCTATATGCGACGTTGCCAACTAATAAAATTAACGCTCTTAAGCTGTTGGTCCGGGCTGTCATTCGTAGATCTTTGACAGTCGTTACAGGTAGTCAGAAGCCCGAGTCTGACAAGTCTTACCAAGGCTTATCGTGTTGTGGCTTGTGCACTCTGAAATGACGCGCCCCTTTACCACATTACCAATAGAAATCCAAATTCCGTGTGCGTAAATGCGGTAGTAGGGCGAGTCATTTCAGAATTGACAAGCTTTATCTAGTAAATGGGTTGTGAAGATCAGATAGGGAGTCGCTCCATTTAAAATACTGGTATTCAGCTGCATCCGGTTAGACTGGAAGCCAAACCTTAGTTGGGAAAAGGCATAGATTGACATGGAAATTTTGTACAAATAATTATCGCGCGGAATGTTCTAAGTGATGGTGGAATGGTATTTTTATGTTCGTTATGCGGGTAGTCTAGTGTTTGCTGGTGTTATTGTGCTAATTATTATGTTTTGCGACGATAGCGTGATCAGGGCAGAGATAGAGGCCAAATAATTAAATAGGAACATTTTCTAACGGTAGGTACTGCGACTTATGGCTTAAGCCTTCGGGACAATACTGTCTCGTTTTGTGTCGTGACGTGGAAGAACACAACACAATAATGTAAATCCGGCTTTAATCTGTACCCTAATTGCATAATACACGAATTTGTTTCGATTTGAAACAGATTGCTAATCCATTGCTTCATAAGTTGGAAAAAAATCTGCTCAGTAACGTAAATAACGCTATGCATGTTGTTGAACTGTCAAAATGAAACAAATTAGGCAAAATTGTTTACGAAACTGTATCCTAATTGCGTAACTTATTTTCGTAAACAATTTTGCCTAATTTGTTTCATTTTGACAGTTCAACAACATTCATTGCGTTATTTACGTTCCTGAGCAGATTTTTTTTTCCAACTTATGAAGCAATGGATTAGCAATCTGTTTCAAATCGAAACAAATTGTGATTGTGTTGCATTACGCAATTAGGGTACTGATCTAATAAACAAGAAAATTTCTGGTTTATAAGCAGAAATGAACCAAGCAATTAATTCTCTCAAAAGGAGAAATAAAACCTTGGGTTTTCCATTTTGTTTTTTTATCCAAAAGCTAAATAATTATTCTGTTATTTTTGTGTCAAAAATACCGTGATCGTTAAATTCATTATTAGTCCGATCATCAACAAAAACATCTCTCACTCAACAAAATCATTGCCAATCTATAAAATCTATCGATAAGTCATGTCCCATCCCTACTCTCTCTACTAACGACACCGCGTCGGTAAAATAGACGCTAGATATATTCTGCATGCAACCGTGAATCGTCGAAATGTCTCCAACTTTACATTTGATTTTCGAACAATTTATTCCAACTATCATTTTTGTTTTAAAAGAGGTTCTTGTTCAAAACAGACTTTACGAACGATTTTACTAATAAAAAAAAAAGTAAAGTAGATTAACTTTTACAAGGTTCCTATTTAGTAACGAATCGTAATCGATACAAAGTCATAGGTCTCGATTTAGAACCCAAGGCACGCACCTCTGACTTTTCGGATTCATGTGCGTATTGTTTAATTATCACTTGCTTCAAAAACGGTGAAGGGAAACATCGTGAGGAAACCGGCATGGCTGAGAGATATTTCTCGACGGAATGTGAAGTCAAGTCAGAGGTCCATGGGCTGCTTTTAAAATCTGACATCAGGTTAGTCACTAACCACACAAAAGGAAGAAGAATTTATACAAATCGATCAGTTGTAGTTTACTTTGATAAATCAGCAGTTATGTTTGAAAGACATTGTAACAAACACCCACTATATCAAACAATATCAATGAATCTGCCTAGCCTTTTCCCAACTATGTTAGGGTCAGCTTCCAGTTTAACCGAATGCAGCTGAATACCAATATTTTACATGAAAAGATTCCCTATGGTAAGCGACCCGTGTAGCGGTTATCATTTAGCCACAAACCAAGTCACTGCACCAAACAATATATATCAAAAAAATGTTGTAATTGAACTTTTGAGGAAATAATAAGTTGCATAAGGACATTTATACTTTTCCCTAATCTACTGCAGGAAATTTAAAACAAACAATGCAAAAAACGCCATCTGAAATTAAGGAACAGACAGAAAAACAAACGCCATACAAATTCCTTCGTTCCCCAATCACTGAAATAAAAAAACAAATAGAAAAAAACATGGAGTCCTTTTTCCCGCCATTTCGTTCTCCCTTCGAGGGCCCTTCAATTTAAACTCGTTCCATCCGAAAACGATAATTAAAAAGGAAAAATCACGCCGCCATCTTGCTTTTACGTTCGGAAATCCTCTCGACGTGTTTCCCGCCTTTTGCAATTAGCTCAATTTCTGAACGTCGCCTCCCGTGTTGCTAGAGTGCAAAATATATTAATTTGTTTGATTTTTTCAAGTGGTCATTATTTTAATGAAGTTATAGGTGTGAAGTGCAATTGTTAAATTGAGTTTTTATGGTTCAAGTAGGCCCTGATTTGGTAATGATAAAACAATTCACACTTAACTGGAATAGGTCATTATTGCAAATCAGGGCTCAAGAATGAGTTACCATCTTTCTCTGTATAGATGTCATAAATGCGTTAGATAAATACATCACTTATTTAATGCAATACAGAAGAAAAAACAACACACAAAAGCACAAGGAAATGATGAATTCAGTCGTCAATCGTCTTGATCAAAAGGTGATTTAGCCATCATTTTAAAGACCCATTTGTTTGGAGAAGTTAGATGGGGACCCAATAAGGATTTAGACCGCAGGAATGACTTGTATGAGAGTACCAAAGCCCGGGGAACCACGTCACAAAAAGACAGAAGCCTATTAGATACTCAGCAGGAGTAGAACAAGACTATCAATGATGCCGTGCAAGTTAAAAGCTGGTATGTTCATATTTTTAACAAACCTCAAAAAAGGAGATCATAAATATTCCAATGCATGTTTTTCCTTTTAATAAAAACAAAACTGAACATAAGGGCCATATCACACTGGCAATTTGCGAGCGTGTTTCCAGCGAGGCGATTGTTTAAAGGTGCTCTCTCACCGGGAGCATTAGCCTGTAATGTAACGTTCAGAGTTGAACATTACATCAGTGAGGGAGGCGAACCGAGCATTACAGTGCGCAACTAATTGCAATTGTATAGAATAAAAAAATCTAACTGAACAGACAGCTGTGCTGCTGGGGAGTTTGTTGCGCCACTTCTTCTTCCCAGCTAAAGCACTAGGAAGTGGTGAAGGATAGGCGTTTTGGGGGACTGTCTTATGTAATTTTGACGTTCAAAAAGTACTGATTCTCAGCCTAGTTTGAATATGACTTGAATTTACAACCTGTAATGACACAATTCGAGCTCACAACGTAACATACGCTCAAAATCGAATCTGAAATGTTACATTACAAGCGAATGCTCGTCAGCCAGGGACGCAGTATGAATGCTCCGGGTGAGAGAGCACCTTAACGCGTTCGCTGCGTGTGCGTAGCGAGCACGCCACATGTGCGCTACGTGTTCGCCGCGTTTGCGTAACGAGAGCGATTGACGTAAGAGTACAAGAAAGAGCGAGAAAAGTTAAGATTATGTTAGCCTCCGTAGTCTAATTTTACCACATATATTGTAGTGTTGTATTAGTATTCTTATGTATAGTTTTGTATCGCTTTGGCAGTTTATTGTTTTCATTGGCAGTACTGTGTTGTTCACAGATTTCTTTTATTATTATTCTGTTAAGGCTCCGTGCCGCCGCACCGCACGAAATCACTGATTTTGATCAATTTTGTTTATTCGTTGTGAGAAAGGAGACGAGAATTTAAACAAAATTATTTGTGATTTGAAAAGTCCAATTCTTCGTCTTGTACATAGGGGAAAGGGATTTTTGAAATAAATTAAGGATTCGTGGGAAATCACTAAAATTCGCAACAAGTTTTCCAAAAAATGACGCGAGACTGACGTTTGATCGTTTCGTTAGAAGAAACTGCTTTTGATGTTGAAAATTAAAAAATATCATCAACATCATTATATGGTCTACTTGTACATAGGGGAACCACTTTTTTCAACTTTCATACAAAATATAGCAGAAAAAAAATGTTGAAATAACGTAACTTTCTCAAAACTTCAAGCCAAATAAATATTTTTTTCTAATACTTAGAAACACTTTTAAGAAATTTTAAAAATTATATATTAATTTTAAGTTAATTGTTTAATAGAATCTAAATTTTATTTTATAAATAAACAATTACTTCATTACGTAAATAAATGGCAAAGTGAACTATATAAACGATCGCGGAAAATCTATTCCGTCAGTAGCGAACGGGCCTTCCCAGCGTGAGGACGTATCACTTTGCGTCGCAGCACGCACACACGCACGTACGTGTCCGATGTTAACATATTCCAGAAATTGTACGTCGACTACCACATTTTGATCCGCATTTTATTTTAAAGTACTTTGCTTGTTTTTGAAGAACATTAAAATTTTGCATGCCTGGCAATAAATAAAATACCGGTGTACGTGTGTTCGTAATTCTTCTTATCCTAAACGGCTTGACTGATTTAGATGTTTTTTTTTTTAAATTCTTTTTGTGTAACTTGGATGGTTCATAACTATAGTTGGATTCGCGTGGCGCTGTTGTCGCAGGACAACATCTGCCTGCTGGGTTCACTAGTAATATTTTGACTTTAGATTTCATAGTTTTGAATGATTTTTGGTAGGGGAAAAGTTATGGGTTCGCGTCACCGATATGCCCGCGCCGATATGCTGTTGTAGCAATAAGTGAAGTATTTTTGGAACGAAGTTCTTTAACGCTACTGAAGACTACTTTAAGTCAAAATAAAGATCCAAGATGACGGCTGCGAACATTTAAAAATATTTCGTCATGGGTATCGTTTTCATAGTTTTCGAGGATGCTAAAGCTGATAGTGAGGTCAAAACATAAATCCAAGATGGCGGCTGTGACAATATTCAGATTTTTCGTCATAGGTGTCTTTTTCATAGTTTTTGAGGATTCTAAAGCAGATTTTGATGTCAAAACGTAAATCTAAGATGGCGGCTGCGAAAATTTTCACATTTCTTCATAACATCACGCCATCAATTTCAAAGTGTTGGGCCCTTTGAAATTGATGGCGTGATGTTATGAAGAAATCTCATTTCCGCAACTTTTTCGCGCAAGTGGGTTCGCGCAAGTGTCTTTCGCGAAAATGTCTTTCGCGCAAGTGTCTCAGATCCCTTTATGGATACTGGTGCCAATTCTCTTGTCACAAATTAATGCCTCAAAACTAGACTAAAATCACCAAAGTTTCGTTCATTCCTGTCAAACGATGATTTCCCATCGTGAAATAATTATAGAATATATTTTATTTTGACAGCACTAAGATGGCAATATGGTGCCGATTCTCTTGTATACCGAACTAAACTTACTAAACTATCACTAAAATTCCTTACTTTTGGCTATGAAAATCTTGAAGCTATTCTGCAACAAAAATTTTCTAAATTAAATTTAAATATATTTTGACACACTAAAATTATATTTGACAATCGCGAGTCCACGTGGTACTTGTTTGCCCTACCCCGTGAATTTTTTTTAGAGCTGGAGGCGCACAGGGGGCAGCCTTGACGTTTTATATAGAATTTTTACTTTTTGTAAGGAAAATAAGAAAAAATATTACCTACATGTAGAGTGTCAGGGGTTTAAGGGTTTTATAAAGGGGATCGAAATTCTCATTATTTTTGCGATTGGACGCACCATTTTCGAGATATATGCAAAAGAAAAAAAAAAAAGGTACAGTACTGTTTTTTGCACCTGAAGCGAGGTGTTGGTGTGAATTTTAGTTCAAGATAACTAATTTTATTCCGCACCTTTTTAATCGCGATTAAAAATAGTCAGATTTAGTTAGACATGGGTGCCGATTCTCTTGTACACCGAACTAAACTAACTAAACTATCACTAAAATTCCTTATTTTTGACTATGAGAATCTCAAAGCTATTCTGCAAAATAAATTCTCTAAATTTAAAAATAATTTTGACACATCTAAATCGAATTTGACAACCGCGACTCCACACGTGATACCTAACCACGTGAATCTTTTTAGAGACGGAGGCGCGCAGGGGGGGCAGCCTCGACGTGTTTTATATGGATTTTTCACTTTTTGTGTGGAAAATAAGAAAAAATATTACCTACATGTAGAGTGTTAGAGGTTTAAGGGCTTTATAAAGGGTGTCAAAATTTTAATTATTTTTGCGATTGGACACACCGTTTTCGAGATATAAGCAAAAGAAAAAAAAAATTCAGTACTGTTTTTTCATCTGAAGTCGAGGTGTTGGTGTGAATTTTAGTTCATGACAACCAATTTTATTCCACATGTTTTTAGTCGCGATTAAAAATAGTCATATTTAGTTAGAAAATCTAAATTTTAGGTTAAAAACGTCAAATTCAGAATAGCAAAATTGCCATTTTCACTAAACTAATATCTCAGTGCCATCTTAGTGCTGTCAAACTAAAATATAGTTAAGTTGTGTCACTTTAATCTATTTCAGAATGGGCAATCGTCGTTTGACAGGAATAAACTAAATTTTGGTGATTTTTAGTTTAGTTTAGAGGCATTTGTGACAAGAGAATCTCTTAGACTTGACTAAAGTGACACAACTTAACTATATTTTAGTTTGACAGCACTAAGATGGCACTGAGATATTAGTTTAGTGAAAATGGCAATTTTGCTATTCTGAATTTGACGTTTTTAACCTAAAATTTAGATTTTCTAACTAAATATGACTATTTTTTTATCGTGACTAAAAACATGTGGAATAAAATTGGTTGTCATGAACTAAAATTCACACCAACACCTCGACTTCAGATGAAAAAACAGTACCGAATATTTTTTTTTTCTTTTGCTTATATCTCGAAAACGGTGTGTCCAATCGCAAAAATAATGAAAATTTCGACACCCTTTATAAAACCCTTAAACCTCTAACACTCTACGTGTAGGTAATATTTTTTCTTATTTTCCACACAAAAAGTGAAAAATTCATATAAAACACGTCGAGGCTGCCCCCCCTGCGCGCCTCCGGCTCTAAAAAGATTCACGTGGTTAGGTATCACGTGTGGAGTCGCGGTTGTCAAATTCGATTTAGATGTGTCAAAATTATTTTTAAATTTAGAGAATTTATTTTGCAGAATAGCTTTGAGATTCTCATAGTCAAAATTAAGGAATTTTAGTGATAGTTTAGTAAGTTTAGTTCGGTATACAAGAGAATCGGCACCAATAGAGAATTTTTCATTTTCACTAAATTAATAACTCATTCAGTTGCAAAAACTGTACTTTATCTTTTTTCTGTTCTTTTGCTTATATCTCGAAAATTGTGTCTTATCGCATGAAAATTTCGACCCCCTTTATGAAACTCATAAACCCATAAAACTCAACATGTAGGTAATAATTTTTCATGTTTTCCATACAAAAAGTATAAAATTCCATATAAAACAGAATTGTTATAAATATACTAAACGAATATACACAAACATTCCAGACTTATTTCATAAGCGTACCTACGTAACTTAACAAAATACCGTCTATAGGATCAAAACTGTTTAAGCGATCACTACGCTCGATGTGTAGGCGTGTGTGCGTGAACGGTGCACACAAACATAGCATCGCAAGAATTTACCTAAACTCTGTCGAGTGAAGTCACAGCCAGGAGCCTTAATTATTATGCCTATGTGAAGACTTGTAATTGGCTGGCAGTAACATTTTCAAGCTCTTAGTCTGTTTTGTTTAGCTGTCTTCCAAAGGAAATAAATAAACAAAATTATGAAAACGCAGAGAACAAGTCGCGTAGTCGCGGCTACTTCGCTTCGGATCCGCGGAGAGCACGTCACAAATCGCTTCGCTGGAAAAAAAATCGTCAGTGTGATAACGCTCTAAAGACGTACGCCATTTTGCAAATACATACTAGTCCTATTTCACCGTGATAGGTCAATCTAGATCTCACAACCTTTATGCATGCGTTTAGTTTCGTCACAGTTCTATTTAAATATTCACAGTATTGATATCTGTTACTACTATTTACGTACTACTGTAATGCTCTTTGCATTTTTGACATCTGTCAGTTTAAGATAGTTAATTGATTCAGGCGTGACCTTGCGGAACTCCATTATAAAATACAATAGACGTGGATATATTTAGTAACCTGTTCCGCTTAGCTATTTCTAAAGAGCCATAAAAACGCCTGAAAGAAATCGACACGTGTTTCACCTCTCAACGAGGCATCCTCACGATGACGATGGACTTGTTGCGAACTCGAACACGGCGTGTTGCCACACCGAGTGTAAATGTGTTGTTGCGAATTTGATGCTTATTAAAACTATAAATAAATTGTCCAACTGACAGATATCAAGAACGCTTTCTATCGACGACCGGACCATCTAAATAAGGTATGTAGATAAATGGGGCAACAATTTTACTGACGAATTCGAGTTGAGAATCACAATGGAAGCAAGTAACACGATTCTACATTTGTGGAAACAGGAAAGAGCAATGCTTTGTTTCTGACAATGTCAGATTCATCAAAATACAAAAGTCATTTATTCAAACTAAACTGATAATTAGCACTTTTCAAAAGTCAAAATTACATAAGACAGTCCCCTAAAAACGCCCACCCTTCACCACTTCCTAGTGCTTTAGCAGGGAAGAAGAAGTGACGCAACAAACTGCCCAGCAACACAGCTGAATGTTCAGTTAGAAAAACTTGATTCTATACAATTTTGTACTTATGCAAAATAATTTACATTACGCAACACAAAACATTAAGTTAAATTATTTGCTATATGTCAGCTAGCACACGCCAATCAATCTGCCTAGCCTTTTCCCAACTATGTTGAGGTCGGCTTCCAGTCTAACCGGATGCAGCTGAATACCAGTATTTTACATGGAGCGACTGCCTATCTGACCTCCACAACTTAGTAACTGGGTAATACGATACCCCTTGGTAAGACTGGTTGTCAGACTTTCGGGCTTCGGACGACCCGTAACGACTGTCAAAAATCCACGAATGATAGCCAGGACCAACGGCTTAACGTGCTTTCCGAGTCACGGAGGAGTTGTATGTAAAGATGGTCACTCATCCACGGACCAACCCCGGCAAGCGTAGCTTAACCTGATGGATCGACCCGTGCGGCTGTTATTATTTAGCCATGAGCTTCTCTAGCTAGCACACGCCAATATAACAACAAAAAACAAGTTACACGACTCTTCATTTGTGGAAACAAGAAAGAGCATAAATTTTGTTTCTGTCAATGTCAGATTCATACAAATCCGTCCAAAATTGGTATTCAGCTGCATCCGATTAGACGGGAAGCCGACCCCAACGTAGTTGGGAAAATGCTAGGCTGATTTGCGCGATAAGGTAGCCCGCGAAATTAAAATTTTCTTTAGTTTTTTCATGAAATCATCACATTTGACAGTTATGCTAACTTATGGAGTTGTATTGCTGATTCAAAGTCAAAGTCAAATAATTTATTTCAATTAGGCACAAGTTTTGAACGTCAAAATTGAAGAAAAATAGAATTGATTCTAGTCGCCCCTTCCAACAGGTAGTTTTCGTATGGAGAAGAATGGGCAAGAAACTCCACCGTTACTCTTTTAAAATGTTTTACAATGGTGCCGATTCCCTTGTTCAAAAACTAAACTAAATTTAAGTTCAGTGCATCTTTTTCTTTCTATTTCATTAAGAAAAGGACAGAGGATAAATTTTAGTTTAGTCGTGTCAAATTAATCAGCGCCTGTCACTCTCCATACAAGTTTAGACGTGATTAAAAACTTGCCGACTAAAATTACGTCAATTTACGTCAAGCGCTGATTAATTTGACAGGACTAAACTAAAATTTATCTTCAGTCCTTTTCTTAATGAAATAGAAAGAAAAAGATGCACTGAACTTAAATTTAGTTTAGTTTGTGAACAAGGGAATTGGCACCACTGACAGGTTTTATGTTAATTAAAATATGATTTGCGGTCGTAACAAATATGGCTTTTAAAAACGTAAGAAAATTTGAATTTTGCGGGCTACATTAGCGCATCCCCCAGGAATCTTGTGACAAATATGTCACATTTTCTTTTAAATTAAATAGGGCCGTTGTCGCCATTTTTGACTATTATTTAACCAATATTCAAAACAGATCAGCAGTATTTGAATCACGTGCGACCTCCGCACTAGCTGACTTTATTGTATATTTATGCTAAACGTTTGATTTGTAAGCCTGTTCGAGTACACATGCTTCTCCTATAGTTGACGTAGTGGCGTATGCGGACGAGTTGACGGTCGCTAACGAATGGAAATAATAAATCCTCTTATTCATACATGCATAAAAAATGATCAGCTGCTCTCTGGTATCTGTTCTCTAGTTCGAACCCAAGGCACGCACCTCTCGGGCTTGCGGACGGTGAGCAATGGGTAGCTCGCCGTCCGATAAGGACCAAGCCCGGGTCGACGGCGCGTTGTGTTCCACGCGCGCCTCAACGAGATGTCAGCAGAATCGACGGGGTCCGCTAGGGCCAATGCCTGCTCCCGGTACGAAGAAAACCGATAGGGAAATCGTGGCCCCCGGCAACAGGGCAACCGAAGGAACACGGGTGGGTTTTAGTCAGTAAGAGTCTGACACGCCCTCCGCCGAGAGCGGGAGAAGTTATTTGATTATTTCCCACCCAAAAAAATAGGCACGCACCTCTGACTTTTCGGATTCATGTGCGTATTGTATAATTATCATTTGCTTCTAAAACGGTGAAGGATTTTATCGTGAGGAAACCGGCATGCCTTTTTTTTTTGGGTGGGAAATTATCAAATAACTTCTCCCGTTCTAGGCGGAGCGGGAGCATGTCAGACTCTTACTGACTAAAACCCACCCGTGTTCCTTCGGTTGCCCTGTTGCCGGGGGCCACGATTTCCCTTTCGGTTTTATTCGCAACCCCGATAGGCATCGGCCCTAGCGGAACATCTCTTTGAGGTGCGCGTGGAACACGTTGCGCTGTCGACCCGGGCCTGATCGTTATCGGACGGCGAGCTACCCATTGCTCACCGTCCGCAAGCCCGCGCCTACGGTGGCCAGAAATCGGCTCGCGATTCCTGACGCCCAGGGGCGTCTCCTCCTGCGGAAACCGGTATGCCTGAGAGATATTTCTCGACGGCATGTGAAGCTAAGTCAAAGGCCCATGAGCGGCTTTAAAACTCTGACACCCGGTTAGTCAAAAACCACACAAATAAGAAGAATGAAGACTAATAATAAAGCTGAAGAGTTTTTTGTTTGTTTGTTTGAACGCGCTTATCTCTGGAACTGCCAGTCGGATTTGAAAAATTCTCTTTGCATTTGATAGCCCAGTTCTTGAGAAAGGCATACGCTATTTAACATCACTCTAGGACCCTCAGGAGCCGAGCAAAATGAAATAAAAGTCAGAAAGAACGCCAAGCGAAAACGAAGTCGGTGCAGGCGATGCGATGCGACGCAAGGGGTCGTGGGGACATGAAATTTCACGCGGACGAAGTCGCGGGCAGACGCTAGTCATTGTAAGTAGGTGGTAAGTAAGATTTAGCAGTCATTTAAACAAGAGATCTTCTGAACACAGGTGACATATTACCAAAATACTACTCTTAGAAATGATTCTTGTAAAAACTTACAGTTCACTTTACTTCTCTGCGTTCAGCGCTCGGTGTGGCAACACGCCGTGTTCGGCCTCGTTGAGAGGTGAAACACGTGTCGATTTCTTACAGGAGTTTTTATTGCTCTTTAGAAATAGCTAAGCGGAACAGGTTACTAAATGTATCCACATCTATTGTATTTTATAATGGATTTCCGCAAGGTCACGCCTGAATCAATTAACTGTCAAAAACTTATAAATAAATTATGTAAATAGGATTTTAGTGTCGTTTAATTTGACATAAATAATCTTGCCTTCCAGAATAGAAAGTAGAGGATTACGGATCCAAGAATCGTTCAGTAGCTTCCAGTAGCCGCACTGGGTTGATTCATCAGGTGAAGCTACGCTTGCCGGGGTTGGTCTGTGGATGGGTGACCATCTTTACATATTGAAACTCCTCCGTGCCTCGGAAAGCACGTTAACCTGTTGGTCCCGGCTGTTATTCGTGGATCTTTGACAGTCGTTACGGGTCGTCAGAAGCCAGAAAGTCTGACAACCAGTCTTACCAAGGGGTGTTGTATTACCCAGTTAGTGGGTTGTGGAGGTCAGATAGGCAGCCACTCCAAGTGAAATACTGGTATTCAGCTGCATCCTGTTAGACTGGAAGCTGACCCCAATATAGTTGGGAAAAGGCTAGGCGGATTGAATTATCTACCAAATTAATTTCCGTATATTTTGACGATTGATTGCAGCTGTTGCGTAATCCATCGTAGGTTATGTACCGACAATGTCATCAACAAGAAATCATTTCTTATCTAATCGCCACACTTCCTAAACCGATTTTGCGAATTAATTCAATCAAAAGTGCCAATTTCATAATTGAAATTGTATTACACCATAATTGCCTGTCAAAATGTTAAATCAAAATCAAAAGTACTAAAACAAAACAAACGAACTAGGCTGAGAATCAGCACTTTTATAACGTCAAAATTATATAAGACAGACCCCCAAAACGCCCGCCCTTCGCGTCTCGCACGTGCTCTTCCAATGCACAGGCGTCACCCAGATTAGAACAGAAACCCTCGGGTCACCCAGATCTTTCATTGATGTTCTGAACAGACCAGTACCCTAATTGTTTCGATTTGAAACAGATTGCTAATACATTGCTTCATGAAGCAATGGATTAGCAACCTGTTTCAAATCGAAACAGATTGTAATTGTGTTGTAATACGCAATTAGGATACAGGAGTTTTAATTAACTTCTGGAGGGAGGTGGGCTGGTTGGAATAACCACCAAACGGCCGCCATGGCCCACGCACAATGGTCCACCTGACGGACTAAGTGCGGAAACCAAACCCCATAATATAGAATATAGAACGCCCTTTACCACTTCCTAGAGCTTTAACTGGGAAGAAGTGAAACAACAAAATACCCAATTAGTCAAAGATGTAGAAATCAGAACACAGAAAGAAACTACATTTTTAACAAGAAACTAAAAATAAAAAATACTCGATACTGAGACAACGGCAAAACCGCATCGATTCTCAGGGCCTACATTCCTAAAATATTCACAAAGGGCGCTTCGAATTGCCAGCAATTCTACCAGTACTGCAAGCGAGAAGCGTAAACATATGTATGGATTTACAGTTTCCCCGGAAAGAGGGTAAATAAACAGTCTGAAGACAATACTGTATAAATATGATAAGAACCAATCTTGGGAAGGGTTAGGGTTGTACTGCAAAGAGGTTAAATTAGTTTCTGGATTATTCTGGATGTTAAAAACTTAAAAATATTGTACCTACTAACTGTTTTTAGGGTTCCGTACCTCAAAAGGAAAAAACGGAACCCTTATAGGATCACTCGGGTGATCTGTTTCAAAAAGGTGTTTTTTTGTATTTTTGTTAAGCGATTACTCTGCCAATTATGAATTGATTTTGTTTTTTTTTTTTTGGTATGTTACTTCAGAGGTGGTCCCATATAAATTTTATTAACTTTGCTTGG
The DNA here is from genome assembly GCA_963680765.1 of Agrochola lychnidis. Lineage (NCBI taxonomy): Eukaryota > Metazoa > Arthropoda > Insecta > Lepidoptera > Noctuidae > Agrochola > Agrochola lychnidis. The sequence continues at coordinate 2,675,191 of OY796876.1, forward strand.
GTAGTTTTTGAGTTAGCTTCAATAATACGTATTTTTCCCACTTAGTCTATATGGATGATGTAATGATGTTATAATAAGTTCCTGTCACTGTTATTTACATAGCAGGTAGTGGTATTCGAATTTGTGTAGGGTAGGTACAACAACAAAAATTTTTTTTTCATCAAACCCATACTTGTGGGGTATCTATGGATAGGTCTTTTAAAATGATATTGAGGCTTCTAATATAATTTTTTTCTAAACTGAATAGTTTGCGCGAGAGACACTTCCAAAGTGGTAAAATGTGTGTGTCCCCCCCTGTAACTTCTAAAATAAGAGAATGATAAAACTAAAAAAAATATACGATGTACATTACCATGTAAACTTCCACCGAAAATTGGTTTGAACGAGATCTAGCAAGTAGTTTTTTTTTAATACGTCATAAATCGTAAACCGCAATTTACCTTTCATTCAATGTTACTTGCTGCTACGTCATGGGCGAGTCCGACTCGCATTTAGCCGTTTTTTTTTTTGTAAATCGTTTTTACTGTCAAATCTTGACTCCTAGCTACTACCAAGTAATTCCTAAAGACTTTTCTGATGCACCCCATTATGTACTTTAACTAGCTAAGCCTAAATTGTCTTCCCTCAACAATGTAAACACAACTCATGGTGATTTAGGTCATACCCTCCATTCCGGGACTCCACTGCAGTTTTAGTAACACAGAAAAACGAATAAAGATGCTCTCCCAAGGCACTTATTAACTCTCTTGAAATACGCAACGAAATTAACCGGAAGAGAAAATCGGAAGAGGAAAGAAAATCAAGTTTCCTCCTCAGTAATTAGCAAAGCGGTGCGTTCTTCTGAGATAAGAATTTTGATGGCTGTTGCTGTTTTTTCGAGATGTCCTTGGGAAGTGTAACCTTTTGGCTTTAAAATGGGGAGATAGTTAGTCTCCTGAAAAAAAATTACACCATGATTTTAAACTCAATCTTTTATTCAATCAATGGTGTCGATTCCCCTGGGGCCCAAGTCTGCTATTTTTATAAATTCGTCATTCCAACACGATCCCATTGTCATTTTGCTAAAAGTTCGTAATCTGCTAAATTCATAATGGTCGATCATTGGTCGGTCAATGGTCTCGTAATAGAATTGTATTATAATGGCATTTTCGTACAATACGACCAATGATACCGCCTAAGTCAGTCATTCATTTGTCATTATGTACGAGATTACCAATAAGTGCCATTTCTTTCAATGGAGTGTCAGTGGCTGACCATTGGAAAGTCATAATGACGCCATTATATTAGTATATTACCAAACTTATCAAAATCAACAATTATGAAATCAATGATAGACTATTCTGACACTATTGTAATAGCAGACTTGAGGCCGTTCACAAACTAAACTAAATTTAAGTTTAGTGCATCTTTTTCTTTCTATTTCATTAAGAAAAGGACAGAAGATAAATTTTAGTTTAGTCCTGTCAAATTAATCAGCGCCTGTCACTGCTCCATACAAGTTTAGACGTGATTAAAACTTGCCTACTAAAATTACGTCAAGCGCTGATTAATTTGACAGGACTAAACTAAAATTTATCTTCTGTCCTTTTCTTAATGAAATAGAAAGAAAAAAATGCACTGAACTTAAATTTAGTTTAGTTTGTGGACAAGGGAATCGGCACCATTGTCAAACTCTTCGCCTTAAATAAAAGTTTAACTGTCACTAACGAGACACAATAGAATGTTTAATTGTTATCGCTTTCGATAGTTGAGCGGATACTCCAAAGACTTGCATTACACCACAATAGGAACAGAAATTAAACTCATAATCTGCCTAGCCTTTTCCCAAATAAGATAGGGTCGGCTTCCAGTCTATCTGGATGCAGCTGAATACCAGTATTTTACATGGAGCGACTGCCTATCTAACCTCCACAACCCAATTACTAGGTAAAACGATACTCCTTGGAGACCTAGCCGTGAAATAAAATTGAGTGGCATAATACGAGAACGTCGATGAAGCTGCAACCCTACGCAGGAACAAGATCCACATTGTATCTAAATCTACATAAAGCTAGTATGGTAGAAGGCACCTAATATTAACGGTCGATAGTCTTAAAACGCATTTTTGGCAGAAAGAATAGCGGGCATTTTTGATCTTTTAAGTGTTCGACTGCTGGCAACACAACTTTTTGTTTTATCTGTCATCATTACTGTCAATGTCAATTGTCACTAACGTCAGTGTGCTGTACAGAAACACAATAAATGAAGCACACATCGACGTACAGAAAGCGTTTTATTTTGCTTTATAGATAAGTTGTCAAATCAATTATTAGGAGTCTACAAAGATCATAGCAAGCGTCAGTAATTTCTGCCTGCCCTGACAATCAAAAAAACTTATTATATTTTGATTTGACAAACGCCGAAGGCTTTATAGAGTCGATAGCACCGAGAAAGGGTATCGTAATTTTCCCTTTTTTTTCCCAGAAACCTTTTTCCTTGCTATATTCAGCCTTGTTCCTGACACTGCAAGATATTCCCATCGTGTAGCCTGCACAGTACTCAATATTTGAACAGATGCGCAGGGGTGGCGGCTACGTTATTTTTATGCGACCTACATGAAAATGTAGCTTGTAGCTACCCCCACGTAGTGTGGGGACGGTATCGATGTATCGATAAGTGGAGAATTTATTGAAGTGAATTTTCTTTAGGCGTGTTGGGCATTTTTGAGATGGGAAAAAACAATTGAACTCGCGACACTGTTACCGTTACCGACACCTCATTAAAAGTATTTCCTGCACAATAAAATTGTTGAAAGAAATGGCACTTATTGGTAATCTCGTACATAATGACAAATGAATGACTGACTTAGGCGGTATCATTGGTCGTTTTGTACGACAATGCCATTATAACACAATTCTATTACGAGACCATTGACCGACCAATGATCGACTATTATGAATTTAACAGATTACGAACTTTTAGCAAAATGACAATGGGATCGTGTTGGAATGACGAATTTATAAAAATAGCAGACTATAGGCCCCTGTTATTTAGCTGTACGTTACACTATTGTGCTTTGTACAAAAAAATCGCTTCTATTCCGATCCATGACAATGTAAATTGAGCCTAACATTGATGCTCAAGGAGCTTTGCCATGGAGGGCCGTTGGCGCCTGTTCAAACAGTGAACATTTACGGACTTATTATAATTTAATTTAATGAATATTTAATACTGTTACTAGTACGTCATCATTGGCATGCAATGAACTGCTGAGAATGGGCGTCCTACTGACCTATAAGATACCTTCAACGATTAAACTAGTGACCTTATCAGAATTTAGCGATTTTTAAGCTATTGCATAGCTTTTATCGCGGGCTTTGAGCGCGGCGACCGAATCAAGAAATTCCGTAACGTAACGAAAATAAAACCTAACACCTCCCACTCCGCCTACCATGTAATGACGGTTCCCATGACAACGTGATGTTGTCATGGGAAACGTGATGTTGTCATGGAGGTTACAAATGCTATACAGTAGCTTTACCGCGGCAGTCCCCGAGTGCCACACGTTTTTTTTTTTTAAATTGTTATGAGGTTCCTCTCTCTGGAGGCCTGACCTGTAGCTTGGACCCTGTTCCCGATATCGCTGGGCTACTATTTTTAATTAATATTTTAAAATATAATTTATATGTAAATAGTGAAATAAAGGAAATTATAAAGAAAAACGAATGGACCGATAAAACAAAATTATTTCACCAGAATGCTATATTATCACTGAGTAACAATCAATCTGCCTAGCCTTTTCCCAACTATATTGGCGTCGGCTCCCAGTCTAACCGGATACAGCTGAATACCAGTATTTTACATGGAGCGACTGCCTATCTGACTTCCACAACCCAGTAACTAGGTAATACGATATCCCTTAGTAAGACTGATTGTCAGATTTTAGAACTTTTGACGACCCGTAACGACTGTTGAAGATCCACGAATGACAGCCGGGACCAACGGCTTAACGTGCTTTCCGAGGCACGGAGGTGTTTCGGTATGTAGAAATGGTCAACCATCCACGGACCAACCCCGGCAAGCGTAGCTTAACCTGATGGATCGACCCGTACAGCTGCTAATAATTAGCCACGAGCTCCTTACATAGGCTTAAAGAAAGATATCACGCGAGCAAAGCTGCTGAAGTAGAAGCTAGTTTAATAAAACGGCTCGTTTTTTTGACTAATTTATAAGGTAAGGAATATGAAACGTTTCAGCTTTGGCTTTTGCCAATTGACAATACCTAGGTATTCCATACATTCAGAGGTTTCTCGGTCCCACTAAACGCACGACGACATCGTGGCAGGCCGAGACGAAGATGGCGGGACGAGCTTGACTCCTACCGAAAGGACTGGCCGCCACTAGCAATGGACAGAGTTGTGTGGGAAAGGGAGAGGGAGGCTTTTGCCCTGCAGTGGGACAATACAGGCTAATTACATTACATTACAGAGGTTTCTCCTACTTTTAGGGTTTTTGACAAAGCTAAAAGGATAAAATATTAGCGCATTTATTGCTTGAATCCGATCCAACCTAACTCTTGCTGCCCTCCCCAGCGACGCCCTAAGCCGAGGTCCGTACCCCACAGGGGGTGCCCTTAGCGTGTAGTCGCTTTGTTATTATGTTTTAAACCCCGGCTGGACGCCTTAACTTATTGAGGCACCCACAGGCCAGCCCGATTAAGCAGCCGACAACTTCCTAGGTTGACCTGCAAGATGCCAATTATAAATTAAAAACGTGTGCAGTCGAGGGACCTCCGTCAGAAACGAAGTTCTTTCTCACGCATGAATTAAAAAAAAAAAATTTGCAGCCGCCATCTTGGGTTTACATTTTGACCTCACTTTCAGCTTTTGCACCCTTGAAAACCATGACAACGATAATCATGATGAAAAATTTAAAAAAAATCAGAGCCGCCATCTTGGGTTTTCATTTTGACCAAATTATATATACATTTTCTCTCTCCGGCATGCAGTGTACTCGGACCGATGTGTACAATTTTATCCCACGACACTGGAATCACTTTACTCTTTCCTTTTGTTTTTTTCTGCCAGCGTTCTCTCTTTCTCTCTCTTTCTTTTTCTTTGAATTGGAAGAAGACAGTCGCAAGTATTAACACTTTTTAGCGTGACGATTTCTGAAAGTTTACAAGCCGCATTAAAGAACTTCGTTCCAAAAATTATTTATTGCTAAGTGTGTGCAACTCGTCATCAAACTTTAAAACACTCCCAAAATATTTCAAAATTACTTATATTTTACAACATGGCGGTATTTAATACCTGTCAATTACGAACAGCTCAGGGTCAGCGACATATTAACACTAAACACAAATTAAGTTAACTTATAATTATAGTTATCTAGCCGTAATAACATAATTTTGGACATTGACGATGTTAAGATGGAAATGACTCAGAAATTAAAATGATTACGTCATGGTTTGGTAAAGAAATATTTAAAATTGTTTAGCATGAACATGATGAGATTCTACCTAAGAAATAATACCAGATGAATTATTGTTCTTGGGGTCGTGGCAACATGTCTTTTTAGCAGACTACGGCGAAGCAAAAAGGAAGGTTATGATTTTGACCGATATGTATGTATGTATGTTCATCTGTTACCTCATAACTTCAAAACTACCGATCATAATTTGACAAATGAGGTATCATTGGAAGCGTCTTGATTGTCCACTAGTTATAGGCTATGTGACGTGACATTAAATGCAATATAGCGCCCTCTAGAGGACATAGTCATGAACTAAATTGTGCCATGTTGGGTATCAGATTAAAGGGCTTGATGAGCACACTACAAATATGTATGTATATCATATTGTCTAAGTAAATAAATTATGTTTAAATTGTTAAAAACAAGCAAAAGTGAGACTGCTACGTACGGCGCAGCTGTAAAATTAATACCTATTAAACAATTACCCCGAAACAAAAAAAAATTAAAGGTGCACTTTATCACGAAATTATAACCCCAAAACAATTTAAATAAAAAGTAAGTTCAAAAACTAAAACCCGACTAATGAAAAATCACACTCTAAAAAGTATGAAACAAGTAACAAGAGCGTGATTTTTCAGTAGTCGGGTTTTAGTTTTCGAACTTACTTTTTCTTCCATACTTACTTCTCTATCAGTCGTCATGTTGGTAGTCACTCCCTTTCTACCCATATCATCTTCCACACAATCCATCCATCATTTCTTTGGTCTTCCCCTACTCGTACAGCCATCCATATTAATTATGGCACCGTAAAAAAAAAATTGACGCTACGAAAAGCACAGGACGCTAGGTCCGCGCCCACTCGACCCACATAAGACTCGACCCGAAGAATAATACTTGGATATTTCTGTTTTGATAGGCGTAAAAACGTCGATGAGACACAGAAAAGTGTCGATTTAACGCTTGCACTACAGAGAGTGTAAAATTTAAATAATGTTTGGATAAATAAATCAATAATTAAACAAGTAAGTACTTATTCTTTTAGTATACGCTTTATAATTTGTAGTAAAGATATTATTGTTAATTATCATTCCAATCTTATAGCTAGTGGCACGGTGGTATTTATTGAATAAGTCTTTATACGTGATTATAATTATTAGGTTATCAAGTAGGTACTAATTCCTGCCGGGGGTGCGAAGAAAACCGATAGGGAAATCGTGGCCCCCGGGAACAGGGCAACCGAAGGAACACGGGTGGGTTTTAGTCAGTAAGAGTCTGACACGCCCTCCCGCTCCGCTCAGAGCGGGAAAATTTATTTGATAATTTCCCACCCAAAAAAAAGTAGGTACTAACTTCTAAAATAGAAAAAAAAATGATTGATTAAATTATCTTAAAAAATTAACATTAGGTATCTTAAAGAATACAGAACTAGGTAGTAACAACACAATTAAAAGTTTAAAGTTTTTGTTTGTTTCGTTGTCACTTTGCCTGACTGTACAAATGGCACTGAATTGGTAGTAAAACATCTGGTATTATTCTTCGGGTCGAGTCTAAGTGGGTCGAGTGGGCGCGGACCCAGGACGCTTGGGAAAGGTCTATGTCCAACAGTAGACGTCTTTCGGCTCAAATTATGAAGACAAAAAAAAGTTCAGTCTTCTAGAACAATTTTTGGTGAGTCTACACATAAGGACGCAATATAAATGAAGCCTGAGGCAAATACTTATAAAAATAATGTAATAAATAATTGCTAAGCAGACCTACTTAACTCGTCATGGCCTACGCACATTAGTTACACCTGAGGCTAACTTTTAAGCAACCAATACAGTGTGTATAGAAATATGTAATAGTATAATAGGGTTTTTTGAAATGACGTTCTCTACGTGGCAACACTGAGATGTCAGATCCGGGCACCTGTCAAAAGTGTCAAAGCGTTTATATTTTCTTTAGTCGTGATCGTGACTAAATGATGATCGAATGAATGAAATGAATGATGAACGTCTATGTAATAGTATAGTAGGGTTTTCTGAAGTGACGTTCACTATGTGGCAGCACTAAGATGTCAGATCCGGGCACCTGTCAAAAGTGTCAAAGCGTTTATATTTTCTTTAGTCGTAAACGTGACTGAATGATGAACGAATGAATGAAACGAATGCTGAACGTCATCATACATTTTATAATCATTGTCGAAATAGAAGACCTTGTCAAAGTGGCGTCAACTGTATAACATTTTTATCTTAATTGAATCTTATTATTATTATTTATTTATTGCTTAATTTTAGGAGCTCGTGGCTAAATAATAACAGCCGCAAGGGTCGATCCGACAGGTTAAGCTACGCTTAAAGGGGTTAGTCCGTGGATGGGTGACCATTTTTCCATACCGAGGCTCCTCCGTGCCTCGGAAAGCACGTTAAGCCGTTGGTCCCGGCTGTCATTCGTGGATCTTCGACAGTCGTTACGAGTCGTCAGAAGCCCGAAAGTCTGACAACCAGTCTTTCAAGGGGTATCGTATTACCCAGTTACTGGGTTGTGGAGGTCAGATAGGCAGTCGCTCCATGTAAAATACTGGTATTCAGCTGCATCCGGAATCCTGCAGACTGGAAGCCGACCCCAACATAGTTGGGAAAAGGCTAGGCAAACAGATTGCTTAATTTTAAGTAGGTAAATGAAATTGTTTCTTATCTAATTTTGTTTTGTAGCTATAGCTAGCTTTATGTAACTTATTTATTTATTTAAAAATATTTGTTGATTTCGGTAATGCTCGTCTAATGGCAACCACTGATCTTTAAATATTTTTTACTTGCGGATAATGCAGTGGAGTGCAACATTGTTACTAAAAGTTCTGTTAACCCTTAGTATTATTATATGTTGTAGTTGTTTATTATCCCTTAATAAATAAAATAAATCTGCGTAACACACTTAATAACAATCCCGAGTTTTAAGACGCAGATATATGACAGAGACCTTGAATGGTTAGCTTGCGTGTTCTGTACTGAGCTCACGCAACGTGTCGTACGTCCAGCCAGTAATAGGATTCGCACATCAAGGAGCGCTGTCCCGAATTAGACGCATTATTAATTTATTACACGTAAAACAAAAGGTATTTTAATAAAACACGTATACTAAACGATCAATAATTTAATTATCTTTAAAATGGTGAAGTTTTTAGAAAAATACGCTTGATAGATTTTGCGTCATTCTCAGTTTTGTTTTCGCATTAGACATAACTTTACAAATTAATTTCACTATCTAATATAAACATAATCAAAAATATGCCTATATTAGAATATTAAGAAAATGCTCTAATTTAACATATATTTTTTCCAAATCACTAACACTACTCGTTTAGACGTCATCTTCAGTATAAAATAATTGAAAGTCAGTTATCGTCCTCTTAAAGGATATTCCTAGTCCATTGCATCATAGGTTTGAAAAATTCTTCTGCAATGAACATGCACCATACAACATCGAAGTGAAAAAATGATCAGCCGTCTCATACAGAACTTCAATAACTACTAGAACCAAATGTATGGAACTGCTAATTATTTTTTTCGTGATTATGATGTTAGTCCCATGCAAGGCTCAGAAACCGGTTAAATTTTCAAACCGTGATTATGTACTTGACGCAAAAACCTTTACATTCGGTTTCGTTCGTATAAAACGGTTTTGAAGGAGTCTTTACATAAAGGTTTTTTTGGATAAAACGGTTTAGAGCAATATTAACCGGTTTTTTTGTTTTTATTCAGCGTGGCATCCTCACAAGTAATCACAAGTTGCAACGCGTTTACCGACATGCCGCTCGTCGAATAAACCGGTTAATTTAGGTTAAAATAAAGTTCTTAAAAAGTTCACTATCTTAAGAAAAGTTCGGAGTAAAACTCAAATAAACCGGTTTTATACGGTATTTTTTAAACCGGTTCCGAGCCTAGGTCCCATGGAGAAAATTGTTCAATTGTTGTTGTTGTTGTTATAATACTACCTCAAATTTCTGATACACGCTGTATACAAACCTTCTTGGTAAAAATATATGGTTCTGGTATCTATAAAAACATGTGAATAAAATGATTAGAATCAGGGTAATGAGAAAACGATTTTAATTGACTAACTAACCTTGTTTGATTATTATCACCGTAGTTTTTATGAAATAGTGACCTACAAAGAGAGACTGTGGTCACCATAAAAAAAAACAGGCTATTACTGTCCCACTCAGGGCAAAGCCCTCTTCTCATACAGAGAAGGCACGAGCATTGATCACCACGCTTACTCCAGGCGGATTGGTGATTTCAGACAAAAAATATTAAGAAAAAAAAAAACAGTGGCACTCCGGGAGTGCCGACAGAAGTGAAAACTTTAACAATTTTATTGTGCAGAAAATACTTTTAATGAGGTGTCGGTAACGGTGTCGCGAGTTCAATTGTTTTTCCCATCTCAAAAATGCCCAACGCGCCTAAAGAAGTTTTCACTTCAAAAAACAGTGGCACTCAGGGAGTGCCGACAGAAGTGAAAACTTGAACAATTTTATTGTGCAGGAAATACTTTTAATGAGGTGTCGCTAACGGTAACAGTGTCGCAAGTTCAATTGTTTTTTCCAATCTCGAAAATGCCCAACACGCCTAAAGAAGTTTTCACTTTACAAAACTGGCACTCCGGGAGTGCCAACAGAAGTGAAAACTTGGACAATTTTATTGGGCAGGAAATACTTTTAATGAGGTGTCGGTAACAGTGTCGTGAGTTCAATTGTTTTTCCCCATCTCAAAAATGCCCAACGCGCCTAAAGAAGTTTTTACTTCATAATACAATCGACATGTCATCTGTCGATACTCGCCCAGCACTACGCCGAAGAACTCACCCTTTCCTATTTTGGCGCCCTCGGAAAATACACGAATTTGTATCTCAATGCCAACCTCTTCTATTATTTAACTAATATTAACATAAATTCTTTGGGCCCAGATGGAAACTCGCCTATATTCACGCCTCGAACGTTCAAGGGGATCGGCAGGTGGGTACGCTGTTTATTTAGTTTAGTTTGGAAAAGGAGATGTCCGCTTTTTGTAGGGACGTTGGTTTTTTATTCCGAGAAAAATCTAACCAGCATCAAACTACATCTAAATAAAAACGACAAAATGTGGAACTAGGAACCACTGAAATAATATTTTTAGACCCCTCCATTTATGAGAAAAATTATAAACTAAAGTACAAATATTTTATTTGTTGATGGCAACTATGACAAATATGATATAAATTGACACATGGTACAGTCATTACTGTCAATTAATTGACAGTAACATGTGTCAATTTTGACAAGTTTACTATTTGAATAATTATATCAATATGACATAAATTGACACATAGTACTGTCATTACTGGCAATGAATTGACAGTAATGACAGTAACATGTGTCGATTTTGACAAGTTTACTATTTTATGGGGTGTGTTCACTATATTATCCTAGATAATTAGAAAGGTTTGTTCGTTTTAGGAGTAAATTCTTACTAAAATAAAAAACGATTTTTCTCAAAATTGGAGGTCTTTAAAAATGTATGATATAGCTAGAACTACTAGTTTTTGGGATGTCTATCCAAATATATTTAACTTATCCTGGTTAGAATTATTGTATAATAAAAAACCATTTTAGGACATGTCCTTTTGCGTAGATACGTGGTTAATTTTGTGGTTATTTTATTTTATGCTTGCTAACTTATGTTACTGTGGCATCAGCACGCTTATCATGACCACGATAGAAACGGGTTTTGTCGACGGAAGAATAGACAAATTGACAGATAAACAATCACAATCTGTCATTTTGTCTATTCTTCCGTCGAAAAAACTCTAACTCAAAGCATTTATTTCAAATAAACCAATTACAGGTACTTTTGATTTGTCAAGGGGTCGGTCAGTCAGAAAGATGAAGCTAGTTGCCCATTCCAAAGCATAGTAGGTTCCTATGGAGAAGAACGGGCAAGAAACTCCACGGACACTCTTTTAAATCAAAATATTGGTTACATCATTCATGTTGAAATGATACATGTGAGAAAAAACCAGCCAAGTGCGTGTCGGATCACGCATAATGAAGGGTTCCGTAGTTGGGATGAATTTATCCCAAAAACAAACTTAACTTTGTAGTTGAAAAATATGTTCTCCCATATGGAATGTATGGGAAAACATGTTTTTGCAACTGCAAAGTTAAGTTGGTCGATTATTACTTGTTAACTTGTAAAGCCAACTTAGCTGTGATAGTTTTCCTTTTAATTTCGTTATGTAAACTACTGTTGTGATTTTTTTCACACACCCAAAACCAACCATTTAGCCGGCAGGGGGGAGGACACTTGACTCTAACAAAAATTAGCACTTTAAAGCTTAATATTTCGCAAACGGATCCCTGAATCCAAAAATAGTTTACACAAACTCACAATGTTTTTGAAGAACCTTTCCAATGATACCACTCACTATGGGTTAAAAAATAAAAATAAAAAACGTCACCACTTTACGTGTATGAGAGATACCCTAAAAAAATGTTTTTCATAATTTTGTTTTACCACTTTGTCGGCGTAATTAATATGTATACCTATGCCAAATTACAGCTTACTAATACTAAGGGTCTCGGAGCTAGACCATGGACAGACAGACAGACAGACAGACGGACATGACGAAACTATAAGGGTTCCTTGTTTACTACGGAACCCTAAAAAATGTAGAAAGACGTGCACGTTAAAAGCGTCCGTAATAAAAATATAAAAAACAATTCAAAAATTAAAGTAAACCGTGGCAGCTAAGAAATGACCAGTCCCTACTGACGGCGCCCGTTCACGACAAAACCCGTTTCTATGGTTTTCATGCTACGCGTGCAGACTACATGAAAATTTATAGTATTTATCGAAATGTGAATAAACTAAAAGCCCAACCACAATATAGGCCAATTGGGAAAAGAGTAGGAAGTCGGTAACAGCAAATAAGCAGATTAATCAAATAAGTCAACGAATTAAGACGCAGATATATGCCAGTGACCTTGAGTTGTTAGCTTGCGTGTTCTGTACTAAGCTCACGCAACGCATCGTACGTCCAGCCAGTACCTAATAGGACTCGCCCAACAAGGAGCGCTGTCCCAAATTAGACGCATTATACATAAAACAAAAGGAATTTTAATAAAACACGTACAATAAAAGATCAATAAGTTATCTTTAAAATGGTGAAGGTTTCAGAAAAATACGCTTGATAGATTTTGCGTGATTCTTAGTTTTTTTTTTTTGCCGCAATACACATAACTTTACAAATTAATTTCACTATGTAATATAAACATAATCTAAAATATTCACATATTAAGTTATTAAGAAAATGCTCTTATTTAACATATATTTTTTCCAAATCATTAACACTACTCGTTTAGACGTGATCTTCAGTATAAAACCATTAAATGTCGGTTATCGCCGCCTTAAGACAGTAACACCAAGATGATTGCTGAAAAGTTGTTGCCAAATCTATCGACGCGACGTTAAAATATTGCATTTTCCTGAAAGAAAAACACTGCATTGCGTAATTTGAACTACCCAACGTATGTTATTTTAAATTACTGAAAAATACGTGGTTTTTGGATCAACCAATGCCAAACTCAGACCAAATAAAAAACCAAGACAGAGCGCTGCGAACAATACAGTGAAGCATGCCAAAACTACACCTCCGCTCTGTGCATACACGCTCACACGCACACATTTACAATCAAACTACACCTCACTAAGTGCACACATGATTACGAAACCGGCCTCACGTCACTGTTGGCAGCGCAATTTTTTTTTTTCGCTATTGTAAAATGTGTGATGTGCATGAAAGCAAATAAATAAACATTTTTCCATAAAAAAACCGACTTCCAAAAACACACTACAAAGTGAAAAACAAAAATTATAAAACTAAAACCCAACTACGACAAAAAAAGTCATCTAAAAAGGTATAAACAAGCAAAACATAACAGACAGGCAAATAAAAAAACGTGTGGAACTCGGGGACTGCCGCGGTAAAGCTATTGCATAGCATTTGAAACCTCCATACTTCCTATTTGTCAACGTTACACTTGGGATGATGACGGATGATGACATTCCCATGACAACGTGATGTTGTCATGGGAACGTAATTTTTGTTTTATGTCATCATCCGTCATTACATGGTAGGCAGAGTGGGGGGTGTTAGGTTTTATTTTCGTTACGGAATTTCTTGATTCGGTCGCTGCGCTCAAAGCCCGCGATAAAAGCTACGCAATAGCTTAAAAACCGAAGTTATGAGGGAACAGATGAACATACATACCGGTCAAAATCATAACCCTGCTTTTTGCTTCGCCGTAGTCGGGTAAAAACAACTTTACTAACAAACCGATAAAACTAAAATACAGATCCAAAGACACCGACTTCCGAAATTAAAGTTACTTTTCACTTTGTAGTGTTTTTTTTGGAAGTCGTTTTTTTTTCACTTTTTAGTTATGGTACCTTACCAACACCAATTCGTATAACTACCATTACTTGCTTTGTAAACAACAGCGACTAGTATTAAAACATCATCAAGATACACAAAGTAGGTTAAATACGTATTATCGAAGCTAACTCAAAACGACATAATTATGTGACCATCGCGCAAGCTTCCACTAACAAACGAAAAAATAAGTTTCAAAATCGGTCCACAATACGAAAATATCGACAAACACTATATTGAAAAAAAAAAAAAATTGTGCCACTCCGAGGTTGCCTAAAAAAATCGGCACCGCGGTATTCAACGCATTGATGTATTTTACTCCACGCACCGCGGTAATCAACGCATTGATGTCTTTTACTCCACGGTGTCGGTAAATTGCGTTAGTGTCGTGAAATCAATGGCTTAGTCCCATCTCAAAAATGCCTAACGCGCCTAAGGAAGTTTTCACTTCAAAAATACGAGTTTTATTATACACTACACTACGCTGCACTTTAAACGTACAAAAGGAAAAGTAACTACATTACACTTACACATCAAATAAACAAAAAAAAAATGCAGTAAAACAAATAAAGTAAAATAGAGGGTACATTAAAATTATCATTAATTCACGCATGTTAAAATGCCCATAAACGACGGGCCGCTAAGTGAGCGTGATGGGCCGTGTGTGGTCTAAGTGATTTGTGGAGCAAGTTTTAAGCGATAGCGGATTGCTGAAATTTCATACTCTCCGACCCAGCTGACCCCATCACACTCCTCCAGGAGCAGAATAGGGCCACCAGTACAGTATACAAAAACAGACGCCTCCCGTCATTCCGACCTCGCCGCCGAGGTCCTTTGCGATCGCGACCGACTCCCCGAGTAAATGAAACTCCCCCCGACCCTTGCTCGAAAACGAGGTGCCAGCAGTTGTTGCAGCTGAGCACGTAGCTTTAAATACCCCGCCTAATAATCATGATGGAAATATCATTTTGATCCAGCCTGTCCCTTCTTGCTGTCCTCCCCTCAGCGATGCCCTAAGCCGAGGTTCGTACCCCACAGGGGGTGCCCTTAGCGAGCATTCGCTTAATTTTAATTTAAAATAGATAAATAGCTCCTGGCTGGAGGCTCTAAGTGTAGAAGCTTATGGCACCGACAGGAAAATCCAGTTAAGCAGCCAAGACCTTAGTGGTCAATACTGCGAGATGCCCGTTTAAAAAAAAAAACTGAAGTTTCACAAAAAGGTGCAAATACCCAAGGGCGTCGCCAAGGGGGGACAAAGGGGGCAGCTGAGCCCCTTCTAGATATTTAAAAATTAAGTAAATACAAGGCATTTTAATGTAAAGAAACTACATACTTGTCTATAAAGCTAATTTTGTTTATTTGGACGACTTTTATTTGGTTTTTTAAAGTTCCATATCTCCTAAACAAGGTCTAATCCGGGTCCAAGGACGTAATATTCGTATCTATGTGCTGGTGGTAGGCCCAGTCATAATACCTATTATGTTTCAGCTCTACAGTTCTGAACAGTTTTGGGAAAAAGGACGTTTCCAATTCATAAATTGAATATGGAAATTATAATTTTTTCTCAGTTCCTACCGGGACTACCGAGTTGCAACGGAAATATATTTGGACGACCGAAAAATTGAATCAGATACTTGTTTTGACGGATCAACTACTTTCGTATCTTCGTTGACGGAAGACCCCAGATCTAAAATCAGCCCCGGATCTAGGGGGGGAGGCAAGCCGGGGAACGTGCCTCGGGCGCCAACTTCAGGGGGCGACAAATTCAACCGTAGCAGACAATTGCACCACCCAGCACACAGCAACTTTGCAATAAATGAGACGCGCAGCACATTTATAAACTTTGTATTTTTTTTCTTTTTTACAACAGTTTTGGCGCCCCTGTTGAATTGGCGCATTATCGATCGATACAATTTGATTAACATGTTGCTGCCAAAATTTTAATTTCGCGGGCTAACTTAGCGCATCCCCATAAAAGATTGGCGGGGGGCGGCAGACGGCAGTTTTTACCCCGCCTCAAAAAAAAAATAGATCCAGGGCTGTCTAAAATTCGAAAACGTAGGCTTCCCTCGCCACCACCCATTCCTTGTACCACACACATGTACACTTGTTTTCCTATTAATTACTGACATAACTGGTTCTGTTTCACACCGGCAGTTACCGGGGGTAAACAATGAGAGGCTAGATCGTGACCAACTGTATTAGTGGCAATCATCATTTTTAAACTGACCACACATTTATGGGTATGTACTAACGAATCTTTGCTCTAACGAATTTCGGGTTGGAGTCGATTTTGAAAAACGTGTTTTGGTAAAAAAAAAAACTAGACAAGATTAAATTAGGTCCTTTCTAAAAAAGAATATCATCAAAAATCTGCCTAGCCTTTTCCCAACAATGTTGGTGTCGGTTTTCAGTCAACTGGATGCAGCTGAATACCAGTATTTTACATAGAGCGACTGCCTATCTGACCTCCACAATCCAGTTACTGGGTATACGATACGCCTTGGTAAGACTGGTTGTCAGACTTTCGGGCTTCTGACGACGCGTTACGACTGTCAAAGATCCACGAATGACAGCCGGGACCAACGGCTTAACGTGCTTTCCGAGGCACGGAGGGGTCTTGGTATGTAAAGATGGTCACCCATCCACGGACCAACCCCGGCAAGCGTAGCTTAACCTGATGGATCAACCCGTGCGGCTGTTGTTATTTAGCCACGAGCTCCTCTAAAGAGAATATCATCATAATTTCACTTTCATTCGTGCCTCGGAAAGCACATTAAGCCGTTGGTCCCGGCTGTCATTTGTAGATATTTGACAGCTGTCAAAGCCCGAAAGTCTGACAACCAATCTTATCAAGGGGTATCGTATTACCCAGTAACTGGGTTGTGGAGTTCAGATAGGATCTGCCATGTAAAATACTGTTATTCAGCTGAAGCCGACCCCAACATAGTTGGGAAAAGGCTAGGCAGGTGACGTCGTGATGATGATCAAAATCCGTTCATCCCATTTTATTTGGGCTTGGCATTTTTTTTGTTTTTTTTTTTTTCATGTCACATTTTCTTCATATAGCTCACACGTATTCTCGTTGATCATTTATCGAGTATATTTATTTGCTTGTATTTCTTCCCGACAGACCAGTCAATTACATGAAGTATGTTGTTCAACGCAGTGATTGCTCCTTCCAAAGTACATTAATTGAACTGTAACCTGGACCAATGTTTACGTCTGAGTATTTATTATGGAGTAGCATCTACTTAATAAAAATCAGACAGACAGAAGCATGCCATTTTATACAACAGTTACATAATTATACAGGGTTATTTGTTATACGTCGGCAATCCGTTAAGGGGATGTAGGAGAGGTCATTTGCAACCAAATGACCTCTATGCACATTTTATATTTTAAAATGACTGAATTAAAAATATAAAATGTCAAATGACCCTAAAATTGTTGACATTTGTATAGGAGTCAAAAGGGGTCATTTGGTTGCAAATGTCCTCTCCTACATCCCTTTAATGGATTGCCGACATATGACCAATAACCCTGTATAAGTAAAAAAGGATTATTTTAATATCATCCCCTAAGGATCACCTTAGGGGATGAATTTAAAATAATCCTTTTAAAATTGGTTAAAAAGTGGTTGGTTAAAAATTGGTGACGAAAGTTCGTATGACAGTTTTTACGGATGGAAAACCCATCGCAAAACCAAAAGCAAGACTTGCTAAATATAAAATGTCGGAGTTCAAGCACGGTTCTAATATGGCATTTCCTATGGAGAAGAAGCGGGAAGAAAATCCACAGAGCATTGTTAATCTTTTGGTTTTCTTGCTATGTGGTCGCAAGCAATACTGCTGAGCATGAGGCCTTGGTTCGATCCCCCAATCGGGTAGTATTATTGGGTTTTTAGGGTTCCGTAGTAAACAAGGAACCCTTATAGTTTCGTCATGTCCGTCTGTCTGTCTGTCTGTCCGCGGTCTAGCTCCGAGACCCTTAGTACTAGAAAACTGTAATTTGGCATACGTATACATATTAATTACGCCGACAAAGTAGTAAAACAAAATTATGAAAATCATTTTTTTTTAGGGTACCTCCCATACACGTAAAGTGATGATGTTTTTTTTTTTTATTTTTTTATCCCGTCATGTGTGGTATCATTGGAAAAGTCTTTCAAAAACATTGTGAGTGTGTTAAAACCATTTTTGAATTCAGAGATCCGTTTGCGAAATATTAAGCTTTAAGTTAAAAAAAAATTGTTAGAGTCAAGTGTCCCCCCCCCCCCCTGCCAGCTAAATGGTTGGTTTCACATATGTGAAAAAATTCACGACAGTAGCTTATATAACGAATTTAAAAGGAAAACTATCACAGCTGAGTAGGCTTTACAAGTTAACGAGTAATAATCGACCAACTTAGATTTGCGGTTGTAAAACATGTTCTCCCATACATTCTGTATGAAAGATTTTTTTTTCAACTACAAAGTTTGTTCTTGGGATAAATTCATCCCAACTACGGAACCCTACATTGTGCGTGGTCCGACATGCACTTGGCCGGTTTTTATATCTGGAATTACTCAGTATCAGCCCGGAGTATGGATTTGTGCCCGGTTGATGGCAGTAGGCTCGCCCCCTATTACACACTTAAACATAACTGGCGAAATGCGGGTGTACTGTAGGTACACCTCTGCTCAACCCTTCGGGGAAACAAGGCGTGATGTTATGCTATGTGAATTATCTATTCCAGTGGTTCCCAAGCTATGGGTCGGAGGGTTGCGAGCAACCCACAGCCCGGTACGGTGGGTTGGGTGGCCCTTAAAAAGTTGATTTTCAGCTATGATTAATATTAAAACTAAATACCGAAATAAATTAGACGTATCAAACTCATGGTGATTAAAAAACTTTTTACAAAAAAAAACAACCGACCTCCAAAAAAAAAAACATTAAAAAGTGAAAAATAACTTTAATTTCGGAAGTCGGTGTCTTGGGTCTTGTATTTTCGTTTTTTGCCACCGACTTCCGAAATTAAAGTTATTTTTCACTTTTTAATGTTTTTTTTTTTGGAGGTCGGTTGTTTTTTTTTGTAAAAAGTTTTTATTTTTCACTTTTTAGTTGTGGTACCTACCCCACACACATTCGAATACCACTACCTGCTACCAGTGACAGAAACTTATCAGATCATCTACATACTAAGTGGGAAAAAAATACGTATTTTGTAGCTAACTCAAAAACTATCCAAGCAAAGTTAATAAAATTTATATGGGACCAATTCGAGAGCACACCCTTTCAAACAAAAAAAGAATTTTCAAAATCGGTCCGCAATTGACGGAGAAATCGGTGGACATACATAAAAAAAAAAAAAACAAACATACGCGACGAACTTATAACCTCCTCCTTTTTGGAAGTCGGTTAAAAAGTAACTAAAATTGAAGTTGATGCTGAAGCTATAATGACATAAAATAGGAAACAATTACATCCTTCTCGTTGAAATAGCACATCTTGTATTAAATTAAGTATTAATTAAAATTTTCGATTGTAACCGATGGATTTTTTCTTATTTGAACAGTCCTTCATTCATATAGTTAAGGATGCTCTTTTTCAAGAGGTGAGATCCGAATTTGAAAGTTTTTGTTAAGTGGGTCGCGATCCGATCAACTTTGGAAACCACTGATCTATTCTGTACTATTGTATGTTGAAACGTCCTCATAGGCAATCATAAACCGCAGAAAATGCTCTTCTAAACATGCTAATTTTCTATTACAAGGAAACCCTAAAACTAGTCTTCGTAATTGAATTCCTGAAACTGTAAGCTTCAGTTTAGATAGTTTTAATGTGACTTACATAAACGTTTATGAGTTTGTCAAAGCATTTCAAATTGTTGCAAGAGGAACCGAGTTTCTATGCAACGAAGAGAGTTGGGTGTTTCGACTTTATTGAATTTAATGGCATAGTTCTACTGGGAGAAGAATAATGAAGAGTATATATACAATAATAATAATATAAGACGTATATTTTCTCTACACAAGTTATGTACTTAATGCTAGTATTTGACAATTAATAGTGCACGAACAAGGAGCTAACTTTGTGAGAGACTGGTGCCTGAAGTAGGTTTAAATAAACGCCTGTATTACAGGTCACCAGGGCCCTCCCGCGGCTAGATGCCTGTGATATGGACCATGATGACAATGTATACTTAACTAACATTGAATTAAGAACATTAATAAAATAAATTAAAAATACAAAAAGAGTTAGTGGAAATACCAGTGTGTGTGAGTGTGTGAGTAACTAGAGGAAGTGTAAAAATAGATGTGAGAGGTTGCTTGAGTGAGTGTGGTGTGACTATGGATGATGGTATGTATGTACAAGTAGCAGTGAGGACGAATAGTAGTAGAGGTAGTCTATCTGAGAGGGATCAACAAATTCTCCGTTCCCTGATAGCCTAGTGTTTTCAAATACGTAGTCACTGAATTTTTACATTTGTGTTTAGTTTGAGGATATATATTAAGGGTGCTATTTAGCTTATTGTACAGATATGGCCCAAGAAAGAAGAAGAAATTACGCGAGTGAGCAGAACTGGAAGGATGTGTTTGGCAAACTCTGCCTTTTCGGCGCTTATCTCTATACAGATTCGGATCATATTGCAACATGGAGTATTCCTTAAGCACAGTACGCAATATGAAGGTTTGCCTAACAGTGAGTATATCCCAGTCCTTAAAAAGGTCTACGGTTGGGAATAGGTAGGGGAGACCAGCGCCAACTTTGAGAATAGCACGCTGTGCCCTCTCAACTTCAATAAGATGGGTCTTGGCGGAACCTCCCCAAGATGTAATGCAGTATTCTATGCAATGCGATAGCTTTAGAGTAAGTATATGATATTAGGTTGCAATATTGACCAATTGCAAGGCTAAGGTCTCGTCTCATACAAAGAACAAACGAGCACTGCTTACCACGCTTGCTCAAGATGGGTTGGCGATTTCAGACTTATATTAACTACAAGTCCAAGTTTATAACGATATTTTCCTTCACCGATGTCAGCCTTTACAATTTCTTTTACTAAAAGCCACTGCTTTTTAGGGTTCCGTAATAAACAAAGAACCCTTATAGTTTCGTCATGTCCGTCTGTCTGTCTGTCCGTGGTCTAGCTCCGAGACCCTTAGTACTAGAAAGTTGTAATTTGGCATAGGTATACATATTAATTACGCCGACAAAGTGTTAAATTAAAATTATGAAAAACATTTTTTTTAGGGTACACGTAAAGTGGTGATGTTTTTTTTTTTTCTATCCCTTGGTGTGGGGTAACATTGAAAAAGTCTTTCAAAAACATTATGAGTTTGCTAGAACCATTTTTGGATTCAGGGATTCGTTTGCGAAATATTAAGCTTTAAAGTGCTAATTTTTGTTAGAGTCAAGTGTCCCCCCCCTGCCAGCTAAATGGTTGGTTTTGGAAGTGTGAAAAAATCACAGTAGTAGTTTATATAACGAAATTAAAAGGAAAACTATCACAGCTAAGTAGGCTTTACATGTTAACGAGTAATAATCGACAAACTTAACTTTGCAGTTGCAAAAATATGTTTTCCCATACATTCCGTATGGGAGTACATGTTTATCAACTAACTACAAAGTTAACTTTGTTTTTGGGATAAATTTATCCCAACTACGGAACCCTTCATTGTGCGTGGTCCGACACGCACTTGGCCGGTTTTTTTGTTAAAAACAAATCATTTACTTCAAATAGGCACTTCTGGAATTTTTTAACGTCAAAATTTACAATAAAAATGTCTCCTACCTTACTACACCCATATACAAGTTGTGATACTTGTTTTCCACAAGTCTTGTAAAAGACATGTCGTGTACAGAACATGTATCATACCTGTATTGACGTTAGTTCCAGATATTTATTAAATCAAAATTTTATTCACCTCTTTGGCGAGTTTTCTACAAGTTTTGTGTCTTATCAAGTCTTTAAAACTTGTAGGTGTTTACGATAAACGAAACTAGTAGACACAGCGCATGTAGGATACATGTTTTAAACCTTGGTGTAAAAGTGGGGTTAGATAGCAGCATAGGTCTTATAAAGACTTAACAAAAATACTAGAAAAAAAGATAAAATAGATCAACCATTTTTCAGATTATCCAAAGTACAAACATCTTTTATGGGGTACTGTGTTAAATGTTACAACAAAATACCTTGTGATATATTACAATTAACAAAAGAAAATTTAAAACTCATATTAAACGTACTCTTTGTAAACAAGCATATTACAAATTAGAGGATAAATCCTAGATAAGAATGCTTGGAAGCATGCTGGTCTAGCTCCATAGGACAATTTAGAGTCTAGACAAAATCCAACTGGTTGCTAATTTAATTGTGTAATTAATTATTATAACATTTATTTTAGATTCTGTGATTACTTGAACTCACACACTGACTTATAATCACTTGTAATTTTTTTAGGAATATCGTATAGGTACCTACTTATACAATGCTTGTAAATATATGAACACCATGTATCCATTACATAATTATTTTTTCTGTCATTGCTTCATTTTTAATTATTTTTACCTATTGTAGTATAGTAATCTTATTCCAGGTGCATCGTCTTCACATATAGTTATATAATTAATGTATACAAAATATTGTAAAACATTTTAAGAGAGTAACGGTGGAGTTTCTTGCCCATTCTTCTCCATACGAAAACTACCTTTTGGAAGGGGCGACTAGAATCAACTCTATTTTTTGTAAATTTTGACGTTCAAAAGTGCCTTTGTGTGCCTAATTGAAATAAATTATTTAACTTTGACTTTGACTGTCTTAAATCGTCTAATCCGTTTAAACCGCAACATTTTTGGACGCTAATTACACAAGTTCTTGATTTGTAAAGCCTAAAACATATCAAATATGGTTCCCTTTATCAAATACGAGTATCTACTCCCAATCACTCATTAAGCTCAGAACCCAAAAAAAAACACCAAAAATTTCCTCTGAAAAATTATTTTATTTCTACAGAGTCCCTTAGTTAGGTTAACCCTAAAATAAAGGGTCCGAAGTCCGTTATTACACAGTATTACGGACAGGGCTGGTGCGGGCTGATTGTCCTATTTCTTTGTGATTCCACTTTAAATTTTTGAAGTTTTCATGCGCAAATGTTCCAGCTTGAGTTTTCCGCTTCTCGTTAGGTGAGGTTCCGGTGAAATGAGATTTTTGGAGGAAAAACGGCTGGGATATACGAGGTCTCTGTGGGTTAAATTTGTACAATTAGTAAGGAAGGAATGGAAGTTAGTTACATCTGATAAGTAAGGATACTAGCTACGTTACTTTCGCAGTTCAATCTGCCTAGCCTTTTCCCAACTATATTGGGGTCGGCTTCCAGTCTAACCGGATGCAGCTGAATACCAGTATTTTAAATGGAGTGACTGCCTATCTGACCTCCACAACCCAGTAACTGGGTAATACGATACCCCTTGGTAAGACTGTTTGTCAGAGTTTCGGGCTTCTGACGACCCGTAACGACTGTCAAAGATCCACGAATGACAGCTGGGACCAACGGCTTAACGTGCTTTCCGAGGCACGGAGGAGTCTCGGTATTTAGAAATGGTCACCCATCCACAGACCAACCCCGGCAAGCGTAGCTTAACCTGACAGATCGACCCGAGCGGCTGTAAGTATATAGCCACAAGCTCCTCTTTACGTTACTTTCGCAGTTATTGTTCAGAAATTATTTACACAGATGAGATGCCTGCAGCATTTTCTAATGATAACGATGATGCTATATATGCAAGGTGTACTTTCAAATCTATTATCGACGTGTATTGCAGTATGTGCATTTTAGGCTTCGGAAAATATTTATGCTACTAAAAACGTAAGTACAGAACTAACTCTAATTAAACCAACCCATCAAGACGTTACTAAGCAAGCATAATCAGCCTATAATGTTCCCACTGCTGGGACACAGGCCTGTGAGAGGGAGTAGGCCTTAATCCACCACGCGGGCCCAGTGCGGATTGGTAGATGTCACAAAGGCGTTATTAAAGTCATTGAATTTTAATTATGTAAATTATTCATATCAGTATGATCCAAGGCAGTAATTGCTAAAATATAACAATATTTAAGTAATGACTGCTTTGGATCTAAACTTCTGGGCATTTAAAATACCAAGTTGGAAATTCCATAACACGATTCACGAAGAAATCAGGTCAACTAATCTCTAAACATATGTATACCCTTATGTATAGCTTTAACATGTCGCAAGAAAGCCACGTCATCATCTAACACCACATAATCCTCAATTAACTCCCTTGGCGCGAGATAAGGCCCCATGCAGTCATGTCATATCAGCCGGAAGTTGTCTACTATTGAGCGAAGGCCTCCCCATAGATCCCCATAATTTACACTTGCTCCATCAGGAACTAAAAGCCGTGGAAATTTATTTCGAAAGAAAACAGTGTGAAAATACTGTCGCGTATATTTTGATTCGTTACTAAATCATGAAATCATCCACATATACGAATAAATTTGTAAAAACCCCGAAGCGATAGCAACTGTTTATTTCTAAATTTTTTGTTGTTATTTAAGGAAAACAAGTAATATTTACAATATTCATTAAGTTTTCCAAAGTTTTTTCTAGTCTTTTACCCTATGTTCACAAAATTAATAAATGAATTTGAATTTGAATTTGGCATAATTCTCACAATATTTACGAGCCATCCCATTGTAATATCATCACATTTTCCCCAAAAACATTAATTTAAAACGTAATAGCTAATACGTCAAAGCTGTTGTCTTTTACCCACAAATACACAGGACACGAGCTATATCTCGACGTTATTAAATTCATCCATAACTTGTGGACGCCAATTATACAACGGCCTGGCGTCACTTGCTAGTAATGGCGCCCGTTCCCGCCTTTTTCGCTGTCAAAGCGGTTTTTTCGCGGGAAAATACGTACGATATTCGCCCCTCGAGTTTCTGCATTCTTGACAAAAATCTTGGCTACGGTATAAATTTTAAGTTGCCAGACCTTTTTTTAGAATTTTTGATAAAATATTCTTTGGGAGATATTGAAGTGGGAATAAGGAAATCGGGCTGCTGTGGCTCCATAAATTAATTTAAGATGTATGTAGCTACACCGGCTACATGTCTACCGCCCTGATATTTTTCCTGTTCAGGAAGAGTCAGCTAAAATTACAATTTCACACTGCTTATTCAATATAGCTGATGAAAATGTCCATTAACAATGAAGCTTTCCCTTATCTGAAATTAATTAATCTTACTCCATAAATGGTAGCATCTTGCCATCTAAATAAGATTCTATGTATAGCTGCCATACATGGTTTCAATAAAGCCGCTATAAGAACTGTTAGGTCATAATTAGATAGGTGTTGAATGGTTTATAAAGTTCAAACAGGTTGTATAATAATAGAGAGAGCTTAATAGTAACTGTTCATTTTAGAACTTGCCTAGGGGCAATGAAGAATATTGATTCGTGAACCGCAGTACATACAATGCATGATTTAAAAGGTTTTTCTCCTTGCTCTGTCTCGAACAAAGCACTAAGGAAAATCGTAAAGAAAACGATACTATGAATAAAGAAAGTTTTTAAAAAGCTTTTGGCCTTTACCATCCTGGATCCTATGGACCTTAAACATATGAGTCACTGAAAAGGACGAACATTTCCAATCACAATATCATGCTTTTCATTGAAGACGCACGGCACATAGAGCGGAACAAAAAGCATTCCTTAAATTTTTGTTCCTCTTAACTCTTTTTAAATACTTTAACTCTTGTTTAAATAATTTTCTTACATGAATACGACAAGTTGTCGACAGTTTTCGCCTATTGACGACTTTAGATTTTTTAAGTGGATTGAGAACTGGAATCAGTGAAGTAAGGAACTCTCTCCACATCTAGGTATATTTGTAACTATATTTACCATTTTTTTAGCCCAAGCTTACGCCAAACACTCATCCAGTTAATAATTCCACAAACACATTTTTGTTAAGGATATCAAAAAAGTTTCAGAGCTAGTGGTAGTTAAAACTCAAGCTCGTTCCGCTTCAACTTTTTATGTTTTGAACCCTCCGTCCTTTCAGCGCGTCCTGACACATCCTACGTATTTTCCGGTAGGTTGGGTATGCTGCAAAAATGTATACTTTTTTGAGGGATCTACCCTCAAAAAAGTATAGTAGGATTTGTATGTTGTAGAGGTAAACTTGTGAGTTTAGTTAAGTAATTATTTGTCATTTCTTACCCTACGGTTAGGTATCATTTGTGTGTGTAAATTCCAGTTAGGTTAATACCTTTAGAAACCAAATTCCTTTCTTTTTAATCCTAGAATGACAAGCACGAATAAAAAACGAATAAGCTAAGTAAGCCACTGAAGGTACATTTTTTCCTCAATACAACAAGCTTGATTAAATTGTTAATCAAAGAAAACCTGATTACGAATGACACGCTTTTATCGGTCACAGGCGACAACGATTAACTTAAATGTACTACAATTAAATTCAATTGAAAAAGATAGAGATAGGAAATATTTACAAATAAGGTTGTAGGATGAAAAATATGTAATTCCTACACAGGATGACGTAAAAGCAAGAAATATCGCTCTCTGTCGTCTCTTCGACTTCTGAGCGTCACGATGATAGATTTTCGCCTCTAGCATAGATTAAGCCGGAGAATTTGATGATACTCACGTTAAACCAAACGTAAACCTAAGCGTAAATTAACTAAAAGACAACGTGACTGTCAGGAAATAGAAATAACAATTTTAAGAGTTCGATAGGAAAACGAAGAAAGGGACCCACCACCACACACGCACCTAAACTGTGAAGAACTAGAGAGGTATCATCCATGTAAACAACTTCTAGACATAAGATTATCCAAAAAAAAACGTATTCAAGATGTCAATCAAACTGGAAGAACTTTTTAACTGTAGATTCAATTTACAAGAGCTACTACTGCCTGCTATCTCCATCCACAAAACTTCAAGCGACTCATGATAGCCAATTCTAACCTGATGGTAAGCGACGATGAGGTCGTCTACGGTGTACGCTTGCCTAGAAGTAGCCAATTCTCTAAAGACGTCCAGACTCTCAGGTAAAAGCTATCAGTAATCAGACTACGGAGTTCCAATCCTTAGCGGGTGCTTGACATAATCGGAATATCTTATCTATATATAAGATAAGATAATGATCTATATTTAATTACAGACGTAGGCATACATGATTAGATTGATTACATAATTTTATGACGTCAATTAACCCCCTTTGATTATCATTACTTCGTTTGGTTTCCTCACGATGTTTTCCTTCACCGTTTTTGAAGCAAGTGATAATTATACAAAACACTCATTTAATGCGATGTGTACAGGTTTCCAATGAACTCGTGAGACTCCGTGACAGTCGACAAGTTGCGTGATACTCGTCATGCAATGAAATAAGTTACATGACACCGTTTTCAGCGGTTTGCAGAGTCGCTGCGAGAAATTTTAACGAAACAAAGACTCTCAGATCCCAAAGAGCGATTGCATTGTTCTTCGGCCAGAGTAGTTTGAGAGTATTTTGACGGCTGTCTGAATTCACAGGTTAACCAAATTTTATTCTCTGAAAAGGTAGTCAAAAGCGTACGTTAAGTACGCCCACATAATGCTAGCTATGACATTAACTGAGTCCATTTGATGCTACTGGAACTGCACGATTCGGGGATTATCCATTTAGAGGTATGAGGAACAGGGTGTAAAGTTCACTCATCCTCTATTAAAAAAGGAGGATCCTCCGACCAGACGGGTGTTGTGCAACTGCCCGACGGTTGAAGTCGGGATCTTGTATGTATATCGATCGTGCGGTAAACTTTAATTGCGCGATGCAGGATTTGTTGTGACGTCAGGATTTTGTGTGCTGTCAGGTCTTTGATGCGTAGTTCGCATGTGACGATGTAGATGTCGCCACATCCACATTCACACACAGGCATTCTTGGGATATCGAATGCATAAAATTAACTAAATAAAAAACCGCCCAAATGCAAGTCGGACTCACACACGAAGGGTGCCGTACCGTATTAAGATCGAGCAAAAAACGCCCTTTAACTTAGGCAATAGAAATACACAATCTGTGAAACTTTTAATTGTCTACCTATTATGTTTTATGAAATACAGCCTTCTGAGTTCTGACAAACAGACAGACGGACAGCGGAGGTTTAGTAATAGGGTTCCGTTTGGCACCCTTCGGGTTCGGAGCCTGCGAAATCTCACTTGACTTCCACCCTGGGCAGTCAGCCCCGCTATCACCTCAATCTGCCTAGCCTTTTCCCAACTATCTTGGGGTCGGCTTCCAGTCTAACCGGAAGCAGCTGAATACCAGTATTTTACATGGAGCGACTGCCTATCTGACCTTCACAACCCAGTAACTAGATACTACGATACCCCTTGGTAAGACTGGTTGTCAAACTTTCGGGCTTCTGACGAAGCCTAACGACTGTCAAAGATCGACGAATGACAGCCGGGAACAACGGCTTAACGTACTTTCCGAGGCACGGAAGAATCTCGGTATGTAAAGATGGTCACCCATCCACGGACCAACCCCGGCAAGCGTAGCTTTACCTGATGGATTGATCCGTGTGGCTGTTATTACTTAGCCACAAGCTATCACTTGACTGGCTAATATTGCATGAGCTAATTTCATACAGTTTCAGCCAATAGACAATGGTAGTAGTATAATATCGTCATCTGCCTAGCTTTCCTCAACTATTTTGGGGTTGGCTTTCACTCTTAGCATGACCACAGTAGAAACGGGTTTTGTCGACGGAAGAATAGGCAAAATGACAGATAAACAATCACAATAGATCTGTCATTTTGTCTATTCTTCCGTCGACAAAACCGGTAGAAAACCCGTGTCTATGGTTGTCATACTACGCGAGCTGATGCAGCTGAATACCAGTAATTTTACATGGAGCGACTGCCTATCTTACTGATAATATGAAGTAAATAATTATAACTTTAATTCATGTACCTTTTGAAGTCTATAGATATTATGAAACTTCTGATCTTATCTGTTAATCTTACTAAATCTTATTTAATAATAATCTTTTTGTTTGTTTCAATTACTTACATGGTTTTTCTGTTTTAATAACATAACATAACATCATGTAATCTCCAAAGGGTTAGGCAGAGGTGTACCTATAGTACACCCACATGTCACGAAGTCCCATCACCCATGTAACAGGGGGCGAGTCTGTTTTTATAATCTTCAATATTAAGAGTTCTATTACATTTTTTTGTGGAAATTCGTGATTTTAGACTGATACGATAACGATAGTGCCATATTCTTTCTTGTAAGTTTGAGTTACACACTATTTTCGTGTAATTTGCTGAATTGACGCAGAATATAATTATAGTACTTTAATTTTATTCATTGTAATTTTGTCATATTACCATATTACCAGTTACCATTGTAAAAAAAAAAAACTTAAAACGTGTAATTTTTATAACTGTTTTTTTTTTATTGTTCAGGCTTATTTAATTCAATAATTACTCAATTACAAACATTTGTACGTCCTCTGGTAGCGAACTCTTTATCTTTATATACCATTACTATTGTACACCTATGTTAAACAAATGAATAAATGACTTATGACTTATGCAAAGATATAAAGAAGATATTAAACTGATATTTAAATATGTATTTATCGTCCGTACAAAAATAACAGGCTGTTATTTAATAACAGATATTTGAATCTGTTATTTTTGTGTAACAGTGATAACAGATATCGTGTTTAACCTGTTACAACCCATCTCTAGAACACAAAGAAGACTGAGGATAAGACAGCGGGACGAGCTTGACTCCAACTTAAATTAGAATAACAGCACGCGTAGCATGACCACCGTAGAAACGAGTTTTGTCGACGGAAGAGTAGACAAAATGACAGATAAACAATCACAATCTGGCATTTTGTCTATTCTTCCGTCGACAAAACTCGTTTCTACGGTGGTCATACTACGCGTGCAGGAATAGAGAACAGTGTGGAAGGGGAAGAGAGAGGCTGTTTACACTCAATCTGCCTAGCCTTTTCCCAACTAAGTTGGAGTCGGCTTCCAGTTTAACCGGATGCAGCTGAATACCAGTATTTTACATGGAGTGACTGCCCATCTGACCTCCACAACCCAGTAACTAGGTAATACCATACCCCTTGATAAGACTGGTTGTCAGACTTTCGGGCTTCTGACGACCCGTAACGACTGTCAAAGATCCACAAATGACAGCCGGGACCAACGGCTTAACGTACTTTTTGAGGCACGGATGAGTCTCGGTATGTAGAAATGGTCACCCATCCACGGACCGACCCCGGCAAGCGTAGCTTAACCTGATGGATCGACTCGTGCGGCTGTTAGTACTTAGCCACGAGCTTCTCGGGGGCCGTTTACACTGCAGTACAATAATCAACATAATTTCAGCCGAAAGACGTCCACTGCTGGACATAGGCCTCCCCCAAGCACCGCCACTTCGACTGATTCTGTGCTTTCCGCATCCAACGGATTCCTGCGGCCTTCACAAGGTCATCGGTCCATCTTATGGGAGGCCTTCCAACGCTACGTCTTCCGGTACGTGGTCGCCACTCCAGAACCTTTCGACCCCATCGGCCATCCGTTCTGCGAACGATGTGCCCTGCCCATTGCCACTTAAGTTAGGCAATTCTTCGGGCTATGTCGTTTACCTTGGTTCTCCTGTGGATCTTTTCATTTCTGATTCGATCACGTAGGGAAACTCCAAGCATAGCCCTCTCCATTGCCCTTTGGGTGACTTTTAGCCTTCTGATAAGGCCCATTGTGAGCGACCACGTTTCAGTACCATAGGTCATCACTGGCAACACGCAGTACAACAATATTGACTAGAAATTAATAATCACACATGGATAAGCAGCCATCAGAAATAACGACACAAAGAACAGACTGCTGTCTACCACCATCATTCTGGTGCCCTTATCCCAAGTTATTTAGACACGTTGGGTATTTTTGAGATGGGAAAAAACAATTGAACTCGCGACACCGTTACCGACACCTCATTTTTGTAAACGCGATTGTACTCTTTATTTACATTACGTTACGGATGAATGTTCTATGAAAGTACTTTTACTTTAAAGGTTTTGGAAGTATTTTTTTTAGTTTTCACTTCTATCGGCACTCCCGGAGTGCCACTCAAAAAAAAAAAAAAAAATTTCACATAAACCTACATGGGCACTTATGAAACGTCAGAAGCTAGGTGCACGGTTCCAATTGGTCGTTTCCTATGGAGAAGAAAGAGCCGACAAGAAACTCCACGGTTACTCTTTTAAAAATAATTCCATGCGTCATGTTCGTGAACGGGCGCCGTCAGTTGGACCTGGTCATCTCTTAGCTGCCAGGGCTTATTTTTAATTTTTTGAATTGTTCTTTTTTTATCTTTTTATTACGGACGCTTCTCATGTGCACGTCTTTCTACATTGTTCTCACATGTATAATTTCAACATGAATGATGTAACCAATATTTTGTAACAATTTTTTTATTTAAAAGAGTGTCTGTGGAGTTTCTTGCCCGTTCTTCTCCATAGGTACCTACTACGCTTTGGAATGGGCAACTAGCTTCATACCTATTTCTGACTGACCGATTCCTTGACAATTCAAAAGTGCCTGTAAATGGTTTAATTGAAATAAATGCTTTGAGTTTGAATTGGTTTTTACAATACTTTCATATACTTAAGTGTTTCTAGGTATTGGAGGACAGTGTAGGTCTTTCAATAAGTACCAAGTACTTAACAAAATGTTTTTTCTTCTATCCATATCATCTTCCACACAGTCCATCCATCGTTTCTTTTGTCTTCCCCTACTCTTATAGCCATCCACATTTACACTAAAAACTTTCCTGTGTCTGCCACTCAGACTAATAATAGACAGACTCAATGAATAAATAAAGATTTTTATTTACGAACAAAGAGTCCATAGAAATGATAAACTGTTATCCTTAATGCGTTTAACAATTTCCCCTTAGTGACACTAACTTATTCACTAAGATGTTCTATGTTACGGGGTTTGGTTTCCGCACTTAGTCCGTCAGGTGAACCATTGTGCGTGGGCCATGGCGGCCGTTTGGTGGTTATTCCAACCAGCCCACCTCCCTCCATAACTTAATTAAAACTCCTGGTCTGTTCAGAATGTCTGTAAAAGATCTGGGTGATCCAAGGGTTTCTGTTCTAATCTGGGTGCATCTAATCCGCCTGTGCATTCAAAGAGCACATGCGCAACGGTTTCCTCAGCCTCCATGCACGCCCTGCACAGAGGACTGTCCGTTATGCCTATTGTCTGGAAGTGTTTATTTAGCGAGCAGTGTCCCGTGATGGTTCACTAAGATGATCGGAAGGCCCAATAATCAGCAGATTTTTAATGGACAACAATACATGCTTACAAAGTAACCTAAACTGTCTCGAGTTAATTTTTTTATTTATTTATGTACACACAGTAAAATACATAGAGAAATGACATAATTAAAATTTAGAGTACCTTCAGTGTTTTTTTTTTTTAAGTATTGTGTGCCTTGATATGGGTAAATAAAAAATATTTTCTGTCTTTCTTGCATACATCTATAATAATATGTACTACTAAAGAGGAAAAATTTGTAATTGTGTATGTAGGGGGTAATATTCAGAAATACTGATATAATTAAAAAAATTCTTTCCCTGATGAGAAGCTAGGTACAGTTTTGCCAAATGTCAGAATATATTTTAAATTAAAACAAAAAAAAAACATGGAAAAAGTCATGGTCAGAAGCTAGTAACTAAAAGACAAAGCCACTGTGTCAATCGCATCAGTGGTAAATAAATATGGCTATAAATTAAATGCTTGTATTGAAGTAATGTTAAAAGGTTTTTTTTATGTTTTTAATCCCACATGCTTGATAAGAACAGCATAGAAACAGATCTTTTGAATTGAGTGACGTTTACACAATTGATAATTTTTATTTATATGCCTCAAAAATAAGAAGCATTATTTCTAAATGTGTTATGTTATTATACCTCTAAACATAATGACCAGCCAGCAATAGGTATAAAATTTGAATTTAGAAGGCAGTGCATTCGTATTTGTAGAATCAATTCATTCAAAAACAAAAGAATGTAATCATTTGCGTCAGAGTGAAATGGAATTACAAATCCATGTTATCGCGAAATCCGAGCTTAAATATGCGATTTTTATCATAATTACAACAATATAAAATAGATTGCTATCTTAACAACTAATATGTAAACATTAGGTAATAAAATCCATAGTTAATGACTCACCAATTACTGGCGAACACAAATTTAAATAGTTTTGAAGAAATAATAAAAGAAAATGATGCTAAAACGAAACTCGTTTTTCAGAATTGTTTACTATTTTTTTTTGCAAAATTACGTCAACATGACACGCACTGCTGCCAACAACGAGCAAAAAATAATCGATTCAAAAAAATCGATAATCGATGTCAACTTTCAAACAAAGAAGAAAGCACAAAAGCCTGCAAACCACGTGGAGCGCCAAGGTCGAATTTATGTTTTCAACTTGTCAAGCGCGGCGTGTGATAAATTAATTCTACGGGCCGTTATCGTTCTACGAGTTATAAAAGTTTCAACCTTATTTCGTGAGCAATAAGGTAGGATTTCGCCTGCGCACAAAGCCCACGCATAGTCGCCAACCCAGGCAATATATCTTAGGCCGTGTACTGCCCCTGACAGTTCGTAAACAAACTGGAGCTACCGCAACAAAGGGCTACTGTCATTTTACGCTGTAAATATTAAGTTTACGCCGAATAATATTATGCATGAATCAAAATATGCTTCCAATAATGTCTATTTTATCGAACGATCAACGATTATTGACTCCAATACACCCAAAGAACAATATTTGAATACACTTACCAGAAGAAATCAACACGAGGTTGAGTAACGCAGAGTCATCTGTGGTCAATCTTGCACATATCGATCAGCCTTGCAGTTCTCAAAAACACTGACGGGAGGAAAAAAAAAAGAACGAAGAGGTTAGCACCAAATTTCGTCAACTAGCCGTCTATCACTCGTCACTGTTGTAGTAAATAGAGTTTTTATTGCTAACCGACGCGTAACGAGTCAGAAAACGTAGTCTGGTCGTTAAATGATTCACTATCAAAATAAAAATAACCCGGCAGACGCTGCGTCGACGACCGCGCCACTGTCTGTCTGCCGTGCTGTCAATATTCGTCAAAACGAAAATGGCGACACCCTCGACGGAATACGATCAGCACCGGCCTGCCTGCTCTACCTATCTCTCTCGAACGTAAGCGAGTGACAAAGACAGTGTATAGACGTGTTGTCTTCGGCCCGACCGGACTGATTTGTGATGTCACGCCCAGCGGCGTAACGTTTTGCGTAATTACACGTTCATGAATGCTTGTAAACTTGTTTTAATAACGTTAATTTACGATCGTTTCGTATATGAGGTCGCCAGATGAAAGTGTCGGCTGATAGATAGATTAATTACAGTGGAAAGCGAGACATTTTTAAAGTAATACGTCTTTGCGCATGCTAGGCCCATCCCACTACTCAATATCTGTCGTAGGAGCGCCTCCTACTTCTTCTTATTTTATTCAGTACTGTTTTTTTTGGATGTTCATCTCGACTGCATTAATGCGATGCGAAAGCAGTCGTCGCAATGCAGTTTGATTAATAATAGAGTTGAGTCTATAAATTTCTTTGTCTCCACACGTAATTGAGTTACGTTTGAGTTGTAAAATTATTATTTTTTTGTCGAACGCTTGCTTACTGAATATGTGCATCGTTTTTATTAATTTTAATTGACTATTGTTCTGTTTTATTTTTGTACTATGTTAAAATGCAATGAGGACATGTCGTTGTACTCCTGATTTTAATTTCAATGCAATGCTATTAGCATTTACATTCTTGGAGGTACATAATTATAGGTTTGAAAAACATCCTTGAAATTGCATTGTGTGAAGTTGATTCATTTAAATTGATAGTGAAAGGTTAACCTATGATTGAATGTGACTCAATGATATTTCATTAAATTGTAAATCGTGAATGATTACGGAATGATGACATTATCAAAAGTTAAGAGTTAGAGCTATTCATATAATTGACGATAGTGAGAGATTATGACATTATGACCGTCCATAAAACGACTGTCACCATACCAAACCAAATCTGACACTGACAGCTTCGATCAACAATGTTGGCATTGTTGATCGAAGATTGACACTCGACTAAAATGATTAACCTTAGACCTTGACCTAAAATCGATTTATGTTAAGTTGAATTCGATCATAAACCGATTAATATGCTTTTCACTAATTAAATAAATGATACCAACATAAAGGAAAAACTGTTTTTCATTTCAATTTCATACTTTTAGTTGCCATCACAGAAAAGTCTGATTTGTTGAAAAGTTATCTTTAATTCTTATTATAACTACAGTGTTTATGCAGTGTTTATTTAACTATTTGAATAAAATGAAATTTTGCTATTTTGATTGAAGAAGCACAAAAATGTATTTTATTTATTTGACACATTTTTGCTTGCCAAAGCAAATTCCTTTTATAGCTGGCCACCCAGACTATTTAATGTCAACGATCTCGTAACTTCCGACCGTTGCTCTTTGAAAAGTTTGTCACTTGCACGCGATCACGAGCATCAAATTGTGTTTTTGATAATAAAGTTATTTGAAAAGTTTATAATAATTCATCACAATGTCTGAAAAAGCTCACTCTTCTCGTTTGTCATCGTACAAAAACTCTACAAAACCGACGGTAAGTTACGCGTTTCGAATCTTTGTTCTAAAATCGAATCCTGTTCCATTTTATAAAACACTTTATTTTCATTGTTTTGATTGAAATGTTAATAATTTGAATTATAGTTGTACTCAGTTGTTTTAATTCGTTATGATGCGCTAATGACAACATAAAACAGTTGATTTTTGTATCAATAACAACATACCTTCAATTTAAAAAATTACATGTTCAATAACTTCTTGAAATTCGTTTATTATTGCTCAGACTTCAATCTAGTGCATGAAATATTGAAAAAACAGCGTCATGTACGTAGGAAACGTTGCCTAAATCATAGCATGCTTACTAATTATTAAAAACATATTTTACATTCAATTTTCTAATGAAATATTCGATATTGTTACTTGACATAATATTGAAAATCATGCGACCCACTGACCCAAGTGTGTTTCACTGTAGAAACCTTTCTCCTTAGTTCTTCGTGTTTGGTAGTCTATGGGAAAGCTTAACCACCTCGTAAGTTCTAGTGATTAGACCACCTGTCTCAAACCCAAAGAACCTATTCAGTTATGGTTTGGTTGGTGGTAGAACTTCTAAGTCCGCCTGGCTAGCTACCACCATCTTATCTAAGTCTGTCGCCATAACAACAAGTTTAACAGCATTGTTGTGTTTCGGCAGTTTGAGGTAAGATAGCCAGGTCCTCTGTGGTTGAGGATTCCGGGTTAAGCTCGCTTCTACCTTCGGCCTGATCATCATTTGCCATCAGATGAGATGATGGCCATGAGCTTCACTGCTGTGGTAAAAAAAAAGACAGACTATGTATTTTGTAAGCCAATCTCGGTTCACAGGTGTTGTAAAAGATGTCTAAGGATAAAAAACCCTAATATATATTAGATTTAGTTCAGAATACGATAAGCTAAATTTTTAAAGCTTCCTCATCATCTGCCTAGCCTTTTCACAACTATGTTGGAGTCGGGTTCCAGTCAATCCGGATGCAGCTGAATACCATTATTTCACATAAAGCAACTCTTTTTGATCTCAACAACCCAGAAAGTGGGTTATACAATACCCCTTGGTACGGCTGATTGTCAGACTTTCGAGTTTTTTACGATTTGTCAGGGCTGTTAAAGATCCACGAATATTAACCGAGACCAACTCGGTATGTAAAGATGGTCACCTATCCATGGACCAACCCCAGCAAGCATAGCTTAACCTGATGGACCAACCCGTACGGCTGTTATTACTTAGCCACGAGTTCCTGTTCAAATCAAATGTGTGACACTTTAATTTTTAACCGACTTCCAAAAAGGAGGAGGTTATATGTTCGTTTCTTTTTTCTTAATTTTTTTTTTCTTTTATTATGTATGTCCACCGATTTCTCCGTCAATTGTGGACCGATTTTGAAAATTCTTTTTTTGTTTGAAAGGGTATGCTTTCGAGGTGGTCCCATATAAATTTGATTAACTTTGCTTCAATAGTTTTTGAGTTAGCTTCAATAATACATAATTTTTCCTACTTAGTATGTGGATGATTTGATAAGTTCCTGTCACTGTTATTTACATAGCAGCTAGTGGTATTCGAATTTGTGTGGGGTAGGTACCATAACTAAAAAGTAAAAAAATTAAAACTTTACAAAAAAACAAACAACCGACTTCCAAAAAATTAAAGTTATTTTTCACTTTGTAGTGTTTTTTGGAAGACAGTTGTTTTTTTTTTAAGTTTTTATTTTTTTACACATACATAAACTTCTTCTCTCCTACAATTTTGCTATGCCCGACAGTGTCCACACTGATCACATATAATTTTAAGTTACCTCTTAAGTACACATTGTGGAATGCAAATAAACTATTGAGTATTGGAGCTATTGTATAATAATAATTATCAATCCGTAGTCAATTAAGGGTCAAGGCATAGAATAGTATAGAAGGCGCACTCCGCATTTTATTTATGAAGCTACAAGTACGCAGCGGGCTCGACTTGTCGGGCCAATTCAGTGAGCGTAACGTAGTCAGAAGATATAAGAGTTACGCGATAGAAAGAGAGGCAACTTCTAGATGTATATAAATGTAGGTAATTAGCGCTGTGTGACCTGAATTGCACTTTATGTATTGTAGCAAGAATCGCTTTTATTTTAAATGATTTTGCGGAGTGGATCTTGTGCACTATACTGTGGTCAAGAGCCATGTCAGGGCTAGAGACTTTGTAGAGTGCGATTGTCGCAACCCAGCGCTGGGCACGCCACAATTGCGGCGATAAGACCCCTCTTTGAGGAGTGGCTAGAGAGGCGCCACAGCGTCCTCACCTTCCGCCTGACACAGGTGCTCACCGGACACGGCTGTTTCGGGAGGTACCTGTTCAGGATAAAGCGGGAGGAAACGCCCGGGTGCCGTCACTGTGTGGATCGCCCGGAGGACACGGTGGAGCATACGGTGGAGGTCTGCCCGGCTTGGGCAGGGCATCGCCGTGTCCTCGTGGAAGCGATCGGCGGCGGTGATCTCTCGTGTCCGGCCCTGATTCGGGCCATGCTACGGAGCGAGAGGAAATGGGAGGCCGTCACCTCCTTCTGCGAAGCAGTAATGCTCGCGTGAAGGAGAGGCAAATTTCGCGCCCTCGCGCCCCTAACCGCCGCAGGAGGAGACGCCCTGGGCGTCGGGAATCACAGGCAGATTTCCGGCCACCGTAGGCGCGGGCTTGCAGACGGTGAGCAATGGGTAGCTCGCCGTCCGATAAGGACCAAGCCCGGCTCGACGGCGCGTTGTGTTCCACGCGTGCCTTAAAGAGATGTCAGCAGAATTGACGGGGTCCGCTAGGGCCAATGCCTGCCGGGGGTTCGAAGAAAACCGATAGGGACATCGTGGCCCCCCTGGCAACACGGCAACTGAAGGAACACGGGTGGGTTTTAGTCAGTAAGAGTCTGACACGACCTCCCGCTCCCTCCAGAGCGGGAGAAGTTATTTGATGACTTCCCACCCAAAAAAAAGAGACTTATCATACCCTTACTGTAGTAACTTTTATACTATTAAATCTTTTATTAATTAAACTCATGTCAAATCATAACATTGGTTGCTGTTATGCTGATAAAGACTTTAGTTTTTTAGGGTTCTGTAGTAAACAAGGAACCCATAAGGTTTCGTCATGTCTGTCTGTCTGCGGTCTAGCTCCGAGACCCTTAGTACTAGAAAGCTGTAATTTGGTATGGGTGTATATATTAATTACGTCGACAAAGTGGTAAAATAAAATTAAGAAAAAACATTTTTTTTAAGGTATCTCCCATACACTGTTCCTTTGTGTGGGGTATCACTGGAAAGGTCCTTTAAAAACATTATGAGTACGCGAATACCATTTTTGGATTAAGGGATCCGTTTGCGAAATATTAAGCTTTAAAGTGCTCATTTTTGTTAGAGTCAAGTGTCCCCCTGCCGACTAAATGGTTGATTATGGATGTGTGAAAAAAAATCACAGCAGTAGCTTATATAACGAAATTAAAAGGAAAACTATCACAGCTAAGTAGGCTTTACAAGTTAACGAGTAATAATCGACCAACTAACTTTGCAGTTGCAAAAACATGTTTTCCCATACATTCCGTATGGCTTTTTCAACTACAAAGTTAAGTTTGTTTTTGGGATAAATTCATCCCAACTACGGAATCCTTCATTATGCGTGGTCCGACACGCACTTGGCCGGTTTTTTTTTAATCTAGTCAATCTTCTAATAAGTACCAATAGTTGTACCCGTCTTTCATTGACTTGTATGTGCCCTGGCGGCTGAGAGTATGTCATGCTCAGTCTAATGTCTCGCTGATGGTGGAGTGTGTTGGATCATTAAGTTCCCTTCAAAATGTTTGAGCTAAATGGTGCTGATCAATGCGTCATGTTCGTGAACAGGCGCCGTCAGTAGAGAATGGTCATCTCTTAGCTGCCACGGTCTAATTTAATTTATTAAATTTTTTGAATTATTTTAATTACGGACGCTTAAACGTGCACGTCTTTCTACATTGTTCTCACATGTGTAGCGGTTACACCGCCACATACAAACTACGCATCATAGACATGACGTCACACAAATCCTGCATCGCGCAGTTAGAGTTTACCGAGCGATCGACACACATACAAGATTTCAACTTCAAACCGATGGGCAGTTGCCCGCCAGACACAACACCCGTCTGGTCGGAGGATCCTCCCTTTTCTATGGTGGATGAGTGAACTTTACACCCTGTTCCTCATACCACTAAACATGTATATTTTCAACACTAATGATGTAACCAATATTTTGATTTAAAAGCGTGTCCGTGGAGTTTCTTGCCTGTTCTTCTCCATAGCAACCTACTATGCTTTGGAATGGGCTTCATATTTCTGACTGTCAATTCAAAAGTGCCTTTAAATGGTTTAATTGAAATAATTGCTCAAGACCAAAATAGTATAGAACTTCTAAACACCTACTACTGAATATTGTCCAATCAAATAGCCATAAATAATTTAAAAAAAAAAAATTGTTTCAGACCGAAATTAGTCCATAAGTTGTTAGTGGTTAGTAACAGATTGTGCTTACATGCTATGTTAGTGTTAGTAATAATTAATTAGTAAGCACAAACCTTATGCTATTTTTACCCAGTGTCTTTGGATGGGACAGTCCAGTCTGCTAGCAATCATTTTCAGGATACTGCTACGAGTGTTACGCAAGCGTTGTAGTAAGGAAGCCGCTTTCTTGCGCATGATGGCGTGAAAACCATCCGTGTGCGCTGCAGCAAACATTCCAGATGCACTACAACGCCGCGGCAACCGCAACAGCATCTTGAAAGCGTTGTTGTATTGCACGTGCAGGACATTGTAGGCTCGGCTCGTATATGACACCCACAGGCCGCTCGAGTAGAAGGACTAACAGAAATAAAGTAAACATTCATCCCTTTTGCTAACAGGATCTCCGCCGCAAGCGTGCTGAGCTCAGTGTGACTCTTCGCAAGCAGGCTCGCGATGAGCAACTCCTCAAGAGGAGGGCGCTGTCTCCGGAGGCAGGAGAGGGAGTCCTTGAGAATGAGAAGACTTATACTCCAGCGGAGATTGTGCGAGGTAATTACTTAATAGATTTGTTTTAATGTTTGGTATAAGTCAATATTTGGTGTTTGTTTTAGTATCAAAAGCAATCTTCACTTATATAAAACTAGCTGCGCCCCGCGGTTTCACCCGCATTAGTCTCGATCCAGTGGGAAAAAAAAAGTATCCTATGTTCTTTTCCAGGGCATCATCTATATATGTGCCAAATTTCATCCAAATCCGTTCAGCCGTGAAGGCGTAACAAACAAACTTACTTTCGCATTTATAATATTAAGGATTAAGGATTTGTACAACTTTCAGAAAAGTTAGCAGCTCATTATAATATATGATTATTAATTAATTAATGATTTATCTATTAACTACTACCATAGATTATCTCCTCTCAGGGCGGGTCCACACCTGCGCACGCGCACGAACAATGCGGTTCGCGTGCATCTTAGAAACGTAGTATGGACACCTTCACTTCACAGTTCGCGCGCGTAAGCTTTAATTGCGCAAGTGTGCATCCTTGCACGTGATGCGCGCGCGCGCGTGCTCGGTTCGTTAGTGTAGTTTTCGGCTTTTGGCGAAAAATGCAAAAAAAAAATATCGTGCCCCCTTAGACAAATTAATAGAGTCTGTAATTTGTAAGTTAGGTCAATTGACATTGCTGACTGTAAAGACATTTGCACGCCATGTTATGGCAGGATATGCTGAAACAAATTTACTGTAACACCTTAATATTATGTACCATATTCTAGCAAATAAATATTTTTGATTTGATTTTTGATTTCGAAGTTTGCATAGAGATAAATCTGAAATTATTCTATGTGATAGAAATTTAAGTAAAAATTACAGGAAAAATAAAACGATGTCTCGAAATAGCACACTTTTTCAGAAATCATCAACAAATATTACACTAGTTCCACTATCGGTCAAGAGATGGCACTGACCTAAAACTGCAATATTCTTGACCGCATATTTAACCGCAGTTTTCAAATTCTCCGATGAAAATTTTATATGATGGTATGGTACCGTCGCGCGTCGGTGCGAGAGTCCGATCCGCTCTTGATCGGTTTTTTTTTTTGTCTATTCTTCCGTCGAAAAAACCCGCAGAAAACCCGTTTCTATGGTTGCTACGCGCAGAGGCGGCTTTAGCTATGGTGCAGGGTGTGCAGCGCACACGGGGGCAGGGTCTTAGGGGGCGCCGAGGGTCGCTCGCGACTACTTTTTCCGGCCACCGTAGGCGCGGGCTTGCGGACGGTGAGCAATGGGTAGCTCGCCGTCCGATAAGGACCAAGCCCGGGTCGACGGCGCGTTGTGTTCCACGCGCGCCTCAAAGAGATGTCAGCAGAATTGACGGGGTCCGCTAGGGTCAATGCCTGCCGGGGGTTCGAAGAAAACCGATAGGGAAATCGTGGCCCCCGGTAACAGGGCAACCGAAGGAACACGGGTGGGTTTTAGTCAGTAAACACGCCCTCCCATTCCGCCCAGAGCGGGAGAAGTTATTTGATAATTTCCCACCCAAAAAAAAAAAGGGTGCTAAAATTTCGAACTCACTTCGCTCGCTCTTTCAACCTCAACATTCTCTCTGCGTAAATCGACAATTGAATTCCTATTTATTTATGAATGGTCAAAAGAAAGACTGACTTATCCGGGGCAGGGTGTTTAGTTACATTTAGTTTTGTCGCCTCGGGCCCCCGACAGACTTAGTTCGCCACTGCTAGAGGGCGTCAGGATAATGATTGCACACGGGCGTTATATTGGCTAGAGCCGCTGCTGGCTACGCGTACAAGTGTCTATTCAAAAATATTCCAAGTATCCATTTCTATGATCAGCATACTTTCTCTCTACTCCAACAGGTCTGCGTTCTGATGACCTGCATACAATGACGACGTATGCGCGTGCAGCTCGTCGCATGCTCTCCAGGGAACAGAACCCGCCTATCACTCCTATGGTAACCGCCGGAATTATCAAACCTTTGGTGGATGCGCTGGACAGAGATGATTGGTGAGTAGTCTTTACCTTCATCGCTTCAAGTCTTATCATCAGCCTTTTATACTACAAACTAGCGACCCGCCCCGGCTCCGCACGGGTATAAACCGGGTTATTATACATATAAACCTTCCTCTTTAATCACTCCATCTATTAAAAAAAACCGCATCAAAATCCATTGGAGTTTTAAAGATTTAAGCATACATAGGGATATAGGGACAGAGAAAGCGACTTTATTTTATACTATGTAATGATTAGAACACATTTACTACTAAATTATAGAAAAAATGTGTTGTAATTGGTTGATTACTTTCCGAGATATAGCACAGTGAAATTTATGGATTTTTATGAAAAATAAAAAAAATCAAATTCAGCCGTACAAAACCCATTTTTTAACCGACTTCCAAAAAGGAGGAGGTTATATGTTCGTCGCGTATGTTTGTTTGTTTTTTTTTTTATGTATGTCCACCGATTTCTCCGTCAATTGTGAACCGATTTTGAAAATTCTTTTTTTGTTTGAAAGGGTGTGCTCTCGAATTGGTCCCATATAAATTTTATTAACTTTGCTTGGATAGTTTTTGAGTTAGCTACAAAATACGTATTTTTTTCCCACTTAGTATGTAGATGATATGATAAGTTTCTGTCACTGGTAGCAGGTAGTGGTATTCGAATGTGTGTGGGGTAGGTACCACAACTAAAAAGTGAAAAATAAAAACTTTACAAAAAAAACAACCGACCTCCAAAAAAAACACTACAAAGTGAAAAATAACTTTAATTTCGGAAGTCGGTGGCAAAAAACGAAAATACAAAACCCAAGACACCGACTTCCGAAATGAAAGTTATTTTTCACTTTGTAGTGTTTTTTTTGGAGGTCGGTTGTTTTTTTTTTTGTTTTGTAGAGATTACGCATACATCATCTACCTAGCCTTTTCCCAACTATGTTGGGGTCGGCTTCCAGTCTAACCGGATGCAGCTGAATACCAGTATTTTACATGGAGCAGCTGCTTTACTGACCTCCACAACGTAGTTACTAGGTAACACGATACCCCTTGGTAAGACTGGTTGTCAGACTTTGGGCTTCTAAGTATCCGTAGCGACTGTCAAAGATCTACAAATGACAGCCGGGACCAACGGCTTAACGTGCTTTCCGAGGCACGGAGGGGTCTTGGTATGTAAAGATGGTCACCAATCCACGGACTAACCGCGGCAAACGTAGCTTAACTTGATTGATCGACCCGTGTAGCTGTTATTACTTAGCCACAGCTCTAAGCATAAGTACTACTAAATCCTACCAAATTTTCAAAAATATCCGTCAGCTATTTTTCGAGTTCTAAGGCAGACGTCTGAATTTCTAAATTGAAGAGCCACCTTAAACGTCTTGTAACTTTTTAAGGGTTTAACTACAAATTCCAGGATCGGCCCTACAAAATCAGCTAATTTTCTACTAAATATTGGTAGTACCCGCGATATGAGACATGGCTCCTCAA
This sequence comes from Agrochola lychnidis, assembly GCA_963680765.1. Lineage (NCBI taxonomy): Eukaryota > Metazoa > Arthropoda > Insecta > Lepidoptera > Noctuidae > Agrochola > Agrochola lychnidis. The sequence continues at coordinate 2,719,372 of OY796876.1, forward strand.
TCCATACGGACACTGGAAATAAGTTTCGCTAATCGCACGATATTTACCATGATCCTTGGCTCGCCTCATGCTTAGTAACTCCAATGGCACGACAATTTAGGTTGACTCTCATCTAGATACAGAAGATTGGTAAGTAGACCATCCCCTACAGATCTTCGCCAGAAAACTGTCTACTGCTGGATTCAAGTCTTCGCCATTTGACTCAATCCTCGGCTACTCAAATCCAGCTGCTTTCAGCCACCCTGAGAAGATTCTTGTTCCGCATAGCTTTTTTTTTGGCTTGGTAATTATCAAATAACTTCTCCCGAAGGCGTGTCAGACTGTTACTGACTGAAACCCAACCGTGTTCCTTCAGTTGTCATGTTGCCGGGGGCCACGATCTGCCTTTCGGAGTTCTTCGCAATCCCGGCAGGCATTGGCCCTAGCGGACCCCGTCAGTTCTGTTGACATCTCTTTGAGGCGCGCGTGGAACACAACGCGCCGTCGACCCGGGCCTGGTCCTTATCGGACGGCGAGCTACCTATTGCTCTCCGTTAGCAAGCCCGCGCCTACGGTGACCGAAAATCGGCCTGCGATTCCCGATGTCCATAGCGTCTCCTCCTGCGGCGATTAGGGGCGTGAGATCGCGAAATTTGCCTCTCCCTCACGCGTTCCGCCTCCTCCTTCGCGAGCATTACTGCTTCGCAGAAGGAGGTGACGGCCTCCCATTTCCTCTCGCTCCATACCATGGCCTGATCCAGGGCCGGATGCGAGAGATCACCGCCGCCGATCGCCTGTACGAGGAAACGGCGATGCTCCACCGTGTCCTCCGGGCGATCCACACAATGGTGACACCCGGGCGTTTCCTCCCGCCTTATCCAGAACAGGAACCTCCCGAAACAGCCGTGTCCGGTGAGGACCTGCGTCAGGCGGAAGGTGAGGACGCCGTAGCGCCTCTCTAGCCGCTCCTCAAAGAGAGGAATTATCGCCGCAATTATGGCGTGTTCCATCTAGCCTGAGGGCGTAGCAACTTAGGTACTCTTGCTGTGAACACATCTACTCTAACCGTCATATTTTGTAACAATTTTTTAATTTAAAAGAGTGTCCGTGGAGTTTCTTGCCCGTTCTTCTCCATAGGTACCTACTACGCTTTGGAATGGACTACTACCTTCATATTTCTGACTGATTGACTCCTTGACAGTTCAAAAGCGCCTGTAAATGGTTTGAGTTTGAATTTTTTCTACAGCTAATACATTGCCACTTTAGGCTATCTCAACTGCCGATTTCTAGCCACCCGTAGGCGCGGGCTTGCGGACGGTGAGCAATGGGTAGCTCGCCGTCCGATAAGGACCAGGCCCGGATCGACGGCGCGTTGTGTTCCACGCGCGGCTCAAAGTGATGTCAGCAGAACTGACGGGGTCCGCTAGGGCCGATACCTGTCAGGGTTGCGAAAAAGTCCGAAAGGGAAATCGTGGCCCCCGGCAACATGGCAACTGAAGGAAGACGGGTGGGTTTTAGTCAGTAAAAGTCTGACACGCCGTCCCCGCTCCGCCCAGAGCGGGAGAAGTTATTTATTTGATAATTTCCCACCCAAAAAAAAAAGGCTGTCTACTACTCAAAGTCACCTCATTGGTTTTACAGCTAATATGGCGAGTTGATTGCTGGATCTCCTCCATCCGAATTCGGTCCCTCTAAAAGACTCCCAAGTATACTTAGTCCTTTCCATAGAAAAGTTATCAGACCTTTGGTAGATTCCTTGGAAAGTATTCTAAGATTTAACTTCAAACAGTATATTTTTTTTTACTTACAGCGCTGATCTCCAGTTTGAAGCAGCCTGGGCAATCACCAACATAGCTTCTGGAACCCACGAACACACCATGGCTGTTGTTGATGTAAGTCAAAAGTTGTTGAGTTTTTGAAGTGAAAACTTCTTTAAGCGCGTTTGGCATTTTTGAGATGGGAAACAACAGTTGAACTCGCGACACCGTTACCGACATCTCGTTTTTGTTAACGCGATTGTGCTCTTTATTTATATTACGTTACGGATCAATGTTCTATGAAAGTATTTTTACTTTAAAGGTTTAGGAAGTTTTTTTTTTTTTTTTTGTAAATGCGATTGTGCTCTTTGTTTAGATAAGGTTATGGACCAATGTTCTATATGAGTATTTTTCATCCACCAAGGCGATCTTGTTCAAGTTTTCACTTTTGTCAGCACTCCCGGAGTGCCACTGTTTTTTTTTTTAAAGTAATTTGCGTTTGACTTGCTTGTTGGTCTAGTGGTCGCAAGCGCTATTGCTAAGTATGCGGTCCTGGGTTCGACTCCCGGGTCGGGCAAAATGTTGTTGGGTTTTTCTATCTGGAATTTCTCAGTAGCAGCTCGGAGTCTGGATTTGTGCCCGGTTGATGGCAATAGGCTCGCCCCCTATTACATGGGACTTAAACATAACTGGCGAGATGTGGGTGTATTATAGGTATACCTCTGCCTAACCTTTCTGGAAATACAGGTGTGATGTTATGTGTTATGTTATGCAATTTGCATTTTTTTTAACTAGATGTAATAGAATTAGGCCCTAGTTTCTGAAATCCTCATTAATATGATACTCACAATCTTTAAGAGGGCTTATACTAAAAGTTGGCAACGTCGCTAATAGCTGTCAAATATTTACCTGTTTTGATTAATTTGGCAATATTACTGTATGGAATTAAGAAATGTGGCTAACTAGTTCCCTAGAATATTAATAATGAATTGCAATTATAACACTGAATTTGATGTTGTAACCGTTTTAGGTGTAAAAAAGCGGCCAAGTGCGAGTCGTACTCGCCCATGAAGGGTTCCGTAGCAGCAAGTAACGATAAGTTTACGATTTATGACGTATTAAAAAAAAACTACTTGCTAGATCTCGTTCAAACCAATTTTCGGTGGAAGTTTACATAGTAATGTACATTATATATTTTTTTTAGTTTTATCATTCTCTTATTTTAGAAGTTACAGGGGGGGACACACATTTTACCACTTTGGAAGTGTCTCTCGCACAAACTATTCAGTTTAGAAAAAAATGATATTAGAAACCTCAATATCATTTTTGAAGACCTATCCATAGATACCCCACACGTATGGGATTGATGAAAAAAAAAATTTTGAGTTTCAGTTCTAAGTATGGGGAACTCCAAAATTATTTGTTTTTTTTCTATTTTTGTGTGAAAATCTTAATGCGGTTCACAGAATACATCTACTTACCAAATTTCAACAGCATAGCTCTTATAGTTTCGGAAAAAAGTGGCTGTGACATACGGACGGACAGACAGACAGACAGACATGACGAATCTATAAGGGTTCCGTTTTTTAACGGAACCCTAAAAAGGCACTTGAAATGTTTCTAAATGCTTTTTTTATATCTAAAACTAAATATTCGGTGTTACGATATTAATTATTGCATTTCATAATCAATATTTTAGTTCACTAGTTAGCCACATTTCATGTTTCCATACAGTAATATTGCCAAATTAATCAAAACAGGTAAATATTTGACAGCTATTTGCGACGTTGCCAACTTTTAGTATAAGCCCTCTTAACTGGTAGCCAGTCAAAGATTTGAGTATCAAATGTTATAATTCAACAAAGAAAAAATGTTTGTTTGTTGACGATCAACCAATACCAATAGCTACATGAGATTTACTGATTTTTTTAAACTTTATCATGCTTTCGTCACCAGCACGCGTAGCATGACCACCATAGAAACGAGTTTTGTCGACGGAAGAATGGACAACATGACAGATAAATAATCGCAATCTATCATTTTGTCTATTCTTCCGTCGACAAAACCCGTTTCTACGGTGGTCATAGGAAAGACTTTTCTATAAGATGATTCAGAAATCTAGCGTTACTTCCCCCCCAACCCTTGCTCGAAAACGAGGTGCCAGCAGTTGTTGCAGCTGAGCACGTAGCTTTAAATACCCCGCATAATAATCATGATGAAAATCTAAGTTTGATCCAGCCTATCCCTTCTTGCTGTCCTCCCCCCAGCGACGCCCTAAGCCGAGGTTCGTACCCCACAGGGGGTGCCCTTAGCGAGCGTTCGCTTAACTTTAATTTAGAATAGTTTTGCCCCTGGCTGGAGGCTTCAAGTGTAGTAGCTTAAGGCACCCACAGGAAAGTTCGGTTAAGCAGCCAAGACCAGAACTGCGAGAGGCCATAGTTAAAAGAAAAAATTGTGTTCATTTCGAAACATAGTATCTATAAATATTATAAATTAAACTCGTTTTTCGTGTTTATCTGTATGACCGCGTTATTCTTCTAAACCACGCAACAGATTTTGATGAAGTTTTCTTCATCGTTTAGAGAATTAATTCCAGAAGGTTTATGTGTATAATACGTTAATATTAAAGTGACATATAATTAGGAAATCTCGATGTTTTGTCAAATCATAAAAATTCCTTCTCCACCCAGGAAGGAGCAATTCCAAAGTTAGTAGCATTGCTCGCTCACGGCGGCGTCGTCGGCGAGCAAAGCGCGTGGGCGCTCGGCAACATCGCGGGCGACGGCGCGCAGACGCGCGACGCGGTGCTGGAGCACGGCGCGCTGGCCGTGCTGCTGCCGCTGTGCACGCGCGGCACGCCCGCCGGACAGCTCAGGACTGCCGTCTGGACCTACAGCAACTTCTGCAGGTGACACTACATACCCTTGAACTCTTTGGCTCAATTCACACTGAAATGGCAACGACGCGGCAAGCAATTTTAATGACAAGGAATTATAAACTTTATGTGCAATAAAACAATAGACGTAGGTAGATATCACTACATAGTATAAAACAAAGTCGCTTTCTCTGTCCCTATATCCCTATGTATGCTTAAATCTTTAAAACTACGCAACGGATTTTGATGCGGTTTTTTTTAATAGATAGAGTGATTGAAGAGGAAGGTTTATATGTATAATAACCCGGTTTATACCCGTGTGAAGCCGGGGCGGGTCGCTAGTGTATGTATATAACTTGAGAGCCCTGACACCCATAACACGAGTTTAATCTTAGCTTGGGTATCAGTGGTGTATAACTCTGCATTAAACAATTTTATATGAAAAATATTATGTTATACCAAGTGGCATATGTAAAATTGTAAATTGGAAATAAAGATATTTATTTATTTATTATTATTATTTATATATTTAGTAACCTGTTCCGCCACGTGTTTCACCTCTCAACGAGGCATCCTCAGGATGACGATTGACTTGTCGCGAACCCGAACGTCGGCATCGTCGTCCTGAGGATGCCTCGTTGAGAGGTGAAACACGTGTCGATTTGTTTCAGGAGTTTTTTATGGCTCTTTAGAAATAGCTAAGCGGAACAGATTACTAAATATATCCACGTCTATTGTATTTTATAATGGATTTCCGCAAGGTCACGCCCGAATCAATTAACTATGACGATTATTGTTGAAGATGTTGGAAAAAGTCATGCCGTCTGGGAGCTTTACTGGCGTGCGCCGCGTAAACCGTCAGAGATAAATAAAATTGATGTTCTATAGGATTGTATATGTTTAAAAAAAAACAACAACAAAAAGTCCGCGATGGCATAATTATGTCGATCTTCTAAGGATGACCCACAATTACAATTCTTATCGATAAAAAAATTATTGTTATTTCCGAAGCTATTTTGACCGGTATCGTATTAATCGTTATCCAATAAAATAAGTTATTTAAATTGAGCATTTAATTTAGATTAAAATATGCCTAGACATCAAATCATTTAAATTAATAGTTTAAAAGATATCACAGATTCAAAATTACGCGTAACAAAGAAATTACGGTTGACGGCAACGCGGGCACAGCGTTAGGAGACAATGACCTTTTCCTCGGCTATTAGGTATGAAATCCCGGTAGTACGTTCCCGTGGGATATTTTCCGACATCTCAAAAGCTAGTACCCCTAGTTTTATAAACATTCTTTAAAGTTGAGAGTTGTTAATCATGGCTGATCTTTGCGTTATGCTCGTGAACGGGTGCTGCTTGTGGTGACTGGTCGTCTTGCTGATCATGGTTTTGTTATTGTTACTAGTAATTAACTTTTTACCTCGATGGTCCTAGTTTATCATTTATAACTTCCAATTTACAGCTTTATGTAAGCGGGCACGCCCTTTATGTCTGGAGGCTTTTATTTAGATATTTAGTTCTTTTTACGTTTAGTTTTATTTTTTTAAATTCTGCTTGAGTATAGTTCTCGATGTTTTTGGTTGGTATATTGGCGTGTGCTAGCTGACATATGGCCAATAATTTATACTTAATTAAAATAATGTTTTATGTTGCATAATAATTTTGCATACTATTGTATAGAGTCATTTTTATTTTTTTCTAACTTGAACAGACAGCAGTGCTGCTGGGGAGTTTGTTGCACCACTTCTTCTTCCCAGCTAAAGGCACTAGGAAGTGGTGAAGGGTGGGCGTTTTTGGGGGACTGTCTTATGTTATTTTGACGTTCGAAAAGTGCTGATTCTCATCCTAATTTGAATAAATGACTTGAATTTTGAATTTATTGCAACGTTTATAATCGGACTCTCATTCTTCTTTTGCGCGCAGATGTTTTGGATTTCTAGGGTCATATCTCTACTCAAAATTCTATTCCACAATATAACTATACTAAACTTAACATACACCAGCTGTAAAAATGCTATATTTAACTGGTTGCATCCCAAAAATTATGACCAAACAGAAGACCTTCTGCACATACAGTCATAATATCTGACATATCACGCAATCCACTTTCACCACTTACACCTCCACACGGAATCAAAATATTTTATTTCACATAAACCTACAAGGGCACTTATGAAACGTCAGAAGCTAGGTGCACGGTTCCAATTGGTCGTTTCTTATGGAGAAGAGCCGGCAAGAAACTCCACGGTTACTCTTTTAAAAATAATTGGCTTTTACAATACTTTCAAATAACAGTGATCCTAGGTATGGGAGGACAGTGTAGGTCTTTCAATAAGTACCAAGTAATTAACAACATAGAAAATGGTCAACAGGTCTACAATCCACTAAGCCTACAGCGTTCTCACATTCACAAAATATGTAGAAAAGAATCTATACAAAAAATAAATTAATTAATAAAAGTAAAAAACCTTTTTTAATAAAACGCAATTATATGATTGCTATTACAACTGTAATCAATCTGTCACAATCCATGTCCACAAAACATCCGTATACACACCCCACACACACCCCACACACATCCCACACTTCACACACACTAACACCCAAAAGCACCTGAACCTCTTGTAATCCAACCGTCTTCTTACAACATAATAATTTTAGTTAGAAATTACTTTATATTTAACTAGCGACCCGCCCCGGCTTCGCACGGATATAAACCGAATTATTATACATATAAACCTTCCTCTTCAATTACTCTATCTATTAAAAAAAACCGCATCAATATCCGTTGCGTAGTTTTAAAGATTTAAGCATACATAGGGATATAGGGACAGAGAAAGCGACTTTGTTTTATACTATGTAGTGATTAAACATTATTTTTTAACCGACTTCCAAAAAGGAGGAGGTTATACGTTCGTCGCGTATGTTTGTTTTTTTTTTTTTTTTTATGTATGTCCACCGATATCTCCGTCAATTGTGGACCGATTTTGAAAATTATTTTTTTGTTTGAAAGGGTGTGCTCTCGAATTGGTCCCATATAAATTTTATTAAATTTGCTTGGATAGTTTTTGAGTTAGCTACAAAATACGTATTTTTTTCCCACTTAGTATGTAGATGATATGTTAAGTTTCTGTCATTGGTAGCAGATAGTGGTATTCGAATGTGTGTGGGGTAGGTACCACAACTAAAAAGTGAAAAATAAAAACTTTTTACAAAAAAAAAAACAACCGACCTCCAAAAAAAAACACTACAAAGTGAAAAATAACTTTAATTTCGGAAGTCGGTGGCAAAAAATGAAAATACAAAACCCAAGACACCGACTTCCGAAATTAAAGTTATTTTTCACTTTGTAGTGTTTTTTTTTGGAGGTCGGTTGTTTTTTTTTTTGTAAAAAGTTTTTTTTCTTTTAATGTTTATTTCTTTTGTTTAATTTTTCTTTTTCCAAATTAATTAATTAGTTCACCCAAATAAATAATTATTTGCCTTACTTGGGAAGAGACTGGACCACACGACACAGGGAGTCCTAGTGTGGGGTCCAAAGAATTTGTAAAAATCTAGCACCTAAGGCTCCTATGGGGCCGTTCAAGTATTCAAAGTCAAATAATTTATTTCAATTAGGCACAATAAGGCACTTTTGAACATCAAATTATATAATTATATTACTTAAGCAGATTTATAAAGCAAAGTAAAGTAAGTAAAGTAAGCAAAGCTCTTACCCCTTCCCTGCTTACGAAAATATTGGTATATGTATTTTTCTTTTAATGTAAGTATTCTGTTTTTTTAGGGTTCCGTAGTAAACAAGGAACCCTTATAGTTTCGTCATGTCCGTCTGTCTGTCTGTGTCTGTCTGTCCGCGGTCTAGCTCCGAGACCCTTAGTACTAGAAAGCTGTAATTTGGCATAGGTATACATATTAATTACGCCGACAAAGTGGTAAAACAAAATTATGAAAAACATTTTTTTTTAGGGTATCTCTCATACACGTAAAGTGGTGATGTTTATTTTTTTACCCCATGGTGAGGGGTATCATTGGAAAGGTCCTTCAAAAATATTGTGAGTTTGTAAAACCATTTTTGGATTCAGGGATTCGTTTTGAGTCAAGTGTCCCCCCCCCCCTGCCGGCTAAATGGTTGGTTTTGGGTGTGTGAAAAAAATAACAACAGCAGTTTATATAACGAAATTAAAAGGAAAACTATCACAGCTAAGTAGGCTCTACAGGTTAACGAGTAATAATCAACCAACTTAACTTTGCAGTTGCAAAAACATGTTTTCCCATACTTTGCGTATGGGAGAACATATTTTTCCACTACAAAGTTAAGTTTGTTTTTGGGATAAATTCATCCCAACTACGGAACCCTTCATTGTGCGTGGTCCGACACGCACTTGGCCGGTTTTTATTAATTCATGAGCAGCAGTTATAATTCTAACAAGTGTAAATTTAGACAAGTGAATAGCACGCGGTAATTCCCCTACTCGCTTCTAAGGGAGTACCTAAACGTATTCATTATTTATGGGAATCCCCGAATATGTGTTTCGTTTTCAAGCATAGACAATGTATGTGTAAAAAAGTAAATAATTACTGCTGACGTATTCACCATCTAGGACCCCCCACCCCCCATGTCATCAAAAATAAGCAAAGCATAGACCCCCCGCCCCCTATAGTGATTACATAATACTTGAACGATCCCTTTGTAATCTGTTACTCATTTTTACTACATTAAACTTTTATTACATCGTCTCAAACTTTTTCGTCTGTGTGTTGCATGTCGCGTGACGGTCGGCCGCGGAGTAGGGATAAAGTGAAAGGCGCTCGTCAGAGCAGCCAAGGCCAATATGGCGGCGCCTATAGAAGTTTCACTTTTACCGTGGTTTCATAAAACCACACAATCCTTTTTTTATATTGTACCGTGTTTTTGGGAACTGAATAAAGCTTTTTTACTTACAACTTTTACTTATAAATAAACCCCTATCGGAAATTTTGTTACAGAAACAAGAACCCACTGGTGAAGTTTGACTACGTGGCTCCCGCTCTGCCGTACATTTCCGATTTATTGGAGGTTACCGACACTGATGTTTTGGGTAAGCAAGCATTAATTTTTCGGGGCTTCGCTGCAGTAGGGTAAAAACTAAAAGTCAACTAAAAAGGTAATAAACAAAACATCACAGACAAATTAAAAATCCGGAGTCACTAAGTAATAACAGCCGCACGGGTCGATTCATCCGGTTAAGCTACGCTTGCCGAAGTTGGTCTGTGGATGGGTGACCATCTTTACATACCAAGACTCCTCCGTGCCTCGGAAAGCACGTTATGCCCTTGGTCCCGGCTGTCATTCGTGGATCTTTGACAGTCGTTACGGGTCGTCAGAAGCCCGAGGTTCTGACAACCAGTCTTACCAAGGGGTATCGTATTACCCAGTTACTGGGTTGTGGAGGTCAGATAGGCAGTCGCTCCATGTAAAATACTGGTATTCAGCTGCATCCGGTTAGACTGGAAGCCGACCCCAATATAGTTGGGAAAAGGCTAGGCAGATTGATTGAGTCCGAACATAAATCAAATAGATTACATACTCCGGCTACCGGAACTTGTATTTTTACCCGACTGCCCCAGAAGGAGGGTAATGTTTTTCGAGAGTACGTATGTATGTATGTTTGTATGTATGTATGTTTGTATGTATGTATGTTTGTATGTATGTATGTCTATTTCTTTGGCACGCTCTGTAGCCTAAACGGCTTAATGGATTTTAACATATGAGGTGTCGTTAGGTTCGTCTTAATAGTGGGAGTGACATAGGCTATATAATATTTATGTATTGCTTCTGCAAATACAAGAAAAAGGGAGGGGTAGGATTAAAAAAAACAACATTATTGGTACCTATCAAATAAAAGTTAGTAATGAGTCAATTTCAAATATATAAATATACATATTTATATATTAATAAAACTAAAAAGTTTGAAATAAAACAAATAATTTAAAAAAAAACCCGACTGCAAAAACTCATAACTGAAAAGAGAAAAACAAGCATTATAATCTATAGGATATTGGTATTGCAGGCGGGACAAACTAATAACCTGAAATTTTGGTGAAACTTTTGTTTGTCCCCCGCCTGCAATACCAAAATCCTATAGATTATAATGCTTGTTTTTCTCTTTTCAGTTATGAGTTTTTGCAGTCGGGTTTTTTGTTTTTTTAAATAATTTGTTTTTCCTGTAATTATTTTGGGGTTATATATATATATTTGAAATGTGCTAAATTAAGGCCTTTCATTTGATACCCAACATGGCATCATATATTTTATTTTTGTTTTGTTTATGACTTAATGTCCTCTAGAAGGCGCCATATTCACATGGCCTATAACTAGAGGACACAGGAATTACTCGAAAATGGATGACATTGGCATAGGGGTCATCAGGGGTTTTTTTTGGTTACAAATGACCTCTCCTACATCCCCTTAACGGATTGCCGACGTATAACCCATAACTCTGTATATTCTTTTTGACATGTTTGCATTGAGTGGGCCTTATTAGAAGGCTAAAAGTCATCCAAAAGTCAATGGAAAGGGCTATGCTTGGAGTCTCCCTACGTGATCGAATCAGAAATGAAGAGATCCGCAGGAGAACCAAGGTAACCGACATAGCCCGAAGAATTGCCAAACTTAAGTGGCAATGGGCAGGGCACATTGCTCGCAGAATAAATTGCGAGTGGCGACCGCGTACCAGAAACGTAGCGTTGGAAGGCCTCCCACAAGATGGACCGATGACCTTGTGAAGGCCGCAGGAATCCGCTGGATGCGGGAAGCACAGAATCGGTCGAAGTGGCGGTGCTTGGGGGAGGTCTATGTCCAGCAATGGACGTCTTTCGGCTGAAATGATGATGGTGACATTGAGTGAATACTCAAATCGCTACATACCTCTACTCAACAAAATATTTAAATTTGATAATGTTAAGAGCGTTTATCCCAAAAATTGGCAACATCGCAAATAGCTGTCAAATATTTACCTGTTTTAATTAATTTGGCAATATTACTGTATGGAAATATGAAATGTGGCTAACTAGCGAACTAAAATATTGATTATGAAATGCAATCGGTGTCATTGCGGTGAAGCTGTCGACAGTCTCGGGCACCATGGCCTATCCTACTGCAGGAGCGCAGGTCGCATAGCACGGCACGCCAGCATCAACGACATTATTCGTCGAGCCCTTGTCACCGCCGGCGTACCAGCGGTATTAGAACCTAAAGGCTTGGTACGTGACGATGGGAAGAGACCAGACGGGATGATGTTGTTGCCTTGGAAGATGGGTAGGCCTCTGGTGTGGGATGCGACCTGTGTCGACACCCTTGCGCCATCTCATGTTCCTAGCACGGCGGCCTGTGCTGGCGCCGCTGCTGCGGCTGCTGAGACCCTCAAGCGGCGCAAATACTGTAACCTTATTGGTAACTACAGTTTTGAGCCGTTTGGGGTCGAAACACTCGGATCATGGGATCCGAGTGCTCGTCTCCTTTTTAAAGAAATTTCTCGCCGACTGGTCGACACTTCACGTGACCAGAGGGCTAGCTCGTTCTTTGGCCAAAGAATTAGCATTGCCATTCAACGTGGCAATGCTGCCAGTCTTCTGGGCACGTTTCCGGATGACAGCGATGCGGACGAATACTTCGACGCCTAAGTGTCGTTTTGTTTTTATTATTTTTATTTATACAGATAGTTAGTTAGTCTTTTAATTTAGTACCAAATGTAAATAGTTAGCTGTGTTAAAAGGAAAATTAAATACTCAAATGAAAACAAAAAAAAAATGTCAATTGAAAATTAAGAAATTGTCAGTAATATTTTTGAAATGCAATAATTAACATCGTAACACCGAATATTTGGTTTTAGATGTAAAACAGGCATTTGCAAACTTTTAAAATGCCTGTGTGACACCTAAAATGGTTACAACATCAAATTCAGTGTTAAAATTGCAATTCATTATTAATATCCTAGTTCGCAAGTTAGCCACATTTCTTATTTCCATACAGTAATATTGCCAAATTAATAAAAACAGCGAAATATTTGACATATATTTGCGACGTTGCCAACTTTCAGAATAAACGCTCTTAAATAATATACCTTTTCTCTTCTCTTCTAGCCGACGCATGCTGGGCGCTATCCTACCTAACCGATGGACCAAACGAACGTATAGAAGCAGTACAAATGACTCCCCAACTGCTTCCTCGCGTGGTCAGTCTCCTCAGCCACAAGTCTCCTGCTGTACGAACCCCAGCCTTGAGATCTATCGGCAACATGCTCACCGGCTCCGATGAACAGGTAACTAACATCATCAGGTTAGACTGGAAGCTGACCCTAACATTACATGCTAGCTTAGCCTGCTGTACTATAGTTTGACCGAGAGCGCTGTATCGCGCATTAAGTATGTGCGCGGCGAGATGGGGGGTAGTGCAGGCAGATCATTCGTCAACGCTTACTGCGTTCCGCCGCTCATTCGTCAACGCTCACTGCGTCCCGCCGCTCGTTCGTCAACGCTCACTGCGTCCCGCCGCTCGTTCGTCAACGCTCACTGCGTCCCGCCGCTCGTTCGTCAACGCTCACTGCGTCCCGCCGCTCGTTCGTCAACGCTCACTGCGTCCCGCCGCTCATTCGTCAACGTTCACTACGTCCCGCCGCACATTCGTCAAAGCTGCCTCCGCCTCCATTCCTTAGGAGCGAAACAGGAATCTTGGTCAAACTATTATATAATACCAGTATTTTACAAGGAGCGACAGCCTATCTGACCTCCATATCCTAGTTAATGCGTATTTCTATAAGCTGTTATTTTGCCATTACAAACTGATGAAACTGACACTTCAATTTTATTTATACATAGAAAAAAAAAACTGGCACTCGGGGACTGCCGCGGTAAAGCTATTGCATAGCATTTGTAACCTCCATACTTCCTATTTGTCAACGCTACACTTGGGATGATGACGTGATGACATAAAACAAAAATTACGTTTCCATGACAACATCACGTTGTCATGGGAACCGTCATTACATGGTAGGTGGAGTGGGGGGTGTTAGGTTTTATTTTCGTTACGGAATTTCTTGATTCGGTCGCCGCGCTCAAAGCCCACGATAAAAGCTATGCAATAGCTTAAAAAATCTGGCACTCCGGGAGTGCTGACAGAAGTGAGAACTTGAACAAGATCGCCTTGGTAGAAGAAAAATACTTGTATAGAATATTGGTCCGTCACTTTATCTAAATAAAGAGCACAATCGCGTTTACGAAACCTTTAAAGTAAAATACTTGCAAAGAACATTGATCCGTAACTTAATATATTAATCAATCGCGTTTACAAACATGAGGTTTCGGTCGCGAAATCAATGGTTTAGTCCCATCTCAAAAATGCCCGACGCGCCTAAAGAAGTTTTCACTTCAAAAATCGAAAAAAAAACGAATTTTCTGGACAACTATCTGCTACACTTCAAATGCCTATAGATCAAAACTGTGGGAAAACTTCTCACTGTACTAGTTACCCAAATGCTTTCAGGATCCCATCTTTGGATCAACATTATTTGAACCAAACAACTATAAATTCTTATAATGTTTATGTGAGAACAAAATGTCAAACCGTCATACCAAGTTTCATCCCGTTTCAAGCCTTTGAGGGGATGAATTTTCAATAATCTTTGCGCAAAATATAATGCTTTTAGACCTATAGCGGTTCATAGACATGACGTCACACAAATCCTGCATCGCGCAGTTAGAGTTTACCGAGCGATCGACATACATACAAGATTTCAACTTCAAACCGATGGGCAGTTGCCCGCCAGACACAACACCCGTCTGGTCGGAGGATCCTCCCTTTTCTATGGTGGATGAGTGAACTTTCCGATATAAAATGAGTAGTGTTAATATTTTTATTATTAATTCGAACTGCCTCCTCTGACTTTTCGGATTCATGTGCGTATTGTATAATTATCACTTGCTTCAAAAACGGTGAAGGAAAACATCGTGAGGAAACCGGCATGCCTGAGAGATATTTCTCGACGGCACGTGAAGTCAAGTCAGAGGCCCATGGGCGGTTTTAAAACTGACTCCAATTTAGTCACTAACCACACAAAAAGAAGAAGATTATTAATTAGACATTTCTTTATTCTCTCTCCAGACAGACCGCTGCCTCGACGCCGGTTGCCTCGACCACATCATAACCCTCCTCCGCTGCGGCAAGTCGTCGCTCATGAAGGAGGCCGCCTGGGCCGTCAGCAACATCCTGGCGGGCACGCAGGGGCAGATACAGCGCGCCGTCGAGCACGGCGTGCTCGCGCATCTCCTGCACGTGCTCACGACTGAGGACATCAAGTAAGTCCGAGATATCACGTTTGTAGGCAGTCACAATTAAACTACGAAAATAAAAAAAGTGTGCGGTCGGGGGACACCCTTCAAGAACGAAGTTCTTTTTCACATATGATTTACAACAAAAACAAAATTTTCGCAGCCGCTATCTTGGATTTACATTTTGTTTTCACTATCGGCTTTAGCACCCTCGAAAACTACAAGGTGTTTGGCAGAACGTTGAACATACGAAAATGGTGGATAGGTGGGGTCATCTACTACTTACTCAGCCCTAATTTATTTGGCCCTGGCCCCCTGGATATTTTTTTTTAATGCAGGTTGAAATTAGGATTTAAGTATATTTTACATCTTTCTGTTATAAGAATCTGCCAATATTAAAGATTAAAAAAAAATGCCTGTTTTACCCATTTTTTTTATAAAAATTACACTTTAAAGTTAAGAAAGTTGTGAAACTAGAAAAAGGAAAAAAAAAATTAATATCCAAGGCGCCAGGGCCAAATAAATTAGGGCTGAGTAAGTAGCAGATGACCCCACCTATCCACCATTTTCGTATGTTCAACGTTCTGCCAAACATCCTGTATAAAAACGACATGCATGACGAATAATTTGAAAATTTTCGCAACCGCCATCTCGGATTTTCATTTTGACCAAATTCACACTTTTTCTCTCCGGCCATACAGTGTACTCGGGCCGATGTGTACAATTTTATCCCACGACACTGGAATCCCGTTACTTTGTTTTTTCTGCCGGCGATCTTTATCTCTCTCTCTTTCCTTCTCTTTGAATTAGAAGACGACAGTCGCAAGTATTAACACTTTTTAGCGTGACGATTTCTGAAACTTTACAAGCCGCTTTTGTAATGATACAACATTTCAGTACTAATATTTCTGTATTTATAATCCTGCACAAATACAAACTTGGTACACTTTTAGCATTATTTAACTAACTATTTCATTAGGTGCTTACTTTTTGAAGACACCTTTAGGTTTCGAGGCTCAAACCGAACTGACTTAGAAGCTAAACGACGCTCCAAACATCATGTTTCCAATTCCGTTCCGTTAAAAAACCAGTACTTTTACGGTAACTGTCAAATGAGATACTTTTAAACTTTTAATTTTATATTTAGTATTTAAAATCACTAAATCTAATTAATATTTGGAAATCATGACACGTTAAAGAACTTCGCTCCAAAAATAAAGGCGCTGTCCGCATGTTTGTGGCGCGAAAATTGTTTAGAATTGCGGGTAGAATCACCCCTTGATCAGGGTTGTAACGGATGTCATATAACGGATGAGGATGCGGATGAGGATATCGAGATAATCGGGTTTGAGGATGCGGATGAGGATACGGATATTGGAAAATTCCTTATTGAGGATGCGGATGCGGGTGTAGTACAAAAGCCCTTGTTTTTTAAAGTACTTATTTATATTTGTACTATAGGTAATCATTTGGTAGGTTACCGTAGCGTAATTCACCTGAAAAAAACTTGACATGTGACACCACAGTTGTGCCACCACTGCCACGTGCAGCCGATCGTCTGTCACATAGGACAAGGACATTGCGAATTCAGCCAATAGGAACGCGTAACTCACTTATCGGCTCGCCCATTTAGCTCGGCGCAAGTTTTAAAAATTCACTATTTGTGCGAACAACGTAGGGTCACATCCTCATAGAAATTATTGAGGATGCGGAGCTTTTAAAATCAAAAGTTGAGGATGCGGATGTTTTGCGGATATCAATATTTATGCGGAAGCTCCGCAGTTGCGGATGCGGATACGGATATTCATTACATCCCTGCCCTTGATGGATGTAGGTGACTAAATTGCCATATTACAACAAAATAGAAAAATGTTAAAAAATTCAAATTCAAAATTCAAAAGTCATTTATTCAAACTAGGCTGAGAATCAGCACTTTTCGAACGTCAAAATTACATAAGACAGTCCCCCAAAACGCCCACCCTTCACCACTTCCTAGTGCCTTTAGCTGGGAAGAAGAAGTGGCGCAACAAACTCCCCAGCAGCACAGCTGTCTGTTCAAGTTAGAAAAAATGATTCTATACAATAGTATGCAAAATGCATAATGTAAGTTCATTATG
Source organism: Agrochola lychnidis (assembly GCA_963680765.1). Lineage (NCBI taxonomy): Eukaryota > Metazoa > Arthropoda > Insecta > Lepidoptera > Noctuidae > Agrochola > Agrochola lychnidis. The sequence continues at coordinate 2,736,417 of OY796876.1, forward strand.
CAACACAAAACATAATTTAAATGATAAATTATTCGCCATATGTCAGCTAGCACACGCCAATATACCAACCAAAAACATCGAGAACTATACTCAAGCAGAAATAAAAACTAAACGTAAACAGAACTAAATACTCGTATCTAAATAAAAGCCTCCAGGCATAAAAGGCGTGCCCGCTTACATAAAGCTATTTAAAGCTATAATTGGAAGTTATTATAAATGATAAACTAGGACCATCGAGGTAAAATAAATAAACAGTTAGTTACTAGTAACAATAAAAAAACCATGATCCACCACAACACCACAAGCACCAAAAAAAAAAAAAAACAACCACCACAAGCAGCACCCGTTCACGAGCATAACGCAAAGATCAGCCATTACCCCCCTCGCCATATTTAGAATGATAAAACCTTTCTAACCAATCAATTTCACACCAACAGATGCCAAAAAGAGGCAGCCTGGGCGATCACAAACCTCTGCCTCGGCGGTACTCCGGAACAGCTGGACGCTCTCATCGCAGCCGGTTTCCTGGAGCCCTACTGCCAACTACTCAGCGCTCAGGACCATAGAGCTATCTCTGTAGTGTTGGATGGACTTACCAACTTATTGCAGGTAAGCATAATATTGAGTCTTCATAATGTGCACACATCGAAATGAGGGAATCTATGCTTAATTTTAACGACAGAAAAAATATTTTAAAAAATCTAAATATTTTGTTAATACTTTTTATGGAATTAAAAAAAAAATTGTAACAAAACTGTGTAATTTTTAAACTGAATCAGCTATCGCGATGAAACAAACTCCAAAATGATTGGAAGTAAGTAGGCGTCCACATAAAATTTAATTGAGAAAAAAATTACCCTCAATTGAAAATAAACATGTTTTTTTAGTAAAAATTTTTCATACATTTTTACAATTATTATTATTTAATTGATCTTGGATTTTATTGTATTTTAATTTATTGATCTAATTTATTAATTTGTGTTTGGCTATGGGTGTTATTTTTTACCTGAAATAAATGAATTTATTTATTATTTATTGTAACATTTATAATTAAGATGCCCAAGAGAATTTTTTTTTTTTTTTTTGATACAAAAGAATAAAAAAAAAAACAAAAAAAATTGACCATTTTTTCCGTCGTTAAAATTAAGCATAGATTCCCTCATTTCGATATGTGCACATTATGAAGACACACTGTATTAGCATGTTGTACGTTGATTTTACATTCTGTGATTACTTACTCACACACTGACTTATTAATTACTAGCGGACGTCACGCGGTTTCACCCGCGTATTTCCCGTTCCCGTGGGAGTACGGGAATAAAATATAGCCTATGTTACTCGCTGATAATGTAGCTATCCATTGCTGAAAGAATTTTTCAAATCGGTCCAGTAGTTTTTAAGTTTTTTTTTTCGTTACATACAAAAATACAAATCTTTCCTCTCTATAATATTAGTATAGATAAAATTTTAGGAAAATCGTCTACTTTTACCACAAGACCACAATTTTTGTAAATATGTGAGCACTATGTATCTATCACATAATAAAATTATCTGCCATTGCTTCATTTTTAATTCTTTTTACGTATTATGGTCATCATCATCTGCCGAGACATTTCCCAACTATGTTGGGGTCGGCTTCCAGTCTAACCGGATGCAGCTGAATACCAGTATTTTACATGGAGCGACTGCCTATCTGACCTCCACAACCCAGTAACTGGGTAATACGATACCCCTTGGTAAGACTGGTTGTCAGACTTTCGGGCTTCTGACGACCCGTAACGACTGTCAAAGATCCACGAATGACAGCCGGGACCAACGGCTTAACGTGCTTTCCGAGGCACGGAGGAGTCTCGGTATGTAGAAATGGTCACCCATCCACGGACCAACCCCGGCAAGCGTAGCTTAACCTGACAGATCGACCCGAGCGGCGAATTATTTTTACGTATTATGGTTTAGTAATTTTATTCTGCCTCGTTGGTCTAGTGCTCGCAAGCGCTACTGCTGAGCATGAGGTCCTGGGTTCGATTCCCGGGTCGGGCAAAGGGTTATTTTGTTTTTCCATCTGGAATTTCTCAGTAGCAGCTCGGAGTCTGTATTTGTGCCCGGTTGATGGCAATAGGCTCGCCCCCTATTACATGGGACTTAAACATAACTGGCGAAATGTGGGTGTACTATAGGTACACCTCTGCCCAACCCTTCGGGGATTACAGGCGTGATGTTATGTATGTATGTAATTTTATTCTAGGTACATCGTCTTCACATATAATTATTAAACGAATGCAGGTACATAATATAATGAGCATAATGTAAGGGGATATAATATGAGGAGCTCGTGGCTGGTCGATCCGACAGGTTAAACTACGCTTGCCGAGGTTGGTCCGTGGATGGGTGACCATCTTTACATACCGAGACTCCTCCGTGCCTCGGAAAGCACGTTAAGCCGTTGGTCCCGGCTGTCATTCGTGGATCTTTGACAGTCGTTACGGGTTGTCAGAAGCCCAAAAGTCTGACAACTAGTCTTCCAAGGGGTATCGTATTACTTAGTTACTGGGTTGTGAAGGTCAGATAGGCAGTCGCTCCATGTAAAATACTGGTATTCAGCTGCATCCGGTTAGACTGGAAGCCGACCCCAACATAGTTGGGAAAAGGCTAGGCAGATAAATAGATAGCAGTTACATAATATACAAAATATTGTAAAACATTTCAAAACCGGGCACAAAACCAGACAAGGGGTACTCAAAAATTCCTGATTGAAAACCGCATTTACAGAACCATACCCAGTATTTAATTAAAATAAGTTCTATGATATTAAAACAATATATTCATATTTTTACAGGCGGCCGTAAAATACGGTCAAGTGGATGTTCTATGCTTGACATTGGAAGAAATAGGCGCTTTGGATAAGATTGAAGCCTTACAACAACATGAAAATGAACAGGTACGCATTACAAAGGCATTTTATCTAGGTTTATCTAGGCTCCTACATCTTTTTTTTTTTCAAAAAAAGCTTTTCTAAAATGAAGTTTAAACGAATTTAATTTCGCACATTTTTACCGCGTAAATGACATGTCTTCATATTGTTTTTTCTGTATTATAAACAACAATATTTTATAATATTGTTTCTGCAGAAGCATAGCTTATATTATCAAGTTACAAATTATCGAAAAAAAAAAAAATGGAAGAATATTGAATTTTCATTCATAATTTTTGGTATTACGGAACACATCCATTTTATAATAAATTTTCGAAAGCTAGTAGTGCTATCGCGTCAAGCAATAATTGTCAATGTGTGCGTGGTAGTATTGCTCACTGTAGGTGTATATCGCTCCGACGGGCACTCACACTAGCACAACGTGCTTGGAATTTAATTTTGCAAACATCTCTATTTGTAGTTGCGAGCCGTCTTCGCATGCCTCAACCGGATGTTAGATACTATATACTTGACATGGTTATATTTAATTCTTTTCCACAGATATACAAGAAAGTGCTACACATCCTGGATAATTATTTCGCGGAGGAAGAAGACCCGAACGCACAGCCGACACAAACCGAAGAAGTATATCAATTCGGGACAGCAGACAACCCGAATATCGACTTTTAGTTACTGAAATATCAACTTAAGCATCTAAATAATATCATAATAAGCAAAAATTATCTACCTAGTCTTCCTGTGTCCAATTTTTTTTGTCCGGCAGTGACGTCACGCCTTGCTAGATTTAATACTGCGTTGTGACGTAGCGAGCCCCCACTCCCTAACTTTAATGCGTGTTTTAAAGTTATTTTTGATTAATATGATAAAGCAAAAAATACGTGTCCAATATTTTTTTATTATCTGAAAGACGGACTGAATAGAATTTCTTTTTTTTTACCTAGGCGTCCCTATTACGTTGTGGTCGGCTCCCAGTTTTTTTTTTTTTGCTATAAATATGAACAAGTACACTCCGGACGTCGAGGAAACGCATTCTTGATACCCGTCAGTTTCTTACGAATATGTGTTTTGCGAATTTGATCCTTATATAATACTAGAAATTGTCTAGAACGCATTGTCTCTACGACCGGACTGTAGAAAAACTGCGTTTGCGATTTCGTTTCCAAACATATAAACAAATTTGAGTTTTTGGAAAAACAACTTTAGTACCCATACATAAAGTTCAGTTTGCGCTGCAACTTCAAACATTTTTATGACTTTTCCAACAGTAGTACTTATTCTGAAATCGACTAAATTTACTTTAGCATAAAGTTGATATTCGTTTAAGTCGAAAAAACGTCAATTGGAAGTGTTTCAATAGACTATAGGTTTCCTACCTAACATTAGATTTTCAATAACGGCACAATGGTGCCGATTCTCTTATACACTGAACTAAAACATGACTAAAATTCCTTACTTTTATATAGGCTAAATTTAAAAATAATTTTGACACAGCCTCGACGTGTTTTATATGGAATTTTTCACTTTTTGTATGGAAAATATGAAAAATTGTTACCTACATGTTGAGTTTTAAGGTGTTTATGGGTTTTATGAAGGGGGTTGAAATTTTCATTATTTTTGCAATAGAACACCATTTTCTATCGAAATTGGTGTTGGTGTCAAAAACAGTACTGTATCTTTTTTTTTTGCTTATATCTCTATAAGCAAAAAAAAGATACAGTACTGTTTTTGCACCTGAAGTCGAGGTGTTGGTGTGAATTTTAGTTCATTGAATATTTTATTCCACACCTTTTTAATCGCGATTCGAATAGTCAGATTTAGTAAGACAATCAAAGTTTGAAAAACGTTAAATTCAGAATAGCAAAATTGCCATTTTCACTAAATTAATATCTCAGTGCCATCTTAGTGCTGTCAAACTAAAATATAGTTAAGTTGTGTCACTTTAGTCTATTTCAGAATGGGAAATCGTCGTTTGACAGGAATAAACTAAATTTTGTTAATTTTTAGTCTAGTTTAGAGGCATGTAACAAGAGAATCGGCACCAATGTATAAGATGACACGTGGAATTAGGACGCGGCTATTTCTAACTTATTTTTCGCTAGACACCCATTGAGTCGGGACGAAAACTGTTACCATGGATTCAGTACATGATTCTGAACCCCCCACCGCGGAAATTTTTCGTAGATTATTAAAAATAAAATGGCTGTTTCATAGAAAAATGCAATACCTACGCGGTCAAAATGTATGGAAACGCTGATTTAAAAAAAAAACCGACGAAATATTTCAACGCCCGCGGTTCAGGATCATTTACTGAATCCATGGTAACAGTTTTCGCGTCGATGTCCCTACCTGTTAAGCTTTTTCGTCACCAGTACGCATTTGTTAATAGTATTTTATTTCTAAGATTATTATACAATGTGGAAATGGCAATACGACAATAAATTGCGAGAGACTCTGCGTCCAGCGCTCGGTGTGGCAACACGCCGTGTTCGGGACAAGTCAATCGTCATCCTGAAGATGCCGCGTTGAGACGTGAAACACGTGTCGATTTCTTGTGTTTTTTTTTTTTTTTGTGGCTCTAGAAATAGCTGACCGGAATAGGTTACTAAATATATCCACGTCTATTTTATTTTATAATTGACTTCCGCAAGGTCACGCCTGAATCAATTAACTATCAAATACATTCAATAGTTTTGTCAAAAAAGTTATGTATTTAACAAATTTTTACAGTCCGTTCAACCGATTTTGACTTCTATACCGTAGGCATAAGGATGGCATTAAAAGCAAAAAAAGTGGTTACCAACCAACTGTTTACTGCAGCTGTCATTTGTCATGCCACCAACGCAATAGAAGTGAAAATCGGTTGAACGGACTGTAAAAAAGGTTTAGTTAAACGTCTAATCTTATTTCAAACGGAGTATAGTCACTAACCATTAAACAACCAGTTTCAAAATACTCCTTTTATTGACAGTGTTTTCATTTCTTGTCTATTTTCATCTCCACATTGTAGAAATCAAGCTGGCCTTGATGATGATTTAGTTAAGGATACCTTAATTAGCCATAATAATTAGTGAGAATACCCTGATTTTAAGAGCGTGCATTTATAAACTGGGCACCATCGCAAATAGATATCAAATATTTCGTTGTTTTGATTAATTTGGCAATATTACTGTATGGAAATACGAAATGTGGCTAACTAGCGAACTAGAATATTAATAATGTATTGCAATTATAACACTGAATTTGATGTTTTTTGGTGTAAAAAGGCATTTGGAAAGTTACCAAATACTTTTTTTTACATCTAAAACTAAATATTCGGTGTTATTGCATTTCATAATCAATATTTTAGTTCAATATTTAGCGGTATTTAATATTTCCATACAGTAATATTGCCACATTAATCAAAACAGGTAAATATTTGACAGGTATTTGCGACGTTGCCCACTTTTAGAATACACGCATTAGTGAAATTTTTACTGAAAGACGAAATCAAAGGCTGAAAAATCATTTAGATACCAATTATAAGAATAAGATTAAATTTCTATTAAAAATATTGTTTTATTCCTATCAACCAGTTTTTGAAAGCCCTGTTCAGTAATCAATCGAGCTTATCAGAACTGAAATTATAATAATTGTTGTTTGTAAGTTTTTAAAAAATAAAAAATGTGTTATTTTTCGTATTTTTTGTGGTTTTATTTATGAGAAATTTGTTATATATGTTGTATTATATTTTATTAGTTTTATCGAACCAGTTGTGAAAAAGTCGTAGGTATCCTTGCCGATGCCTAAATCTCCACTTTACCTAGCTATCTACCTAAAAATGTCACATTCCTGTGGTATTTTCCATTGCTTTCAAATAGGTACCTTATGTAGGTTATCTAGGATGCAGTTTCTAGCAGGTAATCGTCTTTATTTTCCAGGATAGGTACCTAGGCAGTCAAAACAACATATTCCACCCACGGGCCACAGACCACGAAATCGCCGTGTCTAAAGCAGGGATGTAACGGATATCCGTATCCGCATCCGCAACTGCGGAGCATCCGCATAAATTTTGATATCCGCAAAACATCCGCATCCTCAACTTTTGATTTTAAAAGCTCCGCATCCTCATAATTTCTATGAGGATGTGACCTTACCTTGTTCGCACAAATAGTGAATTTTTTAAAAATCGCGCCGAGCTAAATGGGCGCGCCGATAAGTAAACTTACGCGTTCCTGTTGGCTAAATTCGCAAAGTCCTTGTCCTATGACAGACGATCGGCCGTACGTGGCAGTGGTGGCACGACTGTCGTGTCACATGTCACAATTTGAGGTAGCCGACGTTCACGCAGACGTAATATAATCGCGGCGGGATTTTATCGCGCACTGGATTTTCAACTCTCAGTGTTAAGCCGAACGTTGAGAATCCAACGCGCTGGGACGCACTCTCGTCCTAGCGCGTTGATAAAACACACTGTTGGATTTTTAACTCTCGGCGCTAAGCAGAGCGTTGAAAATCCAGTGCATGAAAAAAAATCGCCGCGGTTATATTCTCTGTGAACGTCGGCGTACTGGGTATAAAATCATTCGAATTTTTTTATCACCGCGGCAAGTATCCTGAGCGAACAATTATTTTGTGGAGCAGGCCCTTGTCTATGATGAACTTAGAAACCGCTTAGAAGGCGAAAAGGCCTGCAAGTTACTTTTATCAAATATAATTTACCTTTACTTAACTTTTAATGTTAAAGTTGTGCATTTGACTCCACAATTTGAAATTTCAGTTCACAACTTTAATATTAAATATTTTTTTACCTACCAAATAATTACCTACAACCTATACAAATATAAATACTATAAAAAACAAGGGCTACTTTTTGTACGACATCCGCATCCGCACCCTCATCCGCATCCTCAATAATGAATTTTCCTATATCCGTATCCTCATCCGCATCCTCAAACCCGATTATCTCGATATCCTCATCCGTTATATGACATCCGTTACAACCCTGCACCCTAATTGCGTAATACAAGACAATCACAATTTGTTTCGATTTGAAACAGATTTCTAATCCATTGCTTCATAAGTTGGAAAAAAAATCTGTTCAACAACGTAAATAACGCAATGAATGTTGTTGAAATGTCAAAATGAAACAAATTTCGCGAAATAGTTTACGAAAATGAGTTACGCAATTAGGGTACTGGTCTAAAGATGGCAACACTAATAAAATTCGTGGCGCCGATCACGGACCGTCATTCATTCTATGGCCGGGCCACATACTTATGTGAATTCCGAAGGCAGCAAATCCATACAAAATCAAAGATATATCTCACACGTTCTTCGTTCGTTCGTAATTTTCACCGATTTGAAATTCCGAAACTGAATTCCGTCTGTATGTGGCCAGCCACGATATTAGGCACTGTTCTCTGTAATTTGCACCGCGGCTCTAAATAAATTCTAACGTTTGAAGATATTATTTAAAAAAACCACCTTAGTCAATTTTACAGTAGAGTAAAAAAAATCATAACTTCATATTTAACTTCGGTGGCGTAACTAACTCATATCATGAAATTTTTAATAAAGGTGGTTATGACTTCAAAAAAAAGGAGAAGGTTCTCAATTCATCGGGATATTTTTTTTTAATGTATGATCCCCGATTACTCGAAGACGGCTGGACCGATTTGAAAAATTTTGTTTGAAAGGGTATACTTTCAAGTTGGTCCCATTGTCATTTGGTCACGATCTGATGATGGGATCTTGAAGAAATTCCCGCGATTTCTTCATCGACATCTATAGCGATTTGGGTATTTTTGATGAGCAGTTGGCATAAGGCTATTGTAACTTAGATAAATTACAAATCAACCCACTAAAAAGTGAAAAAAAAACTTTTTTACAAAAAATACAACCGACTTCCAAACTAAATACTGATCCAGACACCGATTTCCGAAATTAAAGTTATTTTTCACTTTGTATGAATGAATGAATGATATATTTATTTGCAAGAATTGCGAATTGCGGTTGTATTTTTTGTAAAAAGTTTTTTTTTTTTTAATGAAGCCTTCACTTGTTCTCGCCGTGGTCGCAGAGTTCTGCTTAGCACAAAGAGTTGAAAATGCAACAGTGTGATTTTTCGACGCGCTGGAATGCACTCCGTTGAATTCAAAATCAAGTGCGCGATAAAATCCCGCCGCGATATTTTTACGTCCATGCTTACTTTCAGCGCCGGCCCGAGAATTCCTGGCGCCCTAGGCGAAAGGCTGGAACGGCGCCCTTTTAAGAAAATTCGTGACAAAATAAAACTATGTTCTTTCTTTTTCGTGTGGTTAGTGACTAACCTGGTGTCAGAGTTTTAAAGCCGCCCATGGGCCTCTGACTTGGCTTCACATGCCGTCGAGAAATATCTCTCAGGCGCGATCGGTACAACGATCGCGGTCAAACTATAATAGTCAAATTAATTTTGAACAAAACATTTTAACATACAACAAGAGAAGCAATAAATTTGAAATCGCGATTTTTTTTAGCAATGGAGCGAGTTGAGGCTATCAACTAAACTCGCTTTTGATTTCCTTACCCATGGTTTTGTAAATGTCAATGAGCGCATTTTGGTAGAAAAATTGGTAAAAGATTGGGAGTATTTCCAAGTTCAAAATCAATCAATCTGCCTAGCCTTTTCTCAACTATGTTGGGGTCGGCTTATAGTCTAACTGGATGCAGCTGAATACCAGTATTTTACATGGAGCGACTGCCTATCTGACCTCCACAACCCAGTAATTGGGTAATACGATACCCCTTGGTAAGACTGGTTGTCAGACTTTCGGGCTTCTGACGACCCGTAACGACTGTCAAAGATCCACGAATGACAGCCGGGATCAACGGCTTAACGTGCTTTCCGAGGCACGGAGGAGTCTCGGTATGTAAAGATGGTGTCCCATCCACAGACCAACCCTGGTAAGCGTAGCTTAACCTGATTGATCGACCCGTGCGGCTGGTATTAGTTCTAGGTAAATAAAAATAATGTACAGCATTATTTTTTAATTTCGATGCCGCCGATTGCCGCCCCCCTAATACGAGCGCGTCGAGCGCCTTAGGCCGTCGCCTAGTTCGCCTATATGAACGGGCCGGCCCTGCTTACTTTCATAAATAACGTTTCAGTGACGTCATTCAACCGTAAATTGCGGACGCTTTGTGGTGACCACCGCAGCCTTAGTGGTCAGGGCGACACGACTACGTCGCCGCGCCTCTAAGCTGTGTATATGCAACGTTGCCAGCCCGCTGCCGCGCAGCCACCGCGGATTATAGAGTGCCCCGAGGTTTTTGACCGTGCTCTGGATTTTCAACTCTCGGGGTCCAACCGAACGATGAGAATCCAACTAGTGCATCCCTAGCGCGTTGAAAAAGTGCACAGTTGGATTTTGAACTCACGCCACTAAGACGAGCGTTGAAAATACAGTGCGCGTCAAAAAACCTCGCGTTAAAAAAAGCGCTCGTACGTAGGCTGATATGGCAAAATCATGCGGTGCCGTCTTCACGAGCCCTTAGGAAACCCAATTTGTTAGCAGCCCCGGATCTAGAATTTTTTTGAGGCGGGGCAAAAACTGCCGTCTGCCGCCCCCCGCCAATCATTTATGGGCATGCGCTAAGTTAGCCCCCGCGAAATTAAAATTTTGGCAGCAACATATTAATCAAATTGTATGTATCGATAATGCGCCAATTCAACAGGGGCGCCAAAACTGTTGTAAAAAGAAAAAAAATAGAAAGATTATAAATGTGCTGCGCGTCTCATTTATTGCAAAGTTGCGTGTGCTGGGTGGTGCACTTGTCTGCTACGCTTGAATTTGTCGCCCCCTGAAGTTGGCGCGCGGGGCACGGGCCCCGGCTTGCCCCCCTCTTGATCTGGGGCTGTTTGTTGGGTCCTCTAGTCTCAATCTAGTACAAGCATTTGTGTTAAACTCAAGGTATAAAAAAATAAAGCAGGAGTTTTTACAGATGTTTATTACAAAATGGAAGTTAACCTATGAAGTCGAGAGGATTACATATTAGGGTTACAGATCACAGTTTTTTATGGACAAATTGAATAACATCTTGGACAGAATTACTCAGTAAACTGCAACTGCCCACTAGGTACTAGCATAGGTATTCACATGCTTCCTTGCCAAATCGAATATCAATAAATGTTTTCAAAAGAGTCCTCTTAAGCAGGGTTGTAACGGATGAGGTTCTTGAGATAATCGGGTTTGAGGATGCAGATGAGGAAAAAATTCCTTATTGCGGATACGGATGAGGGTGCGGATGCAGATGTCGTATGAAAAAAAGCCCTTGTTTTTGACACCTGACACCACAACCATGCCACCACTGCCACGTGCGGCTGATCGTCTGTCATAGGACAGGGACACTGCGAATTCAGGCAATAGGAACGCGTCACTCACACTCCGGCCTGCACAATTGGCTCGGAACGAGTTTAACCAAATTCACTGGGGTCACATCCCCATAGAAATTATGAGGATGCGGAGTTTTTAAAATCAAAAGTTGAGGCAGCGGATGTTTGGCAGATATCAAAATGTATGCGGATGCGTATACGTATATCCGTTACATCCCTGCTCTTAAGGTTGTTTACAAATTCAAAACCTGAGAATTTTGTCAGTACTCAAACACAGACGACTGTCAATTATTCTACAGATTTTTTGTGAATAGCTATGCAGCAGCAGACTGCAATCCGCCAAGTCGACATTTATCGCATTTGTTGAAGGGACAATGTTATGATGAAAACTAAAAGATGTTTCTCCGTGTAACATATTTTTGCTGGAATTTATTACATTCTTGTTATTAATTAACTTAATTCTAGATGTAGGTATACTAAGTTAATCTACTTGGCGGTCTCTTTGAGTTTTTCTAGTTGTTGCCTGAAATAGAAAAATAAAATTGATGTTAGTTTACACATTACTCATCATTTATGCCTAAACACTGCCACTGCTGGACGTAGGCCTCGCCCAAGCACCGTAACTTCGCCCGGTTCTGCGCTTCTCGCATCCAGCGGACGTATTATTTACTTTGAATCAAAAGGTTGCAGGTTACCAAAGTTCAAACCATCTTAGTCATGTATCGGTATGTAATCGTTATTAGATCATCATGTGTCGCTTTTTCATAACAATAAACAACGTTGTTGTATACGTAGATGCAACGGAATACCAGAATTTTACACTGGGCACAGCCCTACACAGCCCATTATATTTCAATATAGCTCATCGTTATTAGTAAAGCCCGATTTTATTATTGTATTTTTTATATGGGAAGTAACCAATTTAAGCTTTAGAAGAGTTGCTTCTAAAAATATTGTTTCAGATACCAATTTGATGGTGACGAACTCAAAATAGATAAAAGTGTTCGCACTAGATTTCGGTCAGAATCAGAATTATTTTGACTTGATAGAAAACAAAACAATTCTAACCTCAACTGTTGATTGAAATCGTCTTGGACGATGTCATCTTCCCAGTTGTCTTCCCAAACCGACACATCTTCGTCATCAGCATCCTCTGTTCCCCAGTCTAGAAAGAAAATAGCACGAAAATACGGTCAAAATCGAAAAAATATCTCTTTATCTTTGTAAGAAAATTTAGTAGCAGGAATACGTACTTTCAGCGGGAAATTCTTCGAATTCGTCGTCTTCTTCAAGGAGACCGAGATCTACTTTCTGTTTGTCTGCCATTTTAGAATTAAATTCAAAGTATTTCACAAGAAAATTGAGAATTAATTGTTTATTTGGTTTGCCGTCGTTGTAAAACTGGAAGTTGGATTTGACAAGTCACGATGGTGGTGTTGCAAGGTTGTGATAATAAAATTCCTTGACCAGGGGTAAATTTTATTACGTCTGGCAATACTTGTAATTATTTTTTCATATACAAACATACATAAACTCACGCCTTCTTCCCATGGGGGTAGGCAGAGACTACAGAACCCCACCTGCTACGATCCTTACATACTCTTTTTGCCTCGTTTACGTTCATACATCTGCACGCGTAGCATGACCACCGTAGAAACGAGTTTTGTCGACGGAAGAATAGACAAAATGACAGATTGTGATTGTTTATCTGTCATTTTGTCTATTCTTCCGCCGACAAAACTCGTTTCTACGGTGGTCATGCTATGCGTGCTGGTCATACACGCACGCCGGTTGCGAGTACTACGCACCTGGCCTTTCTTTTCCTATTTTTTTTTCTTTATTCCTTTCTTTTTTTGTCTTTTCTTTCTAAAATGCTATTGATTCGTTTTATTGATACACAGATGCAAGCTTCTCTAGGATGACCTTTATCTTTTGTGTACGAGGTCCGAGACATGAGTGACTAATACAAAAAGCGTTATCGTATCATTTTATAATTATAATTCAAATAATTTCTGAAATGTTAAACCACTATGGAAAATTTAATTTGATTGTTTATTAACATGGTCCAAGTTTTTAAAGCCCTTTTGTTCCACTACAAGGCAAGGCCTCCCTACTCTCTTCCACCTCTCTCTGTTCAGAATAAGTTCAATTATCTTGGGAAAAGTAAAAAAAAAATATATCATGAAATCTTAGACAACTCTGAATAAAAAACTTTACTTGCAAAAGATGTGGTGGCAGCAGCCTTGTGCATTCTGATACCGTTACACACATACTACTTACGTAGTAGTGTCACTTATTAATTTACCAAAAGTGGTTATTTTTATGTTTAGGTTGTCCCTTTCTAGCAAATAGTCCCGTGATATATAATAAATGATTTTATTTCTGCAAGTAGGATTGTACAAACACTTTTACACGTAAATCATATTTTAAAATCTAGATGAGGTCGGCGTTTCCAATCTGACTACTCTGAGAAGAAAGGCCGAAATAAACTCAAAGTTCACAGTCTCTTTTAAAGTATAATAAAACTTAATCTTGGTCAGATCATGTGAAGACCATGTAAATGGGTGTCTGTACATATTCTTGTAGCTAGGTTTTGTAAAGTCAAATAAACCAACCACTTATATATTTTTCACACATTTATTTATTATTTTATCTTATAAAATAGTCATTGAATACATACCACTTGACACTCCCTCTGGATTAACAAGTTCAAATAAAGTCTTATTCATAAAAATATATCACAAATTATCACATAGTAATGAAAAATCAGACTACATTAATACAAGATGACTTGCGATAACGATACATAATAAATTCATATTTTCTTACCATAATTATTTTCCACAATAATTGTATTTTCAATATTTCATAGAAGGCATCGTGCTTTTTGATAAAACAAGTTAAGTAAGTATTTTTTATAAGTTCATCAAAGAAATTATTAAAAAAAAACAGAAATAATTGCTTTTTCGACAAAATGATTTGTTTCTTTTGATATACAAATAAATTGAGGATTTTAATTTAATAATTACAAATTATTATTTGACGATATCATTAAACCTATGATATTTTTTATGGAGATAATGTGATAAATACAGATTATTTTATATTGAATATATGAATATTCTTTATGGATACAACAACACAAACGACTAAGAGAAAAACATTTAACTGTGCGAGATCTTCGTATTGAGATACATAAAAAAATATAATTCAATACAAAGAATGATAAAAAATGGCCAAGTGTGTGTCGGACCACATACAATGAAGGGTTCCGTAGTTAGGCTGAATTTATCCCCAAAAACAAACTTAACATTGTAGTTGAAAAACATGTTTTCCCATACATCGATATACGTCCCGGTCAATTCTCCAACAGCAAATGTAAGTTTGTAATCGCAAAAAAATAAAATGTTATGTGATAAAACTACAAATTAACGATTTTCGGACTTCTTCCTTTACTTGTGCTGTGAAACCATGCTTCTTGCCAAAGTTCATGATTCTATGTCTACAGGATAGATTTATTTAGAAGTACCAAAATATATTTTGCTTAAATGGCCGCACATTTTTATTGCGTTGACTTAGAAGCTTGTTTTTTTTTTTGAGTTCCACCATAGACCTACGTCAACTTGATACTTCCCCGTGTTTCTGAGAAAAAGGTTCGCGACAGACTAACATACAGACAGACAATGAAGTGATCCTATATGGGTTCCGTTTTTTTCTTTTGAGGTACGGAACCCTAAAAACAGATCAATGTTATATTTAAAATGTACATAGTTCGAAATGAAATTACACTGGCCATACAAGACATAGTTTGACAACACATCCGCCGTAACATTACATCTTAACAAATGTATGCTCATTTCTATTAACCGACATCGGCGACAATCAAGGTCACCCATTTATCAGGGGGACTAAAATCGACTGGCAACACCAAAGACATCTTCACAAAAAAAGATGAAGGCAAAAGAAATTTCATCTTCAGCCTAGAATACAGCCTTAAAAATAACAAAACTCTTTTTAACGACAGTTAAAAAGTAAATACTGGTGCAGAATTGTAGGTAATTCCAGATCCTGCACCACATCAACAAGAGTAGTCTGGAAATACCTCCTCAAAAATATCCTGTTTTGAGCAAGCAAGGAAATAGGAGTTTTAGCACGATGGATTAAGGCTTCTTTCTGAATGGCGGTGATGGTGTTGTTCCTCTTAATCATGCAGAGATCGAAAGCTTCAGCTGCCTCCAGAAGGAGATAGAAGATGTGTTGGTACTCTTCTGACGTGACATTCTGGAGGTGGTTCAGAATACCGTCAGGGTCACGGAATTGAGTTTTCATGATGACCTGTTATAAAAATAAAGAAATAAGTTAGGTGTCCAGTATTCTTTAAAAAATCTTTATTCGTGGCCATCTTCGTAAACTACTATTTTCAAAGGAGATGTCCGCTTTTTGTATGGACGTTGGTTTTTTATTCCGAGAAAAATCTAACCAGCATCAAACTACATCTAATTAAAAATGACGAAATAACCATTGAAATAATATTTTTAGACCCTTCCATTTATGAGAAAAATTATAAATTATTTAAAGTACAAATATTTTATTTGTTGATGGCAACTATGACATGTGTCAGTTTTGACAAGTTTACTATTTGAATATGTCAATAGGATTTAAATTGACACATAGTACAATTGACAGTAATGACAGTAACTTGCGTCAATTTTGACAAGTTTACTATTTTATGGGGTATGTTCACTATATTATCCTATACTCCGTTTGAAATAAGATTAGACATTTAACTAAACCTTTTTTACAGTCCGTTCAACCGATTTTGACTTCTATTGCGATAGCGGCATGACAAATGACAGCTGCAGTAAACAGTTGGTTTGTAACCACTTTTTTTGCTTTTAATGCCATCCTTATGCCTACGCAATAGAAGTCAAAATCGGTTGAACGGACTGTAAAAAAGGTTTGTTTAAATGTCTAATCTTATTTCAAACGGAGTATAGATAATTATACTCCATAAAAGATAGCTTGATCTCTGCGACAGCTGTCAGTAAAATCACGCCTATGAAGTCCTGAATTACATAATAGTACAGACAGTACTTGTCAAGGTCATACTTTATGGGCATGCCGACCTAATTAGTGATGGGAGATGAATCATCGTGACCACATACTAAAAACTATCGATATTTTAAATAAAAAATAATTTAAAATTAATTTATCTTTTAATTTTATTGTATATTTTAATATCATAACATTATTTACATTTGAACATACTTGATCTAAAATAATAGTGACTAAATAAAATCCAATTTTTCACCTACTCATGTAACATTCCATCCGTCAACGTCCCATCCTTGGGTTTCGGGAGAAGACACGCCGTGTTTGGCTCACTGGCCGTGTTACCAGACTAAATTAAACCCAATTATATGTTAATAGCATCGATAATAGTAAGAAACGTCGATAATTTCTATCGACAATTTTTTATATCCCTACAACCCTAGGAATGTCAGTTTGACATATGTCGCAGAGATCAAGCTATCTTTTATGTAGTATAAAAAGGTTTGTTCGTTTTAGGAGTAAATTCTTACTAAAATAAAAAAGATTTTTCTCAAAATTGGAGGTCTTTAAAAATGTATGATATAGTCAGAACTACAAATTTTTGGAATGTCTATTCAAATATATTTAATTACTTATTCTGGTTAGAATTATTGAATAATAAAAAACCATTTTAGGACTTGTCCTTTTAAAACAGTTCTACACTAACTGATGTGTTAGAAAATGTGTCCATGGAGTTTCTTGCCCGTTCTTCTCCATCGGAACTCACTACGCTTTGGAATAGGCAACTAGCTTCATCTTTCTGACTGACTGACTCCTTGACAAATTCAAAAGTGCTGGTCGACACTCGACATATAAGAGTCTGACGTGGTGGACACAACGTGTTAGGGCATAAATTGAGCAGATTAAGTGTGACTCCGGATTTTTAATTATTCTGTCTGTGATGTCTTGTTTATACCTTTTTAGTTTGACATTTTTGTCGTAGTTGGGTTTTAGTTTTTATAAATTATAATTTTATTTAAATTATTTTGGGGTTATGTTTTTTTTAAATTTGTTAATTGAGCCCTTTTATTTGATACCCAACATGGTAATATTAAAAAAAAATGGTCTCAATTTATGTCCTCTAGAGGGCGCCATAATCGTAGAACAGATGAACATTCATACATACATACCGGTCAAAATCCTCCTTTTTGCTTCGCCAAAAAAAAAATGATTTCTTAACTCCTACTTCAAGTAACATCACACAACGCTTGCGCAGTTTTGCTAGCTAACTGAATTTGATCCTGTATTGTTTGCACCCAGTATTAGGTGGCCACCGTTTTTGGGATATTAAAGGTGTTGTTCAGATCGTCAAGGGTGCAGGTGAACCGATATTTAGGGCACGCGAAGTATGATAACCGTAGAAACGCATTTTCTACGGGTTTTGTCGACGGAAGAATAGACAAAATGACAGATTGTTTTTGTTCATCTGTCATTTTGTCTATTCTTCCGTCGACAAAACCCGTTTCTATTGCGGTCATACTAAGCATACTGATGGGACACGGTCTGATCAGGAGCACGGGCGCACTCACACTGGGTGTTGAGTTAAAATAAATAATATCTACTGACCCTGGCGCCATATCTCAGCAGCAACGTCACAATCTCAGTACTAGGCTCTGGGTCACTCGCGAGATACTCTGCCAAAGCTGGACGGAGCTGCGTAGCGTCTTCATCATTGTATACCTTCAGGTTTGGGTCGGCTCCACTTTCTAGGAGAATCTGTGGAGTGGATGACAGAATTTGTTAACAACTAAGTATTATTTAATAACTGAGACTAAAATACATTTAAAAAAAAAGAATGCATAATGGACTCGTCATCATCATCAGAGAGAGCAGTGGTGGCCCAGTGGTAACAGCTGTGACTTACGAGTTGTAAATCGTGGGTTCGAACCCAAGCAGGCGTTTTACTTTGTGTAAATAATTTTATCACCACTGCTCTCAAAACGGTGAAGGAAAATATCGTGAGGAAACCGGCATGTCCTAGAACCAAAAATTCGAAGACATGTGACATCTACCAACCCGCACTGGGCTTGCGTGGTGGATTATAGCCCACTCCCTCTCACAGAAAGAGGCGGCCTGTGTCCCAGCAGTGGGAACATTCTAGGCTGATTATCATCATCACTGGCTGATCATAGGGCTCTCTAATCGCCGATCGTCGTTCTCTAATCCTGACAATCGGGTTGGTTGTTCTATCAAAAGCAAAAGTCGTATTTTTTTTTTTTGTAACAGACTCCTGTATTTCGAAAGCCTGTTTAATTTAATCTGTTGTCTTGTCGACTCTCATTTGGACTTCTGCTGATTGTTTTCGGCCCTAGCGGACCCCGTCAATTTTGCTGACATCTATTTGAGGCGCGCGTGGAACACGTTGACCGTCGACCCGGGCTTGGTCCTTATCGGACGGCGAGCTACCCATTGCTCACCGTCCGCAAGCCCGCGTCTACGGTGGCCGAGAATCGGTCTGGGATTCCCGACGCCCAGGGCGTCTTTGCCTTAGTTTTTAGGATTCCGTAGTAAGTAGGAACCCTTATAGTTTCGTCATGTCCGTCTGTCTGTCTGTCTGTCCGTCTGTCTGTCTGTCTGTCTGTCCGCAGCTTAGCTCAGAGACGCTTAGTACTAGAAAGCTGTAATTTGGCATGGGTATACATATTAATCACGCCGACAAAGTGGTAAAATAAAATCATGAATAATATATTTTTTTCAGGTACCTCCCCTTGACGTAAAGTGGGGATGTTTTTTTTTCTCTCAATACTCCCATAGTGTGGGATGTCGTTAGAAAGGTCGTTCAAAAATATTGTGAGTTTGCGAAGAATATTTTTGGATTTAGGGATGCGTTTTCGAAATATTAAGCTTTAAAGTGCTAATTTTTGTTAGAGTCAAGTGTTCCCCCCCCCCTGCAAGTTTAATGGTTGGCTTTGGGTATGTGAAAAAATTCACAGCAGTAGCATATATAACGAAATTAAATGGAAAACTATCACAGCTAAGTAGGCTTTACAAGTTAACGAGTAATAATCGACCAACTTACATTTGCGGTTGCTAATTTTAAGTAACCACTGATTTCTCTATTTCTTGAACGTATTTAAAGAAGTTTTATATACTCACTTGCACAATTTCTTTCCTGTTGGTAATGCTGTCAGAACAAGCAACGTGCAGCGGCGAGCCGATCACCGAACTTGACGCGTTCACTTTAGCACCTGAAGAAAATAGATGACGTTAGCTCCAAGTAATCTTTCAAAATGCAGTTGATGAAAGGGCTCTTGTAACAGCTACTGCATCCAGTGGCGGACTAACAGAAGGGGCAGAAGGGGCGGCCCGCCCCGGGCCTCCGGTCTTGGAGGGCCCCCAAATGCCTCCGCGTTCCCCTGATCAAATCCTAAACAAGACTTTAAAAATGTGCTTAGTACCTACATAATTTTAACAAGATCAAAACACTACAGCCATGTAGACTTTTTACGCGGTACTAATATTCTTTTAACTTTACTGAACGCGTCCAATACGCTGGGGGAATTCCCGTCTTTGTAGCGGGTACTTCCCCAGGAATCCCTGAATGAATGAAGTGCAATGTTAGCGCAATAAATCACTCTTGTACTCCTTGTAGGTATGTATGTTTATTTAGCCTAAATAATTTAATTCGTATTTAAATTTCACTTGCCAGTTTTTAACGAAATAAACATAAACACTTATACATACAAATGTGAAATGAATAAAAAGCTTGTAAAATAAAAAAAAAAATTAAGCTGAGAGGCCTCATTCAGCTTTGCCGCCCCGGGCCTATGACAGGCTTAGTCCGCCAGTAGTGCCGATTCCCTTGTTCACAAACTAAACTAAATTTAAGTTCAGTGCATCTTTTTCTTTCTACTTCATTAAGAAAAGGACAGAAGATAAATTTTAGTTTAGTCCTGTCCAATTAATCAGCGCTTGACGTAAATTGACGTAATTTTAGTAGGCAAGTTTTTAGGGGGATTTATAATCGGCTACCTAATTGCGCAACGTATTTTGATTACCATTCAAGTAGAATTTATTTCAATTTGAATCGAATTGCTTTTATTTTACGACTTTGGAATTGCAAAACTCCAATATTTTTTAAACAAACTGCGGTCTGTTTGATACTCCATTGAGTGAACGAAATGCGTCTAAAAAGGCTATTAATCGAATTGCGTAACCATTTTGACAGTTGTAATTTTGTTTCAAACTTTATAGTAATTTGTTTTGTCTGTCAAATTAAACAGAAGCCACTGTAGTGGTCGCAATAGATTTTACTTAGCAATCTTTTTGGGATTAACTCATGAAATCTCCATAATTATTAAGAAAAAAATTAAGTAATAGTCTTCCTGATAAATTGTGAATGTGTTTTTATGTAAAACCTCAATGATAAATCAATTTTATTGGTATGTTAAATATCAAAGCAGCGAGGTCGATTTTTAATAATAATTGTGAAAGTTTTCTTGTGAGTTTAGTGCCTACAACCTAAACTAAAAACAAATATTATGATATTCCAGAAACGAGGTATTTTGGTGGCATTTTAACGAAAGACAAATTCGTACCTCATACCGTAACAAACTTGAGCCACAAGCTTAGCAACCCAGTCGAGCTTGTAATACATTGGAAAAGCAAAAACTTATAATTGAGGAAGAACAAAAAAAAGCAGTTTGAAACATTTTATATTAATGGATTATGTAAGGACATTGATGAACATACCACTATTGCCACATCATTGTCTGTTTAAGGTATGTACTTACTTATTATTTTCTTTCTAAGTGTTGAACATTGAATGTGTGTTAAGTACAGCAACAATGTTACACACATAGGGATGTATTTATAAACATTGCTTATAGTTAAGTGACGTTAAAACCTCAAAAATGTATGATTAAACAGTTGCTAATCATTACATAACTTTATGCAACGTTTATAAATAAACCCCATATTGTTTATTGGTGAATACGAAATGCACCATCAAACGTAAACTTACCATACATTTAAATACCATACATATATTTTCAGTTGCCTAACCTACTACTTATATGAATATTTACTTAGCAATTATAACAACAAAGTAAAGAAAGTAGGTAGGCAACTGAAAATATATCTAAGTACCTATCTTAAATGTTTTTCACTTATTGTTAATATTATTAAAAAAATCGATCTGCCCAGCCTTTACCCAACTATGTTGGGGTCGGCTTTCAGTCTAACTGGATGCAGCTGAATACAAGTATTTTACATGGAGTGACTGCCTATCTAACCTCCACAACCCAATAACTAGGTAATACGATACCCCTTGGTAAGACTAATTGTCACTTTCGGGCTTCTGATGACCCATAACGACTGTCAAAGATCCACAAATGACATCTGGGACCAACGGTTTAACATGCTTTCCGAGGCATGAAGGAGTTTCGGTATGTAGAAATGGTCACCCATCCACGGACCAACCCCGGCAAGCGTAGCTTAACCTGATGGATTGCCCCGTGCGGCTGTTAGTACTTAGCCTATTAATATTATTAGTAGGTAAGAATATTTAAGTCAATTGTTGCTTATAATTGACCCAATTGTTGTTTATAGCAGAATATTGCTATTCTATAACGTGACTGTGGATGGATGTAATGGATGGTGGAATATATTGAAGATTTACTATTCTTTTTTTTTCAGGTGTCAGGCTCAACTACATTATTCAAGATTTTTTTAACTGTCTCTCATTCACTTACAACAAGCAGTACATCATAATCCATGATGATTTCCACAGGAAGACATTAGATTCCAAATTCCACTAATCCTTACAGTATGTTCCAATTCCTTTTTGCTCTATGTCCAAATATTTCATATTAATGTGAATAGATGGTAATGGTGCCGATTCTCTTGTCCAGTGTTGAGTTAAGGTTGTAACAATTTAATAAAGCAGTTTTATTTGTTTACCATAATTTATTTCTCTCTATTTCCTTTAAATCTAATGAATGACAGTTAATTTAGGTAAACACCTTTAAATAGTATCATTATAATTATTAAATTGTCTGTGTTTGTATAAAACAAATAGTATGCCATTCTTAATTATTTCATTTAAAGTTATTTTTATTTGTCCCTCTATAGTTCATAATTAAAACACTTTATTAAAGTTTACACTGTTATCAATTAACACAATAGTTTATATCACTGTCGTACAAGACTATAATCAAGTTTTCTAAAAAAAATATTTCATGAAGGATCTTCAGTTTCTACTTTTGTACTTAAGAAGCTTGAAATCTGAAGTAGCAGAGCAGCAGTGCAGCACAGCAGGGGCAGTATCATTCATGCTGCCTTCATGTCTTCGTAGGTGAAATTCCCCAGGAACTCTACATTTTAAAACAAAGTCATATTATTTTCTGCTCAAATAAAGTACTCATGTGGCAAAGTAGGCATATCAACTAGGCCCATGGCTAGATGAAAGCCATCTGTGATCATCATCGTCATGCTGGTTGTATAATTTCTTCTTTATTTAAGGCTGATTTTTCAGTCTCCAGATATTTTATAATACTGAATTATAATGGTAATTAGATAAACATAAAATATATATTATGATGTGTCTGTCAAAAGTTCAGCCAAGGAAATATATTCATAATTGAGTTGCTATGCTTAATTCTTAATGATGTGTCAAAAAGCTTACCTTCAATGATTAATACATATGATTCTTAATTCAATCCATGTTTGCCACCTTGCCACCAACTGCTTTGTTAGGAAGTCAACAATATTGATATTTGGTAGTGTTCCATTCTTGTATTTTCAGCACGTCTGTGAAAATATTATGAATATGTTTTGTAGTTATCTGTTATTTGGTTAGGTAGTGGATATTATAGTTTATTTCAGCATCTACTTATGTACAAAAATATCAATTAACAATTTTAGTTAGAATGTGAGACATAGTACTTAACTATTATTTTAACCACAATAAATAGTTAACCTCGCGTAAGATGCCTGTGTCTACGCAACAAAAGAATGATTGTCCGTATACGTAGACTCACCAATAATGTACCTACAGCTACAATAATCTAATGAGATACGAAGGTACTCTCACACACGTTATTCCTATTTATATTGGTTTACTTACTTGTAGTGATAATATCGACTTAGATACTTTTCGCTATGGAGCAAAACAGCCTAAGTCTTAGTCCATGTTGTAGTCTGTGATCTTGGTGAAGCTAGTACAAAACGAAGGCGGTGTCTCGAACGAGAGAATTTTCCAAAGTTCTTCCGACTTCCACAAGCCACAAGAATAATGTTCCAAAACTGCTTATTACAGGCCCATGTTTCTGTACGTGAATAGTAAATATAATTTTGTATGTTGAAAAATATAAAACAACAAACAAAAACTTTACCGAAATCAACAAAAATAAAATGTAAACAGATACGTCGCCATGATTGATATCGTATTCTCCACAGACTTCAAAGAATATTCATTCCAGCCCAAATTATTGTCAAAGGTTTAACATGTGATGTCATATGCCTTTCCTTTTCTTTTCCCTACACTCTGATAAAGTTAGAGCAGCAAAGGTATACTTTAGACAGGCAGTAGTTTGCATTAAATCGTCAACGCATAACGCAATGAGGGCAGATCATTCAACTTTTACTCTCAGTGTTGCAATTTTTTTCCCCTAAGTCCACTATAGACTTGCGTCTAGATACATCGAAACGAATCAAAAATCCGATTTCAATCAGAAACGGAATCGTATCGATAATCCGAACTAGACAAACCGATTTCACAAAACCACGGAAGTGTGGTTTTGCCTAAGCAAGTTTTTGTTTATATTTAAAATAGTTTTGATCGATGCACTTACAACCGAATAATATTACTAGAGACGATCGAAACTGCGAGCCGGAGCCTCTCCTGAAATCGGTTTTCTGTTACCGACATTCGGTCGCTGTTTTGGGAGTCCATTTGAAGATTTGAGTATGAAAATAAAACATAACTTATGTAATCATAGTATTTTTAGGGTTCCGTACCTCAAAAGGAAAAACGGAACCCTTACAGGATCACTTCGTTATCAGTCTGTCAAGACCCTTTTTCTCAGGAACGTACGGAGGTATCAAGTTGAAATTAATATCAAATACGTCTGTGGTCCCTTAGAGCTCTAAAAAATCAAGCTTCTAAGTCAACACAATAAAAAATTACGGCTATTTAAGCGACATATTTTGGTACTCGCAAATAAATCAAAAACTACAGGGTACTTCCCGTTGACCTAGACTCATAAAATTTGGCACAAAGCCCGTCTCATTGCACAAGTAAAGGAAAATGACAGAAAATTGTAAATTTTCAGTTTTATCACATACAAAAAGAAAAAACCATTACAAACTTACATTTGCAGTTGGAGAATTGACCGTGACATATATCAATATAGGGGAGATGTTTTTCAACTACAAAGTTGTTTGTTTTTGGGATAAAAACTCCCAGGTTTAGTGGAAATCCCTCTAAGTTGACAACACTGCTTTTCTACGATTTTGTCATAGGCCACAGATAGCAAAGACGTGAAAATAAAAACGTTTTATTACGTAGTTCAATTGTGGTAGAAAGTATTTTAAAAATTGGTTTTTCATTTTTCGGCAATCATTGTACATTTTTATTTATAAGCACTAGTAGATCATCAGTTGTAATTAAAACAAAATTACATTACAGCACAATAATTTGAATATTAACCATTCATAGATGCAGTAACTAAACATATAAATTTAACAATTATAGACAATTGTATTGAACATCCCTATACAATTTCAGTCGTATGGTAAAAAATGTACATCGCAATTCCAATTATGGCATGCGATTAAGATTGGACTTGCTTTCGATTCAGAATTGCAATCAAAAATAAAATATGTTACGCAATTAGGCTGCGGGCTAATTATTGTGTTGTTCTTTGTCCAACCACTTTGTTCTGTCCAAATTTATTTTTAGGGTACCTCCCCTTCATGTAAAGTCGAGATGTTTTTTTTTTTTCATATATCCCATGGTGTGGGGTGTCGTTGGAAAGGTCGTTCAAAAATATTGTGAGTGTATCTAAACCATTTTTGGATTCAAGGATCCGTTTGCGAAATATTAAGCTTTATAGTTGCAAATTTTTGTTAGAGTCAAGTGACCTGAGGCCCAAGTCTGCTATTTTTATAAATTCGTTATTCCAACACGATCCCATTGTCATTTTGCTAAAAGTTCGTAATCTGCTAAATTCATAATGGTCGATCATTGGTCGATCAATGGTCTCGTAATAGAATTGTGTTATAATGGTATTGTCGTACAATACGACCAGTGATACCGCCTAAGTCAATCATTCATTTGTCATTATGTACGAGATTACCAATAAGTGCCATTTCTTTCAATGGAGTGTCAGTGGCTGACCATTGGAAAGTCATAATGACGCCATTATATTAGTAGATTACCAAACTTGTCAAAATCAACAATTATGAGATCAATGATAGACCATTCTGACACTATTGTAGTAGCAGACTTGAGGCCCAGGTGAATAGTTGGTTTTGGATTAAAGAAAAAATTCACGGCAGTAGTATATATCATCATCATCTGCCTAGTCTTTTCCCAACTATGTTTGGGTCGGCTTCCAGTCTAACCGGATGCAGCTGAATACAAATATTTTACATGAAGCGACTGCCTATCTGACATCCACAACCCAGCAACTAGGTAATACGATACCCCTTGGTAAGACTGGTTGTCAGTCTTTTCGGTTTCTGACGACCCGTACCGACTGTCAAAGATCCAGTAGTATATTATATATAACGAAGTTAAAAAGAAAACTATCACAGCTACGTAGGCTCTACAAGTTAACGAGTAATAATCGACCAACTTACATTTGCAGTTGCAAAACATGCTTTTCAACTACAATGTTAAGTTTGTTCTTGGGATAGATTTATCCCAAAACTTTCATTGTGCGTGGTCAGACACGTACTTGGCCGGTTTTAATGAGAAAGATGAGGATCTTACCAGAAGGGGCTGGTAACTAAGTAATAACATGTCGGCACGTGTCGATCGTTTCCGTGCCTCGGAAAGCACGTCAATATCTTTGACAGTCATTACCCAAGTAGAGTCAGAAGCCCAAAAGTCTGACAACCAGTCTTTCCATGGGGTATCATATTATGGAGAGCAGTTTTGTTACAATTGTAAGAGCAATCATGTAATTGCGTTTAAATTAAAATAGGTTTTCATTTTTATTTACCCTTTCTACAGATTTTTTTCTATTTTGTGAATGTGATTACGCTGTAGGCTTAGTGGACTGTAGATCTGTTGACCATTTTCTATTTTGTTAAGTACCTGGTACTTATTGAAAGACCTACACTGTCCTCCCATACCTAGTAACATTGTTATTTGAAAGTATTGTAAAAGCCAATTATTTTTAAAAGAGTAACCGTGGAGTTTCTTGCCGGCTCTTCTCCATAGGAAACAACCAATTGAAACCGTGCACCTAGCTTCTGACGTTTCATAAGTGCTCGTGTATTTTTTTATTGAATTGAATTGAGTTGGGCAGCCGCTCCATGTAAAATACTGGTATTCAGCTGCATCCGGTTAGACTGGAAGCCGACCACACCATAGTTGGGAGAAGACAAGCAAATGATGATCAGGGTCTTACCAGCAGCCAGCAGCATCTGCAGCATAGACACGTCTCCCTTTAATATCGCCAGGTCCAACGGGCTCGGCTTACTGAAGTCTGGACACTCGTAGTTGACACGAGCGCCTTGCTTGATCATCAAGTTCACTACCTCTGGGTTGCCTGGAAGAAGAAAAATGGAGGGTAGGGTTGACAAGTCTTTTAAGATCTAGGAAAAAGAATCTGGTATGAAGAATTGCTTTCTGATCAAGGCTAGACCAGAGTAAGTTAAGTAATAAGAAATATTACGAGAGATAACATTCTTTTATTTTTTTATTCTGGGGTGGAAAATCCTCAAGGATGTCTTCCACCATGGGGCGGGCGGAGGGGTCTGTCAGACTCTTTTTGACTAAAAAAACCACCCCAGTGTTCCCTTCCCACATTTCGATCGGGGATCATGGGATGTCGTGCCTTTTTTTAAGTGAAAACTTCTTTAGGCGCGTTGGGCAGTTTTGAGATGGGACAAAAACAATTGAACTCGCGACACCGTTACCGACACCTCATTTTTGTAAACGCGATTGTGCTATTTATATATATTACGTTACGGATCAATGTTCTATGCAAGTGTTTTTTTTTTTCGGATTGGCCATCCTCATGGATGTCCTCCGTCCTGGGGCAGATGGAGGGGTCTGTCAGACTTCTACTGACTAAAACCACCCCGTGTTCCCTCGCACACTTGCACCGGTGGTTACGCGGGCATTTTTCAACACAGCCCCGGATTGGTCCCCTTCTGGTCAAGCGGGAGGAGTGAGAGTGACGCGCGTGGAACATTACGCGCCACCACCTCGGGTCGTATGATAGAGGGCGGCGAACGTTCCCGAATCCACCGTCCCTGGACCCATTTAGGGGGCCGGAAGAGGGCATTATCTGCCCTCTGCCGACGCCCGGTGTGCCTGCTGCGGGCCGGGAGAGCACTAGAAATCTCTGGGATCTCGTGCCTAAACTAACCTAAGTAGGTTTACCAACCAATGACTGGCATATATAAAAGAATAGGACAAACATTTTTATGTGGGAAAATGTTTAAAAACTGACCAACCGATGTTGGTAACCACAATCACCTTTGGTTAAAATAGGTGGACAGCGACATTTATTGATGACTACCATATACAGAAAACGTTATCGATCTTGAAGATATATTGTCCTTTGAAAAGCATCATTTAATTTTTTTTTAACTTCCAACCCTACAGCAATGATGGCCGAAATTTCGAAAATTCCTCATAGCATCAATAAGAAAGTGTAGTATTTCTATTTTATTTATGTCCCTCGGGAATTATCGCATTTCCGAATACAAACGAATGCTAATTTCCATGTCCATCAATTATTCGATTTATCGTGTACATAATTTGAATTCAGAACTAAGTACTTTATTGTTGTTTTGTTTTGATTTCCGTGTGAACTATATAGAGCTCTAAAACTATTTTCCTATCTGTCGTGCCTGCGACTTTAGCAGCTTTCCTCCCATTTTTAAAATAAATTACATTAAGTTAAAAGAGTATAAACAACTCTATATACTTCCAAGTCGATTGAGAGCGTCCGGTCTGCACCAAGTGCAAAGGGCAACTGATAGAAATCCGACGACTGACGAAACACGAAGTTTGCTGAGGGACGTTATGAAAATAGATCCTGATGTTACAGTTCATAATATCCTTACCACTTAAAACAGCATAGTGCATAACGGTCCTGTAGTCGTTCCTCGCGTCAGCCATCGCGTTGACGTCTGCTCCGAAACTGATGAGCAGCAACACGGCATCCATACCCTGGGCATTAAGCTATCGTTATAAATAAGCGGATTTGCAGATCTAGAGGGTACTGGACAAATTTTTACTACCTCTTGTCTTAGATGTGTGTCTATCTTTAAAAGTTATTTTAAGGTCGTCTGCGAAACTGAAATTTTCTTAGGTATTTGGTAATTATACGCACCCGGTGACTATGTATACTTATACAGGTGACTGGATCTGGACCCGCCATAGCAAATTCGCATATAAAGGAGGTCATTTGCTAATTATTCGACCTGGCTTTCCCTAGCAAAAATTTTATAGTTTAGGAGATATGTAAATTTTTATATTTTATTGAGATTTTTCCAAAATTTTACATTCAAGCGTACATAACTTCAGTTTTTTTCACTTTTTTAGTATGTTTTCATTATTTGTTGGTAGCCAAAAACATTTGTGATTAAAATACGTCGGAACTTCCCTCAAAATAAGGTTAAAAATAAGATATTACGCTCAAAAAATAAAAATAAATACTTTAAAAAAACATTACGATCAAATTTGACCTGAAATAAAAAAAAAACTACGGTGTTTCAATAATTAATTTTAATCTAAGTAACAAATTTACATATCTCCTAAACTAAACTTTAGCTAAGGAAAATAAGGTCTAATATGGCAAATGACCTCCTCTATATGCGAATTTGTTATGGCGGGTCCGGATCCAGTCACCCTGTTGAATGCAAATCATTAGAATTATCAATACAACTCTCGATACCCATGACTGACGGCCACGACTCTGGCCACCCGTGGCCGTCTAGTGTTATTGTATGGTCTTTGACTAGTTGGCCGTTGCGACCAAGAGCGCGATTCGTTTCGCTTTCAATAGTTTACCTGTACCCTAATTGCGTAACTCATTTTCGTAAACAATTTCGCGAAATTTGTTTCATATTGACATTTCAACAACATTCATTGCGTTATTTACGTTGTTGAACAGATTTTTTTTCCAACTTATGAAGCAATGGATTAGAAATCTGTTTCAAATCGAAACAAATTGTGATTGTGTTGTATTACGCAATTAGGGTGCTGGTCGCTGCGGCCACTGGTCGTGGTCGTGGCCGTCTAGTGCGCCATTAGAATTGGCCTTAAATGTCACACGATTACATGAAAGTCACTTCGAACTTAGAGAGTTACAGATTGATGATTTTAATGACCATACTTTGGTAAATACATATTTGTTACGGGCGCATATATTTTCTCTTACCAATACTTACCATACAAACTGATACTGAGCTGCAAATGGCAAAATACAGCGCTGGCACTTTCGCCTTAAGAATATTGTATCAAAGGAGACGTTTCATTTTTGTATGGGACTCCGGCCATAAGATGTACACTTTAGAAAACCTGGGAAACGAACCCCTAAATACAATAAAGACTGTTTTTTTCCATAATATCTAATACTTTTTGGGCACAAAATAAAAACCGAAAATGTTTGACGTTTGTCAGGAGAAATACAATCATCGACAGCTAGCCATTTTCGTCCAGAAGTACTTACAAATCCACAATCCACAAAAGCAGTTTTTTATTTTTATGTTGAATCACACTTTCTAATTAATCAAAAAAGTCGTATAAGATAGCTATCTTAATATAGTACAGAAATACATGCCTTTCATATTTATTTAAATGACGTCTACGTGATATTATTATGTCAAATTATAACATGATTTCTGGACGAAAGCAGTATGCAAGTAAAACGACGCCATGATGAATAGAATATAGCAATAATTTGTTAAACTATTATTTTTTGTGCCGAAGTAATCAGGGGAATAAACAGGAAAGAATATTTTTCCTCAATTCGTAGAATTTTTTCCTTTTTTTACATTGACGTACACTTTATGGCCGAAAATGAAACATCTCCTTTTGAGGACTACGAGTACATTATTCAGGGTAATATGATAAAAGTTATCTAACTTTAATATCATCATCATCATCATCATCAGCCTATAAATGTTCCCACTGCTGGGACACAGGCCTCCTCTCTGTGAGAGGGAGTGGGCCGTAATCCACCACGCGGGCCCAGTGCGGGTTGGTAGATGTCACATGTCTTCGAATTTTCGGTTCTAACTTTAATATACTAGATACCAATAATAAAAATATATATTTTTCCGTATCCGTTACCTTTCTCTGCCTCGCAGTTTTCATGAGTGGAGTCATTCCAGCTCTGTCTCTGGAGTCAGGGTTAGCTCCAAAAGTCAAGAGCAGCTCCAAATATTCAGGATCAGATACCAGGTTAATCTCAGCGCCAAAGAAGTAACGCTTGTTAGGATCCGCTCCATGTTCCAGGAGAAGACGGGCCACTTCCTGTTAATATGAAAAAAATGTTTAAAAATAAACACAAAATACGAAAAGAACTATTTATTTAATGAACTCCGAAAACAGTAGGTACTGTGGCCCAAATGCGCACTATTCTCTATATAATTTGAAAAAAAGAAGTCTGTGAACTCTGTGGAGTTAACATGCATAACTGATATCATGGATAGTCTTCGAATGGATAGTACATAGATAGAATATTCTTTATTATGTACAAAATTACAGACACAAAAGTAGAAATTTTACATTGGGTTACACAATGGGTGGTCTTATCGCTAAAAGTGATCTTTTACAGACAACCTTTGCTTAACCTTTTTTTTAGTACATAATTCTAGATCTGAGGTGTTGAAAAAAATATGTAGTGTTAGCTTTTATTCCGCATTTGACCCAACTCCCAACTGACTGGTTTCTTGTTTTTACACACACATACACATAACATCGCGTCTGTATCCCCCGAAGGATTGGACAGAGGATTTCGCCAATCCATATCATGTTTTAGTTTGTGGTTAAAACGCAAAACAGGGAGTTGCTGCCCATACTCTTCTCGTTTCTAATACCTAAGAGCTATGGGTTAGCCTATTATTTGACAGGCTTTGTCTCATAATATGAAAATTCTTTAAACATAGTAAAAAATTCTTGAAGAAGAAGTTGATTCTATCTAGTTGTTAAGAAATACTCACATAATGTTTATTTCTGATGGCCAGCCTTAATGGTTCATCACACAACGTGGTCCTGGGGAACTCTTCACCAGTGTCAGGTCTATAATCTACTGCCGCTCCGCTTTCTAGTAGTAACTTCACCAGCTCGGTATATCTGAAGAAAATTATGTGAAGATTAGTAAATCATCTAGGTAACC
Source organism: Agrochola lychnidis (assembly GCA_963680765.1). Lineage (NCBI taxonomy): Eukaryota > Metazoa > Arthropoda > Insecta > Lepidoptera > Noctuidae > Agrochola > Agrochola lychnidis. The sequence continues at coordinate 2,768,320 of OY796876.1, forward strand.
TAAACCAAAAGTAAGGTTTTGTTGGTGTAGAAAGGCGTTTTCAAGAGTTTATTATTTATAAATTTTTAAAATTCATGTAAACGCTTTTTTTATTCTTGATTTTCAATGGTCAAGTTTATAAATAAGTATTTTTTAAGTAGATTTGTCCTATATTTATACATGTAAAAAGCTTTAAACAAGATCCAAGCAATATTTGTACCATTATCTTGTTATAATTTGGTTATTGGTGAATATTTAACAACTGCAAAGTAACAGAGCCATAGTTTTATGTGCTTGTTAATCAATCAATATAATTATCTTTACTGACCCATGCTCCGCAGCGAGATGTAAAGCGCTATATCCGCAGTCATCCCTGGCGTTGACGTCACATCCTCGTACCACCAGCAATCTGGTAGCCTCTAGGTATCGCTGCCAGATCGCGTAGTGGAGAGGACGAAGACCTTGGGTTACTGGCTCGTTTACCTGAAAATGTAAAAAAAATACTTTAACATATTTGGAAGTCGGTTACAACATCGTTCGTATGCGCATCCTCTACAATTTATACGAGAAGAGCCCTGCTTCAGTGAAATGATTCATCGCAGATGTACTACATTCAGGGAGAGTTGGACGTAATCAGGTCGTCTGCCATCCATATTACAAATGGTAGTACAGATCACAGCACGTAACTTGAACCAAAATGGCGGTCATCCGCGCAAGTACAATATTGACTATACTTCGATTGAGACCCGAAAATCTGTTACAGATCGCGGCACGTAAGTTAAACTATGACCTTGAATACGCAGTAACACAATTTCGGGTTTTAATCGAAGTATAATCATAATTATACCTGCGCGGACGACCACCATTTTGGTTCAACTTACGTGCCGCGATCTGTATAAGTATATATGTTCATGCAGTATTGTTTGAGTAAGGAAGGTGGTCGCGGGTCTTAGGGTGCGTCGGAACTTTGGAAGTGTTCTTGTAGAACGACAAAAATGGACTTAAAACAAAATGGATTATACAGGCGCACGTACACATAGACGCATGTAAAGCAATTCTATGCGATCGCAACATATGTCAAACAAACGCCAATCGCGAGTGCGCTTATCATTTTCTCTAGACAGACGTGTATACATATTATCTTTGTGTGCATCACTCGTCTGATTTCCAACATTTTACTCAAGCTTTTATTATACAATAAGGATGTCTGATGCCTGGGTAAAAAAAAAAGAAATTATATTAAGTCTGTCAGTCAAATAATAAAAAAATATTAGACACTTATTTTTTAATATATTAACAAAAATTATTTAGATAAAACGCATTAAAGTTGGGGAGTAGGGGTCGCTACGTCACAAGTAAGTATAAAATCTACATACAAGTGACGTCATGGCAAATTTTAACTCAATGTCCAATATTTTTAATAATCAACCTGACGAAGAAAAAAAAATTGTGTTTGACCAGACCTGATGGAAAGCGATGATTTTGCCAACGATGGAGAACGATTGCCTAGAAGTGACCTATTCATTGTCGATTTGAAAACACCCAGGTTAAAGGTACCTAGTTCAGGAACTACACGTTATCTGTCAATAGACTTTATCCTGGACACTAAGATTTTATTTTCACCTCTTCTCCACCCTCGATACTCATAGGTCTCAATATACAGTGTGATTTTTCATAATGTGCACTTATCGAAATGAGGGAATCTATGCTTAATTTTAAAGACAGTTTTTTTTTTTTATCTAAATATTTTTTATACGTTTTATGGAATAAAAAAATTGTAACAAAACTGTGTAACTTTTAAACTAAATCATCTATCGCGATGAAACAAACTCCATAAAGATTGGAAGTAATTAGGCGTCCACATAAAATGAAAATTGAGAAAAAAACTACCCTCAATTGAAAATAAACATGTTTTTTTGCAAAAATTAATCAATTTTTACAATAATTGTAAAATTAATAAATAAGATGCCAAAAATACGAAAAAACTTTTTTTTTAAATATTTTTGCCGTCGGTAAAATTAATTATAGATTTCGATATGTGCACATTATGAAGAATCACACTGTATAGTTTAAGCTTACCTTAGCACCACAAGCGAGCAGTATTCGGATCTCATCTAGCGGTACCATCCTGATGATGGAGTCAGCCAGCTCCCGCTGCATCGACTTGCCTAGCGCCACCTCCGAAGGCATTGTCACTGGAACAAACATCGTTTACGTAAATAAACTGTTCAGTATCTCTAATAATTTATCACGTAGTTAATTTGTGGAAATCCATTATAAAATACAATAGACTTGGATATATTTAGTAACCTGTTCCGCTTAGCTATTTCTACACACGTGTTTCACTTTTCAATGAGATATCCTCAGGATGACGATTGACTTGTCGCGAACCCGAACACGGCGTGTTGCCACACCGAGCGCTGATCACGTGTTTTTTATGTTATTTGGTGGAAAACCAATCAGCACCCGACTGATGATAAGTGGTTACCGCTGCCAATGCAAATATGGACATCTGGGATACCTCTGATATTATAATATCAGACATGCGTTGACAACCCAGAGATATTTTATTTATATTCCTATACTATTAAACGAGCAATATTTGTATATTTGAAATCACGTTCTCGAAAACGGCTCTAACGATTTCGATGAAAGTTGCACTATAGGGGTTTATGGGGGTGAAAAATCGATCTAGCTAGGTCTCTTATCTGGAAAAATTCGTTTTCGATATTTTCAGAGCTTGTTCAGTATTTGGGAGCACGCCGTTTCTTTTTCTCCTATTCCTCCTCTTCTTCATCAAAAAGTATTTGAAATAAAAACATTTCTTCATCCGAGCTGTCCATTACGCACATACGACCTACTTTGATGAAGAGTTGCGATGAATGAACGTTTCGATTCGATTCTGCTGAGATGGACGCACAAGGAATAAATGCGACTCGACTCGACGCGTTTAGTCTGTGGTCGACGCAAGGCTTAAGTAAGAAAAAACTACTAACTTATAAAAGTAGGGGGCATCTTGACTCCTGAAAAGCAACTACAGTTTATTTCAACCACGAATTCCCAACACTTCAAAATCACTCTCAATACTTTCAAGAACACAACACCTAAAAGAGTACAAATTCCAACTGCAAGAAATGAATGTCACACCACTTCAGTCCAAAAACAATCACTTGGCAGAGTTCATTAAATAATTTCACTTTCTAAGCACCGACAAAGAAACGATGTACTCTCTGCTCGAAATACAAAGCACGACTGACTACCAACTTCTAATTTCTCCTAATGTAACTCCAATCACATGGTTTGTCAAAACAAAACAATCATAAATAGATGTTATACATTGTAGATTCCGACCCGTGGCAATAGGCACGTACTTTAGTCAACAAGGTGGTTAATAAATGAGGTGTTGATGCCAACATCGTATATTAACATGTATTGTTTTCGGGGCGAAACACTGCGTATGGACTCCACACGCACTAACCGTAAAGAGCGAAGTGAGAACTAAACGAATACTAATGGAGTGGAGTTCTCACTGTTTTTGGTTAGTAACGACAACTATTTTGTGAATGGAGATTTCATAATTATCGTCATCCACAATTTGGCTTCACCCACTATTGGCATATACCTCTCTTTTGTTATGCCAATGGAGATTTAGGCTCGATTAACTACGATGGTGGACTAGACACATGACGAGAGCAAAATAGGAAAAATTGTGTAAATTAATAATAACTGATTGATATCTCAGAAACAGTAAACGGAAAAGAGGAAAACGAATAAGAAGATGGGTCGATAAATAAAGAGCGCAATCGCGTTTACAAAAATACGGTGTCGGTAACAGTGTCGCGAGTTTAATTATTTTTCCCCATCTCAAAAATGCCCAACGAGCGTAAAGAAGTTTTCACTTCAAAAATAAAAAAACCCGACTGCAAAAACATATAACTGAAAAGAGAAAAACAAGCATTTAATCTATTGAACTTTGTTTTTTGTATGATATCGCAGACGAGGCGAAAAACAAAAATTTTTGGTTTTTCAAGCTTTTAAGTTTTATTAGGTAATTAAAGAACGAGTTGACTGACAGTCCTTTCTTTAAACGCACTTTTATTTTGTTTTTTGTCTAAATTTTAGCACAATTTTTTTATAAAATACATATATTTGGAATTGACTCATTACTAGCTTTTATTCGATACCAATATTGTTGCTGCCAGGGCTTATTTTTAATTTTTGAATTGTTCTGATTTTATCTTTTTATTACGGACGCTTCTAACGTGCACGTCTTTCTACATTGTTCTCACATGTATAATTTCAACATGAATGATGTAACCAATATTTTGTAACAATTTTTTATTTAAAAGAGTGTCCGTGGAGTTTCTTGCCCGTTCTTCTCCATAGGTACCTACTACGCTTTGGAATGGGCAACTAGCTTCATACCTATTTCTGACTGACCGATTCTTTGACAATTCAAAAGTGCCTGTAAATGGTTTAATTGAAATAAATGATTTGAGTTTGAGTTTGAGTTGTAATTTATTTAAATAAAAATCTTCCCCTCCCTTTTTTTGTATTTTCAGAAGCAATATATAAATATTATAAAGCCCATGTCAGTCCCATAATTAAGACTAATCTAACGACACCTCATATGTAAAAACCCACGAAGCTGTTTAGGCTACAGAGCGTGCCAAAGAAGTAGACATACATACTCTTGAAAAACATTACCCGCTTTCTGGGGCAGGCGGGTGAAAAGATCCATGATACAACCAAGCAATCAAGCAGCAAAAATAAGATATATAACATTTCGGAAAAACCGTCGCCTGTTTTAAACTCCAACAGGGATTTCCCTCTATGATTTTCTCTTTGTTTATATTTCTATATTTAAGATGATAACCTTGCCATGTGTCTGTAACACATGCCACCGTATCATCAGAGCTTTCTTTGTGTGCTACGTCATCAGCCTCGTCCTTACTCTCAGGATGGGCAGCATTCCAAATGATAACAGCAGTTAGAGGCGTGTGTTTTAGCACGTGGTGCGTTTGCATATTAAAATGAATACTAAAATTGACTTTTGCTGCATCAATAAGGAAAAGTGTATTTTGCATGGCTCCAAAAATTTATAATAAACTACCTAAAAGCTGGAAGCAGTTAAGTAACGTAGCGTTTAAAAAGAAAGTTAAAAAAATTCTAGCAGATAAAGCTTATTATAATTTAAATGAGTTTTTAGATGAGAAATTTTTACCTTGTTTTACTAATTTGTTATATAGATCTATATTATTATGACATTTTTAAATAATTAGACTCGGAGTGACATTATACCATATTTATAAATATGTGCGTGTCATTGTTTAAGGCAAACGTGATGATCTTATTTAAACCGACTTCCAAAAGGAGGCGGTTCTCAACTCGACTGTATGTTTTTTTTTTTTGTATGTTTGTTACGCGTTTACTCCGTCAATTATGAATTGATTTTGATGATTCTTTTTTTGTTTGGTAGATCATACTTCAGAGGTGGTCCCATATAAATTTTATTAACTTTACTTGGGTGGTTTTTGAGTTAGCTTCAATAATACGTATTTTTTCGTCACTTAGTATGTGGATGACATGATAACTTCCTGTCACTGTTATTTACATAGCAGGTATTGGTATTCGAATTTGTGTGGGGTAGGTGTATCACAACTAAAAAGTGAAAAATAAAAACTTTTTACAAAAAAAAAAACAACCGACTTCAAAAAAACACTACAAAGTGAAAAATAACTTTAATTTCGGAAGTCGGTGACAAAGAACGAAAATTCAAAACCAAAGACACCGACTTCCGAAATTAAAGTTATTTTTCACTTTGTAGTGTTTTTTTGAAGTCGGTTGTTTCTTTTTTGTAAAAAGTTTTTTTATCTTTAGTTTTAACATCTCTTGCATGCTGAAAATTTGTATTGTACTCATATTTGAGCAAGTAAATGATTATCTTATCTTATGAATTGAAATGATTGGTTAGAGCATCTCTTTTATTTACCTTTACTACTAAGCATCGTCAAGATTAAGTTCCTGCCCTTGTTTCATGTTATTTAGGGTCGGCATAACCCTTTTTAGGGTTCCGTAGTCAACAAGGAACCCTTATAGTTTCGCCAAATCCGTCTCTTTGTCTGTCTGTCTGCGGCTTACCTCAGAGACAATTAGTACTAGAAAGCTGTAATTTGGCATGGGTTAATCACGCCGAAAAGTGGTAAAATAAAACCATTAATTTATTTTTTTAGGGTACCTCCCCTACTCGTAAATTGCTGATTTCGTTCAAAAATATTGTGTTCAAATATTGGATTCAGGGATCTGTTTGAGAAATATTAAGCTTTAAAGTCAAATTTTTGTTAGAGTCAAGTGCTCCCCCCCCCTGCCAACTAAATGGTTGGTTTTGAATATGTGGAAAAATTCACAGCAGTAGTATGTATAACGAAATTAAAAGGAAAACTATCACAGCTAAGTAGGCTCTACAAGTTAAGGAGTAATAATCGAGCAACTTATATTTGCAGTTTCAAAAACATGTTCTCTCATACATTCCCTAAGGGAGAACATGTTTTTCAACTACAATGTTAAGTTTGTTCTTGCGATAATTTCATTCCATCTACGGAATCCTTCATTGTGTGTGGTCCGACACGCACTTGGCCGGTTTTTTTCTTCCATCCTCTCCTGTCTATGTCTACCATCCCGCTGTCATTCACGCCATTTTCTTTCATATCATCCCTCACAAATTTACTACAATTTTTTTTTTTTTTACTCCCTCTCCATCAACAACATTACTATATTAATTTTATACATGTTTTCAATTATTTTCACATGTAATCCATTTATTCTTTTCATTTAATTTTATTCATAAATTTTCATTTTTGAATCATCTGAATCAGTAATTTTGATTGAATGAGTTGTTAATCTTCTTTATATTATTTTAATTTTGTTTTTTGTATGTATATTAACTTTATAAGTATGTTGTTTAAAGCCGTTTTTATTTTTTGTCATGTGGTGTTAACCTATAATTAATTGTTGCACTTGTAAATGTTACCCTAGTAATTAAGTTAGAAATGTGTGTAAGCAATTGTTGGTTAACCTAAATAAATAAATCTAAGCGTCACTAGAATTATGTTAGCATTTTGTTTTAAATCGTGATTTCCCTCTGATCTCTTGTTTTGGCATGAACTAATGAGGAAAGCCTATACTGTGGTAAAAATATTATCCAATCAGCATGGTGGTAGCGTTGCTTACTGTCTCGCGTCCGGCCCTGATTCGGGCCATGGTACGGAGCGAGAGGAAATGGGAGGCCGTGACCTCCTTCTGCGAAGCGGTAATGCTCGCAAAGGAGGAGGCGAAACGCGTGAGGGAGAGGCAAATTTCGCGCCCTCGCGCCCCTAACCGCCGCAGGAGGAGACGCCCTGGGCGTCGGGAATCACAGGCAGATTTCCGGCCACCGTAGACGAGGGCTTGCGGACGGTGAGCAATGGGTAGCTCGCCGTCCGATAAGGAGCAAGCCCGGGTCGACGGCGCGTTGTGTTCCACGCGCGCGTCAAAGAGATGTCAGCAGAATTGACGGGGTCCGCTAGGGCCATGCCTGCTGGGGCTGCGAATACGGGCCGAAAGGGAAATCGTGGCCCCCGGCAACATGGCAACTGAAGGAACACGGGTGGGTTTTAGTCAGTAAGAGTCTGACACGCCCTCCCGGTCCACCCAAAGCGGGAGAAGTTATTTGATAATTTCCCACCCAAAAAAAAAAAGGGTGTGCTGAGTGTACATTTATGATTAAACTATCGCTACTGGTCTTGGCTATTTTAAGAGCGTTTATTCTGAAAGTGGGCAACGTCGCAAATAGATGTCAAATATTTCGCTGTTTTGATTAATTTGGCAATATTACTGTATGGAAATAAGAAATGTGGCTAACTAGTTCGTTAGAATATTAATAATGAATTGCAATTATAACACTGAATTTGATGTTGCAACCGTTTTAGGTGTAAAAAAAACCGGCCAAGTGCTTGTCGGACCACGCACAATGAAGGGTTCCGTAGTTGGGATGAATTTATCCCAAAAACAAACTTAACTTTGGAGTTCAAAAATATGTTCTCCCATACGGAATGTATGGGAAAACATGTTTTACAACTGCAAAGTTAAGTTGGTCGATTATTACTCGTTACCTTGTAGAGCCTACTTAGCTGTGATAGTTTTCTTTTTAATTTCGTTATATAAACTACTGCTGTGATTTTTTTCACCTATCCAAAATCAACCATTTAGCTGGCAGGGGGGGGGGGACACTTGACTTAACAAAAATTAACACTTTAAAGCTTAATATTTCGCAAACGGATCCCTAAATCCAAAAATGGTTTCCACAAACTCATAATGTTTTTGAAAGACCTTTCCAACGATACCCATACCTAATTTTGTTTTACCACTTTGTCGGCGTAATTAATACAGTGTGAGTCTTCATAATGTGCACATATCGAAATGAGGAAATCTATGCTTAATTTTAACGACAGAAAAAATATTTAAAAAATCTAAATATTGTTTTTTATACTTTTTATGAAATTAAAAAAAAATTGTAACAAAACTGTGTAACTTTTAAACTGAATCAGCTATCGCGATGAAACAACCTCCATAATGATTGAAAGTAAGTAGCCGTCCACATAAAATTAAAATTGAGAAAAAAACTACCCTCAATTGAAAATAAACATGTTTTTTTAGTAAAAATCTGTATTTTTTTCTTCAATTTTTAATTGTAAAATTTATAAATAAGATAATAATAAAAAGAGAGCAAAAAAAAATTAAAAAAAAAAAAATTTTTTTGTAAAATTTTTTTTTTTTTTTTTAAACTAAAAAAAAAAAATTACCATTTTTTCCGTCGATAAAATTAAGCATAGACTCCCTCATTTCGATATGTGCACATTATGAAGACTCACACTGTATGTATACCTATGTCAAATTAGAGCTTTCTAATACTAAGGGTCTCGGAACTAGACCGCGGACAGACACACAGACAGACAGACAGACGGACATGACGAAACTATAAGGGTTCCTTGTTTACTATGGAACCCTAAAAAGGCATTTGGAAACTTTCCAATTACTTTTTTTACATCTAAAACTAAATATTCGGTGTTACGATATTAATTATTGCATTTCATAATCAATATTCTAGTTCCCTAGTTAGCCATATTTCTTATTTCCATACAGTAATATTGCCAAATTAATCAAAACAGCGAAATATTTGACAGCTACGTACGACGTTGCCAACTTTTAGGATAAACCCAGTTCGTATATTACAATTTTCCATGGATTCATGATTATTGACATTTCAGAACAAAACATGTTCTTGGCAGAAATTGATCTAGGTATTTACAAATTCGTTTGTAAAGGTACTGTTGCATCCATAGTCCATACGCGAAATGCAAAATAACTCTTTGTGTCTTATATTTTTTCGGCTAAACGGATTTCGATGAAATTTGTCAAATAGGTAGGACCTGAGTTAGGATATAGGATACTTTTTCTACCTGTAGTACTTTCTCGGGGTTATTTCCAATCTAGGCGCAAAAAATCCGTTGCCTAAAGCTTTTTGTACTAAGTAGTATACAGTCAATACAGTCATAGTCTGATATTTCTATTTTCATAATGTCCCTCGGGTATCATCGGATTTCCGAATACAAACGAATGCTAATTTCCATGTCCAGATTTATCGTGTAAGTGTATAATAATTTGAATTCAGAACTAAGTACTTTATTGTTGTTTTGATTTCCGTGTGAACTATATAGAGCAGTAAAACTATTTTCCTATCTGTCGCGCCTGCGACTTTAACGGCTTTCCTCCCATTTTTAGGGTTCCGTAGTAAACAAGGAACTCTTATAGTTTCGTCACGTCTGTCTGTCTGTCCGCGGTCTAGCTCCGAGACCCTTCGTACTAGAAAGCTGTAATTTGGCACAGGTTTACATATTAATTACGTCGACAAAGTGGTAAAACAAAATTATGAAAAAAAATTTTTTTTAGGTTACCTCTCATACACGTAAAGTGTTAATGTTTTTTTTTTTGTTTTTTTTACCCTTGGTGAGGGGTATCATTGGAAAGGTCCTTCAAAAACATTTTTGGATTCAGGGATCCGTTTGCGAAATATTAAGCTTTAAAGTGCTAATTTTTGTTAGAGTCAAGTGTCCCCCCCCCCCCCCCCCCTACCGGCTTAATGGTTGGTTTTGTGTATGTGAAAAAAATCATAACAGTAGGTTATATAACGAAATTAAAAGGAAAACTATCACAGCTAAGTAGGCTCTATAAGTTAACGAGTAATAATCGACCAACTTAATTTTGCAGTTGCAAAAACATGTTTTACCATACATTCCGTATGGGGGAACATATTTTTCAACTACAAAGTTAAGTTTGTTTTTGGGATAAATTCATCCCAACTACGGAACCCTTCATTGTGCGTGGTCCGACACGCACTTGGTCGGTTTAAAAAAAAAAATTACATTAAGTTAAAAGAGTATTAACAACTCTATATACTTCCAAGTCGTTTGAGAGCGTCCGGTCTGCACCCACTTGGTAAACTGATAGAAATCCGGCGACTGACGAAACACGAGGTTTGCCGAGGGACATTACATAGTTTGTCTGTACATTACTGTCGCGGCACATGGATACAGATACGGATTTTCATAGTAACATTGCTGGCCACCTACGCGCATGTATTTGACCAGTGCAGCATTTTCGATTTATCATCTCTAAGAAGGTTGTCAAAATAATACTCGAATTACCAAGCGTGTTTGAAGAAATTAACTTTACCTACAGCTATCCTTTCTTTTTACGGTTCAGACTGATGCCAAGTCAGTTTCACCAGTGATCTCAGACACTCTCAAACGGAAACCAAGGAATGATACCTATAATATTTTGGAGTTTTGGCAACAAACATTATACACAAATGAGCTCACGGACAAAAAATTAGATAGATACCTAATTACTGTCATCGTAATTTTAAAAGACTGTTTACTGACAAATAAGATGGACAAAGAAAATAAGTGATGAGGTTAAAAACTAAAAGCTCATAACAGATGGCAGCACAGTTGTACGTCTTTAAACCGCCATTGTTGTGTTTATGTTTACTTTTGTGTCGATCACAAATTATACGAAAACTAGATAAATATGTATGAGACTTGGAGTGTAGCACTATTAAAAGACGAGCTAAGGACAGGGGAAGCGTCTACCACTGGTAAAAAAGCAGCTTTAGTGGAAAAGTCAATAAATTATGAACATTTTATAATTTATAGGTTATTTTGTGTTTGTTGGCTTTAAGTTAATTTTTTGTTAAAGACTGGAGGCGTACGATAGAAATAACCTGATCAGAGATGAAAACCAACTCGGGCATGATCTTCCTGACTGAAAAACCTCAGAGATAGCACTTCTAGCACTGATCTAATATGATAATATAAACACACACATATGGTAAACCCACGGACACTCTTTTAAATCATAATATTGTTACAAAATATTGGTTACATCATTCATGTTGAAGTTATACATCTGTATAATTAAAAAAAAAAATTAAATGCTAGATACTATCGAAATAAAAACCAATACTCAGTAATAGCTGCCACGTTCCAAAACAAAATAGGTAACACGAACACCTTCACGTGTTTAAATTAATTGAACATTACTACGTACATTCTATTCCCGAAACTTTGTTTGCATCAATTACCTACCTACACCTATAGTAACATATTTATGTACATACACGAAGTCACGATTTCTTCCTATGGGGGTAGGGAGAAACTACAAAACGCCACCTGCTACGATCCTTACATATTCCTTTTGCTTCGTTCAAAATTCAAAACATCAAAATATTTCATTTCACATAAACCTACATGGGCACTTATGAAACGTCAGAAGCTAGGTGCACGGTTCCAATTGGTCGCTTCCTATGGAGAAGAGCCGGCAAGAAACTTTTTAAAGTTATTGGCTTTTACAATACTTTCAAATAACAGTGTTAATAAGTATGGGAGGACAGTGTAGGTCTTTCAATAAGTACCAGGTACTTAACAAAACAGAAAATTGTCAACAGATCTACAGTCCACTAAGCCTACAGCGTTCGTTTACGTTCATGACCTTTCTGAGCAACAGCACCAATAAGGTCACTATTATGTCCTTCCAGCGGACAGAACAGGACTTCCGGCGATTTAACACTGGTGGCCCAGTGGTAACGGCCGTGACTTACAAGTTGTAGGTCTTAGGTTCGAACTCTAACAGGCGTTTTACTTTAAAAAAAATGCTTGTAAATTATTTCATCACCACTGCTCTCAAACGGTGAAGAAAAACATCGTGAGGAAACCGGCCTGCCCTAGAACCAAACATTCGAAGACATGTGACATCTACCAACCCGCACTGGGCCCGCGTGGTGGATCACGACCCGCTCCCTCTCAAAGAGAGGAGGCCTGTGTCCCAGCAGTGGGAACACTATAGGTTGATTAAGTTAAATAACACATACTTAATTATCTAATTTTAAAAAAACTTTTTTTTAGTTCACATAAACCTACAAGGGCACTTGTGAAACGTCAGAAGCTAGGTGTACGGTTCCAATTGGTCGCTTCCTATGGAGAAGAGCCGGCAAGAAACTCCACGGTTACTCTTTTCAAAATAATTGGCTGTAACAATACTTTCAAATTACAGTGTTAATAGGTATGGGAGGACAGTGTAGGCCCATCAACAAGTACCAGGTACTTAGTAAAATAGAAAATGGTCCACAAGTCTTCAGCCTACAACATTCTCACATTCACAAAATCTAAAAGAAAAGAATCTACATAAAAGATAAATATAATAAATATAATCAGCCTGTAATGTTCCTATGAGATGTAGATGTGAGTGGAAATACTTTTTCGCCTTTCATTGGTCCTCTCAACATGACCGAACCATCACATGAGGCAATTAATTCAGCATAACAGCTCTTGGAATACTGCATAATTTCCCAAAGTTTGTTTTCATTGATTACACATATCGTAACATAATTCAGCCAAAATAAACACAAGGTAAACGCATAGATCCCAATCGAAACGTACACAAAATCAGAATATTATGGGCAACCTGCCATGAGCGTCGACCTCAATCATGCTTACGCGCACTCTCGATCCAAAAAACGCAGAAAAATCTTATTTAATTTGAAAGGCATTGCGTTGTGGAAAAATATTATGTTTTTCGCGAGAATAACAAGGTCAGGAATGTTTGGGTTTTTTGTGACTATTGCGCAGGAGTTTATTGAGGAAATTATATGCCTAAACGTAGTCAGGTATTAGAATTTGGCGATAGATTTGAAACGGATTCTTGGTTTCAGGAAGGTTTTCACCTCCTAATTTTCTCGTAAGATCCAGTCCTGCTTTCATTTAAATCTCAGCCTTTGCCTAAATAATTTTCGTGATAGGTGTCTGGGATATCATACGCTGGAGACCAGAAAAGCATGTGGCCAGGTAGGCGTTATGCTCAAGGTGTGGAAGGGTATGACGGATGCGCCTGATATCCATAATGAGCTGATTCGACTATACACACCGAATAATTATCTCCGTGGCAGAAAACATCGACTGCTAGGCGTGCCTTCGTGTCGGACAGCAGCCCGTGCTGCGTCTCCCTACCGCGCGCGTTGACCGCACTTAATAAGCTTGTGGAAGCCAACCCGGACTGTGATCTGTTCGATGATAAATTCGACAATTTAATGGTTATGTGCCTACATTTTTGTGATAATAATTGTATTTAATTGTTGTTATTCGTTTATGTGTTATGTTTGTACTTAAATATACTTTGATTTATGTAATCGGCATCTTTTTTTTTTTTGGGTAGGAAATTATCAAATAACTTCTCCCGCTCTGGGCGGAGCGGGAGGGCGTGTCAGACTCTTACTGACTAAAACCCACCCGTGTTCCTTCAGTTGCCATGTTGCCGGGGGGCCACGATGTCCCTATCGGTTTTCTTCGAACCCCCGGCAGGCATTGGCCCTAGCGGACCCCGTCAATTCTGCTGACATCTCTTTGAGGCGCGCGTGGAACACAACGCGCCGTCGACCCGGGCTTGGTCCTTATCGGACGGCGAGCTGCCCATTGCTCACCGTCCGCAAGCCCGCGCCTACGGTGGCCGGAAATCTGCCTGTGATTCCCGACGCCCAGGGCGTCTCCTCCTGCGGCGGTTAGGGGCGCGAGGGCGCGAAATTTGCCTCTCCCTCACGCACTCCGTCTCCTCCTTCGCGAACATTACTGCTTCGCAGAAGGAGGTGACGGCCTCCCATTTCCTCTCGCTCCGTAGCATGGCCCGAATCAGAGCCGGACGCGAGAGATCACCGCCGCCGCCACAGCAATTGGTATCTTAAGCCGTGTAAATCAAATAAATAAATAAATAAAAATAAATAGTTATATCTACATACAAAATCCTGGACTTTATAAGAGAACCTCTGATTTGAGTATTACGGTTCAACTAACTGAAATTCATGTTATTCAATTTATTTAATTTTCTGCTGAAAAACGTATGAAACATTTATAAATATGACCCTGGCCATGCTTCAAAAGTATTCACATGTTTTTGCTTGGCATCTTATTTCAAATGAAGGGAACATAGGTAATTAAGTCTGAACACACATCTTTGTACATCTTAAAATGTCCCTACAGCAGTAAAGGATAAATCATGTCTCAGAAAAACCAATTACCCGATTTATTATAAATCTCCAACCATGCTGTCTGGTTGGAGATTTTAGCGTTCTCCTCATTTATTTAAAAGAAAAAGCAAAGATGGCCGCCATCCAAAAACGCGGAAAATGGCGCAGCTTTCGCGCCAATTCCGCGTCAGGGAGTTTCCTCGAAGTCTTTCACAACAAATTGAAATTAATTATGCTTGTGCACTTAGGAATGAAGCTGAATTATAATTATTTGTGGGTTAAAAATAAACGCATCTCTTATTTAGTTTGAGGTTTTATTCGAATCTCTCTAAATGTTTTTTCCACTGTTTTGTAGAAACTTCATCTTGCTTGGACAGACAAAAGTAAAATAAACTTTTGACTTGTCGCGTTCAGCGCTCGGTGTGGCAACATGCCGTGTTCGGGTTCGCGACAAGTCTTTCATCATTCTGAGGATGCCTCGTTGAGAGGTGAAACACATGTCGATTTCTTTAAGATGCTTTTATGGCTCTTTAGAAATAGCTAGGGGACGGACGGGCAAGAAGGATATGCTAACTTTGGATAAAAAGAAAAACTAGTGTAACATAATTTAAATTTATCAGTTACTTATTATTATAATCTTTGGACATTGAGCTTTGTTATTTGAGATCAAACATAAGAAAAAAATAAGCCTTCTCCAACTCAGATCATTTAAAAAAAACTGTCATAATCCGTTTTGCCCGACCAGGGCGGGCAAAATGGTTACATATTTACCTATTATATATTTACTTATTATAGGTATAATTAGAAAAGATGACGCAACCAACAAAAGGAAAGTACGGCATTGACACGTCTAATATTAACAGACTTTTGTGAAAATATCGTAATTTAGACATCCAAGAATGTAATAAAACAAACGCGATGTTCTTACAGCTGTTTTTTACAAATTTTTTCTTCGAAATTGTAATTTATCGCACAGAATTTAAAGTTACACTTCCAAGTGGTCGGCGGACCACTGTCGGTTAGCGCGTCTGTGGGACGCGTTGAGCAGTACTAGCGCTGTCTCTTTTTATCGATCAAGCAGCGATTTGATGGCTTTATTCTTCTTGCCCGACATCTCCTTCTTGCCCGTCCGTCCCCTAAGCGAAACAGATTACTAAATAAATCCACGTCTATTGTATTTTATAATGGATTTCCGCAAGGTCACGCCTGAATCAATTAAGTACCAGACAAAAGTCACCGACAGTAAGTATTTTATTTGTTTTAATTTCGATCTATTAAATCCTTTGAAGTTTTTCGGATATCCTAATATTAAATAATAGGTACATCATCTGCCTGTAGCGTTTTCCCCTCTTCCCAACTTTGTTGGATACCTGGAGTCAGTGGCGGGGCAAGATCAAAATTTGATGTGGGCGAGGTACATTTCGCGAGGCCCTCTACTCTAGAGGCGCAAGACGAAAAAAAAAACAGTTGTAAAAATTTTAGGTATAGGTCGAGTTACAAGATATAGGCCGTTCAAAAATATTGCTGGTCTGTGAAAACCATTTTTCTATTCAGGGATCCGTTTGCGTAATATTAAGCTTTAAAACACGTTCAGTGCCGGGAACCCTCCTGGAGGGCTCGTGTCAATATATTTATCGTTTGAGGACGAGTAAAATTTTTACGACGCTTTCACGGCTTTTATGTACTGCATTTAAACCTTCGAGGTGCGAGGCTCTTTGGACCGCGAGGCCGTAGGCAGTGGCTCACGTCGCCCACGCCTTACGCCGCCTATAGGAGTCGGCTTCCAGTATAACCGAATGTAGCTGATTACCAGTATTTTACATGGTGCGACTGCCTTTGAAGTGCAAAGGCATTTTCCCCTTCCTTTTAATATTATGAAAAAGAAATCGATAAACAATGATTTTCGTAACCAACCACAAGGAAAAACAAACCATAAAAACCTCATTTTATGTTCAGTCTGCGTTGCACTTATTTTGTGTGGGCGAAAGACAAAAATAACACACAGTGCGCAAAATAAGCTTGTTTGTAAACACAAAAACCTCGTGGCGCCATCTATTATCAAACAAACACAACTAACCAATCAGTGTCAATGGCCTATCCCTTTGAAATGTTCCAGAATTCGAAGGTTTGAAGTGACAGTTATTCTGATTTTGATAAGGGTTACCAACTTTTTGCCAGAAAGTGCCATTGCGTGAAAAATACTATAGACAGTGAAAAAAAAATAGGAAAGATATTTTTGGTTTCAAATGCATATTCTTTGCTACTTTGAGGCTTTATTAACGGTTACTTAGGTACTTATTTTATAAAAATGTCTCATAAGTCTCATGACTAATAATTTTTGGTATCTACACTCTAAATTAGGGTTACAAGATACCATTCAGCTTTTATGAGATTAATATGGGCTCTGTTGCGATCATCTCGCCGTTTTGTATTATTAATAAAAGTACTTGGGCGACCGAGCTCTGCTCGGGTGAAAAGAGAGAAAACGAATTTTCCCAGTTAAGGGACCTAGCTAAATCGATTTTTCGCCCCCGTAAACCACTACATTGCAATTTTCACCAAATTCGTTAGAGCCGTTGTCGAGAACGTGATTACATATATATTATATATATTTGTGCTTATTGCTCATTTCATAGTATAGATTGATAGGATATAGTCTGCCTTTGTACAGTATTTTTTTGACTTGTGCATAAAGATTTAATAAATAAATAAAAATAGTCGTTTCGCTTACTATACACAACGTGTAACGTTAAATGCGCAAAACCTCAGACACCCCAACTGATTTATAAATCAATTGACCTATTTCAGAGAGAAAAAAATCATTAAAAAAAATTTAAAGGTTGCTGTTTTATTTCGTAAGATTCGTATTTGCATTGAAATAAAAGCTTTTATTATCCCGCTTATGAGAAAATTTAAATTGGTCGACAACAATTATTTTTTTTACTATTTTGGTTTACAGTAGGGTTGGCAACCCTAGTTTTGGTAGTCAATTTGGGATAGTTCCAACTGGGAAAATGCGTACAAATTTCTGTTTGTAGGTATTTTATATTAATTCAAGGTAAAATGTTATTTTAGGATTTTGGACTGAGCTTTCTTGATGGTTGAAAAAATTATCGGTTGAGGTAATACTTATTTAGGTGAAGTTTCTAGGAAAAGTCTTTGAACTTTCAAGGTTTTAAGAATTAATGAAAAAAAAAAAAACAATAGACGTTGTTATATTTAGTAACCTTTCCTAAAGAGCCGTAAAAAACACTGTAAGAAATCGACACGTGTTTCATCTCTCAACGAGGCATCCTTAGGATAACGATTGACTTGTCGCGAACCCGAACACGGCGTGTTGCCACACCGAGCCCTGGACGCAGAGCTCCACGTGTGGCAACACGCCGTGTTCGGGTATATCGACATCAACTTCTAATGTATTTTATAATGGATTTCCGCAGTCACGCCTAAATCAAATAACTACTATAAAATAAAATAAAATGTGCAATTAACAGTTGGTACAGTGAGCTTCAAAGTTTATTGCGGTTCTGAAATGCACTACTCGCTGTGTAGTACCTCACCCCTCACCCCCGCGGTCACATGAATTTGTTACTGCGCAGCTACTCGCCTCGTGTTCGGAGCCGCCATAAAGTTTGCGTCAGGCTATTTAACAACAACAAGGAAACAGTGTAAGTGTGTTGGTGTGTGCGAGTGTATTGTATTGATTGAACGGGGTGTGTAGGGTATTGCGTAGGTGAGCGAGTGCAACTGAATGACTATGGTAGTAACTAGAGTTAAAGGGGTTGCGCTAAGTTAGCCCGCGAAATTCTAATTTATTAATGTTTTTTTTGGAATTTGCAGGTCAGTGGTGCCGATTCCCTTGTTCACAAACTTAACTAAATTTAAGTTCAGTGCATCTTTTTCTTTCTATTTCATTAAGAAAAGGACAAAAGATAAATTCATTCATCATTCATTCATTTAGTTTAGTCCTGTCAAATTAATCAGCACCTGGTACTACTCCATACAAGTTCAGACGTGATTAAAAACATGCCAACTAAAATTACGTCAAGTGCTGATTAATTTGACAGGACTAAACTAAAGTGTATCTTCTGTCCTTTTCTTAATGAAATAGAAAGAAAAAGATGCACTGAACTTAAATTTAGTTTAGTTTGTGAACAAGGGAATCGACACCAGTGTCAGAATATATTGGTTAAACTATGATTCGCGACCGTAACAAATATGGATTTCCAGAATTATAATCGTTAGAATCATCAACACAACTTCTAAGTTCAAATTGAAATACTATTTCATAAAATCATGACATTTGAGGCCAATTCTAACTTTAGCGAGTCTGCTTTTGCGCCCGATTGATGGCAATAGGCTCGCCCCCTATTACATGGAACTAAACATAACTGGCGAAATGTGGGTGTAATATGGATACACCTCTGCTTAACACGTGATGTTATATTATGTAAATGTTTATGTTTGCACGAGTGCTGTGTGTGTAAATGTTTGTGTGGGTGTGTGTGTTGTATTGAATTGAAAACACTTTTGTTTTGTGAATGAAAGATTATCTATCTATCTATGTTACAATTGGCAAAGAACTTGAAAGCCAAAATGTGTGTAGGAGTATATTAATTAGTAACAGTTCTAAAATTGAAAATTTTAGTTTCGCCCATAATATATACTCACTCTTAAGACTTTGTTCATAACTATGAGTTCTAATTGTGAGGAAAATGTCAAGAGGAAAAGGAGATGGAAAATGTTGGGCCCAAGTGTAATTTACACTTGGGCCCAACATTTTCCATCTCCTTTGTAATAAGTTGAGATCTGATCTAAAAATTAGTCATATTTTTTTATCCTTGAATATCAAAAATCAGCTCATTCTTTGTCTGGAAGCGGATAAATTATGATAAAGATGGTTTGGACGGACAGAGTTTTTTTTTTTACATAATGTATAAAAGTTATAGTTTGTTATTGGGTTTTTCTACCTGGAATTTCTCAGTAGCAGCTCGAAATCTAGATTTGTGCCCGGTTGATGGCAATAGGCTCGCCCCCTATTACATGGGACTTAAACATAACAGCCCGCCTCTGTACATTTCTGTGCTTGATATATTAATTTTTTTTAAACATTCGTAATTATGTCGCGCGGTCGTCGTCAGCACTACTATCATGAAAGTTACGAAATTGATAATTTTTGACAGTTATCCAATGTCATTTCGAACGATAATAAATTGTTTGGACATGATCACAATTGTATCAGCCAAGCGACTGTTGTACCTTCATAAATTAAAGAATGAAATTGGTGAGAAATTCTTGATATCACGTTTGAAAACCCGAGATTAATGTTATGATAAATCTTAATATGCTTGTTTACTTTTTAACCGACTTCCAAAAAGGAGGAGGTTATATGTTCGTCGCGTATGTTTGTTTTTTTTTTTATGTATGTCCACCGATTTTTCCGTCAATTGTGGACCGATTTTGAAAATTATTTTTTTGTTTGAAAGGGTATGCTCTCGAGGTGGTTCCATATAAATTTTATTAACTTTGCTTAAATGGTTTTTGAGCAGTGGTGGCCCAGTGGTAACGGCCGCGACTTACGAGTTGTATGTCGTAGGTTCGAACCCAGACAGGCGCTTTACTTTGTGTAAATTATTTCATCACCACTGCTCTCAAAACGGTGAAGGAAAACATCGTGAGGAAACCGGCATGTCCTAGAACCGAAAATTCGAAGACATGTGACATCTACCAACCCGCACTGGGCCCGCGTGGTGGATTACGGCCCACTCCCTCTCACAGAGAGGAGGCCTGTGTCCCAGCAGTGGGAACATTTATAGGCTGATGATGATGATGATGAGATGGTTTTTGAGTTAGCTTCAATAATACGTATTTTTTTCCCACTTAGTATGTGGATGATATGTTAAGTTCCTCTCACTGTTATTTTACATAGCAGGTAGTGGTATTCGAATTTGTGTGGGGGTAAATACCAAACCAAAAAGTGAAAAATAAAAACTTTTTATAAAAACACAACCGACTTCCAAAAAACACTAAAAATTGAAAAATAACTTTAATTTCGGAAGTCGGTCACAAAAAATGAAAATTCAAAACCAAAGACACCGACTTCCGAAATTAAAGTTATTTTTCAATTTGTAGTGTTTTTTGGAAGTCGGTTGTTTTTTTTATTTTTATTTTATAAATAAACGATTATGACAATTTTTTACGTCAACAACGCTTTCTACTTTTGGCAATGGTAGAAGACACAATACATAATTATGTTCATTATTTAAAAAGATATCAAATTTAAAAAAGAAAATTCGTTTTCGTAGAAGATGGTGGATCCTCTCCATAACATCGAATACAAACCATATCGGATGAAATATATCGTCTGCATCTGCTACCTAATTGCGCAACGTATTTTGATTACCATTCAAGTAGAATTTATTTCAATTTGAATCGAATTGCTTTTATTTTACGACTTTGGAATTGCAAAACTCCAATACTTTTTAAACAAACTGCGGTCTGTTTGATACTCCATTGAGTGAACGAAATGCGTCTAAAAAGGCTATTAATCGAATTGCGTAACCATTTTGACAGTTGTAATTTTGTTTCAAACTATATAGTAATTTGTTTTGTCTGTCAAATAAAACAGAAGGCACTGTAGTGGTCGCAATAGATTTTACTTAACAATCTTTTTGGGATTAACTCATGAAATCTCCATAATTATTAAGAAAAAAATTAAGTAATAGTCTTCCTGATAAATTGTGAATGTGTTTTTATGTAAAACCTCAATGATAAATCAATTTTATTTGTATGTTAAATATCAATGCAGCGAGGTCGATTTTTAATAATAATTGTGAAATATTCTTGTGAGTTTAGTGCCTACAACCTAAACTAAAAACAAATATGATATTCCAGAAACGAGGTATTTTGGTGGCATTTTAACGAAAGACAAATTCGTACCTCATACCGTAACAAACTTGAGCCACAAGCTTAGCAACCCAGTCGAGCTTGTAATACATTGGAAAAGCAAAAACTTATAATTGAGGAAGAACAAAAAAAAGCAGTTTGAAACATTTTATATTAATGGATTATGTAAGCAACAATGTTACACACATAGGGATGTATTTATAAACATTGCTTATAGTTAAGTGACGTTAAAACCTCAAAAATGTATGATTAAACAGTTGCTAATCTTTACATAACTTTATGCAACGTTTATAAATAAACCCCATATTGTTTATTGGTGAATACGAAATGCACCATCAAACGTAAACTTACCATACATTTAAATACCATACATATATTTTCAGTTGCCTAACCTACTACTTATATGAATATTTACTTAGCAATTATAACAACAAAGTTAAGAAAGTAGGTAGGCAACTGAAAATATATCTAAGTACCTATCTTAAATGTTTTTCACTTATTGTTAATATTATTAAAAAAATCGATCTGCCCAGCCTTTACCCAACTATGTTGGGGTCGGCTTTCAGTCTAACTGGATGCAGCTGAATACAAGTATTTTACATGGAGTGACTGCCTATCTAACCTCCACAACCCAATGACTAGGTAATACGATACCCCTTGGTAAGACTAATTGTCACTTTCGGGCTTCTGATGACCCATAACGACTGTCAAAGATCCACAAATGACATCTGGGACCAACGGTTTAACATGCTTTCCGAGGCATGAAGGAGTTTCGGTATGTAGAAATGGTCACCCATCCACGGACCAACCCCGGCAAGCGTAGCTTAACCTGATGGATTGCCCCGTGCGGCTGTTAGTACTTAGCCTATTAATATTATTAGTAGGTAAGAATATTTAAGTCAATTGTTGCTTATAATTGACCCAATTGTTGTTTATAGCAGAATATTGCTATTCTATAAAGTGACTGTGGATGGATGTAATGGATGGTGGAATATATTGAAGATTTACTATTCTTTTTTTTTCAGGTGTCAGGCTCAACTACATTATTCAAGATTTTTTTAACTGTCTCTCATTCACTTACAACAAGCAGTACATACATAATCCATGATGATTTCCACAGGAAGACATTAGATTCCAAATTCCACTAATCCTTACAGTATGTTTGTTCCAATTCCTTTTTGCTCTATGTCCAAATATTTCATATTAATGTGAATAGATGGTAGTGGTGCCGATTCTCTTGTCCAGTGTTGAGTTAAGGTTGTAACAATTTAATAAAACAGTTTTATTTGTTTACCATAATTTATTTCTCTCTATTTCCTTTATATCTAATGAATGACAGTTAATTTAGGTAAACACCTTTAAATAGTATCATTATAATTATAAAATTGTCTGTGTTTGTATAAAACAAATAGTATGCCATTCTTAATTATTTCATTTAAAGTTATTTTTATTTGTCCCTCTATAGTTCATAATTAAAACACTTGTATTAAAGTTTACACTGTTATCAATTAACACAATAGTTTATATCACTGTCGTACAAGACTATAATCAAGTTTTCTAAAAAAAATATTTCATGAAGGATCTTCAGTTTCTACTTTTGTACTTAAGAAGCTTGAAATCTGAAGTAGCAGAGCAGCAGTGCAGCACAGCAGGGGCAGTATCATTCATGCTGCCTTCATGTCTTCGTAGGTGAAATTCCCCAGGAACTCTACATTTTAAAACAAAGTCATATTATTTTCTGCTCAAATAAAGTACTCATGTGGCAAAGTAGGCATATCAACTAGGCCCATGGCTAGATGAAAGCCATCTGTGATCATCATCGTCATGCTGGTTGTATAATTTCTTCTTTATTTAGGGCTGATTTTTCAGTCTCCAGATATTTTATAATACTGAATTATAATGGTAATTGGATAAACATAAAATATATATTATGATGTGTCTGTCAAAAGTTCAGCCAAGGAAATATATTCATAATTGAGTTGCTATGCTTAATTCTTAATGATGTGTCAAAAAGCTTACCTTCAATGATTAATACATATGATTCTTAATTCAATCCATGTTTGCCACCAACTGCTTTGTTAGGAAGTCAACAATATTGATATTTGGTAGTGTTCCATTCTTGTGTTTTCAGCACGTCTGTGAAAATATTATGAATATGTTTTGTAGTTATCTGTTATTTGGTTAGGTAGTGGATATTATAGTTTATTTCAGCATCTACTTATGTACAAAAATATCAATTAACAATTTTAGTTAGAATGTGAGACATAGTACGTAACTATTATTTTAACCACAATAAATAGTTAACCTCGCGTAAGATGCCTGTATCTACGCAACAAAAGAATGATTGTCCGTATACGTAGACTCACCAATAATGTACCTATAGCTACAATAATCTAATGAGATACGAAGGTACTCTCACACACGTTATTCCTATTTATATTGGTTTACTTACTTGTAGTGATAATATCGACTTAGATACTTTTCGCTATGGAGCAAAACAGCCTAAGTCTTAGTCCATGTACTTAATTGTAGTCTGTGATCTTGGTGAAGCTAGTACAACACGAAGGCGGTGTCTCGAACGAGAGAATTTTCCAAAGTTCTTCCGACTTCCACAAGCCACAAGAATAATGTTCCAAAACTGCTTATTACAGGCCCATGTTTCTGTACGTGAATAGTAAATATAATTTTGTATGTTGAAAAATATAAAACAACTATTAATTTAAAACAAAAACTTTACCGAAATCAACAAAAATAAAATGTAAACAGATGCGTCGCCATGATTGATATCGTATTCTCCACAGAATTCAAAGAATATTCATTCCAGCCCAAATTATTGTCAAAGGTTTAACATGTGATGTCATATGCCTTTCCTTTTCTTTTCCCTACACTCTGATAAAGTTAGAGCAGCAAAGGTATACTTTAGACAGGCAGTAGTTTGCATTAAATCGTCAACGCATAACGCAATGAGGGCAGATCATTCAACTTTTACTCTCAGTGTTGCAATTTTTTTCCCATAAGTCCACTATAGACTTGCGTCTAGATACATCGAAACGAATCAAAAATCCGATTTCAATCAGAAACGGAATCGTATCGATAATCCGAACTAGACAAACCGATTTCACAAAACCACGGAAGTGTGGTTTTGCCTAAGCAAGTTTTTGTTTATATTTGAATAGTTTTGATCGATGCACTTACAACCGAATAATATTACTAGAGACGATCGAAACTGCGAGCCGGAGCCTCTCCTGAAATTAGTTTTCTGTTACCGACATTCGGTCGCTGTTTTGGGAGTCCATTTGAAGATTTGAGTATGAAAATAAAACATAACTTATGTAATCATAGTATTTTTAGGGTTCCGTACCTCAAAAGGAAAAACGGAACCCTTACAGGATCACTTCGTTATCAGTCTGTCAAGACCCTTTTTCTCAGGAACGTACGGAGGTATCAAGTTGAAATTAATATCAAATACGTCTGTGGTCCCTTAGAGCTCTAAAAAATCAAGCTTCTAAGTCAACACAATAAAAAATTACGGCTATTTAAGCGACATATTTTGGTACTCGCAAATAAATCAAAAACTACACGGTACTTCCCGTTGACCTAGACTCATAAAATTTGGCACAAAGCCCGTCTCATTGCACAAGTAAAGGAAAATGACAGAAAATTGTAAATTTTCAGTTTTATCACATACAAAAAGAAAAAACCATTACAAACTTACATTTGCAGTTGGAGAATTGACCGTGACATATATCAATATAGGGGAGATGTTTTTCAACTACAAAGTTGTTTGTTTTTGGGATAAAAACTCCCAGGTTTAGTGGAAATCCCTCTAAGTTGACAACACTGCTTTTCTACGATTTTGTCATAGGCCACAGATAGCAAAGACGTGAAAAGAAAAACGTTTTATTACGTAGTTCAATTGTGGTAGAAAGTATTTTAAAAATTGGTTTTTCATTTTTCGGCAATCATTGTACATTTTTATTTATAAGCACTAGTAGATCATCAGTTGTAATTAAAACAAAATTACATTATAGCACAATAATTTGAATATTAACCATTCATAGATGCTGTAACTAAACATATAAATTTAACAATTATAGACAATTGTATTGAACATCCCTATACAATTTCAGTCGTATGGTAAAAAATGTACATCGCAATTCCAATTATGGCATGCGATTAAGATTGGACTTGCTTTCGATTCAGAATTGCAATCAAAAATAAAATATGTTACGCAATTAGGCTGCTGGTCCAGTAACCTAATTGCGTAACTTATGACAAATTTGTTTCATTTTCACAGTTCAACAACATTCATTGCGTTATTTACGTTGTTGAGCAGACTGTTTTTCCAACGTATGAAGCAATGGATTAGCAATCTGTTTCAAATCGAAACAAATTGTGATTGATCGTGCATTACGCAATTAAGGTACTGTTTCATTTTGACAGTTCAACAACATTCATTGAGTTATTTACAGTTGTTGAGCAGACAAATTTTTCGAACAATGGATTAGAAAGAAAGAAAAATATTTTATTTGGGACACGCACAGGAAATACAATACAGTAATAAAAAAAATAACAAATATAAAAAGGAGCATTTTAAAACTAACAAACAAAATTAATAACGACCTGTGCGAGGCCAAAAAGGCTCCTATCTCAGCATGATTAGTCCTTCATAATAATTCAGATTATGATTGATCGTGTGTTAGAGCAGTGGTGGCCCAGTGGTAACGGCCGCGACTTACGAGTTGTAGGTCGTAGGTTCGAACCTAGACCGGCGCTTTACTTTGTGTAAATTATTTCATCACCACTGCTCTCAAAACGGTGAAGGAAAACATCGTGAGGAAACCGGCATGTCCTAGAACCGAAAAATTCGAAGACATGTGACATCTACCAACCCGCACTGGGCCTGCGTGGTGGATTACGGCCCTCTCCCTCTCACAGAGAGGAGGCCTGTGTCCCAGCAGTGGGAACATTTATAGGCTGATGATGATGATGATGAGATGGTTTTTGAGTTAGCTTCAATAATACGTATTTTTTTCCCACTTAGTATGTGGATGATATGTTAAGTTCCTCTCACTGTTATTTTACATAGCAGGTAGTGGTATTCGAATTTGTGTGGGGGTAAATACCAAACCAAAAAGTGAAAAATAAAAACTTTTTATAAAAAAACAACCGACTTCCAAAAAACACTAAAAATTGAAAAATAACTTTAATTTCGGAAGTCGGTCACAAAAAATGAAAATTCAAAACCAAAGACACCGACTTCCGAAATTAAAGTTATTTTTCAATTTGTAGTGTTTTTTGGAAGTCGGTTGTTTTTTTTATTTTTATTTTATAAATAAACGATTATGACAATTTTTACGTCAACAACGCTTTCTACTTTTGGCAATGGTAGAAGACACAATACATAATTATGTTCATTATTTAAAAAGATATCAAATTTAAAAAAGAAAATTCGTTTTCGTAGAAGATGGTGGATCCTCTCCATAACATCGAATACAAACCATATCGGATGAAATATATCGTCTGCATCTGGTCCAGTAACCTAATTGCGTAACTTATGACAAATTTGTTTCATTTTCACAGTTCAACAACATTCATTGCGTTATTTACGTTGTTGAGCAGACTGTTTTTCCAACGTATGAAGCAATGGATTAGCAATCTGTTTCAAATCGAAACAAATTGTGATTGATCGTGCATTACGCAATTAAGGTACTGTTTCATTTTGACAGTTCAACAACATTCATTGAGTTATTTACAGTTGTTGAGCAGACAAATTTTTCGAACAATGGATTAGAAAGAAAGAAAAATATTTTATTTGGGACACGCACAGGAAATACAATACAGTAATAAAAAAAATAACAAATATAAAAAGGAGCATTTTAAAACTAACAAACAAAATTAATAACGACCTGTGCGAGGCCAAAAAGGCTCCTATCTCAGCATGATTAGTCCTTCATAATAATTCAGATTGTGATTGATCGTGTGTTACGCAATTAGGATGCAGGTAGGCAGGCAAAGTGCCGGGATTCTTGGAGGGATCACACTAGTCGATGATGAGTTCACTTGCATTAGAGATCGCCATACATATTCCAAGTGATCTCGTCATCGGCATGCTGCCGCATGGCGTATGAACTCTATGAACAGTGGGGTGGAATCGAAAGTTTTCATTAGTATCTTGGACCTTTTTAAACGTTATTTTGCAACATCATAGAGGCGATGAATCTCTTTCTCTAACCTATTATGTAAATAATACTTGAAAAGAAACGTCCAAAGGAGACTACATACAGCGCTTATAATATACGATGTTGACTGGGACAAAAACAAAGAACGGAACACTCTCTCCGCCTTGTGATGGAGTGGCTTTCAGCAAATCTATTAAGGGGGCGATAACCGACTTTTAATGATTTTATACTGAAGATGATGTCTAAACGAGTAGTGTTAGTGATTTGGAAAAAATATATGTTAAATTAGAGTATTTTCTTAATATTTTAATATAGGCATATTTTTGATTATGTTTATATTACATAGTGAAATTAATTTGTAAAGTTATGTCTAACGCGGATAAAAAACTGAGAATGACGCAAAATTTATCAAACGTATTTTTCTAAAAACTTCATCATTTTAAAGATAATTAAATTATTGATCTTTTAGTATACGTGTTTTATTAAAATACCTTTTGTTTTACGTGTAATAAATTAATAATGCGTTTAATTTGGGACAGCGCTCCTTGATGAGCGAGTCCTATTACTGGCTGGACGTACGACGTGTTGCATGAGCTCAGTACAGAACACGCAAGCTAACCATTCAAGGTCACTGTCATATATCTGCGTCTTAACTCTCAATATTGAGAAGACTAAACTCCTACATTTTTCCTTGCCGAATTTTATTACTACTTTATCTACCGAGTCTAATATAATAAAAGCCCATTCCTGTTCAGAGAGCCAGCTGCGGTTGTCTTACACTCTCCTTAGTTTCGACTATCAAATACCTAGGGGTGTACATTGATGATAAACTAACCTGGCGCACCCACATCGAGGTATTATGTACACGTACAAGGAAGCTCATCTTCTTAGGTACCTATTTAAAGAGTTGAGACATTCAGCTGATCCTGTAACTTTGTCTTTGGTCTACCAGAGTCTATGTGCATCAATAATCGCCTAATGTATTACGGTATGGGGAGGCACTTATAAAAATCTTCTTATTCAAATAAAACGTGCTCAAAGGGTGCAAGCAAGTTCTCACCACGTATTTCCTGAACCTTGATTACGATAGCACTGAAAGGCTCCTTATTGTTTTAAGATAAATGTGTTTTTCAGCCTGGCCTGTACACCACACTACATCACACGCACCACACCGCACCACACAACACTACACTACACCACACTGCAACACACTGCACCACACTACACCACACCACACGATCTACACTACACCACACTTCACAGATTCCAACACTTTTCAATAATAACTTTTAATTTTGTATCTTTTGTTCTTTTATTTTTTTGTGTTTCTCTCTCTATAGGTAAAATAATTTGTAAATATTATCTTTATGATTTAATGATCAAACACTGTTTTGGGGGGGGGCCTGGTAATCTGTGTGACAGGTTTTCCTAGTGCAGATACCAGTCTCCCACAAAGGATTTATCAGATATTGTAATCTTTATATTTTTAAGGCGCCTTTGTGGAAGAGAAATAAATGTTTATTTATTATTATTTTATTATTATTCTAAAGATTATGCATTTTAAGCGTAGAGACTATCCAACCGCCCTGCTGTACTCTGAAGCCCAAGCCAAGGCCGACTCTTCATTTTGCGTGTAGTCTTACGCCGTCACTCCATCCTACCCCTCGACCCAAACATTCTTCTAAGACGTCGAGGTCGTCCGGTCTGTGACTCCGTCCAATGTCGTACCGCATTTGCTAGCCGCCCCTATTTGGTTCTAAGCACTCGTCTTTATAATAGGGTACATCGCTTAATTGATATTTACACGTTGACCAAATTTGCGCTGAAAGCAAAACTGACTGATTGGTTGCAGAATTTGTCTTACAATGATACTGAAGATATTCTAACGATCACCTCATGAATACATTTCTCAATACTGATACAACCTGTAATTACTGAGTCACTTTAACCTGATTGCATTTTAGAATAATGATCAATGTTTGTGAGGAACTTTGGCTTCTGAGATACAAGTATATTTTTAGTTAGTTCAGGAGCCAGCTGTTCTACCTGATTTTGACCTCCACTTGTACAATCATGTTCAGTGCATTACTAACTCTATGTGTTTTTCTTTTTGTACTATAAATTTATTATTTATTTATTTTACTACAATAAAAGTTGTCTTGGGAAAGTATATTTCATGAATCGGAAGTGGTATAGTATTTTTGAGACTGTGCCATAAACAGGCGTCTTAATAGATACCTACTTACGAGTAGGCCGGCCTACTTGACAACCCTTTTCCCAACTATGTTGGGGCAACTTCCAGTCTAACCGGATGCATCTTAATAACAGCATTTTACATGAAGCGACTGCCTATCTGACCTTTCGGGAAACTTTCGGGATTCTGACTACTCGTAACGACTGCCAAAGAGCTACAAATGACAGCCGGGACCAACTAATAAATAAAGGTACTATAGAATAAACAAAACAACACGATAGCAATAAAAGTCACCCTTAAATTACATCTTGACGTACGACAATAATTTTATATTACGACAACGCAAGGTTATCGCCGACGTCGTTTATCTGATCTCTCTGCCAATCACACGCGCGTTGCTATGGTAACTGCTTGCGTTTAACAGCTGCACCGCACGACGTGACCTTGGAAGTGCGTTCACACGTCAAAGAATTGATTTATTTTATTCAATTGATTTTATTTCATTGAGACTGTCGTACGTGATTTAATGTTTGATTTTAATCAATTGTGATTAGGTGCATTTGTAGTAAGTCGGTTAATGTGATGAGTGATGGATTGAATGAAATTGTTATTACCTATGTCAACTATTATATCAGTGTCAAATTTTAATCACTTTCTTAAAATGTTTTCGACTTAACTTTCGTATGCAGTTGAAAAAAAAAAACAGTGGCACTCCTGGAGTGTCGATAGAGGTGAAAATTTAAAAAAAATCTGCACCGCGGTAATCAACGCGTTGATGTCTTTTTAATGGTCAAAAGCTGGTGTCGTCACAGTGTCGCGAAATCAATGGTTTAGTCCCATCTCAAAAATACCCAACGCGCCTAAAGAAACCCCAAAAAAAAAATTTAAGAAGCTCGAAGATTCGAATTACTTTTGACACCAAAACAAAAATAGGTACTTAAAACGCCAAAATATTTTAAATATCGTTAAAAACAAGTGCCAAATTTATACTTAGTAAAATAAAGAAGTGTCCATAATCCCGCCGCACTAAATGGCGGCAAAATAAAAACAAGATGGCTACTATTTATAGCGCGTATAAGATCTCTGGCCTCGGCAATGACCCCGATATATACGCATTTTGTGCATATAAGCGGAAAGTTCAAGAATATTTTTCGAATATGTACTTTCTAGGGCCTTGTTTTTGTGAAGAAGAGATACATAAACACAATTATGAGCAGAATTTGGCAGGTGGATTTGTTGTCTTCCAGAAAATAGTTTATTATCTTTGGTCGAAATCCCTACTTCCATATTTCTGAGATTTAAGATACTGTACAGACTAGAGAGGCTATCAGAAGAAATGTTATAGAACAAGTGCGTGTCGGACCACGCACAATAAAGGGTTCCGTAGTTAGGATGAATTTATCCCAAAAACAAACTTAACTTTGTAGTTGATAAACATGTTCTCCCATACGGAATGTATGGGAAAACATGTTTTTGCAACTGCAAAGTTAAGTTGGTCGATTATTACTCGATAACTAGTAAAACCTACTTAGCTGTGATAGTTTTCCTTTTAATTTCGTTATATAAACTACTGCTGTGATTTTTTTCACACATCCAAAACCAACCATTTAGCTGGCAGGGGGGGGGACACTTGACTCTAACAAAAATTAGCACTTTAATAATGTTTTTGTAAGACCTTTCCAATGATATCCCACACTATGGGATAAAAAAATAAAACATCACCACTTTACGTGTATGGGAGGTACCCTAAAAAAAAATGTTTTTCCATAATTTTGTTTTACCACTTTGTCGGCGTAATTAATATGTATACCTATGTCAAATTACAGCTTTCTAGTACTAAGGGTCTCGGAGCTAGACCGCAGACAGACAGACAGACAGACGGACATGACGAAACTATAAGGGTTCCTCGTTTACTACGAAACCCTAAAAACTATAAACCCATGTCTCAGTGACGCCATCTAGCGTTGCGTAATATAGCAAAATTAAATAATAGACAAGTTTGATGCTGTGTCGACATCTACATCGCCACATAGGAACTAAGCATTACACAAACGTCACGCAAAATCTTTGATCGCGCTATACCCCGTTTGAAATAAGATTAGACATTTAACTAAACCTTTTTTACAGTCCGTTCAACCAATTTTGACTTCTATTGCGTTGGCGGCATGCCAAATGACAGCTGCAGTAAACAGTTGGTTTGTAACCACTTTTTTTGCTTTTAATGTCATCCTAATGCCTACGGTATAGAAGTCAAAATCGGTTGAACGGACTGTAAAAAAGGTTTGTTTAAATGTCTAATCTTATTTCAAACGGAGTATAGCAGAGAATAAACGCGAATAGCATATACAGGGTGGCAGGGACATCGACGCGAAAACTGTAACCATGGATTCAGTACATGATTCTGAACACCCTTGCGTTGAAATTTTGCGTCGGTTATAAAAAAAACTGCCGTTCCATACATTTTGACCGCATAGGTATTGCACTTTTCTATGAAACAGCAGATTTTTTTTAATAACCGACGAAAAATTTCGACGCAGTGGTTTTCAGAATCATGTACTGGACCCATGGTAACAGTTTTCGTGTCGATGTCCCTGCCACCCTGTATACAACGTCCCGATATCAATCGTCGGACAGTTGCCCACTAGACACGACACCCGTCTGGTCGTAGGATCCTCCCTTTTCTATGGAGGATGAGTGAACTTTACACCCTGTTCCTCATACACACGGTACACTTTTACCAACATCGACACCAACCTTTGTTATTTAAATGTCTTTGCAATAACAATAAAGGAATTACTTCAAAGCCTGAAAGCTAACCAATACAGACTGACTAATTACTGATCAATTAACATTTGGAGTAGTTTTACCTAATTCCGAATTCCAGCCCCGGATCTAGATTTTTTTTAAGCGGGACAAAAACTGCCGTCTGCCACCTCCCGCCAATCTTTTATGGGGATGCGCTAAGTTAGCTCCCGCGAAATGAACATTTTCCAGAAACATTAATCAAATTGTGTCGATCGATAATGCGCCAATCCAACAGGGGCGCCAAAACTATTGTAAAAAAGAAAAATAGAAATATTATATATTATTTATTTATTTATTAAAACTTTATGCACAAGTGAAAAAAATACTCTACAAAGGCGGATTTAATGCCTGAGGCATTTTCTACCAGTCAACCTTAGACACCTAGCCTAACCGTTTAACCTTATTATGTGCTGCGCGTCTCATTTATTGCAAATTTGCGGTGTGCTGGGTGGTGCACTTGTCTACTACGCTTGAATTTGTCGCCCCCTAAAGTTGGCGCCCGGGGCACGTGTCCCGGTTTGCCCCAAAGATCCCGAATTCATTGCAATACTAATAAACTAACGGATTTTTAGAAAATAAATTGAGAATAGTCACTGAAATAGGGACAAATCGCACAATTTATGTAGGTACAGAAGTATTTCTCCTTTCTCCTTATGTTCTGAGTTGAGCTCCACGATTACTGACAAATTGCTTGCACTGACTGGACAGGCCCATTCAAGTCTGTGTGGTTCTTTCCTAAAAAGATAATTTCAGACACCAATGTACAGCATTTTCTATTTTATAAATGTCCCTCGGGTATCACCGCATTTCCGAATACAAACGAATGTTAATTTCCATGTCCATCAATTATTAGATTTATCGTGTATAATAATTTGAATTCAGAACTAAGTACTTTATTGTTGTTTTGTTTTAATTTCCGTGTGAACTTTATAGAGCAGTAAAACTATTTTCCTATCTGTCCTGCCTGCGACTTTAGCAGCTTTCCTCCCATTTTAAAAACAAATTACATTAAGTTAAAAAAGTATTAACAACTCTATATACTTCCAAGTCGATTTAGAACGTCCGGTCTGCACCAAGTGCAAAGGGCAACTGATAGAAATCGACGACTGACGAAACACGAAGTTTGCCGAGGGACATTACGAAAATAGAAATACCATGGTCCTCACAGACTTCACATGATATGACCAAGATTATGTCTGGACTTTAAAAGAGACTGTGACCTCTGAGTTTGTTTCGGCCTTTCTTCTCAGAGCAGTCGACAGCGTCGGTAGTTTTTAAAATATGATTGACGTGTAAAAGAGTTTGTACAAACCTACTTATAGAAATAATATCATTTACTAGCTTCTGCCCGCGACTTCGTCCGCGTGGAATAGTTACTGTGGGCGTATTTATTTGGATAAGTTTAAATATCATATTTATAAAAAATAATGCAGTATTTTAGAACAAATTTGGTTGGCATAAAAAAAGTCATAGTGAGCCAACCTTAAAAGACAGACATGCTTCTACGGACTTTTTTTTTAGAACTTTTAAAGGGGAACAATTCTGTCATTCTGCTCGTGGCTAAATACTAACAGTCGCTCGGGTCAATCTGTCAGGTTAAGCTACGCTTGCCGAAGTTGATCTGTGGATGGGTGAACATTTCTACATACCGAGACTCCTCCGTGCCTCGGAAAGCACGTTAAGCCGTTGGTCCCGGCTGTCATTCGTGGATCTTTGACAGTCGTTACGGGTCGTCAGAAGCCCGAAAGTCTGACAACCAGTCTTACCAAGGGTATCGTATTACCCAGTTACTGGGTTGTGGAGGTCAGATAGGCAGTCGCTCCATGTAAAATACTGGTATTGAGCTGCATCCGGTTAGACTGGAAGCCGACCCCAACATAGTTGGGAAAAGGCTAGGCAGACTGAATTCTGTCATACATGATTTTTGCGAAACTTTAACCGTTTACGCAGCGCACGCAGCGGAAGCTCTCAAAAGGAAAAAACACCCGATTTTGATACATTATTCATTGGTGCTCCACTCCTATTAGTCTTAGGGTGATGATATATAGCCTATAGCCTTTCTCGATAAATGGGCTATCTGGCACTGAAAGAATTTTTGAAATCGGACCAGTTGTTCCTGAGATTAGCGCGTTCATGCAAACAAACAAACTCTTCAGCTTTAAATATTAGTATTATTATTAGTATAGATTTGAAGCTGCTAGAATATTTTGATTCAGTAATGCAGTAAAATTCGAAAAATTATTCAGAACGTAAGTAAAGTTCGGGACTTAT
The DNA here is from genome assembly GCA_963680765.1 of Agrochola lychnidis. Taxonomy (NCBI): domain Eukaryota; kingdom Metazoa; phylum Arthropoda; class Insecta; order Lepidoptera; family Noctuidae; genus Agrochola; species Agrochola lychnidis. The sequence continues at coordinate 2,803,268 of OY796876.1, forward strand.
ATGTTTGAGCCGTTTGGGGTTGAAACACTAGGGCCATGGGGTCCGAGTGCCCACCTTGTTGTTCAAGACATCGCCAAGCGGCTGGTCGACTCTACACGTGACCAGAGGGCTGGCCTATTCTTTGGTCAAAGAATCAGCATTGCCATACAACGTAGCAATGCTGCCAGCCTTTTGGGCATTTTTCCTACTGACAGCGATGCGGACGAATTTTTTGATGCCCTATGATTATTTCCCCCCCCCCTTTTTATATACTTGTACATATTTATTATTTTAAGTATGATAGTTTTTAAATAATGTAAATACGTGTGTGTAAATAATAAAAGAACGTAAGTTATAGTTCGAAATTGTATTATTTCCGCTCGTGCTAGCAGTGAAATTTAGTTATTTTCAGTGATTTATTGTTTCCAGTAGTTTACAAAATATCTACAAATTAATTTTGCACGTTTCGGTGCTATATCACTGCCAGGAAACTATGCCGTGGGAGTTTGATATAGTGATGTGCCGGATCGTTAAAAATGTGATCCGCGGATACGGGTACGGATACGGATTATAAAGGTCTAGATCCGCAAATACGGATACGGATACAGGTCTCAACTTTCTTCAGGTTCAGCAGGAATTATTTATGATCTTCATCGTAAGTAACTTTTGGGGGACAAAGCTGCCAAGTTTCTCTTTTTGAAATGCAATTTACCATTACTCAAGATTAATTGTGACGTAATTTTTTTGAAGTTTTTGCAAACAACATAGTTTTAATTGATGTGTTAACTCACATAATTATTTCAATTAGCATAGCACAAATATTAGAGGTTTGATCTCACTACAAAGATAGTTTAATTACTACCTTATAACTTAGTTTACTGGTACTTACTCTACTTGAATTATAATAAAAATATTTTGTTTTTCGAATTTGAATTGAAGTTAACAGTATTTCATTGTAACATATCTTTAAAATTTCATTTATGTAATGAAATAAACATAACACATAACATAAAATCACGCCTTGTTTCCCCGAAAGGTTGGGCAGAGGTGTCCCTCTAGCAGGTACACCCACATTTCGCCAGTTTTGTTCAAGTCCCATGTAATAGGGGGCGAGCCTATTGCCATCAACCGGGCACAAATCCAGACTCCGAGCTGCTACTGAGAAATTTCAGATAGAAAAACCCAATAACACTTTGCCCGACCCGGGAATCGAACCCAGGACCTCATGCTCAGCAGTAGCGCTTGCGACCACTAGACCAACGAGGCAGTCGGTGTAATGAAATGTATTAATATAAAAGATCCGTTCCAGATCCGCCAAAAAGTAACGAATACGGATACGGATACAGATCTTTTTTCTCCCTCGGATATCCGCGGATACGGATACGGATATCCAGCACATCACTAGTTTGATATTATTTACCATCTGCTTTACTCAGACGCAGGTTATCCATGCGGTTTTGAACTTTTGATATCAATCTGCCTAGCCTTTTCCCAACTATGTTGGGGACGGCTTCCAATCTAACCAGATGCTGAATACCAGTATTTTACAGGGAGCGTCTGCCTATCTGACCTCCACAACCCAGTAACTGGGTAACCAAAATCTACTCACCTACTTCTAATTTTAGACATCCGACTTTCTAAAAGAGTTCACAGCAAAACCAAGTGCAAATATTTACAAACACAAGAGCCACGACCCACGCATTTATTTTCATTCAAACCGTTTGCAATAAATCATAATTGTTATAATCAAATTCTGCCAAGTTAATATAAGATTTGACGTCATCTAATGGTAACATCCGAAGTCCTAACTCATTTATAACTATCGCGATATAAAACAGTCAAGGAAAACATCGTGAGGAAACCGTTAAGAATAAAAAATTCGAAGACATGTGACATCTACCAACCCGCACTGGGCCCGCGTAGTGGATAGTGGCCCACTCCCTCTCACAGAGAGGAGGCCTGTGTCCCAGCAGTGGCAACATTATAGGCTGATTATGTATGCATGACACTAGACCTGACAATCATCATCTGCCTAGCCTTTGATTGACTTCCAGTCTAACTGGATGCAGCTAGTGATGGGTGAGTCGAGTTATTTAATTCGAGTAACTCGATTCAAATCGTAAACGAATCAACTCGAGTTCAGTTTTTCCCAAGTCGAGTCAACTCGGTCGATCGATACCCCGCCCGAGCCCGCGCAACCCGAGCGCTAGCCCGTCGCGCGCGGTGATGATGCCTATCATTGCATGATTCACATCTCGCTCTACTCGATGTGAGTTGAGTGAAATAGCAATAGCATGCGCGTTGCGTCGTAAGTTGCGTTACTCGTTCGGGGGGCTAGGATCGGAATTGCGAGTAAAAAACCGCGGTAAATGTTTATTTTGACTTGTATTTTAATATTTTGTAAGAAATAAAATCAACAAGTCAACTCGAGTTGCGAATCGTCTGACTCGAGCTCTACACTACAATACATTACGTCATTACGAGTCGTCTCGCACATCTATATACGCTCTCTACAGGCACCGAGTCGAGTCAACTCGAGTTGCGACTCGAGTCAGTAGCGATATCAACTCGAGTAACTAGAGTCCAAAAAAATCCGACTCGTCACATCGCTAGATGCAGCTGAATACCAGTAAGTATTTTATATATGAAGCGACTGCCTATCTGACCTCCACAACCCAGTTGTAGCACCACTATAATAGACAAACTTTCAAAAAGCGTCTGCTAAAATACATACAGTGTCGCCCATCGGCATGTGCCCGCCCGAATTTTTCTGAATATTCATGAAAAATTACCGAAAAAAAAAACATTTTTACAAAAAAAAAAATACAACTGACTTCCAAAAAAAACACTAGAATAGAATTTTGGTTTAGAATTTTCGTTTTTTACCACCGACTTCCGAAATTATTTTTCACTTTGTAGTGTTTTTTTTGGAAGTCGGTTGTATTTTTTTTTTTTTTGTAAAAAGTTTTCATTTTTCACTTTTTAGTTATGGTACCTACCCCACACAAATTCGAATACCACTACCTGCTATGTAAATAACAGTGACAGGAACTTATCATATCATCCACATACTAAGTGGAAAAAAATACGTATTATTGAAGCTAACTCAAAAACTACCCAAGCAAACTTAATAAAATTTATATGGGACCACCTCTGAAGTATGATCTACCAAACAAAAAAAGAATCATCAAAATCAATTCACAATTGGCGGAGTAATCGCGTAACAAAAATACAAAAAAAAAAACATACAGTCGAATTGAGAACCTCCTCCTTTTGGAAGTCGGTTAATAACTTTAAAAGGGGGGTCTATCTTTAATATTTTTCATGTTATAAATTTTTTTATGTTTTGAGTACCGTTTGCCATATCTCCGATGTTATTGGCTCGATTTGGATTCTGTTTATTATTTCTAAAAGCTTAGGAGTTATTTTATCGGATTAACTAACAATTTATTAAAATTTGTAAACTATGCAAAAAAAAAAACGGAGGTGAAAATTTTTTTTTCTAATAATATGTATTTATTATTGTAGAAAGTAATTTTATTTAAGTATTTTAGTGATATGTGTGTTAGAAGTATGTATTTAAGTATATTCTTATGTTGTATGTTTATATTTAAATTAGTGTATAGTTAAGTTTTAGTAATAGTTGAGTTTTATTTTATGTATTCTGTTTTCTCTTTTACTCTTACACACGTTGTCTACATCTCTTTAATTACTTTCCTATCGCAGGTATGCTGGAAGAGATTTCTATAGAAATAAGCATCACCTTTGTACGTATTTTTCTGTTCCTTTCTTCTTGTCTGTTTATATGTGTGTACATAAACGGTTAAATAAATAAATAATAAATAAATAAAGTGTAAATTCATAAAACCATTGGGGAATTTTGAAAAAAAAATAGAAAAAAAAGTTATTTTTCGATATTAAATAAACCTCTTCCCTCCTTTGATGGATGTTACTATTGTTTACAGATGGAATGACTTGGTTAAAACGTAGCCAAGCCGCCATCTTGTTCAGTAACAGAATTGATGACCATAAACAGCCACTGACCTCTGACGAAAGATAGGTCAATTACATTTGGATTTTGCATTTATTATTGGCAATAACACCCAATGACTCGACCTATTTAAACCATAAAGTATACAGACCTACTGCCAATATTGAAACGAAAAAAATAAACAAGAAAATTGCACTCGAAATTCTAAACACGATGGATTCATGATTTCCCCGGTTAATAAATTCCTTTGAATAAGACGGAAAAAATATATATTAAAATAATGTTAAAACTCAAACTCAAAGCATTTCCAATTACAGGCAGTCAAGGGGTCGGTCAGTCAGAAAGATGAAGCTAGTTGCCCATTCCAAAGCGTAGTAGGTTCCTATGGAGAAGAACGGGCAAGAAACTCCACATCTAAAATATTTCTGCAGAAAAATGTTCCAAAAAACCAAAACCAAGTATCCAACCTATTTTTTTATTAAAATCATAATTATTATCTAAGGTAATTGACCTAAAGATACAAAAGCTCACAAGATCAGCACAAATACTAGCTCACCGGACATAATGATTTATTTAAAGCACCTGTATGTAATATTACAACACAGCTAAAATTATATTATTACACTAGAAACAGTCAAAAATTCTTACCTTTTCACCGCCTGCCGACGAAAATAAAATCCACAGAGGAATAATAACACAATGACCTTTGTCTCGCCGAAAACAGGCGCGAGATTTCCCGCGCTGTCACCTATCAAACTACTAAATTATAACCTCAAAATCTATTGTAAATCAATAAATATTGCTTTATTATGTGTTTGTTTTTGTTATTTTACTACTGTATCGACGTCCGTACAGAGAAATAGACGATACTGAACTGTTGTCGAGACGTATAAACGAAATCTGGAGGTTTTCCAAAATGGCAGCTTGCCAAATACGAAGTGCGTTGCGTCCGACGACTTAGGGTGGATGGGGACTGTTATCGTCCGTTCAGTTTTGATCTTTGAACTGAATTGACGTATGTAATGGAACTGGGATTAAAAATGGGTCCATATTTTAGTTTTATTGATGCATTTTTATTAAAAGCAGACTGCTTCTTTAATGGAGTAAGATTAAAAACAGAATAAGTACAAAGTGTGTGTGTGTCCTCTTTTAATGTTTTCAAGGCGTGAATGTAGATTAATCATGCCAGGATATACTTACATGGAAGAGCATACAAGTCCCGCACTTGCACTCGATGACACGTGGTCCTACGCATGCGTATTTACGCTCCATTGGACAGGCTTCCGAGTCGAAAATGACACATTTTCGGTTACCTGATTTGCGTAGTCCCCAACAGCAAATACATAGCCGTTGGAAGAATAGCGCTCATTATTAGGTTCAAACTGACAGAATTTTCGGATTTTTGATTTGTGAACAGCGTTTAGAGGATCTTCAATAACATTGATTGATGTTCGACTCGGCACGGACGCGTATAAAATGGTTGTGAATAGTTATGCTGATTACCTTAGGAAGTATCCTTTCGCCGTGAATAAGTGATGTATTATAAAGTACATTAAGAAAGAAGTCCCTTTGGCATAACGTCCGGGTTCCAACCCGTAACCAAGTGGCTTAGAAGCGATTCTATGACTGCCTTATAAATTGAAATGTCAAAATAACAGCATTTTACTAAAAGCATATGAAAGTAAATACGGTACTTACAACAAAAAAAAACAATTTTTAACATTTTCGTCTGTCTGTTTGGTTCGGCTAATCTCCGAAACGGCTGGACCAATTTTGACGGGACTTTCACTGGAAGATAGATGAAAACTGATGTTATAAGACTTCTTTTATTTTAGAAAAAAATCAGGGTCGGCAGCAGCTAGTTTATTTAAATAATACTGTTTAAATAAATAGCAAGGCCACAAAATAACATTTAACTTAAAAACTTCATGCAAACATCAAACATAGATTTACTGCCATACATAAATATATCAACATCCGGCTCCTGAGCAATCAGGGCCTTCAGTAGATTGATAGCCGTGATTAAGGGAGCATATCTGAGTCTGACAGTACTGGTACATACACACTGGCAGAACCGCAAATACGCACCGCGAGACACGCCAGACCTACCTACTCTTATTACGAAAAATATATAATTTAAAAAATTAATAATCATTCAATAAATAACTTAACTTAGGGATAATAAATATTAATTACGTAATAAGTAAACAAACAATAATGAATAATTTAAAAAATAAATGGTTATTATAATGTTACTAATAAATAAACGTATATAATTTATAAAATAATAATATTAATTCGTAAATTGAATTCTGTATTACTAAATATATAACTTACTAACTATTTAACTAATAATACAATTGTTACATTAAACGAGCAGTGCTCTTCCTCCTCTCTCCTACTTGATCTATGCTGTGCCCGACAGGGTCCATAATTGTGACTAATATAATTATTTCCCTACCAACTATATATATTATGGTACGCAATAAAGAATTTGAGATTTGAGACACAGGCGTGCGATCGCCGCAGCTGGTTCGGTGCAAACAATGAACAGCGGGCTAGAATAGTCACGTCATCTATCTCATTATTTAGTAAATAGGTAGTATCTAGTGCTTCAATAGCGCAGCAGTATTATCCTTTTTTTTTTTTTTTTTTTGGGTGGGAAATCATCAAATAACTTCTCCCGCTCTGGGCGGAGCGGGAGGGCGTGTCAGACTCTTACTGACTAAAACCCACCCGTGTTCCTTCAGTTGCCGTGTTGCCAGGGGGCCACGATTTCCCTATCGGTTTTCTTCGAACCCCCGGCAGGCATTGGCCCTAGCGGACCCCGTCAATTCTGCTGACATCTCTTTGAGGCGCGCGTGGAACACAACGCGCCGTCGACCCGGGCTTGGTCCTTATCGGACGGCGAGCTACCCATTGCTCACCGTCCGCAAGCCCGCGCCTACGGTGGCCGGAAATCCTCTCGTGACTCCCGACGCCCAGGGCGTCTCCTGCTGCGGCGGTTAGGGGCGCGAGGGCGCGAAATTTGCCTTTCCCTCACGCGCTCCGTCTCCTCCTTCGCGAGCATTACTGCTTCGCAGAACGAGGTGACGGCCTGCCATTTCCTCTCGCTCCGTAGCATGGCCCGAATCAGGGCCGGACGCGAGAGATCACCGCCGCCGATCGCTTCCTCGAGGACACGGCGATGCTCTGCCCAAGCCGGGCAGACCTCCACCGTATGCTCCACCGTGTCCTCCGGGCGATCCACACAGTGATGACACCCGGGCGTTTCCTCCCGCTTTATCCTGAACAGGTACCTCCCGAAACAGCCATGTCCGGTGAGCACCTGTGTCAGGCGGAAGGTGAGGACGCCGTGGCGCCTCTCTAGCCACTCCTCAAAGAGGGGTCTTATCGCCGCAATTGCGGCGTGCCCAGCGCTGGGTTGCGACAATCGCACTCTCCATTCCGCCATGAGATCCCGCCGGAGCTCCGTCCGCTGCGCCGCAACTTCTTGCGGCATCGGTGTTAAGCCCCGGCGTTTCGCCTCCTCGCGCCACTCCCAAATGTGCGCGAGGACCTTTGCCTCCAGATCCCATGGCGGTACTCCGGCAAGGAGGCTCGCCGCCTCGCAGGAGACCGTGCGGTATCCTCGGGCCAGCCGGATGGCCATGACCCTTTGGGACGCGTTAAGCCGGCGGGCTGGCTGCCGCCTCAATGAAGGCGCCCACACCGGCGCCCCGTGAAGGGCCATGGACCGCACGACCCCCGCGTAGAGCCTCCGGCAGGAGGCGTTTGGACCTCCCAGATTGGGCAGGAGCCGCCTCAAGGCAGCCCCGGCCCGGTCCAGTCTGGGAGCCAAACGTCGGAAATGCTCCACGAAGTTCCACCGGCTGTCGAGGACGAGTCCCAGATACTTCATCGTCGACTCGACGCCGATGTGAACCCCTCCCGCCATTACCTGGGAACCCGGCGGTGGCGCACTACGAGGACCATAGAAACCCATGGCCTCGGACTTGTGCAGGGCCACCTCGAGTCCCAGCTGCCGGATTCTGTCGACGATTGTCGCAACCCCGCGTGTCGCTAAGTCGGCCGCCGCCTGGTACGACCTCCCCTGCGCCAGGACCAGCGTGTCGTCAGCGTAACAGACGACGCTGACGCCAGTAGGGAGATCGGCGCGCAGCACCCAGTCGTATCCGATGTCCCACAGATGCGGCCCCAGGACCGATCCCTGTGGGACACCGCACGACATCTCTCGCCGGTTCCACTCTCCTTGGTGACCGGGGTAGATGACAGAGCAGTATTATCCTACGACACACGACAGAACGGCAACCTTAACTTAAATAAATAAACTTAAAAAATCTTACGGACAGTGACAGTCCCTCCTACCCTACCCCGCGAAACACCTTGCGTCTCTCTTTGTATACCATTTGAGAACAAAGATTTTAGTGAGACATCGAACTTGTGTTTATTAAAAATATATCGAGCAAAATATTTTGATTCGAACTGAATTACAGCTTACGAAAGATTTTGACTTGTAATATTAGAGGTACTTTCAACTCGTTCTTTTTTTTGTAAGTTTATACAGTGTGAGTCTTTATAATGTTCAAATATCGAAATGACGGAATTTATGGTTATTTTTGTCGACTGAAAAAATATTTTTTAAATCTAAATATTTTTTTAAATATTTTTTTGAATAAAAAATGTAACAAAACGGTGTAACTTTTAAACCAAATGATCTATCGCGATGAAACAAACTCTATAATGATTGGAAGTAATTAGGAGTCCTAATAAAAAAAAAGTTTTTTTTTTTGCATAAATCCTTTCTTTTTTCATAAATTTTTAACAATAATAGTAAAATTTTTCAATAAGACGCCAAAGACAGCGTAAATTTTTTTTTCATTATTTTAAATCTTTTTTCCGTCGATAAAATTAAGCATAGATTCCCTCATTTCGTTATGTGCACATTATAAAGACTTACACTGTATTTATAACCACATACACTGTAATATTTTGACATTGACAGGCGCACAATTATAAAAATCGGGTTATAGTCTGTGCTCAATATACTTAATTGGAACCATTACCTATGTCAAATCACTCATCATTAATTGAACAGAGTATAGAATACGCAGTATTCTCAGTGACTGCGTATTTAAATCATTTATTTGTTTCGCAGTAAGCTTTCTACCTCGTGTTGGCAGTTAATAACGACACGAGGTGATTGACAGCAAATAAATTATACCCATTAAGACCAGGCACTCCAAAGACAATTTCCACGCAAACTCCGCCCCAATGCACCCCGCCACTCCACTATGTGCTAAACGCTAACACAACAGTAATAAAGTTGAATATCGCGTGCGCTCTTTAGTCGTGTTCGAGCACGGAACTAAATGTCAGAAGTCTCAATTCTTACTTCGTTTAAAACTAAAGTAATAATTGATCTAGAGAAAAAATATCTTATATCTGGATAATAAACTGTATTTTCTGTCTGTCAGAAACAATTATTTTACACAAAAAGCCGAATAATTTTGTTTTTGATTCAAATATTTTTTTAAAGACATGATTTTCGAATAAAAAATGAATCGAGCGAAAATTTTCCAATTACGTAACTGTCTTATATATGGAAAGAAAAACATCCAATAAATCATATACTAAATTTCCAGTTTGATTGTATGCGTGACTTTTTCAGAATATTAATTTAATGCAAATTAACATACAATTTAGGGAACCTCCTCTTAAGACGTCACGCGACTATTTGTGGCCAGTTCGAACACCTCCATACAAGTTAGTTGGCACAATCGGCGCGAGCGAATTTCGTCCTACATCCCGCGCGGGACTTGCTAAAAAGTTTAGCCAGAGCTTAAAAAGTTTATAATTTACATTTTCTGTGTGTTTTTACTAAATGAATGTAAGAGCTTGGGAGTTGGACCGTGCCTTTTATTACGTAACCAGTACTGAGTACATGTAATAATTAGCCAATAAGTCAAAACGTCAATAAAATATTTTTTGACAGCTACGCGCACAGATTGTAATAAGTATGCGGCGCGTGAGTCGCCGACGGCATGAAATATTGCCATTTTAAATATTATATTTCTATAAACATTTAGGACTAGTATTGTATTTATCTTATTTTTGATTTGTTATTTCACTATATGCTGCACCGGTTGACGTCATCACGTCAGCGCCGGCTATCGCTGAAAACCAGCGCTGGGGCTCTGTCTCGCATGGGGTCGCAGCTTTATGCTGAGCGATGGCCGTTTTGCGTGGATGTGACGCATATTTTCCCCCAATTTGTTATTTACGTGTTTTTTATCTTTCTTTGCGTCATGTTTACCGCAAATAAACGAATTTTCTTTCTTTTCTTTCTTTCTTTCCTTTACCTTACAGCCTCAGTAAGCCATAAACAAATTACGTTAATTTTCATATTTTCTTTAGGATAACCTAAAGAAAATATGAAAATTATCGTAATTTGAAAGAAAAGAAAGAAAATTCGTTTAAAAAAAAAAAAAAAAAAAATGCTCCTCATCAATTAAATTGAGGTTTTGGATAATGTTGTACAAATTTTTACTTATACGCCTGGGGGCCCTGGGGGCAGGTAGCTTGGGGGCCCCGTATCATTAATAGGGCTGATACGGCGGTAGCTATGCCCCTGCTAGGACGCAAATCTGTCCGTGTAGCTGCGTTGCAGCATACGCTCGCGGCCTGTCTGTCTCGCCTGCCCTACCCTGCAAAATCTGTACTGTGCTGTGCTGCGGCACCTGCATCTCAGCCTACGCTTAGCCTTATAATTTCGCCATGTCCGTCTGTCTGTCGGCTTAGCTCAGAGATTCTTAGTACTAGAACGCTGTAATTTGGCATGGGTATAAATATTAATCATGCCGACAAAGTGGTAAAGCAAAAAAAAATGGTTTCCTTTTTTTTTAACCGACTTCCAAAAAGGAGGAAGTTATATGTTCGTAGCGTATGTTTTTTTTTTTTTTATTTATTTCCACCGATTTCTCCGTCAATTGTGGACCGATTTTGAAAATTATTTTTTTTGTTTGAAAGGGTGTGCTCTCGAATTGGTCCCATATACATTTTATTAACTTTGCTGGGATAGTTTTTGAGTTAGCTACAAAATACGTATTTTTTTCCCACTTAGTATGTAGATGATATAATAAGTTTCTGTCACTGGTAGCAGGTAGTGGTATTCGAATGTGTGGGGTAGGTACCACAACTAAAAAGTGAAAAATAAAAACTTTTCAAACTACGAGATACCTAAAAAAATTTTTACAAAAAAAAAAACAAACGACCTCCAAAAAAAACACTACAAAGTGAAAAATAACTTTAATTTCGGAAGTCGGTGTCTGTACTGTTTTTTTTTTGGAGGTCGGTTGTTTTTTTTTGTTAAAAGTTTTTTTAGGTACCTATGGCATCTCGTAGTTGACCTCTGAGATCATGACTACTTAACCGGGCTTTCCTGTGGGTGCCTTAAGCTACTACACTTAAAACCTCCAGCCAGGGGTTATTCAACTATGCTAATGAAAACTAGCTGAACGCTCGCTAAAGGCACCCCATGTGGGGTACGAACCTCGGCTTATGGCGTCAACCGGAGGGAGGACATCAAGGATGGGACGGGCTGGATCAAAGTTTTGATTATGATTATTAGTCGGGGAATTTAAAGCTACGTGCTCAGCTGCAACAACTGCTGGCACCTCGTTATCGAGCAAGGGTCGGGGGGAGTATCATGTACTCGGGGACGCGGTCGCGATCACAAAGGACCTCGGCGGCGAGGTCGGAATGACGGGAGGCGTCTGTGTTTGTACACTGCTGATTTCCCTACTGCTCTCCTGGAGCAGGGTAATGGGGTCGTCAGGGTCGGTAAGGAAAAGTGGTTTGCCTGGGTGTTTTTTTGGAACGAAGTTCTTTAACGCGCCGTGTAAACTTTTAGAAATCGTCACGCAAAAAAGTGTTGATACTTGCGACTGTCTTCTTCTAATTCAAAGAGAAAGAAAGATGGCGGTTCTGAAAATCTTCAAATTTTCCGACATGGGTGTCGTTTTCATAGTTTTCGAGGGTGCTAAAGCTGATAGTGAGATCAAAATGTAAATCCAAGATGGCGGCTGGGAAAATTATCAAATTTTTGATCATGGGTGTCGTTTTCATAGTTTTCGAGGGTGCCGATATGAGGTCAAAATGTAAATCCAAGATGGCGGCTGAAAAAATGTTGTTTTCTTTTTAAATCATACGTGAGAAAGAACTTCGTTCCTGACGGGAATTTCGCGACCGCACACGTTTTTATTTTTTTCGTCTTTCACATGGTATGGGGTGTCGTTAAAAAGGTCGTTCAAACCATTTTTGGATTCAGGGATCTGTTTGCGAAATAAATAGAGCTTTTTGAATATAAAATTATAATACTAACGGATCTTATTTAAAAGTTCATAATCATTTAATCATTTGCTAACAGAGGTACATTAAAATAGTTGTTATAAAAAATTACAAGCGCGCTATGTTATACCAGAAGGCGTACAAATATTCATGGATGTCATTGATACTAAAAATTGATAACATAATTACATTAATCAAACGATATTAATTGACTTTCTCAAAAATAAATGATAAGAAAAATGTACATGTCAAAAAGAAAAAATAAGTTTACTACGTCAATATTTAAATAAAGTACCTATAAAGAAAAAGAGAGAAAAAAAAGGATTGTGTGGTTTTATGAAACCACAGTAAAAGTGAAACTTCTATAGGCGCCGCCATATTGGCCTTGGCTGCTCTGACGAGCGCCTTTCACTTTATCCCTACTCCGCGGCCGACCGTCACGCGACATGCAACACACAAACGAAAAGTTTGAGACGATGTAATAAAAGTTTCACTTTAAAAGTAATGTAATAATTAAAAGGATACAAAAAAAAATACACGTGCAATGTTGAGTACCAACTACGGTCAAAAACAGTCATTGCATTTTGTCTGTCAAAAATTCCGAAATGCTGTTCGAGAGAAGACGAAAATTACTTCTTCATTAACGACTCGTAGATTTGATTTACAAGTCTTTAATGAACTTGTAACTGTCAGTAAGTTATAGGAACAAATCCTATAGGCAAATAGTAGCACAATGAAACATGCATCATTCATAAACACAGACTCATCCGAATTTGTTCGTTAAGTTTTTTGGTATACGACACGATTACGAGACGACATTTATATAGTCACAGTAGACACAACAAATAATTTTTATTTTTATTAGTTTTTAAACACTACTGCGTGCCATAAAACGAACTAAAAAGTAAAAAAAAAAACTTTTTTACAAAAAATACAAACGACTTCGGTTGTATTTTTTGTAAAAAGTTTTTTTTTTCTCTTTTTAGTGGGTTGATTTGTAATTTATCTAAGTTACAATAGCCGTATGTCAACTGCTCATCAAAAATACCCAAATCGCTATAGATGTACCTTTAATATTTGAAGAGTTCCCTCGATTTCTCCAAGATTCCATCATCAGATCGTGACCAAATGACAATGGGACCAACTTGAAAGTATACCCTTTAAAACAAAAAAAAAAATTATAAATCGGTCCAGCCGTCTTCGAGTAATCGGGGAACATAAATAAAAAATAAAAAATATCCCGACGAATTGAGAACCTCCTCCTTTTTTTTTGAATTCGGTTAATAAGGTGTATTAGTTAATCTGTACCTATATATATATCACCGTAAGATTGTGAGAACCGTTAGTTTATCTATCGGTATTATTTCCGTTAGATTATAAACTGTCAAAAAATTGTGAATTGGGTGAAATGGGTTAGGTTAGGTTAGAACTGTGATCAACCGCGCGAGCCGAGCGAGCCAAGCGAGCTGTGCCGCAGCAGCGACCGGCGAGAGCGCTACTTCCAAGTTACTCGCAGCTAGGCAGGCTATTTAGTATTAACGCAAGGTGCGTTACGACGCAAGAAAGTTTTATACCAGTTCACAATTTGTCGGTTTCCCATGCATAGATTATAAACTATCGAAAAATAATGCGTTAAATTGTAAATGGTTGACAATTTTTCGACGGTCTATATACCTAATCTAACAGAAATAATACCGGTGGATTATAAACTAACGAAGTTTATTTTATAATTATACGGTGACATATATATACAAAGCGAAAGGACACTCATTTACTCGCAAACTAAACAGATATTTAAAATTCTATTGTGAATTCTATTCTGTTGTTAATGACAGTTGAAATGAAAAATAAAAATTGTGATTGCAATCGGGGGACTGTTGTGTCGTTGTGTGGAACACTTTTTAATTTAAGAGATCCCCCGACTGCAATGACAATTTTATTTATCTGTTTTAGTTTTTGTGTTACAAAACTTAAAACTTCTGAAAGGTGCATCCTACGGAAAAAGTAGTCCAACTTTTTCCGTAGGATGCACCTTTCAGAAGTTATTGTGTACTTGACGCAAAAACCTTTACGTTCCGTTTCGTCCGAATAAACCGGTTTTTTACCGGTTTTTGGTGGAGTGTAAACAAAAAAAGTTTTTCGGATTAAACGGTTTAGAGCAATATAATCGGTTTTTCGTTTAGTTTTTATTCAGCACGGCATCATCACATGCAATCACAATTTGCAACGCGAAACACACGACGCCGACACAGTCATCAGTTCGTATACATTAATTATTTGTTACTATAATTTAAAAAATATATATGATTAAGTTAAGGGTTTTTATTTATAGGCCTGCGTCGCCTGAATTAAACGGATTATTATTTTCATATGTCTTTGACACATCTCGGGACCCTGGGGTCCCGGACCTTTGGAAGGCGTACGAGGGGCCGAAGCCAACTAGCAGAGGCCTGTTAGACATTTTGAATGAAATGAGGCACCAACCGACGATTATCCCTGTCCGCACTACGTAAGTGCATCCAAGGACAACCCCCGGTTGGTGTAGGACTATTGCAGGATATGGAAAATTATTGCATTATTGCAGTTTGGATGGCTAAAGTGAACTGGTTATCTAGGACTATGGAAAGACTATAGCCCCTGCCTGATCAATGTTTTATATAAAATACACAGGTAAAATGGCAGGGGGTGACTTGCACACTCAATAATGATGCTTGATGATCACACTTATTATTATTATTAAAACCGATACGCAGCTCGTCAAACAAACCGGTTCATTTAGGTCAAGATAAAGTTCTTAAACGTTCACGTTCTTAAGAAAACGGTATAAACTGTTTTTTAAACCGGTTCCGAGGCTTGTTCTTTCGAAAATTACTTCAATAAAAAAAACACAAATTGGTACCCTATTAGCCAAACGTTCCTCCGCCGGCGTTTTAAACCCTATTAGTTAGCCAAACGTCCCTACTTAGAAAGTGGCGACGACACGACTCCGGCACGAGATTATAAATGTCGTGACTCGTTGGGTGTCAAATTAAATAACGTTTAGCGGCCTCGGATTAGTCCGTGACGACATCTTGAAGGCTGGAGATACACAGGGAGGAGAGATTTATTTAAAATTAAACAATTAGTTTACAAAACAATTAAAATAGAGAGGCTCCTCGTTTTTGGAAGACGGTTACTGATAAAATGATACCTACTAGTGACGTATCGACTAGTCGTTGATTAGTCGGCCATATTTGTAGTCGGCGACGAGTCGGCTAAAACTAGTGATGTGCCGGATATCCGTATCCGCGGATATCCGAGGGAGAAAAAGACCTGTATCCGTTACTTTTTGGCGGAACTTAAACGGATCTTTTATACATTTCATTACGTATACGTAATGAAATGTATACAGATGCAGGATACAGATCTTTTTTCTCCCTCGGATATCCGCGGATACGGATATCCGGTACATCACTAGCTAAAACCGCTGATTAGTCGGCCTATTTTTTACTCGTATTAATAATATTATGCTTACAAATTTCAAAGACGGTGATAGAAATGAAATATTTATAAGTATTTTTTATTATAGATACAATTTACTTTCAGTGCAATCTAGAATAGGATAGGAAGGAACTGTTCGTTTGGTCCATTAATTAAGGCCGCCAGGCGCTTTGGGCGCGCTTTGATCTACGAGCCCAAAGTGTAGTCACGAACGTATGCCAATATCACTCGAACTCAACCGAAAGCAATGATCGACAGTCATCGTCGGCCCATCTCTAACACCTACTTATTGAGTTACCAATTTTTTTTTTTTTTTGTAGGTCCCTACTACAGTGATGGTCAGCAATCACGTAAGATGAAGATATTTAGAAGGAGAAAAAGGAAGTATTTGCTCTGATTCCTGTTCTGCTGATGGGTTTATTTATAAACGTTGCTTAAATTTAAGTGACGACCAACCGTCAAAAGTTTATGGTTAAACAGTCGCTATAATCATTACTTAACTTTAAGCAAAAAAACATTGGCACTCCGGGAGTGCCGACAGAAGTGAAAACTTGAACAAGATCGCCTTGGTGGAAGAAACATACTTGTATAGAACACTGGTCCGTAACCTTATCTAAATAAAGAACACAATCGCGTTTACAAAAAAAAAATACTGTCAAAACCTTGAAAGTAAAAATATTTGCAAAGAACATTGATCCGTAACGTTATATAAATAAAGAGCACAATCGCGTTTACAAAAGGGAGGTGTCGGTAACGGTGTCGCGAGTTCAACTGTTTTTTCCCATCTCAAAAATGCCCAACGCACCTATAGAAGTTTTCACTTCAATAAACCTTTCTGCCTAATATAATTTTTAACAATTTACTATCCCTAAATAATTTTGCTTTATTTAAAAGTTATTTTGCAGGTAGTACGCAGAAACGGATCAATATGGAGCAGCTGAATACAAGAGGAAACTATTACGCTTAATCAACTACAGCAAACTTTAAACTTCGCTCAACGCGAGTGAGCTGAAGTAAATAAAACTGTTACAACTTGTGGGGATGGATAAGGCACTAGCACACTGGTTTAGATCAGCCCCGGATCTAGAATTTTTTCGAGGCGGGGTAAAAACTGCCGTCTGCCGCCCCCCGCCAATCTTTTATGGGGATGCGCTAAGTTAGCCTGCGAAATTCAAATATTCTCAAAATGAAAATTTTACCAGCAACATACTATAATGCGAAAATCCAAAAGGGGCGCTAAAACTGTTGTAAAAAAGAAAAAAATGTAAGATTATATGTGCTGCGCGTCTCATTTATTGCAAAGTTGCGGTGTGCTGGGTGGTGCACTTGTCTGCTCTTTTTTTTAGGTAGGGCATCTCGTAGTTGACCTCTGAGATCATGACTAGTGATGTTCAAATCCGCTAGAAACAAAAAGTGAAAAATTCCATATAAAACACGTCGAGGCCCCCCCCCGCGCGCCTCTGGCTCTAAAAAGATTCACGTGTTTAGTATCACATGTAGAGTCGCGATTGTCAAATTCGATTTACTTGTATCAAAATTATTTTTAAATTTAGAGAATTTCTTTTGCAAAATAACAGACGACGCGGGCCGACTGCCGCCCGAGTTCACCCGACGCGCTGTGCCAGACTATAAAACTTTATTGCTATCCCGTTCTGGCTCCGCTGTGCACGTTTAGACTTTTAGACGTTTAGTTTGTTGAAGTAATATATTTCTAGCGCGAAGTCTTAGTCGATCTAGCAAACGCTAGATGCTTTGTACACATAGCGTGTTATGTTTTGGCGCTAAGTATACGTTTTATTAACCACCACTAATCATGACTACTTAACCGGGCTTTCCTGTGGATGCCTTAAGCTACTACTACACTTAAAACCTCCAGCTAGGGGCCTTGTCTGCTACGCTTGAATTTGTCGCCCCCTGAAGTTGGCGCCCGGGGCACGGGCCCCGGGGTTTGCCCCCTCCTGGATCCGAAGCTGGTTTAGATCACTTTTACATGGACTCTACATCTGACTTCTTGAGTCAATTTTGGAACTAAAATATCATGGGTAAGCACTGAGACAAACACTTCTCATTCTTCTTTACTGTCCTGCTTACGGTCTTGTCTACATTAAAGCAAATATCCTGGAAAAATATGAATCTCTGCGTCATGTTCTAGCGTAGTTAGTCAATCCCAACTTAAAAGTAAGCAGGCCAATCAGCATTATTTAAGTAACCACTTTTTAAGTAAAATAAATTGCTGTCCCCGGCGAATAAAATCGTAATCGTAAAAACCAAATTTTACAAGAAAAAAAAACAACCGACCTCCAAAAAAAATACTACAAAGTGAAAAATAACTTTAATTTCGGAAGTCGGTGTCTTGGGTTTTGTATTTTCGTTTTTGCCACCGACTTCCGAAATTAAAGTTATTTTTCACTTTGTAGTATTTCTTTTTGGAGGTCGGTTGTTTTTTTTGTAAAAAGTTTTTATTTTTCACTTTTTAAAACAAACATACGCGACGAACATATAACCTCCTCCTTTTTGGAAGTCGGTTAAAAAATGAAAAGCAGTTTTTTGTGAAAATCTTATTAACTAATATCTAATATACATAGCAGAATTGTTCAAATACCAAAACAAAAGTGATTGTTTACATTCATTACAATACACCTTAAAATCTCGTAACTTCTGAAATAACCGTAGGAAATTAATGAAAAAAATTGACAGAGTGTAATCGGACCTCTAAATATCGAATATGCAATAAAGTTAAAACTATCGTAATAGCACATTACCATTTTATTCGCCGGGGACAGCGAAATGCTTCATTTCCTAAACGACGACTTCCGTAATGTTTTTATATTTTTTTTACCACAATTAGTTTGCTCTTGGCCTGCATCTGACCTGATGGTAAGTGATAATCAGGCCGAAGGTGGAAGCGAGCTTCACCCGGAATCCTCAACCACAGATGAACTCAATTCCGTCATTCTGATATTCAAGAAATTAAACAATAAGACATACTATGTAGAACTTATCATTTTTTTTTTTGTATTATGCTTTATCTTCAAAACTTTGCAGTGTAGCAATTTCCATTCTGCGATGATATTTTAAGAAAGCTGTACAGGGTGGCAGGGACATCGACGTGAAAACTTTTACCATGGATTCAGTACATGATTCTGAACCCCCATTTTTTTTTTAGGTGTGAAATTATCAAATAACTTCTCCCGCTCTGGGCGGAGCGGGAGGGCGTGTCAGACTCTTACTGACTAAATGGGTGGGCCGTGTTCCTCAGTTGCCATGTTGCCGGGGGCCACGATATCCCTTTCGGACTTCTTGGCAACCCCGGCAAGCATCGGCCCTAGCGGACCCCGTCAATTCTGCTGACATCTCTTTGAGGCGCGTGTAGAACACAACGCGCCGTCGACCCGGGCCTGGTCCATTCATTCTGAACCCCCCTACGTTGAAATTTTCAGATTAATCTGCTGTTTCATAGAAAAGTGCAATACTTACGCAGTAAAAATTGTATGGAACAGCTGATTTTTTAATAATAACTGACGAAAAATTTCAACACAGGGGGGTTCAGAATCATGTACTGAATCCATGGTAAAAGTTTTCGCGTCGTTGTCCCTGACACCCTGTATACTTTCTATTCGGCCCTTTTTTCCTCAAAAAAAACATAACTCCGAAAACCAGTTATCTAGAACATTCCCTTTCATCTGAATTCACCCGGAATTCTCATCAAGAATTAATAAATAAATTCTTCCGCCCGCTCCCAGTGTGTCGCCAGCCGCTATCATCCCTTGCAAACGCCACTCTCTCCCGGGTCTTCGTGGTGAAAGCACAAACAACCTGCTTACCGTTTGATATATTATACTTAGTTATTTACTTACCTACATCCGCGAAAAACGGTGAGTGTAACTGTTATTTTTTTAAAAGAGTAACCGTGGAGTTTCTTGCCGGCTCTTCTCCATAGGAAACGACCAATTGGAACCGTGCACCTAGCTTCTGACGTTTCATAAGTGCCCATGTAGGTTTATGTGAAATAAAATATTTTGATTTATATGTTCGTCTGTATGCATTTTTGTTGGTGTTCATCAATTGTGAACTGATTTTGAAAATTCTTTTTTATTTGGTAGATGAAGCTTGCGCGGTGGTCCAATTTGAATTTTATTAAATTTGCTTTCGCAGTTTTTGAGTTAGTTTCAATAATACGTATATATTTAATTCACTTTGTGTGTATTGATGTTGTTAAAACTTCCTGTCACTGTTGTTTACATAGCAAGTAGCGGTTTACGAATTTGTGTGGTACGACAGCTAAAAAGTGAAAAACAAACAAAAAACATTTTTACAAAAAAAAAAAACAACCGACTTCCAAAACTACAATGCGAGGTGAAAAAACCGAATTTTGAATGTTTTGCAAATCGTTTTATTTTTTTTTTATTTTTTTATTAGTTAAATGAAGCAATAGAGATCAAATGCATCAACGCACACGTCCTACAAAACGTAGAACAATGTGGAAAAAGTGACTGATACTGAGAAAAAGTAAAGGTCAAAAATTTCCTGAATGGCATCCAGAAAACGATGGTACGGCTGTGTCTTTTTTGTTTGTTTTTGTTCGACTTAGCGAGAAAATTTCCCGGAGGTCGTAACTAAATAACACTTTTCTCTAAACTCTTAAATTGAATGGCTTTCATTGGTATTCCATTGGGTACCTAATATTTTAACAAAGCTTTCGATGTAATTTGTTCTGTTTTTGTTGGTATGTATTGGTGTGTGCTAGCTGACATATAGCAAATAATTTCATGTTTTTATTGCGTAATGTTAAATTATTTTGCATAAGTACCATTGAATAAAATCTAGTTTTTCTAACTGAACAGACAGTTGTACTGCTGGGGAGTTTGTTGCGCCACTTCTTCTTCCCAGCTAAACCACTAGGAAGTGGTGAAGGGCGGGCATTTTTGGGAGACTGTCTTATGTAATTTTGACGTTTTTAATTTTGAGTCAAATTAAAAAATACATAAAAATTGGGCTTTCTCGAATCCCATGAATTTTCGACTAGCCTATAAGGGGTGCTTATAGCCCCGGATCAAGGGGGGGGGGGGGGCAAGCCGGGGCCCGTGCCCCGGGCGCCAACTTCAGGGGGCGACAAATTCAAGCGTAGCAGACAAGTGCACCACCCAGCACACAGCAACTTTGCAATAAATGAGACGCACAGCACATTTATAATCTTTCTATTTTTTTTCTTTTTACAACAGTTTTGGCGCCCCTGTTGAATTGGCGCATTATCGATCAATCGACAATTTGATTAATATGTTGCTGCCAACATTTTTATTTTGAGAAAATTTCAATTTCACGGGGCCTAACTTAGTGCATCCCCATAAAAGATTGGCGGAGGGTGGCAGTCAGCAGTTTTTGCCCCATCTCAAAAAGAAACTAGATCCGAGGCTAGGTGCTTAACTATTGCAAAACAGTCACTCTATCATGTCCTGGAAGGAATTCGTCAAATTACAAGTCACCGTTTATCCTATACTAATACCCCTTTTCCAGATGGTCTTCATCCGTCCTTCAAACATTCCATTTCCATCAACATGGCGTCGATTTCCTACAGACAAAGGAACTCTTCGTATTCAGGACCTAACTGAAGATCTGCATGAAGAGGCTATGGCACTGCTGACCCGGTATTTTATGAGGGATGAGCCTCCTTGCAAGTATATTGGTAAGTAGCCATTTACCAGTACATCATCTGCCTAGCAGTGATAGACTTTTTTTTTTGGGTGGGATATTATCAAATAACTTCTCCCGCTGTGGGTGGAGCGGAAGGGAGTGTCAGACTCTTACTATCTAAAACCCACCCGTGTTCCTTCTGTTGCCATGTTACCGGGGACCACGATTTCCCTTTCGGTTTTAATAGCAACCCCTGCCTCGGCCCTAGCGGACCCCGTCAATTCTGCTGACATTTCTTTGAGGCGCGCGTGGAACACAACGCGCCGTCAACCCGGGCTTGGTCCTTATCGGACGGCGAGCTACCCATTACTCACCATCCGCAAGCCCGCGCCTTCGGTGGCCGGAAATCGGCTCGCGATTCCCGATGCCCAGGGCGTCTCCTCCTGCGGCGGTTAGTGGGGTGAAGGCGCGAATTTTGCCTCTCCCTTTCCGCCTCCTCCTTCGCGAGCATTACTGCTTCGCAGAAGGAGGTGACGGCCTCTCACGCTCTCTCGCTCCGTACCATGGCCTGTACCAGGGCTGGATGGCAGTGATAGCCTAGTGGTATGACCGTCGGACTGCCAAGTCATAAGTCTCGAGTTCGAACCCAAGGCACGCACCTCTGACTTTTCGGATTCATGTACGTATTGTATAATTATCACTTGCTTCAAAAACGGTGAAGGAAAACATCGTGAGGAAACCGGCATGCCTGAGAGATATTTCTCGACGGCATGTGAAGTCAAGTCAGAGGCCCATGGGCGGCTTTAAAACTCTGACACCAGGTTAGTCAATAACCACACGAAAAGAAAAAGATCTGCCTAGGCTTTTCCCAACTATGTTGGGATGGAGCTAAATACTAGTATGTTCCATGGAATAATCAGCCTATAATGTTCTCTCTGTGAGAGGGAGTGGTCTGTAATCCACCACACGGGCCCAGTTCGGGTTGGTAGATGTCACATGTCTTCGAAGTTTTGGTTCTAGGACATGTCGGTTTCCTTACGATGTTTTCCTTCACCGTTTTGAGAGCAGTGGTGATGAAATTATTTACACAAAGTAAAGCGCCTGCCTGGGTTCGAACCTGGCCACTGCCACCATCAAAACAGACTTAACTTGTTCTACAGGTATCCAAAAGTACCCATCAGCTGTCAAAGAACTACAGAACCTCTGGCGTACCCCCCTCAAGGAGAACCTGTCGCTGGTCTGCGTTGAGGACAATGATGAACAGCCTCCGAAGATCGTGGGGGTCAATGTGCTGACTGTTGTATGTAAGGAGGATAAGGAAGAGCCGTTTCAGGTAAGAATATAAATATTCAAAGCAAAAAACCACACAAAATCCTGCATCGTGCAGACAGTGTTTACTGCGTGCTTAGTATACAGGGTGGCAGGGACATCGACGCGAAAACTGTTGTTACCATGGATTCAGTACATGATTCTGAACCCAGCTTTTTTTTTTTCGTGGGAAGTTATCAAATAACTTCTCTCGCTCTGGGCGGAGCGGGAAGGCATGTCAGACTCTTACTGACTAAAACCCACCCGCGTTCCTTCAGTTGCCATATTGCCGGGGGCCCCGATTTCCCTTTCGGTTTTATTCGCAACCCCGGCAGGCATCGGCCCTAGCGGACCCCGTCAATTCTGCTGACATCTCTTTTAGGCGCGCGTGGAACACAACGCGCCGTCGACCTGGGCTTGGTCCTTATCGGACGGCGAACTACCTTGCTCACCGTCCGCAAGCTCGCGCCTACGGTGGCCGTAAATTGGCTCGCGATACCGGACGCCCAGGGCGTCTCCGTCCCCTTGCGTAGAAATTTTTCGTATGTTTCATAGAAAAGTGCAATACCTACGTGGTCAAAATGTATAGAACTACTGATATTATTTTAAAAAAAATGTTAACATTCGAATTGATAACTTACTCCTTTTAAAAGTCGATTAAAAAGCCTTTTTTATAATTTGTTTACCTTTAGTTAATTATCTAAACTAATGGAGAAGGTATAGCGATAATCATCCTATCCAAGTCTAAATTTTCTCGATACTCGTTAGTAAAACAACCTTCGTTCTCTTCTAGACGAACGACAAGATCTGGGCCCAACTCTTCGGTGCCGTCGACCTGGTAAGCAAGGGAGTGGACATCTTCGAGAAGTACGGAGTGGACAAGTATCTGACAGCTTACGGGCTGGTGGTAGACCCCAAGTGGAGAGGATGTGGGGTTGGCAAGGAATTGCTGTTGGCCAGGTGAACATTTGACAGTTTTAGAAAGAAACGCGTTGAAAGTGTTTTATAGTTGCAGCCCCGGATCTAGAACTTTTTGAGGCGGGGCAAATACTGCCGTCTGCCACCCCGGGGGGCCGCAGACGGCAGTATTTGCGGGCCAATCTTTTATGGGAATGCGCTAAGTAAGCCCACGAAATTTAAATTTTCTCAAAATAAAAAATTTGGCAGCAACATATTAATCAAATTTAACAGGGGCACCAAAACTGTTGTAATAAAAGAAAAAATAGAAAGATTATAAATGTGCTGCGCGTCTCATTTATTGCAAAGTTGCGGAATTTGTCGCCCCCTGACGTTGGCGCCCGGGGCACGTGCCCCGATTCGCCCTCCCCTAGATCCGGGGCTGTATAGTTGTTACATCCACCATTCAAATCAGTGGTGGCCCAGTGGAAACAGCCACGATTTATGAGTTGTAGGTCGTGGGTTTGAAACTTCGAACCCAAGAACGCGCTTTAAGGCTCTAAAATCGATGAAGGAAAACATCGTGAGGAAACCGGAATGTCCTAGAACCAAAAAAAATGTCCTAGAACCAAAAAAAAATCGAAGACATAAATGATAAACGATTTTATTTCTGTAGTAGGTTTGTACAAACACTTTTACACGTCAATCATATTTTAAAAGTAGATGAGGGCGGCGTTTCCTATCTGAGAGGAAAGGCCAAAACAAATTCCGAGGTCGCAGTCTCTTTTAAAGTCCAGACATAATCTTGGTCAGGCCATATGAGGACCATGTAGATTAGTGTCTGAAGTGGTCTGTAGAGGAAAGCATCACACAAATTGACAGGGCATATCCAGTCAGTGCACGCATTTGTCAGTTATCATGCAGCTCAACTCAGAATTTAAGGAGCTCAATGATTCGACGAACAATACCAAAGAAAGGACATTTGGGTAAGGCCGTATTTTAAAGTACTCAAAACTGCCAGATTATCATTAAAAAAGTAACTGAGAAAAATGTATAAATATACCGAGTGATATTTTTCACCGTCTCGAAATTTTTACAGGGTGTTCCACCCATGAATGTAAACAATTTTCACAATGGGAGCAACTCTGAGATCACGAAAAAAAAAATCAGCTGTTTCATACATTTTGGTCAAGTAGGTATTGAACTTTTGTATAAACAGCTGATTTTTTTTTACGTGATTTCAGAGTTGCTCCCATAGTGAAAGTTGTTTATATTCATGGGTAGAACAGCCTGTAAAAATTTCGAGACGGTAAAAAAAAACATCCGGTATATGACCCACATGGTCCTTACATTCACAATAATAATAATATTATTATACTTCACAAAGTAAATATACATGTCATTGTGTATATAATTTTAAAGTTGTCAAAATATTAAACAAAGTTCGGAAAGTAAAAAATAAATTGGAGCAGCTCAATTCCAAGCCTTTTTTGTCATCAATGTAATCTTTAACGGTATAAAAAGATGAATTTATTAAGGGTTAGACATGTGACATCTACAAACCTGCACTGGGCCCACGTGGTAGATTACGGCCCACTCCCTCTCACAGAGAGGAGGCCTGTGTCCCAGCAGTGGGGACATTATAGGCTGATTGAAAATCTATACATGTTACCGTATGTGAGTAATATATTTTTTTGTTACTTGTTTTATTTGCAAATAGAGCCATATTAATAACTTTAGTTTCAGCGAAGTGCTTTCGTAATAATTTTTAATAAAAGCTTTTTATTTATGATAGAGAACCAAATCAATCCAAAATCATTATAATGTTCGATTAAAAACCTAAAGGGTTCCAGTTGACCTAGAATTTTCAATTTTAGTTAAAAGCATGCTCTTACAGCAAAACGAAAATCTAAATTTGCGCATATCTTTTTATCGTGTGGACTCAGGACCTTGATTTTTATACACCTAATATGGACTATAGACCTCAGTATTTGGTATAAATTTCAACTTGCTAGGTCCACCCGTTCCTGAGAAAATCGATGGTGACACACGAACAGACGGACAAGAGAGTCTTATATGGGTTCCGTTTTTTACCTTTTGAGGTACGGAACCCTAAAAATCAACCGACTTCCAAAACAAAACGCTACAAAATGAAAAATAACTTTAATTTCGGAAGTCAGTATCTTTGGTTTTGTATTTTGGTTTTTTTGCTATCGACTTTTTTTTGTTTTTTTTTTTTTGTGAATGGTTTTAGTTGTCACTTTAAATATTTTCAAATAACAGTGTTAATAGGTATGGGAAGACGGTGTAGGCCTTCAACAAGTACCGATATAAGAATGGATCTGTAACATTAAAACGCAGATATATGCCAGTGACCTTGAGTGGTTAGCTTGCGTGTTCTGTACTGAGCTCACGCAACGCGTCGTACGTCCAGCCAGTAATAGGACTCGCCCATCAAGGAGCGCTGTCCCAAATTAGACGCATTATTAATTTATTGTTCATAAAACAAAAAGTGTTTTGATAAAAAATAGTGAAGGTTTCAGAAAAACACGCTTGATATATTTTGCGTGATCCACAGTTTTATATCCGCGTTAGACATAACTTTACAAATTAATTTCACTGTGTAATATAAACATAATCTAAAATATTCCTATATTATTTAAAAAATGCTCTAATTTAACATATATTTTTTCCAAATCACTAACACTACTCGTTTAGACGTGATCTTCAGTATAAAATCATTAAAAGTCGGTTAGTTTCGCCTTAACAAAATAACATCGAAATCTCATAATTTCTTCCTACACTTCTTAACGATATAAACCATCTTCCTATCCCGCAAATAATTAAAACCGGGATGCCCACAGCTCTATTGAACCCCGCCATCCAATTACAGACGTTATTACAGATGCCAGGCGGATTCTTTAGTCCGAGGGTAATGGGGAATTTATCGGGAATCTATCCCGGAATGTGGAACGTGCTCTCCGCTCTATAGATTATTGTTTTATATGTAGATTTGTTTTGACTGCCTCGTTGGTATAGTGGTCGCAAGCGCTACTGCTGAGTATGAGGTCCTGGGTTCGATTCCCGGGTCGGGCAAAGAGTTATTGGGTTTTTCTATCTGGAATTTCTCAGTAGCAGCCCGGAGTCTGGATTTGTGCCCGGTTGATGGCAATAGGCTCGCCCCCTATTACACGGGACTTAAACATAACTGGTGAAATGTGGGTGTACCTGCTACAGGGACACCTCTGCCCAATCCTTCGGGGAAACAAGGCGTGATGTTATGTTATGTGGATTTGTGGTAAGACAGGATTCTGGAGTGGTAGGATTCTTTTGTATGTCAATCAATCTGCCTAGCCTTTTCCCAACTTTATTTGGGTCGGCTTCCGGATGCAGCAGAATACCAGTATTTTACACGGAGCGACTGCCTATCTGACCTCCACAACCCAGTAACTGGGTAATACGATACCCCTTAGTAAGACTGGTTGTCAAGACCTCGGCTTCTGACGACCCGTAACAACTGTCAAAGATCCACGAAATACAAAATATTGTAAAACATTTTAAAAGAGTAACGGTGGAGTTTCTTGCCCATTCTTCTCCATACGAAAACTACCTTTTGGAAGGGGCGACTAGAATCAGTTCTATTTTTTGTAAATTTTGTCGTTCAAAAGTGCCTAATTGAAATAAATTATTTGACTTTGACTTTGACCAAGAATGACAGCCGGGACCAACGGCTTAACGTGCTTTCCGAGGCACGGAGGAGTCGCGGTATGTAAAGATGATCACCCATCCACAGACCAACCCCGGCAAGAGTAGCTTAACCGGATGAAGCGACCAAAGTTACTGCGTAGCAAGGGCCTGCTATGGCGCGGACGTAGTAAGTACCAATGTTACTGCGTAGCAAGGACCGAAGCTACGGCGTAGCATGAATCACAGCTACGGTATAGAATAGAAAGGATGTCTGCTACGCCGTAGCTAGGACGTCAGCTACGGCGTAGCTAGCAGTAGGTACTGCTACGCCATCTTGCGTAGATGTAGCCTTTCCCCGATATTATCTTCGACGTGATTATTTTTTAATAGTTCTTTTAATTTGTTATTATTATTTTATATCTAAAGTAGAGGAGGTTATGTTTAATATTGAATACTTTATACTTTACACTTTTACTTTATACTTTTTACTTTGTTTTGCCTCCGTGCCTCGAAAAGCACGTTAATCCGTCGGTCCTGGCCACAGATATCTGACTGTAATTTTTGACAGTCGTTATGGGTAGTCATAAGCCCGAAAGTCTGACAACCAGTTTTACCAAGGGGTATCGTGTAATCCAGTAATTGGGTTGTTCATAACAGCCTCTTTTTATTTCATTAATTTCGTTTATTTTAATTTGATTTATTTTTTAATTGTATTTTTTTGAAGTCAAAACTTCTTTAGGCGCGTTAGGCATTTTTAGATGGGACTAAACCATTGATTTCGCGACCTGTTACCGACACCGTGGAGTAAAAGACATCAACGCGTCGATTACCGCGGTGCCGATTTTTTCAAGTTTTCACTTCTGTCGGCACTCCCGGAGTGCCACTGTTTCTTTTTTTTTGGTTTAGTTATTTTTATTTTATCTTACGTAATTTGATTTCTGTTAATTTTTGTTTGGCAATAGATGTAAATTATCTAAAATAAGTGAATATATTTATAAGACCTTGTAGAATATGTTACAAGACTTAGTTCTTTTTAAGAATATAGCAGATAGAAGTTAATTAAAATGTAAAGGGCGAACCTACAAGAAAGTTTGTTAATTAACTGTGAGGTTTTTGACCAAGTAATTAGTTACCTACTTTGTTTTATGTAAAAGTTTTCTCTGCAAACTTTTTCGCAAATTCATTTTTTTTACTTATGTTCCCCGATTACTCGAAGACGGTTGGACCGATTTGAAAAATTCTTTATTGTTTGAAAGGGTATACTTCCAAGTTGGTCCCATTGTCATTTGGTCACGATCTGATGATGGGATCTTGGAGAAATCGAGGGAACTCTTCAAATATTATAGGCACATCTATAGCGATTTGGGTATTTTTGATGAGCAGTTGACATAAGGCTATTGTAACTTAGATAAATTACAAACCAACCCACTAAAAGGTGAAAAAAAAACTTGTCTTTAGATCGCTATTTTAGTTTTTGCCACCGACTTCCGAAATTAAAGTTAGAGATTTTTGGCTAAGTAATAACAACCGCACGGGTCGATCGATCAGGTTAAGCTACGCTTGCCGCGGTTGGTCCGTGGATGGGTGACCATCTTTACATACCAAGACCCCTCCGTACCTCGGAAAGTACGTTAAGCCGTTGATCCCGGATGTCATTCGTGGATCTTTGACAGTCGTTACGGGTAGTTAGAAGCCCAAAAAGTCTGACAACCAGTCTTACCAAGGGGTATCGTGTTACCTAGTAACTAGGTTGTGGAGGTCAGATAAGCAGTCGCTCCATGTAAAATACTGGTATTCAGCTGCATCCAGTTAGACTGAAAGCTGACCCCAACATAATTGGGAAAAGGATAGGCAGATGAGTTTGGTAGTTGGTTGTATTTTTTGTAAAAAAAGTATTTTTTTGGTTCGGTAACTAATTGTATCCACTTCTATTCTGTAAAAAATTCTCCGTGAAAACGTAGGTGAAGTGAGCTGTCATTCCACTTGATGTTAGGAATTGACACCATTGACAGGTCACTTCAACTAAATTTTCACGCTGAAATTTTTACGGAATAGATCTTCTGATCTCCTGTTCTGTAGTGGTATTCTGTAACTATCTCACCGTGTTATCTTAAGTGAAGTGAGCGTGGAGTCAGGGCTGGCCCGTTCATATAGGCGAACTAGGCGACGGCCTAGGGCGCTCGTATTAGGGGGGCGGCAATCGGCGGCATCGAAATTAAAAACTAATACATTTAGTACATTTATTTTTCATTTAACTACAACTTGAAAATACTCCCAATTTTTTACCCATTTTTAGGGTCCCGTAGTAAACAAGGAACCCTTACAGTTTTGTCATGTCCGTCTGTCTGTCTGTATGTCTGTCCGCGGTCTAGCTCCAAGACCCTTAGTACTAGAAAGCTGTAATTTGGCATAGGTATACATATTAATTACGCCGACAAAGTGGTAAAACAAAATCATGAAAAACATTTTTTTTTAGGGTACCTCTCCTACACGTAAAGTGGTGATGTATTATTTTTTTATTTTTTATCGTATAGTGTGGGGTATCACTGGAAAGGTCTTTTAAAAACATTGCGAGTTTGCTAAAACCATTTTTGGATTCAGGGATTCGTTTGCGAAATATTAAGCTTTAAAGTGCTAATTTTTGTTTTTTGTTAGAGTCCCCCCCCTGCCAGCTAAATGGTTGATTTTGGATTTGTGAAAAAATATCACAGCAGTAGGTTATATAATGAAATTAAAAGGAAAACTATCACAGCTAAGTAGGCTTTACAAGTTAACGAGTAATAATCGACCAACTTAACTTTGTAGTTGCAAAAACATGTTTTCCCATACATTCCGTATGGGAGAACATATTTTTCAACTACAAAGTTAAGTTTGTTTTTGGGATAAATTCATCCCAACTACGGAACCCTTCATTGTGCGTGGTCCGACACGCACTTGGCCGGTTTTCTACCAAAATGCGCTCATAGACATTTACGAAACCATCGGTAGTACGGTTCATCTGGAAAACAAAAGCGAGTTGAGGCCAATCTATTGTTATAAAAATCGCGATTTCAAATGTATTGCTTCTCTAGAAAGAGTTAATCTTCGTGCCTAAGAGATATTATTCCTCGATGGCATGTGAAGCCAAGTCAGAGGCTTATGAGCGGCTTTAAAAGGTTAGTCACTAACCACACGAAAAAGAAAGAACATTGTTTTATTTTGTCACAAATTTTCTTAAAAGGGCGCTGTGCCAGAGTTTCGCCTAGGGTGCCAGGAATTCTTGGGCCGGCGCTGCGTGGAGTGAGCTGTCAGTTGCTAAGGATTGACACTATTGGCAGCTCACTTCACCTAAGTTATCACGGTGAGATTTTTACAGAATAGCACTACTGATCCTATGTGTTAAGGAGAAAAGATAAATATGCATTTTCAATAATTTTATTAAGTAAATGGAAAATTTAACAACAACAACAAACACAAAAAAAAATCATTATTATCAATTAAGTAAAACAATCATACACAAAATATTTAAATACCTAAACAAAAAAGACTTTAACCATTTATTAAAAAAAAAACTAAATAAATAATTAGTAATAAAAAAATCGAATTTAGAAGTTATCTTTATCCAGTTTTATCCAATTTATGTCCACTTTAACTTTTTATTTTCTAACATATTGGCTGGACACTGTCGAAACTCGAGTCAGATAAAATATTTGTGCTTATTCCTGTCAACAGGATTCGGATAACAAGCCGCGTATAGCAGTCCATCTTTCCAATCATTTTATTAAAAGAAACAAATACAAACTAAAAAAAAAGCATTATTATCAAATAAACAATAAATACACAAAATATTTAAATACCTAAATAAATTTAAAAAATCTTAAACATTCATTAGAAAAAAACTAAATAATATGGTGCGCGCCACCAAAGGCCTGCGGAAAATTGCGGAACTAATTTTTTTTTAATGACGTCTACACTAGCGCCGCTTCAAATGAACTAATGGTGGCGCTGACTCTAATAATAAAATCAAAATCAGAAGTTTTCTTTATTTGTTTTATCCAATTTATGTCTCTGCTTGCAGTCCACTTTAAATTTTTTCTTTTCCCCAATAACGTTCCTCTTTATGTGGTATATTGGCTGGACACTGTCAAACTCGAGTTCATTGTAATATTTGTGCTTATTCCTGTCAGCAGGATTCGGATAATAAGCTGCATAAAACAACCCATCAACCTCATAAAGTTTAACATCAATAGTATGCTGAAATAACACACCACTTAATAACATACGTTCGATAACAACACAGGAATCATGTGTAATTTTAT
Source organism: Agrochola lychnidis (assembly GCA_963680765.1). NCBI lineage: Eukaryota > Metazoa > Arthropoda > Insecta > Lepidoptera > Noctuidae > Agrochola > Agrochola lychnidis. The sequence goes on from OY796876.1 coordinate 2,834,888, forward strand.
TCCCCCAAATATTCAAAAACCGTAAAAAGAACGGTTTTTTAATCGAATTCAAAATGTCGATCACACCAATATCTGTCAAATTGTTGCGACTAATGTCTAGGGCGCGGATTTTTGAGAATGGCAACCCGAAACTTAGCGCTCTGGCTCCGGTGTCGTTTATTCCATTGCCCGCTACATTCAGAAGAAGTAATTGAGGTCCTTCTGCTAGATATCTGGCTAATAACTCTATTCCGTAGTCTCCAATTCTATTAAAAGCCAAGTCCAAGAATAAGAGAGTTGTGTTCCTCCTCAATCCTCTCGCAAAATATTCCACATCATGGCTTATAAATTGATTCTTTTGTAAATGTAACTCGATAATGCTAGAGTTTCTTTCTAGTAAGTACTCGATATGGTACGCGAACCATTTCGATTCGAACGGGTATCGATTAAACATCGGTATGGCTCGACTGAAATCGAATACTCGTACTGATGTATTTGCTCCATGATCGATTCTTAAAGCAGTAATAATCTGAGCAATGCTCGGTAAAGTTTGATTTGTTTCTGCGATATCCAGGAATTCAACAGAAGTATTACTGATCAAGAATTTTGCGAAAAGTTCTCCGCCTTTTGTCCCGAAGCGATTTCCATTCAGCCTTAAATATCTCAGTTTCAACAACTTTGCATATTTCGCGAGTTGCTCAATCGATAGTCGAGTTAATCGATTGTTCATGATATTTAAATTGATGATGCTAGATCGACCTTTAACTAAGAGCTTTTTTAAGAGTTTAAAAAATCCTTTGTCAGTTATGTTATTGTAACTGAGGTCGAGTTTAACGATGCGTCTTGGGGTTTGCCTGACATATCTACAAATTGCTCGAATGTCGGTGTCTTCAATTCGACGTCTGTACCTCATTTCGATGTCCTTCCCTCGGAGAACTAGGTACCCAGTCCCATCAGAGTTCCTCTCCGTGAACAAGTTTAGTTTTATTTCATTTATTTCGGGTTTTCGTAGTTTCTTCGCTCGATCGGATATTTGTTCTAGAACGCCGTCCGTGTTGCAAATGCATTTGTTCTCCTTCTTATTAACCATTTTGCATGTAATTATTTCAAATTAAACTTTACAAAAAAATTACGAAATATTTTGGCTGTCGAAAACTATGATGTGACCGATGTGACGTTTTCGTTGTGTTTTTTTTTTATTACTAACTCAGGAACCAAAGAGTTTATACTTTCTAGTGAGATCGCAAACAGTAGCGGCGTTAGGGTAGAGCGCGGTTGGGCGACCGCCCAGGGCGCCAGATATGAAGGGGCGCCCAACGCGAACCACCGGCCTTTTATTTCTCTATTTTTTCTGTTATTTCGATTTTTTTTTACCCGATTGCGGGACAGCAAAGACAGGGTTATGTTTTTCTCCAACTTTTCTGTACAAGTCGACAAAGTTTAGGTACTATTTTATATGAATGGGCCAAAGAAAAGACGCAGCGGGGTGCTAAAAATGTTGAGCTCGCTCGTGCACCCTGCGTTCTCTGAAGTCTGAATTCTTAAACTTTTCTACATAAAAGAAATCCCTAAGTTTTCCGTGACGGGGTGCTGAAATTTTTGAGCTCACTTCGCTTGCATTAGCATCCTGTATTTTCCTATTCCTCAAACTAGAACAAAAGCTACAATTTTCGCCCCTCTACTCTCCAAGAGTAGTGAGGAGGGGCGCCACAGAAATCTCGCCCGGGGCGCCGGTATTGCTAAAACCGGCACTGGTCGCAAACATGGTGAGATTCGTGCCTACTTACTAAAATAGTTGTGAATAGTCTAGGCAGATTCATTGACAATCCGTCTAGCCTATTCCTAATTGTTTTGGGGTCGGCTTCCAGTCTAACCAGATGCAGCTGAACTTTTACATGGAACGACTGCCTATCTGACCTCCACAACCCAGTTACTGGGTTACACGATACCCCCTGGCAATACTGTTTGTCAAACTTTTGGTCTTCCGAGTACCCGTATGTGGCGAATCCAGGATTGCCGTTTGGGAGGGGCTTAACCCCGCTGAGGGCGGGTTTTAGCGAAGTAAACACTGAAAAAGCACACAACATTTTACAAGTCTCCTCGGATTTTTCGCAAATTCCTCAATGACTTTGTTTGGTTGACTACCAGAGATATCATGGTGAATAAAAATGGCGGCCAAACCTGGCAGCGTGAGTGGCAGAATGAGTTGCGCGCGGATTCAAAATTCGTCAAGTAAACAAAACATCATAAAGAAAAAAAAACAGTGGTACTCCGGGAGTGCAAACAGAAGTGAAAACTTGAAAAAAAATCGGCACCGCGCTAATCAACGCGTTGATGTCTTTTTAATGGTCAAAAGCTGGTGTCGTCACAATGTCGCTAAATCAATGGTTGAGTCCCATCTCAAAAATGCCCAACGCGCCTAAAGAAGTGTTCACTTCAAAAAGTTTTATACATAATAGATATTTTTACTGATGACAATTTTACATTAGGTAGCATACTTGCTAAAAAGTTTAAATAATAATAACATCAAGTTCAGATTTGTCACGGATGAAGTCAGACGCGTTTGTGAAGGGCTTGAGCCCCTTAGCCCCCCCCCCCCCTGGATCTGACGATAACGACTTATAAATTCAAATTTACTCACCTATCATAATAATGTGGTTCTTACTCAATACTGAGCACGGAGTCTAAATTTTATTAAATGTTTCTTTCAGGTTTTTCCAGTAGGAATTGTGCAGTAACTAACCAGACTCTTTGAATCCCCCTTCCCCTGGTCCCCCTATTACCTAGCTTTTTTATGGTAAAATGTGAATGAATGGTTCTTCTAACTTAACAAACAGCAGTGCTGCTGGACAGTTTGTTGCGCCACTTCTTCTTCCCAGCTAAAGCACTCGGAAGTGGTGACGAGGGGCGCACATTTTTGAAAATAGTTCAAAAATTGCTGATTCTCAGCCTAGTTTGTATAAATGACTTATGATTTCATACACCGCTGCCTACCCTATAAGCTAGCTAACGTTCGTTTCTCATTTTACAGGATTCCATTGTGCAAAGCGTTGAACATCAGAGTGACTGCAACAGTCTTCACGGCAGGAGCATCTCAAGCAGTTGCCAAGAAAGCAGGCTTTGTTGATTTGTACGAAGTAACTTACGAAGACTTAGCCAAAAAAGGTTTTATATTTCCCGGGGTTGAAAAAGATACGAAGTCCTCAAAATTAATGGCGTTGGCCATTGAGTAATAAAATAAAAAATGTATTGGGTTGCCATTTTTATCTGAAGTTACCCGACTGTAAGGGAGATTGTGAATGCAAAGACCTTGTTTATTGACTCGAAATTGTATGATCTCATTTTAATTTTAGTAAGTAAATTAATACGCTTTTACCAAAGAAATGTACCTGTTTATTTAATTCAATATTGTTATATACTAGTTCATAAGTGTGTTTAAAAAAATATTACGATTTTTGAATATTTAAAAATAAACACAAAACGTTGATGATGGCTTGTGCTCGCTAATACCTAGAAAATTGTTTATCTTGTCAAAAATATAATCCTGCAAAATTCATCTGTAGTTTCCTTCCACATTATGATAAAGAATTAAAATTAGGGGACCTCGGGCCAAAACAAAAAGCGAACCAACCTAGTACCTATATAAAAAGATAGCTCCTCATAGTCATTAAGCTGAGCAAGCCGATTGAGTTTCGCAAAGCCAGCTTCCATATTATTCCGGCCACCGTAGGCGCGGGTTTGCGGACGATGACCAATGGGTAGCTCGCCGCCCGATAACGACCAGGCCCAGGTCGACGACGCGTTGTGTTTCACGCGTGCCTCAAAGAGATGTCAGCAAAATTAACGGGGTTCGCTAGGACCGATACCTGCCGGGGTTGCGAATAAGGCCGAAAGGGAAATCGTGGCCCCCCGGAAACATGGCAACTGAAGGAACACGGGTGGGTTTTAGTCAGTAAGAGTCTGACACGCCCTCCCACTCCACCCAAAGCGGGAGAAGTTATTTGATAATTTCCCACCGAAAAAAAAAATTAAGCTCCCTTACTATGTTCAAGGGCGGATCCAGCCTTTGAGTCAGGGGGGGTCACATAGTCGGGGTCAGTCAGGACAGGTTCCAATCAGTGGCGGACTAAGCCTGTCGGGGGCCCAGGGGAGCAAAACAAAATAAGGCGCCGCGGCGTTCTTCTCAGTTTTCATCCTCAGTCTCCAACTCTAAACTGCTTCTTACTGAATATTTATGTTGACCGTGTTTGGGATATCATTAAAAAGTACTTCTTAAGATTTAGGGGGCCGCCAGGACCGGAGCCGGGGCGGTTTGTCTTGACACTATTCTAGGGTATTTAATTTCTACGTCTAATTGCTAGCTTCAGATAAACTTACATGGACACTTATGAAACGTCAGAAGCTAGGAATCGTTTCACTTGGTCGTTTTCTATGGAAAAGAGCCGGCAGAAAACTCCAAGGTCAGCGCCGACCCGAGAATTCCTGGCGCCAAAGCTGGAACGGCGCCCTTTTAAGAAAATTTGTGACAAAATAAAACTATGTTCTTTCTTTTTCGTGTGGTTAGTGAGAAACCTGGTGTCAGAGTTTTAAAGCCGCCCATGGGCCTCTGACTTGGCTTCACATGCCGTCGAGAAATATCTCTCAGGCGCGATCGGTTCAACGATCGCGGTCAAACTATAATAGTCAAATCAATTTTGAACAAAACATAACATACAACAAGAGAAGCAATAAATTTGAAATCGCGATTATTTTAGCAATGGAGCGAGTTGAGGCTATCAACTAAACTCGCTTTTGATTTTCATACCGATGGTTTCGTAAATTTCCATGAGCGCATTTTCGTAGAAAAATTGGTAAAAGATTGGTAGTATTTTCAAGTAAAAAATTTATGTACAGTATTATTTTTTAATTTCGATGCCGCCGATTGCCGCCCCCCTAATACGAGCGCCCTAGGCCGTCGCCTAGTCCACGGTCAATCATCATAATTATAATAACAGCACATAGTCTTATTTTGCGTGTCGTTCGCATGTGTGGCAATGGCAAACATCCTACGTGGCAACATCATACAAAGTATTAATTTGATCAAATTTATCAATGAAATTAGAAAAAATACTAGTGGTCGACAAAGGGTGGTCGACCTAAACGCAGCCCAGGGGGGGGTCATAACCCCCATGACCCCCCCCCCCCCTGGATCCGCCCTTGACTATGTTATCATTTTGTCATTGTCAGGAAGGTAAAAAAATCAGTCATTTTAAAATTTGATGACAACGTGAAAACTAATGAGACAATAATACGCGACCTCGTTGGTTAAAAAAAAAACGCTTTGAGTATTGATAGTCAAAGGGCGAAATAAATAAATATTTGTGATCCAAGTGGTGGCTAAAACAAATAGCACCATCTGTGATGTAAATACTTATTATTTGTTGAGAGTCCTCTATTGAACCATTTGGTAAACTACGTTTCTTAAGAATCTCGATAGATGGCGCATTATTTTTCACATTTCAAAAAGAGTCGAATGAAAATGCATTATTATGTACTCTAGGGCCAGTAGTTTTTATTTTGTACGATATAATGACGTAAAATTATTATATTTATGACCACGGTTTTAAAATAATCTCTGAACATTAAAAATGGGAGTTTTCAGAAACCTACTGGCAATCATTACGAAAAATGGCGACGCGTCCAAGTGCCAATATCTGTCAAACGGTTGTTGACTTTTCTGGGTGTATCTCATTCGTTCGCGCATCAATTTTTATAAATAAAAGCGAACAAAATTATCGTTTACAATTAAGGAAAAAGAACTATACTTAATTATGTAGCGATAAAACCAATAAATCCTAATCACGCGAATAAACGCTGATAAGGTAAACTCGTAAGCCTATTTTCCTGCGAAAATAATAAATCGAACTCTGGCGAAAATTGTTTTCGTGATTATATCCTGTTTTGAAAACTCAAAACGTGCATTTTCTGTTCGTGTCGTTTCTTGTTGGCTGTTTCCCGTGATTTCAGTGCTTGTGAATGAAGTGTGAAAAAAAAATACGTTTATTTTTTTCTAAAAGTAAATAAAGTTATCAATAAAATAATTAATTGTTAATTGTGTTAGTGCTAGTGTAAATAAAAATGTTAAACTATGTGTAATACCATGGATGCATCGCATAGAAAGTTTTGACCCCTGCATTGAAGGTAAAAATACAATTTCTATTTTTATTTTGTAAAAGTATAACCATTGACTCATTTCCGCCACTATGTTCTACTTTGTTTTTTTTTTTTCATTTTACTACTTTTGTTTAAACTACTTACCATGTTTACATAACACAGTGTTGTAGTGTATTTTTGCATTGGCTATGCTAGCGTTTGATTACCTACTGTCTCAGTTGAAAGACAACAATGCGGTCAGCGATGGGGTATAATACTTGCCAATTGTTAGAAAAATTAAGTAGTTAAACTTAAGTTATAACAAAATTAGAAAGCACAACATGATTTGTGGACAAAGCTAAACAGAACAGTATCTACAAACGGACAGTACACAATGATTGCAATTTATTAGAAAAATAATTGTTTGGTTCAACTCAAAATGATTTAGTAAAATAGTTTATTTTTAGTTAAAACATGGAAACAAATAAAGATGGATGGATTGTGTAAGAAATGTAATAAATGATAGGGTGACGGTTGACAGGGGATGAAGGAAGGGTAAATGTGTTGTGCCAACCACAAGTGTCATTGACAAGAGCAGAAAGATGAGAATGATACAGGCCAACATTATCATCAGCCTCTCTGCCCCACAATTTATTTGAGATTGTCCAACTGCTTCTGCAGTCTGCTAACCATTTTTTTCCTTAGCTTTTACTGTCCTAATGCTGCTCAAAAGCCTACCCCAAATCTTCATCATCATCTTCTTCGCCTTTTCACAAATATTTGGCTTCCAGTCAAATTCAAACTCAATTTTTTTTTTCAAATAGAACCTACAAAGGCACTTATGAAACGTCAGAAGCTAGGTGCACGGTTCAAATTGATTGTTTCCTATGTAGAAGAGCCGGTAAGAAACACCACAGTTACTATTTAAAAAATAAATGGCTTTGACCATGTTTTCTAATTACAGTGTTAATAGGTATGAGAGGACAGTCGAACTTGATGCAGGTGAATACCAGGATTCCTTCCTCAAGTCCTATTAAATTTAAACTGGTTCCGTAACAAAACTATTTAAAGAATAACCAGGTCAAATACCTCGGTCATAGATAAATAATTATTTCTGTATGATGTCATACACATCAAGACTCAAAAGTAATCAACATTAGGTACGGCTATTAGTGGCATACTTGTTTTAGTCATATTTATCAAATAAGTGGCATGTTTCAATTTGTGTCTTGTCTGTTTTGTATAACTGACTGGCGTGTTGGTCCGTTGAATCTCTGTTCTGGCGAAGTCTTAGAGTATATATGGTAAAGTGTAATTGAATTTTTGTGAAATGAGCCTACTACACGCTCAAGCTTCACCACTGTGTTCTCTGTCACGGAACCTCGTATACAAATAGACGTTTTACCAACCACACGCACGGTGTTCCCTGTACAAACTGGCCTGCGCAAACACTGTGGTGGTGAGACTTGTGCGTGGGGTAGGCCCAAAACAGCCTGGTCTGAAAACATAACGTTTTGCCTGATTTATATTATAGCAGAAGACTCTTCTAGGTTCACTGTCTGCAAGTAGATATGATAGGCCAACTATCAAGATACGAGGGTCATTCAATAAATACTTAGCCTACAAAAAGTAAACGAAAATTTTGGAAAAGTGGCAATTTATTTTTCAACATAGTCTCCTTTTAGTTCGATACACTTAGCCCAGCGATGCTCCAACTTTTTTAACCCGTCCGAAAAATTGTTTTTGTCAAACTCTGCAAAATAGGCCTCCGTGGCGGCGATGACCTCCTCATTCGATCCATATCTATTCCCGGCGAGTGATTTTTTCAGATTAGGAAACAGAAAGAAGTCACAAGGGGCCAAATCTGGAGAATACGGTGGATGGGGCAGCAATTCGTAGCGTAATTCGACCAATTTGGCCATGGCAACGGCAGACGTGTGAACCGGTGCGTTGTCGTGGTGAAACAGCACTTTTTTCTTCGCCAGATGGGGTCGTTTTTTCTTTAATTCGGCGTCGAATCGGCCCAATAAATCGGCATAGTAAAGCCCTGTAATTGTTTTACCCTTCTCGAGGTAATCGATGTAGATAACACCTTGTGAATCCCAGAAAACGGTGGCCATAACTTTTCCGGCCGATTTTACAGTTTTCGCCTTCTTTGGAGCACGTTCCCCGGTCTGGATCCATTGTTTTGATTGCTCCTTGGTCTCTGGTGTGTACCAGTGGATCCAGGTTTCATCAACGGTCACAAAACGGCGCAAAAACTCCGCTGGATTCCGCTTAAACAGCGCCAAACACGTCTCCGGTGTGGTCTCACGGTTGCGCTTGTTTTCTGGTGTGAGTAAACGCGGCACCCATCGCGCCGACAGCTTTCTCATGCCGAGTTCCTCGTGAAGAATATGATGCACTGTTCCTTCTGAAATGCCTACAGTCTCAGCTAGCTCCCGAACCTTCAATCGGCGATCTGCCAATACGAGATCATGGATTTTTTTAATGTTTTCCTCCGTAGCAGCTGTTTTCGGTGCACCTGGACGTGGTTCATCAAAAACCGACGTACGGCCACGTGCAAACTCGTTGAACCAATTCTTGACGGTGGCCATCGATGGAGAAGAGTCACCGTACACAGCATCCAAGCGCTCTTTGATTTCGATGCGCGTTTTCCCTTCCAAAAATAGGAATCGAATCACCGAACGATATTGCTTTTTTTCCATTTTTGTAAAACCGATCGACACGTTCGCTTCCATAAGTTGTCAAATTAAAACAAATGAAGGGATTGGAATGAAAATTTGAAAAAAGAATTAAAAAAGAATGTGCTACACTGTGGTAAAACTCTTTTGAAAGTACAGCGCCCTCTGGCGATGAGGCTAGGTACTTATTGAATGCACCTCGTAGTTCATAATATGTAGTTCATGGGACTGTGAACAGGTTAAGGAGGAAGCATCAGGGTAGACCGTGAAATTCAAATTTTCTTACGTTTTTTGCATTTTGCAGGTCAGTGTAAAGTCTTACGTTGATTAAAATATGATTCGCAGCCGTAACAAATATGGCTTTACTCAATTATAATCATTACAATCAGCAATACAACTTGTGTGATGATTTCATGAATCGGTCGCGAATCATATTTTAATCAACATAAAACCTGACACTGACCTGCAAAATGCGAAAAACGTAAGAAAATTTGAATTTCGCAGGCTACCCTGACGCTTTCGCCTTAACTACATAAATATGTGTAATACCTAACTTTTTAGCATACAGACAATAACATAATCAGCTCATAATGTTCCCACTGCTGGGACACAGGCCCCCCTCTCTGTGAGAGGGATTGACAAAATATGAATCCATCTTTGTATGTTCTTTTTTTCTTGTGACATAAATATACAGTTTAGTAAATAATTTAAAAAATAAAAGCACTACTGCCCTGCCAAAAAACGAACTAAAAAGTAAATAAGAGATCCCCAAGAGGAAAATATAGCCATGTCACTCGGGATGATGTAAGGATTCTAATGAAACCCCTTACATCCAAATCTGTTCAGGCATTTAAAAGTTATAGTGGAACAAAGAAACTCACATACATATATACACACATACTTGAATCCTGAAAACATTACACTCTTTTTTTGGCAGTCGTGTAGTAAACAAGTAAAATGTGAACTAAGGATATTACTATTTACATCTAATAAATAAATAAATGTAAACTGAGAAAGAAATCTAGGGAATTTCTTAAGAAGTTCCATATAAATTAGCAGTGAATGTTTCAGGCTCATCTGGTTTAGTTTCAAAAGCTCTCATTTCTAAAACTTTCATTTTCCTTACTCTAATGAATTCACTCTAATTGAGTTTAGTAGAACAATGTAACTTGCGATTTTTCAGAAAACCAAAGAGTAGATATTCGACAGAGTCATAGCTTCATACAATCTACTACATGACAAAAAACTTTTGGAGAGTGGTGATAAATGGACGTCTGGCGCACTGGACAGTCAGCCACACTATCATTTTGCTGACTGGTTAATATTTTAACTATGGCACATGGGCAATTCTTATAGAATATAGATAGTCATAGTGCGATACGAGATATAATCGCTGCGCGACGACGGAACCAAGTCCACAGCAGACAGCCGACTTCATCCGTGACTCAAAGTGAATCAGTTACTTACCGACAAAAAAGACTGTCCAATATCTATCTTCTGTGCTATCGCTCACTCACTTGTATGTTCAATTCTTGTGTCTGTCAAACTACCGACAAAAATCGAACCAAATCGTCAAAAATAGGTCTGAATGTTCGTGGGACGTCTGCAACTTAGTGAAATATTGAATACTATATTATTCTTTTCTCGCCGAATGTTGTGGGACCCATTGTAGATCATCTGTGATATTGAACTACATGTTTCAGCATTACTTCTTAAGGATCAGTCAGCTAGGAAACGCCGACGCCATTTAGTTTAAAAATATGAACCAAGAAATTGACGTGTTAAACTGTCTTAAAAAATCTATAAATAAATATCATCATCTTCATTACCCTAATTGCGTAATACAACACAATCACAATCTGTTTCGATTTTAAACAGATTGCTAATCCATTGCTTCATAAGTTGGAAAAAAAATCTGCTCAACAACGTAAATAACGCAATGAATTCAAAATTCAAAAGTCATTTATTCAAACTAGGCTGAGAATCAGCACTTTTCGAACGACAAAATTACATAAGACAGTCCCCCAAAACGCCCACCCTTCACCACTTCCTAGTGCCTTTAGCTGGGAAGAAGAAGTGGCGCAACAAACTCCCCAGCAGGACAGCTGTCTGTTCAAGTTAGAAAAATGATTCTATACAATAGTATGCAAAATAACTTACATTATGCAACACAAAACATAATTTAAATGATAAATTATTCGCCATATGTCAGCTAGCATGTTGTTGAACTGTCAAAATGAGACAAATCAGGCATAATTTTTTAGAAAAATTAGTTACGCAATTAGTGTACTGGAGTTCGCGCTACCACTGAAGTTCTTTTGAAGCGGCGCTAGTGTCTCTATATCATTACATTAAAAAAAAAAGTAGTTCCACTATTTCCCGCCGGCCTCCTTTCGTGGCGCGCACTTTACCTCTGAAGTTTGGACTCTCTGGTTTTACTACCTACTCTGTGCTATCACGTTACATTTACCGTAGTAATTAATTAACATTGTGAAACAACTGTTTTGAGTTGTAACGGTTTTTAAAATTAGCAGTGACTGCTAATTTTTGGGAACTGTGTCTAATTTGCGAAGGTTTTGGGTATTGACCTGGAATTTTTCGAGGTATTTGGGTGGGTATGCGAGATAAATAAAAGGCGTTTGTTTTTGGTGCGTAATTCACATGATCTACGCACTTTTTTATACGATAGTTTACATGTTAGTACCTACACTAACTACATAATATGTCATCAATGGTGCCGATTCCCTTGTTCACAAACTAAACTAAATTTAAGTTCAGTGCATCTTTTTCTTTCTATTTCATTAAGAAAAGGACAGAAGATAAATTTTAGTTTAGTCCTGTCAAATTAATCAGCGCTTGACGTAAATTGACGTAGTTTTAGTACTTTTAGTCGGCAAGTTTTTAATCACGTCTAAACTTGTATGGAGAGTGACAGGCGATGATTAATTTGACGGGACTAAACTAAAATTTATCTTCTGTCCTTTTCTAAATGAAATAGAAAGAAAAACATGCACTGTACATAATTTTAGTTTAGTTTGTGAACAAGGGAATCGGCACCATTATCTCATGTAATGTAAACTGTTTGCCACAAAAATCTATACAACTTGACATATTTTTAATGAAAAACCCCAATATTTAAGACGCAGATATATGCCAGTGACCTTGAGTGGTTAGCTTGCGTGTTCTGTACTGAGTTCACACAACGCGTCGTACGTCCAGCCAGTAATAGGACTTGCGAATCAAGGAGCGCTGTCCCAAATCAGACGCATTATTAATGTATTATATTATACATAAAACAAAAGGTATTTTAATAAAACACGTATACTAAAAGATCAATAATTAAATTATCTTTAAAATGGCGAAGGTTTCAGAAAAATACGCTTGATAGACTTTGTGTGATTCTCAGTTTTTTGTCCGCGTTAGACATAACTTTACAAATTAATTTCACTATGTAATATTAATATAATCTAAAATATTCCTATATTAAGTTATTAAGAAAATGCTCTAATTTAACATATATTTTTTCCAAATCATTAACACTACTCGTTTAGACGGGGTCTTCAGTATAAAGTCATTAAAAGTCGGTTACCGTCGCCCTAACGTTTTACATACACATTGGCCGATTTGAGAATTAAAGACCAGCCTATTGCGTAATTTATTTCATTTTGACTGTTCAACAACATTCATTGCGTTATTTACGTTGTTGAGCAGATTTTTTTTCCAACTTATGAAGCAATGGATTAGCAATCTGTTTCAAATCGAAACAAATTGTGATTGTGTTGTATTACGCAATTAGGGTACTGGACCTCATGCTCAGCACTTGCGATCACTTTTCACTGTAAAATAAATTAATAGTTTAAAAAACACTAGAAAAACACGCTTGAAACTTGATCGTGTTCAAAGTCCATTACGTGGCCTTCCTCACAAGTGCAAACACGACTATGATACGATATTCCATCATGGAATGCCTGTGCCTATCTTCCGACTTCATCATCAGACTTTGAAACCTAATCATGGTCAAAGTTCATTACAAGACTTTTCTAAGAAATCCAAAACAGCTATGATACGAGTTTCCATCATGAAGTTCCAGTTCATATCTTCCGGCTCCATCATCAGATCAGTTCGACAGTACCATATTATTGTATTGTCATCAAAACTACATACAGCTGCCAATTTTCATTACGCTACGACCCTTGGAAGACGGCTAAATTAGTAACCTTAGATTCAATTACATAGTTAGTTACATACAGGTCGACCTAATAAAAGCGTGTTAAAAAGCATGAAGTCTTTCTAGATCAAATCGTAAAATAATTATTTGCAGAGTTGCAGTTTGTGTAGAACATTTTAATTAGCCATTGTACAATTGTACGACGATGTTTTGAATTGAATATACTAACAATTAACATACATAATATTCTGGTGAAGTCATTCATCATAGATAATTAAACTACTTATTTATTCAACTTTAATGTCTACGCAGTGGTTCCCAAACTATAGGTCGCGACCCGCTGGGGGGTCGCGAGCGAATATTGCGTGGCCCTTGAAAAATTTACTTTCAGTTCTGATTAATATTAAAACTAAATACCGAAATAAATTGGACGTAGTTATGCAAACTAGAACCAACCCACAAAAAGGCATTTTCGAGATTATTAGGTTTTTGTTATAAAGGTGTGTAGAAACAAATGGGTAAGTTATTTGTATAACTTAACAACGTTATGTACTTTATTGACGAAGACATAGGAAAACTAGAAATTTATATATTTTTTACTGTTTAGTATTTGTTTATGATCAAAAACCTGATGGTTCCTTATTGCAAAACTGCTGTTTTGTGGGTTGGTCCTTTTTAGCAAAATGTTTCATTTTTCACTCGATATGTAGGTTGGTTCTAGTTTGCATAACTACGTCCAATTGGTCGTGTCAAACTCATTGCGATAAAAATTTACAAAATTTTTAGTTGATGTTAATAGGTTGTTGTTTAGGTTGTTGTTGTTGTTGTTGTTAGTTGTTGTTGTTGTTGTTTGTTTTTGTTGATGTTGTTGTTGTTAATAAGTATTGAAATTTTCGATTGTAACTGAATGTTTTTTTCTTATTTGAAAAGTCCTTCATTCATATCGTTAAGTATGCCCCTTTTTCACCATGATAACCAAGAGGTGAGTCCCGAATTTTGAAGTTTTTGTTATGTGAGTCGCGGTTCAGTCAACTTTGGGAACCACTGGTCTACGGCGTAAACCACAGTATAGTAAAGTAACAGTATTATGTCTCGGCAGTGACCTCGAAATAATAACCTACGGCCGCTCGGTAGATAAACCGTCTGCGTCCGTGTGTAACTGATATACACTATGATTTCGAAGCGTCGTTTCGGCCGTTTTTAAAAAGACAAAATACTGTTAAATACTGTGTTTATACCTACTAATAAAAATATTTCGCCACTTCCGCGCAGAGGTCTCTATAGCTGCATTTTTTGGGTGACAGAGGGCAGGATAAGAGGCAGGACTGGCGTCACAGCTCCATCTACACAGCCTGGTGCCGTACCGAAGTTTTGGACAAACAATATAATTCGCTGTCGTGCCATCGACACAACGAAGAGGACGACCGCGACCTACTGTAGTTTGACCAATACCTAAGGACACGAAAAAAGTATCGATACTTTGTGATATCGAGTACATTTCCATTCGATACCGATACTTTTGTACTCGATACTTTACATTCGATACTTTTACGCCATGAGTACTTTTTAGCAGGTATCGTATCGAATAAGAAATTAAGTTTTAAATGGGTAATCTTAGAAATTACCCATTTAAAACTTGCGACCTTACGGCTTTTGTTTATTGTTATGGCAACGCCATCTAGTTCACTCGTTCTGAATCTTCTAAAACATTACATCGATCTTTGCTCGAAATTGTTTCTTCCGTTCACAGTTAAATTCCTAACCTTTCCTTCATTCATTTACACTAATGCAATCACTCATTCACTCACTCGTTCACCGTTGTCATTTGTTTTTTTCATGTCCTACCCTACTGAAGTTAAACTGACGTTATTTACTGACTGATATTGACCTATGCTCTATGCGCATTAGGCCCTAAGAAAAGTACTCGATACCTTGAAGTATCGATACTTTTTAACCGACTTCCAAAAAGGAGGAGGTTATATGTTCGTCGCGTATGTTTGTTTTTTTTTTTTTTTTTTTTATGTATGTCCACCGATTTCTCCGTCAATTGTGGACCGATTTTGAAAATTCTTTTTTTGTTTGAAAGGGTGTGCTCTGGAATTGGTCCCATATAAATTTTATTAAATTTGCTTGGATAGTTTTTGAGTTAGCTACAAAATACGTTTTTTTTTCCCACTTAATATGTAGATGATATGTTAAGTTTCTGTCACTGGTAGCAGGTAGTGGTATTCGAATGTGTGTGGGATAGGTACCACAATTAAAAAGTGAAAAATAAAAACTTTTTACAAAAAAAAAACAACCGACCTCCAAAAAAAAACACTACAAAGTGAAAAATAACTTTAATTTCGGAAGTCGGTGGCAAAAAACGAAAATACAAAACCCAAGACACCGACTTCCGAAATTAAAGTTATTTTTCACTTTGTAGTGTTTTTTTTTGGAGGTCGGTTGTTTTTTTTTTTGTAAAAAGTTTTTATTTCGATACTTTTATGAGTACGATATTTTTTTTTTTCGATACTACTCATGAGTACAGTATCGATACTTTCTATTCGATACCGTGTCCCTACTAATACCGCTGTACCGCGCCTTAGGAAGGCGCGCGGCGAGACGGGGGAGCAGTGCAGGCCGCTAATTCGTCTTCGCTCTCGGCGCACGGCGTCCCGCCCGCCGCTCATTGGTCAACACTGCCCCCCGCCTCGCCGCGTATTCCTAAGGCGCGGTACAGCGGTATTGGTCAAACTATAGTAACTAAAGTAGTTCATCGTCATTTGCCTATTGCCAGGCCAGGCCCTCCGCATTTTAGTTATGAAGCTACAAGTACGCGGCGGGCCCGTCTTGTCGGGCCAATTCAGTGAGTGTAACGTTGTCAGAAGATATAAGAGTTACGCGATAGAAAGAGAGGCAACTTCTAGGTGAATATAACTGTAGGTAATTAGCGCTGTGCGACCTGAATTGCACTTTATTGTGTCGTAGCAAGAGTCTCTATTTATTTAAATGATTTTGCGGAGTGAATCTTCTGTTCTTGTATATTCTCTGCTATTGGGAAAAGGTCGCCCCAACTTGGTCGACTGCCAGTGTAAATGTATGCAGCTGAATACCAGTATTTTACATGGAGCAGCTGCCTAGCATAATCAGCCTATAAAGTTTAAAAAAAATATATAAATAAAAAGAAACGTGTGGCACTCGGGGACTGCCGCGGTAAAGCTATTGCATAGCATTTGTAACCTCCATACTTCCTATTTGTCAACGCTACACTTGGGATGATGACGTGATGACATAAAACAAAAATTACGTTCCCATGACAACATCACGTTGTCATGGGAACCGTCATTACATGGTAGGCGGAGTGGGGGGTGTTAGGTTTTATTTTCGTTACGGAATTTCTTGATTCGGTCGCCGCGCTCAAAGCCCGCGATAAAAGCTATGCAATAGCTTAAAATCTATTTTTTTTTAAAGTTGCGTAATGGTGGTGAGAATATTATGATCATTGCTAAAAAAAAAAATTGGTAAAAAACATGTTTATTTTCAATTGAGGGTAGTTTTTTTCCACGATTTTAATTTTATGTGGACACCTAATTACTACCTATCATTATGGAGTTTGTTTCATCGCGATAGATCATTTTGTTGTTTAAAAATCCCATAAAAAATATAATTAGATTTTTTAAACATTTTTTCTGTCGCTAAAATTAAGCATAGATTCCCTCATTTCGATATGTGCACATTATAAAGACACTGTATTTTTCGATGGGGTAAGCAGACAAGTATTACAGGTACACCCAGTGGCGTAGCAAAGGGGGGGCGGCGGGGGCGGGCCGCACCGGGTGTCACCTTTTTTGGGGTGACACCCACCCGGTCTCTAACTTTAAGAACAATGTACAAACAAAAAAAAAATCGCTAGCACAAAAATTTCTTTTTCGGGGATTCCTCCACTAGCACTGTTTATTATAGAATGGGATTTTACAGAATCTCTTTCAAATCTTATGAGTGCACTGAAATTGTTCATGACGGTTTGCGTGTCCGTAGCTTCATGTGAGAGGAGTTTCAGAAAATTAAAATTAATAAAAAACTATTTGCGGCAACAATGACCCAATCGCGGCTTAGCAATCTTGGTATATTAGCCATCGAACACGAGGCAATACAAAATATAAATTTCGATGAAGTTATTGCTGAGTTTGCAGCTGTCAAAGCTAGAAAGAAGAAATTTTAATTGTATAACAATTCCTTTTCTGTTTTAGTTATTATTGTGTTTGTTATTTCTTCAATATTATAAATAATAAATGATCCATGCCAGCAATCATATAAAATTTATTGCTTTTTACTTTCGATGGGGTGACACCACTAACTTCCGCACCGGGTGCCACCCAAGGTAGCTACGCCACTGGGTACACCCTATGTGGGTGTACCCAGTGGCGTAGCTGGTGGCGCAGTGGTTTCGCCATTTAACAAGACAATATCCACTTTTATAAGTGTTATGACTAGGAAACTATTTTAAGCTGATGTCATGTCTAGATTGGTACCTAGGATAAGCAGAAATTATCCTTGAGCCTTGATAACGAAACTGTCTATGATATCATAGACAAGGAAGAGGAATATTATTCAGGAATTTGTCTTGGGTCATTCTAGATTCTACTGATTGTTTGAACAGAAATTCAAGGGCTTCGGCTTCGTTCGCCAGCACCTCTCGACTAAACTGGTGTCAGAGTTTTTTAAAGCCGCCCATGGGCCTCTGACTTGGTTCCACATACCGTCGAGAAATGTCTCTCAGGCATGTCGGTTTCCTCACGATGTTTTCCTTCACCGTTTTTGAAGCAAGTGATAATTATACAATACGCACATGAATCCCGAAAAGTCAGAGGTGCGTGCCTTGGGTTCGAACTCGAGACCTATGACTTGGTAGTCCGACGGTTACACCACTAGGCTATCAGTGCTATTGCGTATAAATTTTCCTTATAAGAGATACTTAATAATTAAATTAAACGTGTGTATTAGGAAAATCTAAAAAAGATTTATCGCGAATCTTCCTCCGGGGAAATACAATGTCTAAATCGGGATGTACACAGATGTGGAACGAATATAAGGAAAGTGGTATTATCGGCAATGTAAAGAGTAAATATCTGAGTAAGTGGTTTAATTATAACGTGCCAGCGTCTGTGTTCTTCCACATATAACCGTCTGCCTTCACAGCAAGAGTGAACAGCAGTGGCGAAAGCACCATATAACACGATTCCGCAAATCTACCGCTATTGCAAAATGGCAAAGTCAATAGTGTCTACTGTTGCCAAAAAATACAGTTACACTACGGGTAATTTAATTCACCATAACATTCAAACAACAAAAAAGCTTATTACCAGCTTTAAATGACACCAACAAAAAAAAAAACCTAAAATAACCCGGCGCCAAAACGTCATAATCAGGAACAAAAAATTCATACAATAGCGATCCCGCCATGACGTCACATTAGGTCACGTGGCACCGCTTGATAAAGGACGAGAGCAAGCCGATCTACAACGGGTTACGACAGAGACAGATATAGAAAAAATGCGTCAGAGAGAATGAGATGGAGGAATATTGCACATTTTATTTAGTTTTCACCTGTTCAAGTATATTTTATTCGATTCTATAAATTCCTTTAATAATTTTAGAATGATAGTAAGTAACTAAAGTAGTAAATAGTTGAGTTTATTTCTGTAAAAAATTAAAAGTAATGTTAATTTTGTAGTTTTGCTATTTGGCGATAGATGGTGTTAAATTCAGTTATAAAAGACTTTTATTTTTAGTTAATAAATAATATTTTTACTTTATTCATAAGTAAAAGTAAGATCGGCTCTGCTTCGGCTTCCCTCTCACAAAAATTGACACCTCGCCGCTGGTGAACAGGCATCTTCTGGGCACTCTTTCCATCATAGACCTCATGCATCGCTTTCCATCAGGCGAGATCGGGGCCACAAGCAGTCCCATTCTGTAATAAACAAGTACATATTTAAAAACAAACATTTCCTCATTTCTCTCTCCAACTCCATCACCAGACCCTGTTCACCCTCTATCTATAACCTATTCATTGAGACCATTCCAATGAGCCCAAACACGATACCTGTGCTGTTAGTTGGTAAGGGAGTTGGGTATCCTGCAAATTCCAGGTGATGCTGTAGCATCAGTTCAAGGTTACTATGTTCTTCTAATATCATTGAAGTAACAGAATACCAAATTTCAAATCTATCAGACCTGTGGAAGATAATCACATCCATTCATTAAGAGCGGCCAACCCGTCATACTTTTCATACAAACGCTCGTAAGTGATTACGGCGTTTTAACACATCTTTATTTATTTTTTTAAACTAATAGGTATCTTGTGCACTATATCTAGGTTTCTATGAAAACAAAAAATAAAAACTTGGAGAAACAAATTCAATATAAGACTACAAAAATCTGCTTTTTTGCACAAATTTTACCTGAACTTTGACCGTTCATAATGTACTTATAAATTGTAAAAGTAAAGAAAACATCTTCATAGAAACCTTACACATGTAATGGAGATTCTAAATGACAAACATTTATTTCACAAACTGGTAAGGCGTATTCAAAAACACGTATTTCCTGAAACAAGTTATTTTTCGTACAATGTTATCGCGTTCTCAATTGCTTGTCAGAAATTCTCACTTGCGCTGGATGAAACAACAAGCTTTTCGACCATGCTCGCGTTGACGATAGACGGACCGAGAAGGGCCTTCTTAACTAGAAAAGAGCTGATATAATGTTCAAACGACTGAACCAATTTTGATAAACCATGTCTAAGAACCATCGGTAGAAAACATGCTTTCAAATAAAAAACCACATTCAAATCGGTTCACCCGTTTAAGAGCTAGCGGTGCTACAGACAGAACACACATAGCGGTCTTTATATTTATAACACATCTCTTTTTGCGTTGGGGGTTAAAAAAAAACCACCGAAGAAAAAATGGAGGTGTGTATATTGCTATCAACTGGGCAGAAATCATGGGCTGATACATACTGAGAAACTCCATAAAAAAAAACGTGTGGCACTCGAGGACTGCCGCGGTAAAGCTATTGCATAGCATTTAACCTCCATACTTCCTATTTGTCAACGCTACATTTGGGATGATGACGTGATGACATAAAACAAAAATTACGTTCCCATGACAACATCACGTTGTCATGGGAACCGTCATTACACGGTAGGCGGAGTGGGGGGTGTTAGGTTTTATTTTCGTTACGGAATTTCTTGATTCGGTCACCGCGCTCAAAGCCCGCGATAAAAGCTATGCAATAGCTTAAAAACATTACACTCTATCGAATTCCTCCACTTATTTACTCTGGGCAGTCAGCTCCTTACTTTCAGGCTAATATTTTGACCGCCGCATGACCTGTTCTCATATCGTTCGGCCCACTTCGCGCGGCAATAGGCACAAGAGAAGAAGCAGTTAAAATGACTCAAAGCTAGCTTTTATCCTCTTAAATCTTTCTGAGTTTATCTTAGACATTATTAACATCGGTGAAGGAAAAACATCGTGAGGAAACCTGGAATTATAGCTAACTGACAAGCTCCGACTTCGCACGGGTAGCAGAGCATATTTATGCCAAAAAAAATCTGTCGTATCACTATGGTATAATAGCAGTGATAGTCTAGCGGTGTGACCGTCGGACTGCCAACTCATAAGGTCTCAAGTTCGAGCCCAAGGCACGCACCTCTGACTTTTCAGATTCATGTGCGTATTGTATAATTATCACTTGCTTTAAGGGGGAAGCGTCAGGGTAGCCCGCGAAATTCAAATTTTCTTACGTTTTTTGCATGTTGCAGGTCAGTATAATACATACAATTATAATCATTACAATCAGCAATACAACTCCATAAGTTAGCAAAGGTGTCAAATGTCATGATTTCATGAAATCATGACATTTGACACCTTTATCTTCTTCTTAATCACTATTGCTGATTGTAATGATTATAATTGAGCAAAGCCATATTTGTTACGACCGCGAATCATATTTTAATCAACATAAAATCTGACACTGACCTGCAAAATGTAAAAAACGTAAGAAAATTTGAATTTCGCGGGCTACCCTGATGCTTCCGCCTTAACAACGGTGAAGGAAAACGTCGTGAGGAAACCGACATGCCTGAGAGATATTTCTCGACGGCACGTGAAGTCAAGTCAAAGGCCCATGGGCGGCATACAAACTCTGACACCAGGTTAGTCACTAACCACAGGAAAAATAAAGAAAGTGGATGTTGAATGTTCAGTATGAAAATCATTTATTCCATTACAAATAGTACTTGCACAATGCACATACCAGGGATGTAACGGATATCCGTATCCGCATCCGCAACTGCGGAGCATCCGCATAAATTTTGATATCCGCAAAACATCCGCATCCTCAACTTTTGATTTTAAAAGCTCCGCATCCTCATCCGCATCCTCATAATTTCTATGAGGATGTGACCCTACGTTGTTCGCACAAATAGTGAATTTTTAGAAACACGCACCGTGCTAAATGGGCGAGCCAATAAGTGAGTTACGCGTTCCTATTGGCTGAATTCGCAATGTCCGCCGCACGTGGCAGTGGTGGCACGACTGTGGTGTCACATGTCACAATTTGAGTTACTGGGTGCCGGGTGGTGTGTTATTGTTTACTTTTTGTTTGTTCGTAGAAGTGAATTTTTTTGCAGGCGAATTACGCTACGGTAATCTAGGTACCAAATGATTACCTACAACCTATAATAGAAATATAAATACTATAAAAACAAGGGCTATTTTTTGTACGAAATCCGCATCCGCACCCTCATCCGCATCCTCAATAAGGAATTTTCCAATATCCGTATCCTCATCCGCATCCTCAAACCCGATTATCTCGATATCCTCATCCGCATCCTCATCCGTTATATGACATCCGTTACAACCCTGGCACATACTAGTTAGCGTTAATAGAACCATTGTGAAGGACGAGCGTGTGTGTGGAATTCTAATTATTTCTCGCACGCACCTATGACTTGTGTATCGCGGTATGCTGTCTAATAGAACAATGATTGCGTTGGAGACTAATGAATGAGTTAATGAGTGTATTGTACTCATCTTGCAAACTGATGTTGAATATCAGGAATGTTTTTATCGGCATAGGCCGTCACCTCCTTCCGCGAAGCAATAATGCTCGCGAAGGAGGAGGCGGAACGCGTGAGGGAGAGAAACGTTTCGCGCCCTCACGCCCCTAGCCGCTGCAGGAGACGCCCCTGGGCGTCGGGAATCGCAGGCTGATTCCCGGCCACCGTAGGCGCGGGCTTGCGATAAAGACCAGGCCCGGGTCGACGACGCGTTGTGTTCCACGCGCGCCTCAAAGAGATATCAGCACAACTGACGGAGTCTGCTAGGGCCGATATCCGCCGGGGTCGCGGGAAAGTCTGTAAAGGATACCGTGGTTCCTGGCAACATACAGGCAACTGAAAGAACACGGGTGGGTTTAAGTTCCAGCCCGTCCCATCCTTGATGTCCTCCCTCCGGTTGACGCCCTAAGCCGAGGTTCGTACCCCACAGGGGGTGCCAATAGCGAGCGTTCACCTAGTTTTAATTAGCATAGTTGAATAACCCCTGGCTGGAGGTTTTAAGTGTAGTAGCTTAAGGCACCCACAGGAAAGCCCGGTTAAGTAGTCATGATTTCAGAGGTCAACTGCGAGATGCCCTACCTAAAAAAAAAGAAGGTGGGTTTAAGTCTAAGAGTCTGGACACGCCCTCCCGCTTCGTCCAGAGCGGGAGAAGTTATTTGATCATTTCCCAACAAAAAAAGTCTGTATTTTTCGAAGAGGCAGGAATAGTACACCCACATTTCATCATCTTGCCTGGTCTGTTCCCAAATATGTTGGGGTCGGTTTCCAGTCTACGAACATGATACCCCTTGGTAAGATTGGTTGCCTGAATTTGAGCTTCTGACGATCCGTAACGACTGTCAAAGATCTACAAATGACAGCCGGGACTCAAAATCAAAATATTTTATTTCACATAAACCTACATGGGCACTTATGAAACGTCAGAAGCTAGGTGCACGGTTCCAATTGGTCGTTTCCTATGGAGAAGAGCCGGCAAGAAACTCCACGGTTACTCTTTAAAAAATAATTGGCTTAACGTGCTTTCCGAGGCACGGAGTCTTGATAAGATGGTCACCCATCCACGGACCAACCCCGGCAAGCGTAGCTTAACCTGATGGAATAACCCGTGTGGCTGTTGTTACTTAGTCACCAGCTCCTAGATCGTGACTGTATAATAAGCATAATCAGCCTATAATGTTCCCCACTGCTGGGACTGCGGCCTCCTCTCTGTACAAGGGAGTATGCTGTAATCCACCACGCGGACCCGGTGATTCAGATTCAGATTCGTTTATTTGCAAAAAAATGTGTAGATAATATACATGGTATGATGCTTATTATAGGTGTAACAAAGTATTTTTTGACTCAACATGTTTAACCATGGCTGGTGTACAAATTTGGTCGAAAGACAATAGGATTTTAAAATTAAGATAGATACAATGAACAATAATAATAAATAAATCAACAATTAACAATAATATTAAATTAAATAATGTCAATAGTCATGATTCAAAATAAATAGATTAGATTCAGTCAGTATCTTCAGAGGGATTTATCATTTAAAAATTCATTTTTTGTCAGTATTTTTTTAAATGTTTTCTGGTCTATATTTAATTTCTTAAGACAGTTAGGGATATTATTGTAAATTATTGGCGCTCTGCATACAACGCTTTTATACAGTAGCGCTGTCTTAGCGGGCTGAAGACGAATTTTACTATTATCCCGGCGGTGAGAGTTGGACAGTTGTGGCCGTGGAGTTTCTTGCCCGTTCTTCTCCATAGGAACCTACTACGCTTTGGAATAGGCAACTAGCTTCATCTTTCTGACTGACCCCTTGACAATTCAAAAGTGCCTGTAATTGGTTTATTTGAAGTAAATGCTTTGTGTTTAAATTTGGCACAAATCTAGACTCCGAGCTGCTAACATTAACGAAACCCTTTCTCAACCAGGAAGTCAAAATAAAACAATAAACTCAACTACATCAAACTACCCACGCTAAATTTCTTTAATCTATTCGTTGATACGTACTAATTGACCTCAATTGGATCACAGATAAGCCCTTTGTACTCTAGCTAGCTGAGAACTTCGGGACGGGAGATATTTTTAGTGTGCTTACGTCATTAATTGTTGTTTCAGTTAAATATATGGGCCTCCGGAATAGGATAGTACAAATTTTAATTACCAGAGAGATACTAAAAGATTACTCTCTCGTTTTCTCTTTGTTTTTGTGTGGTTGGTGATTAACCCGTACCCAGGGTTAGGCAGTATTTACAAATACTATTACAATTGCGTATTATTATTTTAATTACAAGTAATTCAAATACGTAATTGAAATACAAATACGTATTTAGTATTTGTAATTCAATTACTTCTTAAAAATGTAATTTGTAATTGGTATTTCAAATACCTGACGCTGAGGTATTTTGTAGTTAGTATTTCAAATACTTATGGCTTCCAAAGACATTGAATGTAAATACATTTAGCGATCTTATTAATGCGTGCGTTCTGCAAAAAATTGCCCTCGATAGCTTTCGTAAGCACAATGGCGACCGCTAAATATGTCAATCTTTAAATTTGGCAACACTGGGCTGTATTAGGTCTATTCTATTTACATAACTTAACACCTGACTGTATTTTGTATTTAAAATAAAAATAGTTAAAATACTGTACTTTGTATTTCAAATACACGACTTAAAAATACTTTGTATTTCGTATTTTAAATACGTGCAAGATAGTATTTTGTAATCTGCGTAATGTACGATCAATCACAATTTGTTTCGATTTGAAACAGATTTCTAATCCATTGCTTCATAAGTTGGAAAAAAATCTGCTCTACAACGTTAATAACGCAATGAATTTTATTGAAATGTCAAAATGAAATAAATTTCGCGAAATTGTTTACGAAAATGATTTACGCAATTAGGGTACAGGTTAAACTACGCTTGCTGCAGTTGGTCCGTAGATGGGTAACCATCTTTGTGAAAACACGTAAAGCCGTTGGTTCCGGCTGTCATTCGTGGATCTTCAACAGTCGTTACGGGTCGTCAGAAAGTCTGACAACCAGTCTTACTAAAGGAGTATCGTATTACCCAGTTACTGGGTTATCAAGATCAGATAGGCAGTCGCCCCATGTAAAATACTGGTATTCAGCTGCATGTTTTAGTATTCAAAAAGGGCTATCAGAGGGAGGAGGCCTGTATCCTGTTTGTCCGTCTTGTAGATTATTAAAAAATATTGAACACGTATTTTTTCTTTTTTGACGTAATCAAAAGATTACGGCGATACATTGAGTTAAAATGTGGCATGACGTCACGCCTTGCTAGATTTAATACGACGTTGTGACGTAGCGAGCCCCCACTCCCCAACTTTAATGCGTGTTTTCTAAGTTATTTTTGATTATTATGATAAAGCAAAAAATACGTGTCTAATATTTTTTTATTATCTGAAAGACGGACTAAATAGAATTTCTTTTTTTTACCTAGGTACTAATATCTTGTCAAGTCGTTTGATTGTTTCCGCAAACCGATCACGACTCGAGATTCTACAGCGGCTTTCCTAGACGAAAACTTGATCAGGTTTTCAAAAGCTTACTCAAGCTTACTCAAGTTGAACAAAGCCCATACATTTATGTTTGACGCCCCAGTCTCTATTCTACCCAACATTGTAGAATCGTCTTACAACGCATCACATTCCTAATTGCCACTTATCCTGCCAAGACAATGGAATGACACTTTCAGGATACAACTGACAGGAAAGGAAGTCATCACAAAGTGGGCGCTAATTGTAAATGTAACAGTTTGTCAGCATTATGCTCACGTAATGTCTGTGGGCTTGTATGAGTGTATCGTTGACACAGAGGAGGGAGGACATGGAGTGTTTACGTGAGTGTAAGCTTGCGGCGACAGTTGTGTGCCATAAGGACCAAGCCCGGGTCGACGGCGCGTTGTGTTCCACGCGCGCCTCAAAGAGATGTCAACAGATTTGACGGGGTCCGCTAGGGCCAATGCCTGCCGGGGCTGCGAATAAGGGCCGAAAGGGACATCATGGCCCCCGGCAACAGGGCAACCGAAGGAACACGGGTGGGTTTTAGTCAGTAAGAGTCTGACACGCCCTCCCGCTCCGGGAGAAGTTATTTGCTCCAGAGCGGGAGAAGTTATTTGATAATTTCCCACCCAAAAAAAGGAAGTTCGAAAAATACATCATATCGATGTTTGGTACTGCTAGACAATGTTTTTCTCTTAACAACGCCGAGTTAGAATAATTAATACAGTGTACTCAACCTCCTATATCCGAGTACGACTATTTATTCCTTTGCATCTATAAAGGATGAGTGTACCCAAAGACTTTTTCAGTCTTGTCTCCATTTTGGCACTTAATGATATCTTATGCTTAGGGGCCGTTCAAGTATTACGTAAGCAGATTTATTACAATTATTTACCCCCGCCTCCCCCTTGTCAGCAAAAGTAAGCAAAGCTCTTACCCCCCCCTCCCATGCTTACGTAAACATTGATGTATGCATTTTTCTTTTAATGTAAGTATTCTGTTTTTTTTAATTAATTTATGAGCAGCAGTTATAAATTTAGACAAGTGCACGCGGTAATTCCTCTACTCGGTTCTAAGCGCACATTGAATATATAAGCAAAAAACTGAGCTCGTCCGCGTATGTCTTGTACAAACTGTCCGCAGAACTTAACCCAGATGCTTTGGTGACAGCCTATCATGGATTAGTAGCATCAATTTTGCGGTATGGTATCATATTTTGAGGTAACTCTACGAACAAGGAAATAGTGTTTAAAGCCCAAAAGAGGTGTATTCGGGCTATGTTTAAATTACAATCGACAGAAAGCTGCAGACCATTGTTTAAAAAATACAAATTAGTAACTTTACCATCTCTATATATTTTTGAAGTAGCATCGTTTATTAAATCTAACCCCCAACTCTTTCCACGACTATCTGACACTTTTCCGCGCAACAGACGTGACAATAGCCAACTTTGCTTGCACTCAGCAAATACTGCCCTCATGGGGAAAAGCTTTTTCTGTATGGCCCCGAAAATATACAACAAACTACCACAGTCATATAGAGCTATGACAACTGATCAATTTAAAAACAAGATTCGAAATATATTAACAGACAAGTGCTATTATAATATAAATGACTTTTTGACAGATACTTTTTGACATGCTTGAACTTTATATTATTATTTCTATAGTTTTATTATTCTCGTAAAATGTATTAATGAATGTTAGTGAACCAGTCTTTAGTCTTTGGTTTATTGAAGTAATTATTTGCTTGTTATATAAAAAAATTGTACGCCTCGTCAGGCAAAACATGTACGGACTTTTTACCTATTTAAGATGTTGCATGCTCGATTTGTATGTAAACGCATGTTTGACAAATAAATTATCTTTATCTTTAAGCGAGTACCTAAACGTATTCATTATTTGTGGAAATCCCCGAAAATGCGTTTCGTTTTCAAACATAGACAATGTGTGGGTTGCCATAATGTGTAAAAACTAAATAATTACTGCTGACGTAATCACCATCTAGACCCCCCCACCCCCCATGTCATCCAAAATAAGCAAAGCATAGACCCCCCGCCCTCCTATAGTGCTTACGTAATACTTGAACGGTCCCTTATGTGTATCCGTGGGCTTGTATCTGATACAACTTTGACCCAGTCCTGATCCTTTACTGGCACTTCATATTTCATTTTGTGACAAAATCATGGTCCGATAAAAGATTTATTTCTGATCCGTGCGCTCAAAATGTATTGCGACAGTGTCCCATTGTGGTCATGTCCTTCATTTCTAGATAGATAGATCGAAAGTTAGTTTTTTGGAAGAGCGGTAGCCGCTACATTACGACCGCAGTGACGGTAGCCATGAAAATTATGGCACCGGGGTCAACTTACTTTCATAAATTATGTATAATTCGCCTGTAAATTGCGGACACTATGTGGCTTCCACCGCTGTTCTAGGAAACCGGAGCTTTAACTCTCCATTTCCTCACTACTCCATGGCCTATGTTCCTACATGTCTGTATGTATTGTGAAGTGGGCGTGCTATTGTGAAGCTTCGATGGAACCCCGATGACGTGCGCTGTGCAGTAATGTGATACGATACTAACGATGTTTGACAGCACAAATGCGGATGGGATACGTAGAATATGACGACTTGACATTCTTTCTACAATAACATATGACAAGTGCATCAGGTTTTGCCGGTACAGTGATTTGTGACGTACCTATTCTGAAAACGATTGACTGTTAAGTGGTGGTAAAATTCAAAGCTCTAATTTATAGGGGAGAACAGGGTTTTGGTGGTACAAGCTATTTACTCAAAAGAACAGCCAGTTAAGAGGAGGCTCCCTAAATTATATGTTAATTTGCATTAATATTTTGAAAAGTCACGCATACAATCAAAATGGAACTTTAGTATATGATTTATTTATTGGATCTTTTTCTTTCTGAATATAATCATGTCTTTTTTAAAGATAATTTGAAACAAAAACAAGATTACTCGGCTTTTATGTCTAAAATAATTAATGATAGTAAGAAAATATAGTTTATTATTCAGATGATCAATTATTACTTTAGTTATGAACGAAATAAGAATTGAGACTTACGACATTTATTTCCGTACTCGAACACGGCCAAAGAGCGCACGCGATATTCAACTTTATTACTGCTCTGTTAGCGTTTATCACATAGTGGAGTGGTGTGGTGCATGGGGAGGAGTTTGCGTGGAAATTGAGTTTGAGGTGCCTGGTCTTAAGTTCGTTTTATTCATGCAGACTTTATTTTCTTTTCATCAAAATATTACGTCAATTAAGAATTTTCGTTTTACAGAGCTGCATTCTTAACAAAAGCACAAACAAAATTTTTGAAGTGAAAACTTCTTAAAGTGCGTTGGGCATTTTTGAGATGGGACCATTGATTTCACGACACTGTGACGACACCAGCTTTTGACCATTAAAAAGACATCAACACGTTGATTACCGCGATGCAGATTTTTTTTTTCAAGTTTTTCTATCGGCACTCCCGAGTGCCAGATTTTTTATTTTTCATAATTATTAATGATATGAAAAAAAAATATGTTCAATGTGGAAATGGAACCGGTACCCTAATTGCGTAATACAACACAATCACAATTTTTTTCGATTTGAAACAGATTTCTAAACCATTGCTTCATAAGTTGAAAAAAAAATCTGTTCAACAACGTAAATAACGCAATGAATGTTGTTGAAATGTCAAAATGAAACAAATTTCGCGAATTTTTTTACGAAAATGAATTACGCAATTAGGGTACTGGTAAGCGCAAAAGCAAGAGGGTCGATAGAGTCGTCATTAAATAAATGACATCAAAAGTATTTCACAAACTGTATTTTTTAAGGGTGCTCTGTTTTGTATGTCGGTTATACACCTGGCTTCTGACAGTAGTGAACTCCTCAATATAGCCCGCGAAATTCAGAATTTATGTTTTTTGCGTAAGAAATTTTGAATTTCAAAGGCATCACCAAAGTGGATTTTCTCAAAGTCAAAGTCAAATCATTTATTTCAAATAGGCCCATGTATGACACTTTTGAACGTCAAAATTTACAAAATAATAAAATTGATTCTAGTCGCCCCTTCCAAAAGGTAGTTTTCGTATGGAGAAGAATGGGCAAGAAACTCCACCGTTACTCTTTTAAAATGTTTTACAATTGTTTGTATTGGTACGTACATTAGTTAAATAATTATTATATGTGAAGACGATGCACCTAGAATAAAATTACTATAAGTACCACAATAGGTAATAAAATTAAAAATAAAGCAACGACAGATTATTTAATATGTGATAGATACAAGGTGCTCACTCAATTCCGGAAGCGAGTGTTTACCTATCTATACAGGGTAACTTAGTGACCGATACTTAAACGTGACTTTACTCATCATTATGAACAACTTTTACTATGGGACCAAACCTGAAAACGCGAAAAAAAATCCGCTGTTCCCTACATTTTGACGAGTTATGCGATCATAAATGTAGGGAACAGCTGGTTTTTTTTTCGCGATAAATTAAAACAATAAAAGTACTCACAAAAAGTTTTTCACTCCTCTTGCTCAAAAAGTCCGTCATTATAGCGTACCAGAGCGGGGAAAAAAATAGCATATCTTGCTCAAGGGATTTTTTATTTTATTTTTTATTTTTGTCTGTAACCAACGAGCCTACAAAAGCGAAAGTCTTTATTCTAATGTAAAACTAGCTTTTTCCCGCGGCTTCGCTTGCGTGGAAGTCGGAAATTATCCCATGAAAACGTACTACCGCATACCGGGATAAAAAGTAACCTTAAAAATTCAGATTGAACAAATTGTATATTTTTTTAAATATAATGAACTATTTAATATTGTATTGGATTAATTTATTTTCTCGCAATCGTAGTGAAAAGTAGAGTGTAACACACGACGCTAAAAGCCACTGTAACTCGGTTTCTATTAACTCCCTCGCTAAAGCTCGGGAGTAAAACTACCTCGGTAGAATGGGTTATTTTAGCCCCTCGTGTAACAATCTACTATTATGGGCAAAAAAAGAAAAAGTGACGAGTGTCACAGACATAAAACACAATTAAGATTGCATATCAGATTGTTTTAGTTTGACAATTAACCCCCAAACTAATAAGAAGTGGCCATAGGTTTCCGCAACACATTTCTATGACTCTCACCACAAAATTCACACCATGATAGACTGGAAAGTGAAATATAGTGTAGTTAGTAAATGATAGCAATTGATCACAATTCTGTGCGCAGGCTGTAAACGGGGCACGAAAGTGGAAAGTGTGGCTAGGTGGCTACGTGAGGCGAGTACAGTGCTAACTAGACCAGTATGGTGGTACCTTTAATGTTTCATAGTTTTACTTGGTATACTTAATAATTAAATGAAATCTTTTTTGCTGAACACAGTACATCCTAATCAGCGTTGCCAGACGTCCCGATTTTGGCGGGACGTCCCGATTTTTGCCCAAAATTAAATTTCCCTCGCGAGCGGATAGGCTCAGTCCCGATTTATGGGGATAGAAAAATAAATAAGTAATTCATAACTTATTTAAATTCCTCTGAAGATTTAACTGCCTTACAGGGCAAACTAATAGTTATTGGTTATTAGTATAGTAAAATAACGTATTTTCATTCAAATACATTTTCTACTGCTTTATATCATTATTGTAAACTTAATTTGAAACACAAATAAAAGGATAAGTAGTAAAAAATTATACAAAGAAATAGATAATAATAATAATATAATTTACGTTTTCTTATTATGTCCCGGTTTCGACGAAAGAATCCCGCTTTTTTTACTCAAAAGGGTTCAAAATCCCGGATTGCCCGAAAAAAAATCTGGCATCGCTGATCCCAATCCTATAATACTAAATCCTAAATACTGTTTTTTTGTTTTAATTCTGTTTGGCGTCTTATTGAGAAATTTTACGATTATTATAAAAAATATTACAGATTTCTATAAAAAAAAAAAAACATTTTCAATTGAGGGTAGTTCTTTTACCACAATTTTCATTTTATGAGGACGCTTAATTACTTCCAATCATAATGGAGTTTTTTCATCGCAATAGATCATTTAGTTTAAAAGTTACACAGTTTTGTTTTTTTTTTTAATTCCATAAAAAATATATTTAAATTTTTTTTAATATTTTTTCCGTCTATAAAATTAAACATAGATTTTCTCATTTCGATATGTGCACATTATTAAGACTCACACTGTATATCCTAACTAATATTATAAATGCGAAAGTGTGTTTGTTTGTTACGCTTTCGCGCTAAAACGGCTAAACGGATTTAGATGAAATTTGGCACATGGGTAAACTATGACCTGGATTAGGATACAGGATACTTTTTATCCCGATATTCCCACAGGATCGAGACTTATGCGGGTGAATATGATAAATATATTGCAAGATGTTGAGTAAACGCGCAGTTAACTATGCTCTACCAATTTAAAGGCATTAAAAATTATAGAGAGTTGTATTGATGATTCTAATTATTATAATTCTGTAAATAAATATTTGTTACGGTCGTGAATCATATTTAGATCAACATACAACCTAACACTGACCTGCAAATTGCAAAAAACGTAAGATTTTTTTTAATTTTGCGAGCTACCTTAGCTCATTAAGGCGACACTAACCGACTTTAATGATTGTATACTGAAGATCACGTCTAAACGAGAATTGTTAATGATTTGGAAAAAATATATGTTAAATTAGAGCATTTTCTTAATAACTTAATCTGTGAATATTTTAGATTATGTTTAATGCGGATAAAAAAAACTGAGAATCACGCAAAAGCTATCAAGCGTATTTCTCTGAAACCTTCACTATTTTAAAGATAATTTAATTGTTGATCTTTTAGTATACGTGTTTCATTAGAATACCTTTTGTTTTAAATATTTAATAAATTAATAATGCGTCTAATTTAGGACAGCGCTCCTTGATGGGCGAGTCCTATTACTGGCTGGACGTACGACGCGTTGTGTGAACTCAGTACAGAACACGCAAGCTTACCTTTCAAGGTCACTGGCATATATCTGCGTATTAACGGCCAGATACTGTACATCAAGTATCAAGTAGGTAAATATCAGTCATTATGCTAATAATCTCCTGTCCTATAGCTGCCGGCGACCATAATATTATGCCCATAACAAGCTTCCCACGGTACTCATGATAAATTTTATGTCTAGAGGTAACCGCATCGCACGCACGGAACGCATAAGTAGATACTATTTTGCTTTCATTTTGTGTTTTGCGTGCGTTTGTTACCATTTACCAGCTGTATATCAGTAGGGAAGTAGATTTTTCTTCCGCTAAGGAGCAATGGCCTTATTTGTGAGTAATCTTCTTCAAACTACTTTCTTGTCGTAAGCTTATCATCTCGTTCTTCTCCATAACAATCTGCGCTTGGAAAGCTTCAACTTTCTGACTAACTGGCCGACTTCTGACAATACAAAAGTGCCTATTTGGTTTTATAAAAAGTACCTGGTCGACCAAGCTCTGCTCGCGTGAAAATAGATAAACATATCGTCCGTTGTATCACATTCCCGAGACTGTGAAAATAGAGAAAATGAATTTTTCCCACGTATGAGACCTAGCTAGATCGATTTTTCGCCCCCTTAAACCCTTTTATGCAACTTTCGTCGAAATCGTTACAGCTGTTTTCGAGATCATGATTACAAATAAATACAGGTTTATTTGGTTATACGTCGGCAAACCGTTAACGGGATCTAGGAGAGGTCATTTGCTACCAAATGACCCCTGATGACCCCTATGCCAATGTCAACCATTTTCGAGTAATTGGAGGAGAGCGTGTCAGACTCCTACTGACTAAAACCCACCCGTGTTCCTTCAGTTGCCTGTATGTTGCCAGGGGCCACGGTAACCCTTTCGGACAAACCCGCTACCAGCAGGCATCGGCCCTAGCGGACCCCTTCAGTTGTGCTGACATCTCTTTGAGGCGCGCGTGGAACACGTTGCGCTGTCGACCCGGGCCTGGTCCTTATCGGACGGCGAGCTACCCATTGCTCACCGTCCGCAAGCCCGCGCCTACTAGGGCGTCTCCTGCGGCGGTTAGGGGCGTGATGGCGCGAAAATATATGACGTTCCCTGATTTCTAAAGATTTTTGCCGACACCGGGGATCAGACTTCATCCCCCTCTATAACATGGGACTTTACTAACGAAACCATTTCTACCTCATCTGCCTAGCCTTTTCCCAACTATGTTGGGGTCGGCTTCCAGTCTAACCGGATGCAGCTGAATACTAGTATTTTACATGGAGCGACTGCCTATCTGACCTCCACAACCTAGTGACTAGGTAACACCATACCCCTTAGTAAGACTGGTTGTCAGACTTTTTGGGCTTCTAACTACCCGTAACGACTGTCAAAGATCTACAATTGACAGCCGGGACCAACGGCTTAACGTGCTTTCCGAGGCACGGAGGGGACTTGGTATGTAATGATGGTCACCCATCCACGGACCGACCGCGGCAAGCGTAGCTTAACCTGATCGAACGACCCGTGCAGCTGTTATTACTTAGCCACAAGCCCCTCAAACCATTTCTACCTACCCCTTCAAAATACTCAGGCATGATATACCATTATTTTAATTCAAAACTGACTCATTCATCACACTTCAAAAGTATCCGCCATTCGCTATAATGAAAGTGTGATATATTATTACATCATTATTCTGACTCACCCGTCTGACCTTCAGAGCCGAGCCCCTGTGAGCTGCGAGTTTGTGACCTCGGTACTCCCCTGAGGCAGCAAGGGTTGGCGTCAATTATACTAACAATCTTGTTTGTTATTGTACTGAGGTATTTGTTTTCATTGTGGGTAGGGCTTTTTGTGTCCAGTTTAGACTATCAGATTCAGAACAATTCATTAGGGTTCCGTAGTAAACAAGGAATCCTTATAATTTCGTCATGTCTGTCTGTATGTCCGCGGCTTAGCTCAGAGACGCTTAGTACTAGAAAGCTGTAATTTGCCATGGGTATACATATTAATCACGCCGACAAAGTGGTAAAATAAAATCATGAAAAATATATTTTTTTCAGGTACCTCTCCTACACGTAAAGTGAGGATGATTTTTTTATCTCTCAATAATCCCATAATGTGGGGTGTCGTTGAAAAGGTCGTTCAAAAATATTGGGAGTTTGTGAATACCATTTTTGGATTTAGGGATCCGTTTTCGAAATATTAAGCGTTAAAGTGCTAATTTTTGTTAGAGTCAAGTGTGTCACCCCCCTGCAAGTTTAATGGTTACTTTTGGGTATGTGAAAAAATTCACGGCAGTAGCATATATAACGAAATTAAAAGGAAAACTATCACAGCTAAGTAGGCTCTACAAGTTAACGAGTAATAATCGACCAAGTTAACTTTGCAGTTGCAAAAACATGTTTTCCCATACATTCCGTATGGGAGAACATCTTTTTCAACTACAAAGTTAAGTTTCTTTTTGGGATAAATTCATCCCAACTACGGAACCCTTCATTGTGCGTGGCCAGTCCGACACGCAATTGGCCGGTTTTTTTTTTTAAACTGGGTCTGGTCATCTTTAAAGGCTCAAGTTCTAGGTTAGACTACTTGATTCAGACCCCGGAACATTTAATTTCTTACGGTAATTTTGCACGCCATAAATGGCAAAACATGTAGCCACCTCATATTAATTATAAGACCTTACTGTACTCATGTTTTACAAAATAAATATTATCTTATCTTACGGTCTTAATTGTTAAGACCGTAAGAAATTGCATATCCCCCGACCCTTGCTCGAAAACGAGGTGCCAGCAGTTGTTGCAGCTGAGCACGTAGCTTTAAGACGCAGATATATGACAGTGACCTTTAATGGTTAGCTTGCGTGTTCTGTACTGAGCTCACGCAACGCGTCGTACGTCCAGCCAGTAATAGGACTCGCCCATCAAGGAGCGCTGTCCCAAATTAGACGCATTATTAATTTATTACACGTAAAATAAAAGGTATTTTAATAAAACACGTATACTAAAAAATCTGTAATTTAATTATCTTCAAAATGGTGAAGTTTTCAGAAAAATACGCTTGATGGATTTTGCGTCATTCTCAGTTTTTTATCCGCGTTAGACACAACTTTACAAATTAATTTCACTATGTAATATAAACATAATCAAAAATAAGCCTATATTAAAATATTAAAAAAATGCTCTAATTTAACATATATTTTTTCCAAATCACTAACACTACTCGTTTAGACGTCACCTTCAGTATAAAATCATTAAAAGTCAGCTATCGTCCCCTTAAATACCCCGAATAATAATCATGACGAAAATCTAAGTTTGATCCAGCCTCCTTCTTGCTGTCCTCCCCCCAGCGACGCCCTAAGCCGAGGTTTGTACCCCACAGAGGGTGCCCTAGGCGAGCACTCGCTTAATTTTAATTTAGAATAGTTTATATGCCCCTGGCTGGAGGCTTTAAGTGCAGAAGCTTAAGGCACCCACAGGAAAAGTCCGGTTAAGCAGCCAAGACCTTAGTGGTCAAAACTGCGAGAGGCCATAGTTAAAAAAAAAATCCGGCCAAATGCGTGTCGGACCACGCACAATGAAGGGTTCCGTAGTTGGGATGAATTTATCCCAAAAACAAACTTAACTTTGTAGTTGAAAAATATGTTCTCCCATACGGAATGTATGGGAAAACATGTTTTTGCAACTGCAAAGTTAAGTAATCCGACGCGCGACGTGTACGCGTACGCGGGCGGAGTCCTGAGCGTGACCGTTAGAATAACTCATCATCTGTTACGCGACGCCTCATTGAGGTGGATAAAAAATAAAATTCTATTGTGTCTCGTTAATGAATGACAGTTGAAAAAATAATAGTGTTCTGTGAAGTACGTGACCACTGGCCGAGCCGGTTGTTTGAAGCTTTGCCTCTGTTCCGTTTCTTTACTCATGTAGTTGGGTTAGGCAAAAATAGCGTAAATCGATATGTTGGAAATTAGGTACGTCACAAAAGCGAGAGCACTCGCTTAATTTTAATTTAGAATAGTTTATATGCCCCTGGCTGGAGGCTTTAAGTGCAGAAGCTTAAGGCACCCACAGGAAAAGTCCGGTTAAGCAGCCAAGACCTTAGTGGTCAAAACTGCGAGAGGCCATAGTTAAAAAAAAAATCCGGCCAAATGCGTGTCGGACCACGCACAATGAAGGGTTCCGTAGTTGGGATGAATTTATCCCAAAAACAAACTTAACTTTGTAGTTGAAAAATATGTTCTCCCATACGGAATGTATGGGAAAACATGTTTTTGCAACTGCAAAGTTAAGTTGGTTGATTATTACTCGTTAACCTGTAGAGCCTACTTAGCTGTGATAGTATTTCTTTTAATTTCGTTATATAAACTACTGTTGTGATTTTTTTCACACACCCAAAACCAACCATTTAGCCGGCAGGGGGGGGGGGGACACTTGACTCACTTTAAAGCTTAATATTTCGCAAACGAATCCCTGAATCCAAAAATGGTTTTCACAAACTCACAATATTTTTGAAGGACCTTTCCAATGATACCCCTCACCATGGGGTAAAAAAATAAAAAAATAAACATCACCACTTTACGTGTATGAGAGATACCCTAAAAAAAATGTTTTTCATAATTTTGTTTTACCAGTTTGTCGGCGTAATTAATATGTATACCTATGCCAAATTACAGCTTTTTAGTACTAAGGGTCTCGGAGCTAGACCGCGGACAGACAGACAGACAGACGGACATGACGACACTATAAGGGTTCCTTGTTTACTACGGAACCCTAAAAATGCATGTTACTTCTAAGAAAGCGTGCACCATCGTTGACAGCATCATTGCTTACCATCATGCGAGATGGTGGTCCAACGCAAGCCTATAAAAAAGTAATTTTGAAGTGAAAACTTCTTTAGGCGCGTTGAGCATTTTTGAGATGGGGAAAAACAATTGAACTCGCGACACCTTTACCGACACCTCATTTTTGTAAACGCGATTGTGCTCTTTATTTATATTACGTTACGGATCAATGTTCTATGCAAGTATTTTACTTTAAAGGTTTTGGAAGTTTTTTTTTTTGTAAACGCGATTGTGCTCTTTATTTAGATAAGGTTACGGACCAATGTTCTATACAAGTATTTTTGCTTCCACCAAGGCGATCTTGTTCAAGTTTTCACTTCTGTCAGCACTCCCGGAGTGCCATTGTTTTTTTTTTTGTGACATTTATTTTAAATCATAGGACGTCAATTTTGATTCAACGTAATCAAATGACAATTAATTAATAGTCTTTAGTACGGCTATTGAATTTGTGAATAAAAAAGTAATTATGAAAAAACAATAGGCCTGTTTCCAAAAATATTTTTGTCCATCTTGTAGATTATTAAAAAATATTGAACACGTATTTTTTCTTTTTTGACGTTTAAAAGATTACGGCGATACATTGAGTTAAAATGTGGCATGACGTCACGCCTTGCTAAATTTAATACTGAGTTGTGACGTAGCGAGCACTCCCCAACTTTAATGCGTGTTTTCTAAGTTATTTTTGATTAAAATGATAAAGCAAAAAATACGTGTCTAATATTTTTTTATTATCTGAAAGAAGGACTTAATAGAATTTCTTTTTTTACATGTAACCATGCGACGTTTTGATTCAAGAGCAAGTTTCAAAACAACCCTTTATAAATTCCCAACAAAAATCCCTGTCGCACTCCTTCACCCCTTTTTCAATTCCCAAACTTTACTACTTATAGAAAAGCAAAGCTTCTATAATAAAATCACAACCGACTGTTCACAGGCGATGTCTCCATAACCCTGGTTTATTGCTTGTATTGCAACGCTGTTTCAAATTCACCTTGACCTAAATACAACTGACGCACTGCGTATTTTGGCAGGCTAAACATTGCAGGTGACAGGTTATTAATGATAGTCGTATTTGGAGCACATGTAGGAACTTCAGTTTAGCAGAAGGGTTAAGAAATGGAATGATATCGACGCTGGAAAGGCAACATTGACTAAGCGACATGAGAACCCATGTCGCTTAGTCAATGGTGCCGATTCTCCTGTCACAAATGCCTCTAAACTAAACTAAAAATCACCAAAATTTAGTTTATTCCTGTCAAACGACGATTTCCCATTCTGAAATAGACTAAAGTGACACAACTTAACTATATTTTAGTTTGACAGCACTAAGATGGCACTGAGATATTAGTTTAGTGAAAATGGCAATTTTGCTATTCTGAATTTGACGTTTTTAACCTAAAATTTAGATTTTCTAACTAAATATGACTATTTTTAATCGCGACTAAAAACATGTGGAATAAAATTGGTTGTCATGAACTAAAATTCACACCAACACCTCGACTTCAGATGAAAAAACAGTACTGAATATTTTTTTTTTTTCTTTTGCTTATGTCTCGAAAACGGTGTGTCCAATCGCAAAAATAATGAAAATTTCGACACCCTTTATAAAACACTTGAACCCCTAACACTACATGTAGGTAATATTTTTTCTTATTTTCCACACAAAAAGTGAAAAATCCACATAAAACACGTCGAGGCTGCCCCCCCTGCGCGCCTCCGGCTCTAAAAAGATTCACATGGTTAGGTATCACGTGTGGAGTCGCGGTTGTCAAATTCGATTTAGATGTGTCAAAATTATTTTTAAATTTAGAGAATTTATTTTGCGGAATAGCTTTGAGATTCTCATAGTCAAAAGTAAGGAATTTTAGTGATAGTTTAGTTAGTTTAGTTCGGTGTACAAAAAAATCGGCACCAATGTTGCCTTTCAAGCATCGATATATTTCTTGCGTTCTTCGTCTCTTAGTGGCTTTTGTGGACATGATAATTATTCAGATTTATTACAGTTGTAATAGCAATTATGTAATTGCATTTAATTAAAATAGATTTTTAATTTTGTTAATTTATTACTTTTGTATAGATTATTTTCAGTTTTGTGAATGTGAGAACGCTGTAAGCTTAGTGGACTATAGATTTTTTGACAGTTTTCTATTTTGTTAAGTACCTGGTACTTATTGAAAGACCTACACTGTCCTCCCATACCTAGTAACACTGTTATTTGAAAATATTGTAAATGCCAATTATTTTTAAAAGAGTAACCGTGGGGTTTCTTGCCGGCTCTTCTCCATAGGAAACGACCAATTGGAACCGTGCACCTAGCTTGTGACGTTTCAAAGTGCCCATGTATGTAGGTTTATGTGAAATAAAATATTAATTTTTTTTGTTCAGGCCTAAAATATTTAATATCTCCGACTTGTCAACTAATATTTCGTAACAATATGGAGTGTCCATGGAGTTTCTTGCCCATTCTTCTCCATAGGTGCCTACTACGCTTTGGAATGGGCAACTAGCTTCATCTTTCTGACTGACCGACCCCTTGACAATTCAAAAGTGCCTGTAATTGGGTTTTTTGAAATAAAATTTGTTTGAATTGATCCCGATGATCACCAATTTTAGTGTTCTATCTAGCTAAAACTTTTTATCGTTATGTAATGGATAAAATATATGAATTGTGATACTTGGAATGAGGCACCAAGTACATTTATATAATGTGAATAGATTGTTGTATAACCGCGTTATTGACCGCAAGTCCTGCGGTTGTTGGAAACAATATACATATTTGTAAGCTGAGGTAAACATACAGTGCCTATTATTTCGAGTATATTTGAGTATATACAATATTTTTCACCCTCCGTGCCTCGGAAAGCACGTTAAGCCGTTGGTCCCGGCTGTCATTTGTAGATCTTTGACAGTTGTTACGGGTCGTCAGAAGCCCGAAATTCTAACAACCAGTTTTACCAAGGGATATCGTGTTACCGAGTAAATGGGTTTTGGGTGTCAGATAGGCAGCCGCTCCATGTGAAATACTGGTATTCAGCTGCATTCGGTTAGACTGGAAGCCGACCCCAAGATCGTTGGGAAAAGGCTAGGCAGATGATGACCAATAGGCCTGTGACCAAATTTTTTTTTTTTTGTTAGTCCTTTCAGAAAATAAAAAAATATTGGACACTTATTTTTTATTTTTTGACGTAATCAAAAGATTACGGCGATACATTGAGTTAAGGCCAGGATATTCGAGCGCAGTAGGCATTTAGCGTTGCCTCACTCCCCGCATGACAAGACGCGCGAACGCGCAGTTCAAATGAACTCGCTGACCCCGCTGTGAAAATTTTTTGCGTCACAGTATAAATTTGTAATAGTAGGTAACTTTGTTTTACGGAATTCATGTTAATATTTCGGTTAGTTTTTAGGGAAATTGTATTAGTAAAGATACATAATTTATTTTATTACCTACCTACAATTGCTTTTTTAATTGTCACCTAATCTCTTTTTCTTTCATGACTGTTACAGCGCATTCTGTAGTTTTGGTTTTCACCTATCACAAAGGGTATGTTTTATAACTAAGTGTATAAGTCCACGTGTACGGAGTCGTGGACATAAGCTAGTTATTTGTTATTTATTACTTATATGATTTGGACTAAATAAATTCGGATAAAACTCATTACAATATAATACACAGGACAGTAAATTCTTTATAAGAAATACTAAAATATATACAGGGTGTCCCGTAAATAATGGATCAAACGTAACGGGTAGGTAGCTTACCTCATTTCCAACAACTAATTTGAACAGTAAAAAAAAACCGATAAGGTAACCAAGATATTTTTTTTTTTTTCGATTTTTACTATTTTCTGTACCAGCATTCAGTGTTTTTAATGCTGTTGCTGCAAATGGTATCATATTTAGGTGTGATTTTTGTCAAACATTTCTGAATAGTTTACTAATGTTATAAGATACCATTTTTTTAAATAACATTTAATTAGCCTTAGAAAAAAAATCTTGAATTGAAAAGTTTTGTTTTTACGATGAAAAGACCAGAATTGGAAAAATTCTCCTGTAAAAAAAATGTATGACACCAAAGTGTACCATTATTTTAAAAACTTGTAAAATTACTAAGGTTTGCAAATTGGTATAAAACTTACGCCTAGTCTTTGTCGTTACAAAGATATTGCTATGAATCTGACA
This sequence comes from Agrochola lychnidis, assembly GCA_963680765.1. NCBI lineage: Eukaryota > Metazoa > Arthropoda > Insecta > Lepidoptera > Noctuidae > Agrochola > Agrochola lychnidis. The sequence goes on from OY796876.1 coordinate 2,876,503, forward strand.
GAGGTGCCAAATTACGAAATAAAATAAAATTTGAAAAAGTGTGCACAATTCAACTATTTTCTTAAAAATGTTTAGGTATCTCAGCGTATGAAAAAAATTAGGAGGTTAAATTAAAAAAAAATACAAATAAATCGTTTATTTTGTTTTTACAGTAAATGTTCAAACTGACGAGGTGTACTGTATCTGTGTAGTATATTATAATAAAAAAAGAAATATAAAAATTGAGCCATCGCGGGACGCCTGGCAGATGTAAAACATCGAAACTATTTTAGACTAACTTTGCCCCGCGATTTCACCCGCGTAATTCAATTTCCTGCAGGAAGTCAGTAAGTCGGTAAGTCAGGAGTTAACACATATCTAAATACACTCTAGTCACTATTTTGTGTGAAAGTACAACAACATCAACAACCTTGCATTATTATTATAATTTGTACTATAGATACAGTAGGCGCGCGAGTTGAATTGATGCAAAAGGTACATTTCTAACGCTCAATCCCATTGTCTAATTTTAAAAAATCGAGTTGTAAACTTGTAGGTTAGGTACTAACTGTTCGCCTGTGCACTTTTTTGTAAATACGCCTTTATGTCTTGGTATCGATGAACTGCAAAGAAAAAAGTTTTATTTGCAAAAATGATCTTTGTTGTAGTTGTGCTACTGTTATTTCTGTAAACTGTGATATTAAAACGAAAATATCAACTATATGTATAACTATTTAGTTTGATATTACTATTCTGGTACCTGGCACCTGCTACTGCTAGTACTGTGACGAAAGCAAGTAGGTAGGTATCTTATTACCTATACAACTACAATATGACTGTGTCATAGTATAAAGAGTTCTTTCCTCTCTTTATACTATGACTGTGTCGCGTCGTCTTTTATGGGTAGGTAGTTATAAATACGTAGTAATACACAAGCTTACCTTATTTTTTTTTAAGCTTCTGCAGTTCAATCTTAAATATTTTTTTCTTTTTTCTGTTTTTATTCCCCATAATTTAATCTTAAATACTACTGTATATTACAATTTAAACTAAAATCTACAGTTAAATTACTAATACTAGAACCTACAACAATATTTACAAACTGATTTTTAAAACTAATACACAAACACGGAAAATAACAATAATTTCTCGTATATTTCGATCGATTAGCGGGGAACGCAGCGAGCTAATAATAGCGACATAGGTCCTGCCTCGAAGACGCCTGGTGAGCTAATGAAGCGAAGCGCGCGGGCCGCCTTGTTATATAATATCTTGTAGAAACAATAAAAAACTGTTTTGAGAAAAAATAACCATAGAATATTCTTCTAAACGTCATTGCCTATTTTTTGAGATTTTTTTCGGGAGTAAAAGTTTGGTCTACTTCAAGTACGACTTAAAAAACGATCAAAAACTTCCATGTTTTCGCGATTTTTTATGATCGAGTGAAGTTGTAAATATCGTGTTTTGAACCATAGAATAATCAAGAATGTTTATTAAACTATAACATGTATTTTTATCAGATCAAAACAAAGAATATTTGATTGTTTAATGTTGAATCAAAAATAGGTCGATTCCGAGACTCCTGGCCTTAAAATGTAGCATGACGTCACGCCGTGCTAGATTTTATACGACGTTGTGACGTAGCGAGCCACCACTCCTCAACTTTAATGCGTGTTTTCTAAGTTATTTTTGATTAATATGATAAAGCAAAAAATACGTGTCTAATATTTTTTTATTATCTGAAAGACGGACTAAATAGAATTTTATTTTTTTTACCTAAGAAACTACTCTATTCTTGGAAATTAGACATGTCTATATTATCGTTCTATGCCTTTTAATTAAGGTGCGTCATATATTCCATAAAAAACACTATACATTTATGACGCCTTCCCCCATAGCTTCAAATAGGGGATAAATTTCTTGAATACAGGTTTGATGTGATTCTTTATAACGTGCACATATAGAAATGAGGGAATCTATGCTTAATTTTAACGACAGAAAAAATATTTGAAAAAATCTAAAAAATGTTTTTAAAATATTTTTATGGAATTAAAAAAAAAAATTGCAACAAAACTGTGTAACTTTTAAACCAAATCATCTATCGCGATGAAACAAACTCGCGATGAAAATTGAGAAAAAAAAACTACCCTCAATTGAAAATAAACGTTTTTTTTGCAAAAATCAGTATTTTTTTATCAATTTTTACATTAATTGTAAAATTTATCAATAAGATGCAAAAAAGAAAAAAAAAAAATTTTGACAAAGAATTAAAAAAGAAACATTTTTTTTTCCGTCGATAAAATTAAGCACACTGTTTAGTATTTTTCTATAATACTCCTTTTATTTTTCTTTTCAAGCATGATGCGTCACACAATACTAAGAAAACGCCATTCATTTAATGGCATCTGCCCCATAGCTCGATGTAAAGCATTTCTCCTGTAAAACCATCTTCATTTTCGGGACAAATTCTTAGAACTTGATCAATAATATCCTTCTATTATACTTATTTTTCCTTTTCAAGTATATACGTCACTTTCAAGGAAAAACGATGATAAATCCATGGCGCCTCCCCCTTAAGTTTGATGTCTCATTTTATATTTTTGTACCGACAACAGCGAATAAATTATGGGGAATTCTGATTTAGGTCAGCCATCTTCTTTGTTCAAGCGCCTATTTATAACAGTGTTGTGTCAAGGGTTAGCTGTTATCCGCCTCTTTCATCATCTGCCTCCTTCAGATTCTGATTCAGATTTATTTTGCCAACAATGTAGGTACAGGTATAAGATGGTGCATCACTACGTTTTTCCGCTACATTCTACCTTACGGCATGCAAAGTCGTAAAAACAAAAAAAATACAGTTTTCAAATAAATCATGCAGTCGTAAAAACTAACGATACAATTTTTATCTAAATTAACAATATTAATAATTAAGTAAAGAAAGAAAGAAAAATAAGTTTAATTGTCACAAGTCATCCAGTCAGTCATTGTCATTGTCATTGTCAAGTCATTCTGATATAATATAAATTCTCGTATATGTCATTTATATTTTTTTATAGTTATATATTTTTATCATTTAAAAAGTCTTTTATACAATAATAGCATTTTTCTTATAATAATGCAGTCAGCTTAGATTTAAATCTTCGTATAGGGTGTTCTTTAAAACTGTGTGGAATTTTATTGTAAATGATAGGCCCCATTGCCATAATATTTTTCCTAAGTAGTGCTGTTTTGTAGTTGCCTGTATGTTTGCCTTTTCCCAACTATGTTGGGGTCGGCTTCCAGTCTAACCGGATGCGGCTGAATACCATTATTTTACATGGAGCGACTGCCTATCTGACTCCCAGTCTCAGTGATACCCGCCTCATTGCTCGCACTAAATGTCCTCGTGGAGGCGATCGGCGGCGGTGATCTCTCGCGTCCGACCCTGGTTCAGGCCATGGTACGGAGCTAGAGGAAATGGCAGGCCGTCATCTCCTGCGAAGCGGTAATGCTCGCGAAGGAAGAGGCGAAACGCGTAAGGGAGAGGCAAATTTCGCGCTCTCACGCCCCTAACCGCCGCAGTAGGAGACGCCCAGGGCGTCGGGAATCGCGAGCTGATTTCCGGCCACTGCAGGCGCGGGTTTGCGGACGGTGAGCAATGGGTAGCTCGCCGTCCGATAAGGGCCAGGCCCGGGTCGACGGCGCGTTGTGTTCCACGCGCGCCTCAAAGAGATGTCAGCAGAATTGACGGGGTCCGCTAGGGCCAATGCCTGCCAGAGGTTCGAAGAAAACCGATAGGGACATCGTGGCCCCCGGCAACAGGGCAACCGAAGGAACACGGGTGGGTTTTAGTCAGTAAGAGTCTGACACGCTCTCCCGCTCCGCCCAGAGCGGGAGAAGTTATTTGAAAAAAGCTCCCGATATATCCCGCTCGGGGTTGAGTATCATTCAATAATTTCTTAGTGAACTTTTCGTGTTATCTATAAGTAACTTGGTTGTATAGGTCGGATAGGCAGTCGCTACATGTAAAATACATTCGATAACATCACCAGCGCTCGCGTCCCTTCATTTGTCATAGACAATAGTTTGTAGCATGGCCACAGACTAAATAGTACTAGCATGGACAAGCGATGTTGGGGCGTGGGGTGTGGGTTGATCTTAATTAATATCGTAAGAAATACGGTTTTCACTGACTTTTGTATCTATTACTATATTTTATTGTTTATTTTATTTAGTTTTTTTTTTTTTTACTCCTTTGGTGGGATTTATTTTGAGTCCGTAGGTGTGTCTGTGTGGTATCACAGTGGGCCCTATCAGAATACCAGCGCTGCGGTATTTCCAGCCCGTCCCATCCTTGATGTCCTCCCTCCGGTTGACGCCCTAAGCCGAGGTTCGTACCCCACAGGGGGTGCCCTTAGCGAGCGTTCACCTAGTTTTAATTAGCATAGTTGAATAACCCCTGGCTGGAGGTTTTAAGTGTAGTGGCTTAAGCCACCCACAGGAAAGCCCGGTTAAGTAGTCATGATCTCAGAGGTCAACTAAGAGATGCCCAACCTAAAAATTTTTTACCCGCGTTAGACATAACTTTACAAATTAATTTCACTATGTAATAAAAACATAAACTAAAATATTCTTATATTAGGTTATTAAGAAAATTATCTAATTTAATATATATTTTTTCCAAATCATTAACACTACTCGTTTAGACGTGATCTTCAGTATAAAATCATTAAAAGTCGGTTATCGTCGCCTTGAGGTATTCATGAACCTCGCAGTTTCTTGTAAATAATTATGTATTTATGGCCTATTGAAATTAAATCAATTTTACTTCGATAGGCGTAAAGCTCTCAAAAATGTAGGTCATCCTCATTCAACTTATTGGTGTCAATATCTTACAAGCAAACTTCACCCTTATGGGAAATCTGTGAAGAAGGGTGCTTGTGGCATTTATTATTCAGGTTTCGGGAAGGCCCCGAGGGTTCATTTTACCATGTAAAGGACATCGTTCGGCGTCCATATATCGTTCGCCTAAGAACCAACGGAGACGTGAATTTACTTTCTGTGTTCTAAATAATGTATATATTCGATTGAATCTAAATTAAAATCACGGACACTTTTGAGAATTGTAAAAAATCGAAAACACTTTCGGATTTTGTGGTTATAAATTAGGCCAATAGAAACATATTAACAGTGAAAATACACAAGATTTTGTCTTCAAACGTTCTAAAAAGCGGCCAAGTGCGAGTCGTACTCGCCCATGAAGGGTTCCGTAGCAGCAAGTAACGATAAGTTTACGATTTATGACGTATTAAAAAAAAACTACTTGCTAGATCTCGTTCAAACCAATTTTCGGTGGAAGTTTACATAGTAATGTACATCATATATTTTTTTTAGTTTTATCATTCTCTTATTTTAGAAGTTACAGGGGGGGGACACACATTTTACCACTTTGGAAGTGTCTCTCGCACAAACTATTCAGTTTAGAAAAAAATGATATTAGAAACCTCAATATCATTTTTGAAGACCTATCCATAGATACCCCACACGTATGGGATTGAGGAAAATATTTTTTTTGAGTTTCAGTTCTAAGTATGGGGAACTCCAAAATTATTTGTTTTTTTTCTATTTTTGTGTGAAAATCTTAATGCGGTTCACAGAATACATCTACTTACCAAGTTTCAACAGCATAGCTCTTATAGTTTCGGAAAAAAATGGCTGTGACATACGGACGGACAGACAGACAGACAGACATGACGAATCTATAAGGGTTCCGTTTTTTAACGGAACCCTAAAAATGGTCAAGGTAAAGCTGTGGTCGCGTACCTACACCTACACAATTATAATGGCATGCGACCACGGCTTTACTTTGACCATTTTTGTACCTATGTCTTGATTTCTGTCTGAAATATTTTCTTGTTTCATACTTTTTAGAGCGTCATTTTTCAGTAGTCGGGTTTTAGTTTTTGAACTTACTTTTTTATTTCATTCATTTTATAAAAATCAAGCGGACCCGACAGCGCCACCCACCGGGTCCAATTGTATTTTCAAACCATCCAAGAACCCACTCAAATATGTACACACGAAATTTCATCCAAATCGGTTAAGCCGTTTAGGAGGAGTTGGGTGACAAACACTTGTATAGAAGAATCACTATCACTACATAGTATAAAACAAAGTCGCTTTCTCTGTCCCTATATCCCTATGTATGCTTAAATCTTTAAAACTACGCAACGGATTTTGATGCGGTTTTTTTTAATAGATGGAGTGATTGAAGAGGAAGATTTATATGTATAATAACCCGGTTTATACCCGTGCGAAGCCGGGGCGGGTTGCTAGTTAAACTATAAAAGATAAAATGTCAAATTACTCGAAACTGGTTGACATTTGCATAGGTGTCATAAGGGTCATTTGGTTGCAAATAACCTCTCCTACATCCCCTTAATGGATTGCTGACATATTATCAATAGCCCTGTATACGGTACTTATAACAAAAAAAAATATATATTTTTATTTTTTGTCTGTCGACTTATCTCCGAAACGACTGGACCGATCTTGACGGGGCTTTCACTGGCAGATAGCTAATGTTATAAGGATATTTTGTGTCTGAATTAAAACAATTTGAATTTTATTTTGAATAAGGATTTTTTTTATTTCAGAAAAAGTAGTGTCCACGCGGCCGAAGCAGCAAATAGTTTTGTAATAAAACAACTGCCCATTTTGTTTTTACATAATGTAATCATAACCTTTTACCTCCATCAAAAGGGGTTGCAATAATAATAAAAATCATAAAATTATAATACCAAACTAGTTCACGCGATCTTTGTTGTCGCCACCCCGCCTAGACGACGCCTAGCCACCCTCCTAGACAGACGACGCCTAGCCACCCTCCTAGACGATGACGTCACTACGAATATCTCTTCCGAAAGTATGTGATGAAAGAGTAAACAAATCCTGCTCAGAATATATAAATTAACTAGCGGACGTCACGCGGTTTCACCCGCGTAGTTCCCGCTCCCGTGGGAGTACGGGGATAAAATATAGCCTATGTTACTCGCTGATAATGTAGCTATCCATTGCTAAAAGAATTTTTCAAATCGGTCCAGTAGTTTTTAATTTACATACAAAAATACAAATCTTTCCTTTTTTATAATATTAGTATAGATATAGATAATATACATATGAATTCTTAGGCAATCAATCAATGGAATTAGTAACACATTAATATGTTTTTTTTTTTTTCAACAAATGTCGTTTGAATAACATTATTGAATTATAATTAAAAAATCAGACAATTATTTATGTTATATGTATAAATAACCTCAATTGATAACTGAAAAACATCTTAAAGATGACTTAAAAATAGAATTTCTCAAATAATCAAATCAAGACACTCAATGAGGTTAAAAACTGAAAGCTCAGAACAGATGGCAGCACAGTTGTACTTTTAAACTGCCATTGTTGTGTTTATGTTTACTTTCGTGTCGATCACAAATTATACGAAAACTAGATGAATATGTGTGAGACTTGGAGTGTAGCACTATTAAAAGACGAGCTAAGGACAGGGGAAGCGTCTACCACTGGTAAAAAAGCAGCTTTAGTGGAAAAGTCAATAAATTATGAACGTTTTATATTTTATAGGTTATTTTGTGTTTGTTGACTGTATTTTATTAAATACTGGAGGCGTACGATAGAAATAAACTAATCAAAGTTAAAAACCTACTCGGGCATGAACTTCCTGACTGAAAAACCTCAGAGACAGCACTTCTAGCACTGATCTAATATGATAATATAAACACACACATAATTTACTATAATTGACTTAATATCACATCACAAATGCCTGTATGTAATGAAAACAGACTTAGTTCTCTTGGGAGCATCACCTATAAACCACTTTCTCCCATAACGGATTCCAATTTTTTTCGGAGAGCTTTCTCCCACAGTTTTCTTCTTATTTATAGGTAACATCTTTGGCAAATACATGGGTCCCGTATTTTAGCAGTAAACAGCTGCGCAACTGGGCTCAACAATTAATTATGCGTAAAAGAAGTCGCTTGTTTACCTAAAATGTATGGCAAGCGGTCAAATTATAAGACGCTGGAGATCAGCGCTATCTGAAGTGAGCAATTTGTTTACATTTTCACGAGACACTTTCCAAGCAGACCATACAATTGTGTTCTACCCTCATTTGACATTTCTCAAACATAATAAAGATTGGTTAACTGTCACTGTTCTGAGAATAACGATGATTCCTTTGTTATTTTGGACAGTTGCCAGATTTCTTCCCCTTTTTAGGGTTCCGTAGTAAACAAGTTATAGTTCCTTATAGTTTCGTCATGTCCGTCTGTCTGTCTGTCTGTCTGTCTGTACGCGGTCTAGCTCCGAGACCCTTAGTACTAGAAAGCTGTAATTTGGCATAGATATACATATTAATTACGCCGACAAAGTGGTAAAACAAAATTATGAAAAACGTTTTTTTTTAGGGTACCTCCCATACACGTAAAGTGATCATATTTTATTTTTTATTTTTTTATCCTATCATGTGTGGTATCATTGAAAAGGTCTTTCAAAAACATTGTGAGTGTGTTAAAACCATTTTTGAATTCAGAGATCCGTTTGCAAAATATTAAGCTTTAAGGTGAAAATTTTTGTTAGAGTCAAGTGTGTGTCCCCCCCCCCCCCCTGCCAGCTAAATGGTTGGTTTCACATATGTGAAAAAATTCACGACAGTAGCTTATATAACGAATTTAAAAGGAAAACTATCACAGCTGAGTAGGCTTTACAAGTTAACGAGTAATAATCGACCAACTTAGATTTGCGGTTGTAAAAACATTTTCTCCCATACATTCTGTATGAAATATTTTTTTTTTCAACTACAAAGTTAAGTTTGTTTTTGGGATAAATTCATTCCAACTACGGAACCCTACATTGTGCGTGGTCCGACATGCACTTGGCCGGTTTTTCTTCGTAAGGCTTTTTCTTTTATTAATTAAAGGATTGCTTTGAGAAAAGTGCGGGGTTGTGTTTCCTCGAGCTTTATCTTTTACTAGGGGGCAGCGACTTAGCGAGGCAAGGAGTTTCTACAAATTTTGCAGACAATGGTATTCTTGTTTTTTTGTGAAGCTGATCTAAAATTTAAATGTGGCTCGTGGCTAAGTACTAACAGCCGCACGGGGCGATTCATCAGGTAAAGCTACGCTTAGCGGGATTGGTCCGTGGATGGGTGACCATTTCTACAAACCAAGACTCCCCTGTGCCTCGGAAAGCACGTTAAGCCGTTGGTCCCGGCTGTCATTCGTGGATCTTTGACAGTCGTTACGGGTCGTCGGAAGCCCGAAAGTCTGACAACCAGTCTTACCAAGGGGTATCGTATTACCTGGTTATTGGGTTGTGGAAATCAGATAGGCAGTCGCTCCATGTAAAATACTGGTATTCAGCTGCATCCGGTTAGACTGGAAGCCGACCCCAACATAGTTAGGAAAAGGCTAGGCAGATTGATGTTTTATCTACTCTACTGTAAAGGTATATTCGATTATGCGACCCGGCTTTGCCAAATCATGCCGACCCGAACAAGTATCCCCCACCCAAGGGGGTATCAAGTACCCCTGAGATTTTGAATATTTGATGACACAATCCTCCCAAAAGGTACATTTACAAAAATTGCGGAGTCATACCGCGAGCGTCTAAAACAGGAGGATCAAATTAGTTTGAGAAGAAAAGGATATTTTGGTGATGTCATTTTGTTAAGGAAAAATCTCTAATACTTACCGTTGAATGCAAATGAGGTTTTCATGAATTATAAATTCACCGCCGCCGCGCCGCCCAATTCCTGAGAGTTTGATCACTTTTAAATCTGCCGTCAAATCTTTTATTAGGTGGCGTGAATGTCGTGATTGGTCGAGCAAATTAAAAAAAAAAACGTGTGGCACTCGGGGACTGCCGCGGTAAAGCTATTGCATAGCATTTGTAACCTCCATACTTGCTATTTGTCAACGCTACACTTGGGATGATGACGTGATGACATAAAACAAAAATTACGTTCCCATGACAACATAACGTTGTCATGGGAACCGTCATTACATGGTAGGCGGAGTGGGGGGTGTTAGGTTTTATTTTCGTTACGGAATTTCTTGATTCGGTCGCCGCGCTCAAAGCCCGCGATAAAAGCTATGAAATAGCTTAAAAAATCGAAAGTTGGTCGAGGCTCTTGGCTCTATTATTTTTATTATTAGAAAATTTCCTTCACAAAATGACATCCTCAAAATCAGGGTTGTAACGGATGTCATATAACGGATGAGGATGCGGATGAGGATATCGAGATAATCGGGTTTGAGGATGCGGATGAGGATACGGATATTGGAAAATTCCTTATTGAGGATACGAATGAGGGTGCGGATGCAGATGTCGAATGAAAAATAGCCCTTGTTTTGACACCTGACACCATAATCATGCCACCACTGTCACGTGCGGCCGATCGTCTGTCACAGGACAGAGAAATTGCAAATTCAGGCAATAGGAACGTGTCACTCACACTCCGGTCCGCACATTTAGCTCGGAGCGAGTTTAAAAAAATCACTGTTTGAACGAACAACGTTGGTCACATTCCGATAGAAATTATGAGGGTGCGGATGAGGATGCGGAGCTTTAAAAATCAAAACTTGAGGAAGCGGATGTTTTGCGGATATCAAAATTTATGCGGATGCTCCGCAGTTGCGGATGCGGATACGGATATCCGTTACATCCCTGCCCAAAATATCCTTTTCTTCACAAACTAATTTGGTCCTTCTTTTTCATGCGTTTAAGGTATCACTCCGCAATTTTTGTAAGTGTACTTTTTGAAGCTTTGGGTCATCAAATATTCAAAATCTTTCTCGATTTCTTTGTCTTGATATTCGTACCTTCTCTGAGACTTGGAAAAGGATGTAAAATATTCTGATGTGTGGGATGTACTGAGATGTTCTCTTGAATCACTGTTTTATTGTGAGTGTGCAGAGCAATGGCAAAAAGGTCGGTCGACTACCTTTTTTCAAAAATTAGCAAGTCATTTATTGATGTTTTGGGATATTATCAAAGATAATTTCTGATGAAATACTTGGCCTGTAAGAGGTAATTAGTTCAATGGTCTTGATCCTTCAATATTTTTTGTGTGATTGACTGAACCAGCACCCTCCCATCTTACCCCTCAAACTAGAAGTTCTGATTTGTAGAGAGGGCCTGAACCACATGATGTAGATGGTTCAATCCGTATTTTAGGTATGAAGCTACAAGTACTAATCTACCTATACTAAATATTTTAAAAGAGTAAAGGCTCTTTCAAACAGGCGCGACACGCGACGCGACACAAAGGCACCGCTCGTCGCGCGAGGAGCGGTGCCTTTGTGTCGCGTCGCGTGTGGCGCTGGTCTGCACAAGCCTTCACGGTGGAGTTTCTTGCCCATTTTTAACCGACTTCCAAAAGGAGGAGGTTCTCAATTCGATTGTATTTTGTTTTTTTTGTATGTTTGTTACGCGATTACTCCGTCAATTATGAATTGATTTTGATGATTCTTTTATTGTTTGGTAGATCATACTTCAGAGGTGGTCCCATATAAATTTTATTTACTTTGCTTGGGTGGTTTTTGAGTTAGCTTCAATAATACGTATTTTTTTGTCACTTAGTATGTGGATGATATGATAACTTTCTGTCACTGTTATTTACATAGCAGGTATTGGTATTCGAATTTGTGTGGGGTAGGTGTATCACAACTAAAAAGTGAAAAATAAAAACTTTTTACAAAAAAAAAAACAACCGACTTCAAAAAACACTACAAAGTGAAAAATAACTTTAATTTCGGAAGTCGGTGACAAAAACGAAAATTCAAAACCAAAGACACCGACTTCCGAAATTAAAGTTATTTTTCACTTTGTAGTGTTTTTTTGAAGTCAGTTGTTTTTTTTTTTGTAAAAAGTTTTTTCTCCATACGAAAACTGTCTTTTGGAAGGGGCGATTAGAATCCATTTTTATTATTTTGTAAATTTTGACGTTCAAAAGTGCCTTATTTTGACGTTCAAAAGCTGTGAAAGATTGGCTATGCATTTAGGAGTTTTCGACGTTCAGTTCATGCTGATTCTCTCAAAAAAGTATTAATAAATCGAGTTTTAATTCTGCGACGCCACAAAAGCAACATAAAAAAACTTTTGTATCAAAGTGTTGACACGAAAATAACTTTAAATTACGCATAACATCCGAATTTTTGGCTCTCGCCGTACCATTTTCGTATTCTTCATGAATATTTTCATCCGCTAGTCGCTTGCAATGTGACTACAATAAATTAACAGATTTTTTATAAATGCAAGCAAAATTCAACCTTATTTCGTAAAGTCAAGAGTGATTTTAGCTTGATTGAAAAGTTCGCGACAATCGGACAGACCAAACATCAGTTTGATCTAAAATCAACCATATTCCTTGGAGTGTAAGTCACATTTTTGTCTAAATTAGGTTTTGCGAAGAATGACTGATCATTATTAAAATCGGAAATCAACCTAATGCCCTAATGATACGTCTTGTTTTTCCTTATTTTAGATTTTGCTACGTATTTTCTGTCGTCAGCTTTAAGGAAAGTAAATCGTAATTATATTGCAATAAGAGTGAGTTTAGTTTGGATTAAATTCTGCAACAGACGGACATCGAATAGAAGACGATTAGTTTAGTCAACTATAACGCATATCTTCACACGGTTAGTCAGTCGAGTCAATAATATCAGGTTTCCTGACCCTTGGAATAACATGGCACAATGAACACAAGATATTCTTCATAAAAACAACAATTTTACTGGAAATTTCTGATTTTAAATCGAAAATAATCGATTTTGTACAGGAAAAAATGGTTTTCTTCAAAAAAGTATGGACAAAAAGATTTCGCCCAACGTGGGGCTCGAACCCACGACCCTGAGATTAAGAGTCTCATGCTCTACCGACTGAGCTAGCCGGGCTGTATTAGACACCTTGAAATTGGTAATTGTTATCTACGTAGTAGTTTTGTGAAGAAGTTTATTTTTAACCGACTGCGTGCATATTAAATGAAGGTATATGTGTTTTTAAGTGTTAATGTATCAGTAGAAGTGATAAATAATTTATGTAAATGCGTAGGAAGTGGAGTTGAGTGATTCATGGGCTATTCTGTAGGTAACTATGTTGTTAATATTAAGTATTAAGCCTCGTGCAGACCGTTGCGACGCAACACAGGTTTACCGTAAAGTTTTGATTGAAATTGTTTTGTTTTAGTTGCGTCGCGCCAGTCTGGACGAGGCTTTAGTTTTGTATTTTAAGCCTGCTGCAGACTGGCGCGACACGACTCTAACAAACTAATTTCTGAGATAACTTCACGGTAGAACAATTACCGGTATCGCGTCGCGCCTGTCTGAAAGAAAGAAAAAAAAACTGGACAAAATACACACAAAATTCAAAAGTCATTTATTCAAACTAGTCTGAGAATCAGCACTTTTCGAACGTCAAAATTACATAAGACAGTCCCCCAAAACGCCCACCCTTCACCACTTCCTAGTGCCTTTAGCTGGGAAGAAGTGGCGCAACAAACTCCCCAGCAGGACAGCTGTCTGTTCAAGTTAGAAAAATGATTCTATACAATAGTATGCAAAATAATTTTCATTACGCAACACAAAACATAATTTAAATGATAAATTATTGGCCATATGTCATCTAGCATACGCCAATATACCAACCAAAAACATCGAGAACTATACTCAAGCAGAAATAAAAAATAAAAACTAAACGTAAACAGAACTAAATATCTAAATAAAAGCCTCCAGGCATAAAGGGCATGCCCGCTAAACACAAAACAAAAGTAACCAAAACGTGTATTCCCGTTCGTCCCACTGACTTCGACCCCGTAGTGGGACGAACGGGAATTCGTTATTTTTTTCCCGATCGTCCCACTAATTTTGTTGATGGGACTGGGAGGGAATGTTGAGTAAACCAATAGGGTTTACGCAAATAACACAATGTTATCGGCACTCTTTTGTTAACTAGCGGCATCGCCGAAGCATCCCACCAGAGCAATGTAATATCCCGACAAAGGAGATGTTCCAGAAATGTATGGAGCCTTGGCTAGCGCCATGTACACTATGTAAATGTCGCTGTATAATCTAGTAAACGTTTTTTATTTAAATGATCATTTTTGTACGCTTGTACCATTCTTCAAATTAATTTGTTAGTATTTGTATGAATTTCCCCTATTTTTTTCCTACTTACCTATGTAGTGTACATAGTGGTAGCCCAAAATCAAACATCTCCTTTGAAAGTAAACTACGAAACAACGACTAAACAATACGCACAAAATTATTTTGTGGGACGAATGGCGCTAATCTAAGAACATATTCCCGTTCGTCCCCCTAAAATCATGAATGGGACGATCGGGAACAAATTTAATATTATTTTTGTAAATTCCCGTTCGTCCCACTACGGGGACGAAGTCAGTGGGACGAACGGGAATACACGAACCAAAAGCCTCATATTCAATCCGTAAAAAGTTTGATAATATTGTTCATAGTAACTTTGTCACTGGTTCATTGGTTGATGTCAAGGCCACGAACCAAAGACAATATTGCGTAATTAATGTTGCAACATTGGCAAATGACAACAAAAATATAACAAAAACAAAATTTTACTTATTTTAATTACTTTTGTAACAAATAACAAGAAAAATTAAGCTGTGCGTCGCATCTGTGCAAGAATAGGTCATTGCTCAGCGAAAAGCAGTGAATTCAGACAAACTTAACTTCTAAAGCGCTGGTTTGTACGAGGCTTTATTCGATTTATGTGTTCCTTTATGTAATCAATTGTTTTAGACCAGCGGTCGGCAACCTTTTGGCAGGCAAGGGCCACAAGGTGGCAAAATAAACTAAAGGCGGGCCGCACTTGCGATATTAACCCTAGAAGCCCAATATACCTACGTATAATTGGTCATATCCCATAGAAAAAATAAAATGCTATTAAAAATTGTTAAAACACACGGAATTTAATTCGTACACGTTATACTTACATTATGTTTATATGTTTGGGCTTTATAGCTAGAAAAATAACCTCCGTAAATCATTCAGAAATTAAAACTACAAAGTACCTAAATAGGAAACCGATTTTATACAAATTTCAGTGTGATGTCTGAGGTTGCATTTGAGAGGCTATTTCTTGTATGTTAGCTTTCAAATTTGTAGTTGCAATTCGTAGAATGGCTCTCAAATGTTCATCTGTGAGACGAGAAGCATATTTATTTTTTCTATAATTAACAATTGAAAAAGTTTGCGCGTTATTTATAACTTATTTACAAAACATTCACGGGCTGCAAGTAAGACGTCCGCGGGCCGCGTGTTACCGACCGCTGTTTTAGAGGGATCATTTTATTCAGTGTTGCCATGCACAGAACACAATAATTGAACATCTTAAGAGATCTATTTCATTTTTAATTTATGTTTTTCATGCACTGCATTGAACTATTGTTTAATTCACACTTACATTCCTATCATAATCAGTAGGATAGGAATGCCAGTATGAAAATAATACAGAAACAATAAATTATTGTCTATGTAATAGAAATATGTATTAAAATAGACCTGATGTCAGTATAATTCCCCACGTGAAAGATGCAAAGAAAAGAAATATCATATTATTATTTCAAAAAAGTAATTAAAGAAATACTAATAATAGAGTTGGCATCTCCAAAACATCGAATCAAAACCAAAATAGCTGTCATGGTATGTCTGTATGTAACTTAAATAGTATTATATCAATTAATCACTAGAAAGTGGTGAAGGGTGGGCGTTTTGGGGGACTGTCTTATGTAATTTTGACGTTCGAAAAGTGCTGATTCTCAGCCTAGTTTGAATAAATGACTTTTGAATTTTGACGCAGCCTATCGCAGTCCACTGCTGGACATAGACCTCTCCCAGGCTGCGTCACAACACCCTGTCCTCCGCCTTCCTCATCCAGTCTGTCCCAGACACCTTCTTCAAATCGTCGGTTCATCGTCGCTGCGGGGCGTCCCACACTACGCTTGCCGATACGCGGTCTCCACTCCAAGACTCGTCTACTCCACCGGCCATCGGTCCTTCGACAGACATGGCCAGCCCACTGCCACTTCAGCTTGCTTGCTCTGCAAGTAAAAAAAAATATTACCACTATAAATATTTTTTTTCTAAGTGAAAACTTCATTAGGCGCGTTAGGTGTTTTTGAAATGGGAAAAAACAATTTAACATGCGACACCGTTACCGACACCTCATTTTTGTAAACGCGATTGTGCTCTTTATTTATATTACGTTACGGATCAATGTTCTATGCAAGTATTTTTACTTTAAAGGTTTTGGAAGTTTTTTTTTTTGTAAACTCGATTGTACTCTTTATTTAGATAAGGTTACGGATTACGGACCAATGTTCTGTACAAGTATTTTTCTTCCACCAAGGCGATCTTGTTCAAGTTTTCACGTTTGTCGGCACTCCCGAAGTGCCACTGCCATTTTTTTATCGATATATTTTTTAGCATGTATGGACGCTATCTTATTGCGGGGTAACGGGAACGCCCTCTCTTAGTTAACATACTGTTTACAGAATAATAATATTTTTTTCCTTTATTCCATTAAAATACTTATAAATTACATTTTTAAATATTAGAATATAAAAAATATAGAAACATTTAAAAATATAAAAAATAGTAGCCCACCGGTATCGGGAACAGGGTCCAAGCTACCGGCGGTCAGGGCTCCAGAGAGAGGAACCTCCTAACAATGCGAGCCGTGTCCAGGAGTACCGCCTTCTGAATCAAGCCCTTGATCCAGCTGCCCAACGAGAGCCTCCTTAGGTGTTGGTCGAGGCTCTTGGCAATTAAGCCATTGGCTGATACGACTATCGGCACAATGATCGCTGAGTCCACATCCCACATGTCGACAATCTCGCGAGCCAAGTCAAGATACTTGATTTGTTTGTCTTTCTCGGCTTTCACGAGGTTCCCGTCATGCGGGACTGTTATGTCAATAATCATTGTGCGCCGCTCTACTCGATCCACCACCACTATATCAGGTTTATTGGCAACAATAGTCCTGTCAGTGATGATGGATCGATCCCAGTACAATGTGATATTTCCATTTTCGAGAACTGGGTCGGGCACATACCTGTAGTACGGCACTTCCGATTCCACAAGGCCGTATTTCAGAGCAAGTTGCTGATGGATAATCCTGGCTACAAGGTTGTGTCTATGCAAGTACTCTTCGTTAGCTAGACGAGAACACCCGGAGATAATGTGTCGGATTGATTCTCCCGGACGGTGGCATGCCCGACAGATGTCAACCGTGCCATCCTTCACAATGAATCTCCGGTAATTGTTCGTCATAATAACTTCATCCATAATTGCACAGATAAAACCTTCGGTCTCCCCGAAGAGGTCACCGAAACGTAGCCAAGTCACGGACGCCAGTAAATCTACATCGGGTCCATGTAGGGCCCGGAAAAAGCGTCCGTGAAGCTCCTTACTCTGCCATACCTCCCTGCGATCGTTAGTGTCGAGCACTACAGGCTTGCGCCAGTTCTCTTTAGCCAAGGAGAGCGGGGTAAGACCCTTGTCCACTGCGACCACATCTCGATGCATCCCCACGTCGGCTTCTAGGAAATATTCCCTAAGACTGCATATCTCGCGATTGTGGAGGGTCTTAGCGTTTAAAAAGCCTCGACCTCCACACTTTCGCGGGATATACAGTCTCATTACCGATGACCGTGGGTGATGCATTCGATATGCAGTCAGCAGCGTACGGACCCTCCTATCCAGGGCGTCGAGTTCGGTCTGAGTCCATTTGAGTATGCCGAAAGAGTACATCAAAACCGGCATGACCCAACCGTTGAAGGCGCGCACCTTGTTTCCGCCTGATAGAAGACTATTAAATACTTTCTTCAGGCGGCCAAAGAAACGCTCCTTCAACGATTGCTTCATGTCAGTAACATTGATGCCCAACGCTTCCGACATACCCAAATACTTATAGGTTTCGGATGCGGAGAGGGCTCTAAGGTTTATGGAATCCGAGAGTTGAGCTCCCACGGATTCCACAATCTCCCCTCGCTTTACATGCATGACCGCAAATTTGTCCACACCAAATTCCATTCTGATGGCACTACTGAAAGTTTCAGTTACTTTCAGTAGCTCCATCAGTTGCAAATTGTTGGGGGCAAAGAGTTTTAGATCATCCATGTATAGGAGGTGAGATATAACCTGACCACCTCTCCTCAACCGATAGCCAAGACCTGAATCCTCTAGCAGTGTGCTTAGAGGATTCAGGGCTAAGCAGAACCAAAGCGGACTCAAACTGTCGCCCTGAAATATGCCTCGCTCTATCCTTATCGGCTCGCTATTCCTCTGGACATTTCGACATCCTGGATAGCGAAGGACCGTCCTCCATTGCCTCATACATGACATCAGGAAGGTGCGCGTATTTTTTTTATTATTATTTTAAGTGTATTAATAACAAATCTGTTTTAATTTCAGGTACTATAGCGGAAATCACAGCAATAAATTACCTTAGTAATAATATTATTCGTAAGTAAATAGAATAATGTTCTTCTTGTGGTAGGTACCATCGCGGTCACGCATATAGTTAGTGCAATTCACGAGGACGCGCCCCACTCCCCTCCGCGCCGTACTAGAGTTCAGCTTACAGTACAGTCATCGCGGAGTGGGACGCGTCGTCGTGGATTGCACTATCTAATCTATATCTAACCACTTTGAAAACAAAATCTCGTGCACGCGATTGACCACAACTGTTCACCGCCCCTTTTTTGTGTAGGTAAAGCCGTGTCCCCTGCGCGTGTTTTTTCGAAAAATTACACAAAAACATCTAAACAAAGAGGCGTGACCATACCATTTGTGTATGCAAACACGATGTTTTTTTTTTTTCTGAACTGGATGGGAAACAGTCCCCGCACGGGTGAAGAGGGGAAGGGTTTGCTTCATTTGCAACCGCTGCGCGCACCGCGGACATCTGTCACTGTCATTCAACACAGGTTTTGAGGTTATATTGTCTTGTGAATAGTTGTGAACAAGTTGTGATAAATTGACGATGGATTGGAATAGAGATACTTTTTAAGTACGTCTTCTTCGTCGGAACTCATTACGCCATCTACATAAAATGTGTAGATGTAATCTGATAAAAATATTTTAATACGCAGGAGACAACTTGTGTCTGAAAACAAATTTTTATTTGTAAGGTTTTTTTGTGTAATGTTTCGAAAAAAAAACACGCGTAGGAGACACGGCTTAAGCGTTACTATAGCGGCTAAGCGCTGCAAGCAGGAATAGTCCTTACGCTGTTCATATCGACGGTTGAAAGGCTAATTGATCTAAGCGACATTTTGTAAAACTTGCAGGAGGATGGATTGGTTGTTTTTTTTAAATCATAATAAGATCTTATTATGATTGATTGATTTAAGTAAATAAAAGTCTATTAAATAGTTGTTTTTTATGATTTTTTTTAAATTAAAATTGCAGGAGCAATTTTTACAAAATGTCGCTTAGATCAACCGTTGATATATGCGTCTTCGCGATAATACTTACGCTGAAGATAGATTATACATCCAAAATTATCGACAAAGCTACGCGCTATGGTCACCATTCACAAAAGCAGGTGAAAATGATGTTCATTTTCTTCACTAGAAATTAATACGGTTGTTGCCTAGGTAAAAAAAAGAAATTCTATTTAGTCCGTCTTTCAGATAATATAAAAAAAATATTAGACACGTATTTTTTGCTTTATCATATTAATCAAAATAACTTAGAAAACACGCATTAAAGTTGGGGAGTGGGGGCTCGCTACGTCACAACGCAGTATTAAATCTAGCAAGGCGTGACGTCATGCCACATTTTAACTCAATGTATCGCCATAATCTGTTGATTACGTCACAAAAGAAAAAATATGTGTTCAATATTTTTTAATAATCTACAAAACGAACAAAAAATAGTTTTGGAAAGAGGCCTATTATGAACATGCATTTTTACTAAAGTGATGCTTACATTTTGACACTACAATCCGGCCGTTGAGAGAATGCATTTCTGACACCTGTCAGTTGGAAAATTTCTAGTAATAATAAGGATCAAATTCGCACAACTCATATTCGTTAGTATGAAACTGACAGCTGTCAAGAACGCGTTCCCTTGACGCTCGGACATTTAACTAAACCTTTTTTACAGTCCGTTCAACCGATTTTGACTTCTATTGCGTTGGTGGCATGACAAATGGCAGCTGCAGTAAACAGTTGGTTTGTAACCACTTTTTTTGCTTTTAATGCCATCCTTATGCCTACGCAATAGAAGTCAAAATCGGTTGAACGGACTGTAAAAAAGGTTTGTTTAAATGTCTAATCTTATTTCAAACGGAGTATAGGTATCAGTTACAGTAGAAACCACAATAGCTACACTAGCTACAAACAGACTGAATGTCGATAAATCTTTGCCTACAAAACATACTCGAAATGTTGCCAAGTTTCAAAAACGAATGTCATCCGTGGCCTTGTTTCGTTTAAAATATAGTTATCTAGCTTCTGCCCGCGACTTCGTCCGCGTGGAATAGTTACTTTGGGCGTATTTATTTGGAAAAGGATTAATATCATATTTATAAAAACACCTTCACAAAGAATGCATTATTTTAGAACAAATTTGGTTAGCATAAAAAAGGTTATAGTGAGCCAACCTTAAAAGATAGATATATGCTGTCGCGGACTTTTTTTAGAACTTTTAAAGGGGAACAATTCTGTCATACATGATTTTTGCGAAACTTTAACCGTTTACGCAGCACACGCAGCGGAAGCTCTCAAAAGGAAAAAAAAACCCAATTTTGAAACATTCTTCATTGGTGCTCCGCTCCTATTAGTCTTAGCGTGATGATATATAGCCTATAGCCTTCCTCGATAAATGGGCTATCTAATACTAAAAGAATTTCGAAATCGGACCAGTAGTTCCTGAGATTAGCGCGTTCAAGCAAACAAACAAACTCTTCAGCTTTAATTTTAAGAAGTTACTAGCTTTTGCCCGCGGCTTCGCCCGCGTGGATGTCGGAAAATATCCCACGGGAACGTACTACCGAGATTTCATACCTAATAACTTAGGAAAAGGTCATTGGCTCCTACCGCTGCGCTCGCGTTGCTACGCGTAATTTTGAAACTGTGATATCTTTTAAACTATTCATTTAAATGATATGATTAAAAGGCATATTTTTATCTAAATTAAATGCCCAATTTAAATAACATATTTTTTTGGATAAGGATTAATACTATACCTACCGATCAAAAAAGCTTCGGAAATAACAATAAATTTTGTATCAAATTCTGAAAGATAAAAATGGTTATTGTGGGTCATCCTTAGAAGATAGACATATGCCATCGCGGTTTTTTTTGTTGAACTTTTTAAGATGAACAATACCGTAGAAGATAAATTTGATGTATTTTTTTCGGTTAACGCGGCGCACGCCAGTAAAGCTCCCCGTCGGCATGATTTTTTCCGACTTCTTCAACAATAATCGTCATATTTCAGCCAATTTACACAAAACCGTAATGAATTATACACTAAAACCTTCCGCATAAATCACTCCGTCCATTGGTGAAAACCGTTTGAAAATCCGTTCGGTAGTTTTTGAGTTTATTGCGTTCAGACAGACAGACGCGGCAGGGACTTTGTTTTATAAAAATGTAAGGATGAAATACGCCACCGTTTTATTCATTGCGAAATTAACGAAGATAAATTATGTAGGTATTAGTTACTTAAATTTTGTCTACCGAGATGAGAACTAATAGAGAAATATGGAAGACGTTTTGCGCCGACAGCTAATTAATTGGGACAAGGGCTCTAGAATGATGAGTTACTTGAGCTTCATTGTATCTTATAATTGCCTGAATACGTGTCAAAAACTTGTAACACATTAAATCATTTATTTATTTGCTAACATGGGTAAGAGATATTTAATAAAAATTTAAAACTATCAATAATGCCAACTAAATTCAATAAATCACAATTCTAAAAATAATTTAAAATAAATCAATAATAAATAAAAATATTTTATTCACAGACAACCAAGGCCCACAGTGCTAGTTACAAATGCTTAAAAAGTATGTTAGTAGTTATAGAA
This sequence comes from Agrochola lychnidis, assembly GCA_963680765.1. Lineage (NCBI taxonomy): Eukaryota > Metazoa > Arthropoda > Insecta > Lepidoptera > Noctuidae > Agrochola > Agrochola lychnidis. Next base: position 2,898,610 of record OY796876.1, read on the forward strand.
GTTAAAGTGAAAATATAATTTCGATTCATCAACCCGCACCTCTCACATGCAGATTGATGAATCGTTTGAACACAGCCGCGTCCAACCTATCTGCTATCATTTTCAGGATACTGTTGCTACTCCCCCGCACATTTTTCCAAACTGACGCGCTTTTCTTTCGCATAATCGCAAAGAAATCATCTATCTATATGCGCGTCAGCAAACATGCCTGAAGCACTACAAGACCGCGGGAGCCGCAACTGTGCCCTGAAAATGTTATTATATTGAACTCTGAAAATGTTATTATATAACTAAATTAAATAATAATGCAAACCTAACAATTAATTTCAGAATAATCAATATTAATCAAGTTCAAAATAATAAATAACGAATGATTTTCCTAACATAGTAAATCAGATGTAACAGGCCTTTTTTTTTTTTGGTGGGAAATTATCAAATAACTTCTCCCGCTCTGGGCGGAGCGGGAGGGCGTAGCAGACTCTTACTGACTAAAACCCACCCGTGTTCCTTCAGTTGCCGTGTTGCCAGGGGGGCCACGATTTCCCTATTGGTTTTCTTCGAACCCCGGCAGGCATTGGCCCTAGTGGACCCCGTCAATTCTGCTGACATCTCTTTGAGGCGCGCGTGGAACACAACGCGCCGTCGACCCGGGCTTGGTCCTTATCGGACGGCGAGCTACCCATTGCTCACCGTCCGCAAGCCCGCGCCTATGGTGGCCGGAAATCTTCCTGTGATTCCCGACCCCCAGGGCGTCTCCTCCTGCGGCGGTTAGGGGCGCGAGAGCGCGAAATTTGCCTCTCCCTCACGCGCTCCGTCTCCTCCTTCGCGAGCATTACTGCTCCGCAGAAGGAGGTGACGGCCTCCCATTTCCTCTCGCTCCGTAGCATGGCCCGAATCAGGGCCGGACGCGAGAGGTCACCGCCGCCGATCGCTTCCACGAGGACACGGCGATGCCCCGCCCAAGCCGGGCAGATCTCCACCGTATGCAGGTGTAGCAGGCCTAGCATCTTTCATTTAAATAGTCATTAATATGATAATAACATTTCGCAACAAAAAATTCGTGTGTTTTGGTTTTAAATAGATCTATATCTTTAATTTCCATGATGTGTTTCGGTAGTTTATTGTAAATTTTGGGTGCCATACCTAAAAGATTTTTATAGAAAATAGCTTTTTTAGGGTTCCGTAGTAAACAAGGAACCCTTATAGTTTCGTCATGTCCGTCTGTTTGTCTGTCTGTCCGTCTGTCTGTCCGTCTGTCTGTCTGTCTGTCTGTCTGTCCGCGGTCTAGCTCTGAGACCCTTAGTACTAGAAAGCTGTAATTTGGCATAGGTATACATATTAATTACACCGACAAAGTGGTAAAACAAAATTATGATAAACATTTTTTTTTAGGGTACCTCTCATACACGTAAAGTGGTGATGTTTATTTTTTTTACCCCATGGTGAGGGGTATCATTGGAAAGATCCTTCAAAAATATTGTGAGTTTGTGAAAACCATTTTTGGATTCAGGGATTCGTTTGCGAAATATTAAGCTTTAAAGTGCTAATTTTTGTTAGAGTCAAGTGTCCCCCCCCCCCCCCCGCCGGCTAAATGGTTGGTTTTGGGTGTGTGAAAAAAATCACAACAGTAGTTTATATAACAAAATTAAAAGGAAAACTATCACAACTAAGTAGGCTCTACAGGTTAACGAGTAATAATCGACCAACTTAACTTTGCAGTTGCAAAAACCTGTTTTCCCATATATTCCGTATGGGAGAACATATTTTTCAACTACAAAGTTAAGTTTGTTTTTGGGATAAATTCATCCCAACTACGGAACCCTTCATTGTGCGTGGTACGACACGCACTTGGCCGGTTTTTTTATGTAGTGTTACGCATATTTTATTTTTGTGTCGTAAACTCTTTGGGTGATTATATAGATGCATATTTGCTTTAACATAGCTTGCTACTTCGTAAATGTAAAGACAGGGAAGTGTAAGTAGCTGAAGCTTTCGGAAATGCGGCTCACAACTGTCTGTGCTTCGAATACCACTTGCCCTTACGCATTTCTTTTGCGCTTTGAACACCATTTCTCTATCATTCGAGTTCCCCCAAAACATTAGTCCGGATCGCAACATTCGCTTCATAATCCACAGTAAATGACACTTGTCTGTCAGTTTCATACAAACGAATATGTTTTGAGAGAAATTGTCCAAATGACAGATGTCAGGAACGCATTGTTTCGACGGCTGGACTGTAGTAAGGATTAATCGGATGACAGAATATTTTTTCTGTAAGGTGATACATTTAATCTAAGTTTCGTAGAGTGGGAAAGTATTATCCTTAATATTATAAATGCAAAAGTAAGTTTGTTTGTTACGCCTTCACTCTAAAACGGCTGAACGGATTTGGATGAAATTTGGCACATATATAGATGATGCCCTGGAAAAGAACACAGGATACTTTTTTTTTATTTCCCTCGAGATCGAGACTTATGCGGGTGAAACCGCGGGGCACTGCTAGTAATAAATAAAGCCTCTCAAGTGCCCTATGTTAAGCTTTATATGATAACTGACTGGATAAGCCGGTCTACCCACAAGAATACAGGTGTCTTTTTATTGATTACAATGTAATTAAATTCACTTCCTTTTTTTATCGCATTATCCGTATCCTTGTCAAAAATAAAAGTCCTTGCCAGCCCAAAAAACAAATTCCCTCCAACGATGTCAATATCAACAAGGAGGTTTTAACCTCGCCATTCAAGAATTCTTTTTTTAAATTACCCACGACTGCTTCCCGTCAAGTTCATTGGCGCTTCCGTTCGCTGTCAATTGTCGTAGGGACGTGCTCGTATCGATTTAGTAAATCGATTATTTCCTAGTCCGGTTTTACTGTTTGTGGTTTACTTTTTGTTTGCAGTTGTTTTCTGATTTTATGCGCAGTATAGATGCTGGGGAGTTTGTTGCGCCACTTCTTCGATACAGAAATAAAAAAAGTTGTTGGGTTTTGGAAATAGTTGCAGCTAAGAAGTTGTAAAGGGTGGCCGTTTTGGGGGACTGTCTTATGTAATTTTGACGTTCAAAAAGTTCTGATTCTCAGCCTAGTTTCAATAATTTATCTTTCACATCTTTACATTTCGTTGACATATTGTTTCCTTGAAAAACCAATGCGAGCTAAATTTCCGACTTTTCTTGTTGACAGAAACAATAAATAATCAACACGGAAACGTTGCAAAAATGTTATCTAAAAAAATGTTGAAGGTTATAAAAAAAAGAAAGTGTATTTATTGGCAACGCGCCTTATAGAAGTAATCGAAATCGTTATTTCTTCTTTACATTGATAATTTTACGTATACATATAAACTCACCCCTTCTTCCCATAGGGATAGGCAGAAACTACAGATCGCCACCTGCTACAATCCTTCCTTATATACTTTTTTTGCTTCATTTACGTTCATACATCTGGTCATACGCGCATGCCAATTGTGAGTACTACGCCCCTGGCCTTTCTGAAGAACATCACCGATAAGGTCACTATAATCATCAGGCACTCGGAAAAGAGGAAGACCTGCAACTAGATGGGCGGACGACATCACACGAGTCGCAGGCAAAAACTGGCTGACAGAAGCCAAAGACCGAGACCGCTAGTGTTCTGTTGAGGAGGCCTTTACACTCACTAGTTGAGGGGTTCATGCATGCTTTTTTTATTAACATTTAATTTTAATTAATAATTCAACGATTTTTTATAATTATTTACAATCTAATTTAATTTATACTTTTTTTAACTATTACTACTATAACTGTTATTATTATAATTTAATTTTTATTACCATAGGAAAACACTTATAAACAATTATGGAACACATACATAATACTTGTAGGAAAATAATAGATTTTTTTTAAATCTTGTCTTCTTTCTAATGCATGAAATAAAAGGCTTTTTTATTTTATTTTATTTACGTTCATACATCTGGGCATACGCGCATGCTAATTGCGAGTACTACGCCCCTGGCCTTTCTGAAGAACATCACCGATAAGGTCACTCACTATATCTAGGACGTACCCTCCCGGCGTTTTCATTCAATCAATCTGCCTAGCCTTTTCCCAACTATATTGGGGTCGGCTTCCAGTCTAACCAGATGCAGCTGAATACCTACAGTATTTTACATGAAGCGACTGCCTATCTGACCTCCACAACCCAGTAACCGAGTAATACGATACCCCTTGGTAAGACTTGTTGTCAGACTTTCGGGCTTCTGACGACCCGTAACGGCTGTCAAAGATCCACGAATGACAGAGCCGCACGGGTCGATCCATCAGGTTAAGCTACGCTTGCCGAGGTTGGTCCGTGGATGGGTGACCATCTTTACAAACCGAGACAATTCACAATTTTGACAATTACACACATACACAAGTGATGACATTTTGTAATCACTTTACTCTTTTCTTTTGTTTTTTTCTGCTGGCGTTCTCTCTCTCTCTCTTTCTTTCTTTCTCTTTGAATTAGAAGAAAACAGTCGCAAGTATTTAACCCTTTTTTGCGTAACGATTTCTGAAATTTTACCCAGTTTATCGATATCTAGTGTCGTACCGCCAGTTCTCAAGATGAAACAGTCGATTTATCAATATGAACATCATGCATGTGTAGGCGACGTATTACTTTGACCTTATTATCATTATCTTTATGAATTGAACAAATATCTTTTGAAAGTCAGTGACATAAGTGCGTTTGCGACTTGATTTATTAATTCATGGACTAGCAACCCGCCTCGGCTTCACGTAAGTTATGAGCAGTAACCTAACAATAAGTACTAGGCTTGCATGAATTCAAGATAGCATTCCATTTGTATTATTAAGTACTTCTTTTTGTATATATTTGTCGGAGACGGGTATGTGACTTTCGTTATTATCAGCGATATTTTAACTACTGTGGGCGTAGTGTGGGTAGTGTTGGTTAATGCGTAATGGAAAAACAGTTTGCAGTTCAGATCACATTATAATTTACTATCAAATTAATCACACTAGCTAAATTATACACACACTGGGTGCGACGGCGTTTATTAAAATCACCATTTAACACAATCATCACAAATTACAACTAACACAATAACTGAGCACCACGAATGGAGAACAGTTCCGCGACGTCTTCTCTCCGATGCAACTAGAGGCTGAATGCCCTCCTCGCCGTAGAAGCGCGCCTTTTTTGGTGTAGGTAGATCACTCTTGATGTCGCCAGTGGCGCGCTTGCGATTCGTTTCGTGTCCGTACTAGTGACCGGATCCGACATATTTGTATAATACTAGCGGTCCCGACAGACGTTGTCCTGTCCGAACAGCACCACGTCAAAATTTACAAAATAATAGAATTGATTCAAGTCGCCTCTTCCAAAAGGTAGTTTTCGTATGGAGAAGAATGGGCAAGAAACTCCACCGTTACTTTTTTTAAATGTTTTACAATTGTTTGTATAGGTACGTACATTAGTTAAATAATTATATGTGAAGACGATGCACCTCGAATAAAATTACTATACCACAATAGGTACAAAGAATTAAAAATGAAGCAACAACAGATAATTTAATTATGAAATAGATACATGGTGCTCATATATTTAATTTAATAAGTCAGTGTAGTCACGGAAGTAATCACAGAATGTAAAATGGCACATGGGTAGACAGACCATGACCTGTTTTAGGACATGGGATACTTTTATCCCGATATTCCCACGGGTTCGAGACTTATGCGGGTCAAACCGCGGGGCGCAGACATAAAATAAAGAAAACTCCTGATTAAAATAGATCCTGATTTTTGTCCTGTTTGTTATATCTAATCAGTAAATCAGCTGTCGATTGCATGCAAGGTGCTGTGATTGGTCGACCAAAATAAACAGCAATAAATCATGCAACTCGATATGAGATATGTGACAAGATTAAAATTCACAGCATTATGTCATATGGCATTTTACTGTGGGGTCGGGCTGCTGACATTGAATCCGTCTTTATTTTACAAAAGAGGGCTGTCAGAGCCATTTATAACCTATGTCGTCGCGAATCTCTCAGGGAACTATTTAAAAAGATTAATATTATGACGGTACCTTGCCAATTCATCTATGAAAATATTATGTATGTAAGGAAAAATCTGCATCTTTTTAAGAAAATAAGTGATAGACATAATTTTAATACTAGAAATAAAGATAAAATAGATCAACCATTTTTCAGATTATCCAAAGTACAAACATCTTTTATGGGGTACTGTGTTAAATGTTACAACAAAATACCTTGTGATATATTACAGTTAACTGAAAGAAAATTTAAAACTCATATTAAAAGTACTCTTTGTAAACAAGCATATTACAAATTAGAGGATTATATTCTAGATAAGAATGCTTGGAAACATGCTGGTCTAGCTCCATAGGACAATTTACAGTATAGACAAAATCAAACTGGTTGCTAATTCAGTTGTATAATTAAATATTATAACATATTTTGTTTTTTTGCATTCTGTGATTACTCACACACTGACTAATTAGTGTCACCTGTAATTTTTTTAGGAATATCGTACCTACTTTTACAATGCTTGTAAATATGTGAACACCATGTATCCATTACATAATTATTTTTTCTGTCATTGCTTCATTTTTAATTATTTTTACCTATTGTGGTATAGTAATCTTATTCCAGGTGCATCGTCTTCACATATAATTAATATAATTAATGTATACAAAATATTGTAAAACATTTTAAAAGAGTAACGGTGGAGTTTCTTGCCCATTTTTCTCCATACGAAAACTACCTTTTGGAAGGGGCAACTAGAATCAATTTTATTATTTTGTAATTTTTGACGTTCAAAAGTGCCATACATGGGCCTATTTGAAATAAATGATTTGACTTTGACTTTGAAATGATTTGGCTGTCAAATTCCGGTGGTAACCAGCTGGACCATCGTTCACGCTTTTTTCGTCCAATACTTTTTACTGAATTAGGCATGTGTGTCAATGCCGCAGGAGGAGACGCCCTGGGCATCGGGAATCGCGAGCCGATTTCCGACCACCGTAGGCGCGGGCTTGCGGACGGTGAGCAATGGGTAGCTCGCCGTCCGATAAGGACCAGACACGGGTCGACGGCGCGTTGTGTTCCACGCGCGCCTCAAAGAGATGTCAGCAGAATTGACAGGGTCCGCTAGCATCGGCTAGGGGTTGCGAAAAAAACCGAAACGGAGATCGTGGCCCCGGCAACAGGGCAACCGAAGGAACACGGGTGGGATTTTAGTTAGTAAGAGTCTGACACGCCCTAGCTCCGCCCAGAGCGGGAGAAGTTATTTGATAATTACTCACCTAAAAAAAAAAAGGAGTGTGTCACTACCTTTTGAAGTGAAAACTTCTTTAGGCGCGTTGGGCATTTTTGAGATGGGAAAAAACAATTGAACTCGCGACACCGTTATCGACACTTCATTTTTGTAAACGCGATTGTGCTCTTTATTTATATTTCGTTACGGATCAATGTTCTATGCAAGTATTTTTACTTTAAAGGTTTTGTAAACGCGATTGTGCTCTTTATTTAGATACGGTTACGGACCAATGTTCTATACCAGTATTTTTCTTCCACCAAGGCGATCTTGTTCAAGTTTTCACTTCTGTCAACACTCGCGGAGTGCCACTGTTTTTTTTTTCAATAAAGACTCATAGGCTGATCGTGATATAATGTTGATCATTTGGTTAACAGTTATCATTGCTATGTCTTTACTAAACTTCACATCGATATTGATATACCGTTTCGATTTCACATTGACATGAAGATTGTACCTTTTTAAAAGCCAACAATGAAGGTGCTCTGAAGATTGTGCTATTACTTTTGATGACTTGATTTATGAAGATGAATATACTATCGGTTGTAGTAGTAGAAGATTAGGCATTGGATAGTATCTAATCTGTCGGCACTATTAAGGCGAGGATAACAGACTTTTAATGATTTTATACTGAAGATGACGTCTAAACGAGTAGTGTTAATGATTTGGAAAAAATATATGTTAAATTAAAGCATTTTTTAAATATTTCAATATAGGCATATTTTGGATTATGTTTATATTACGTAGTGCAATTAATTTGTAAAGTTATGTCTAACGCGGATAAAAAACTGAGAATGACGCAAAACCTATGAAGCATATTTTTTTAAACCTTCACCATTTTGAAGATAATTTAATTATTGATCTTTTATTATACGTGTTTGATTAGAATACCTTTTCTTTTACGTATAATAAATTAATAATGCGTCTAATTTGGGACAGCGCTCCTTGATTGGCGAGTCCTATTACTGGCTGGACGTACGATGCGTTGCGTGAGCTCAGTACAGAACACGCAAACTGCTCAAGGTCACTGGCATATATCTGCGTCTTAAGTAATTTTATTACGTCGTAATCCAGGAACTGGGTCGTGGAGGTCCAGATAGGCAGTTACTTCATGTAAATTCGGCTGCATCCACGATTACTAACAAATGCTTGCACTGACTGGACAGGTCCACTCAAATCTAGGTTCTTTCCTCAAAAGACCTTTTCAGACATCTACATGGTCCTCATATAGCCTGACCAAGATTATGTCTGGACTTTAAAAGAGACTCGAAAAAATGAAAATCTAAAACGGTGAAAATTTCGAGCTAATTAATGACAATTTTGGACTGCAATAAAAAAAAAATCAGACCTACCCTTCGAGATATTCATATTTTCAATGGAGGTGCTAACTAGTAATTAAGTTAGCATTGAAAATTTTGAATATCTCGAAGGGGGAGTTGGTCCGTAATTTTTTTCTTGCGGTCCAAAATTGTCCTTAATCCTTAATAATAAAATTGTCCTTCATTTTTCGAAAGTGGGGGTGCCAGCTTTATTTTTATTCTTAACTAGCTGCGCCCCGCGGTTTCACCCGCATAAGTCTCGATTCCGTGGGGAAAAAAAAAGTATCCTATATTCTTTTCCAGGGCATCATCTTTATATGTGCCAAATTTCAGCCGTTTTAGCGTGAAAGCGTAACAAACAAACTTTCGCATTTATAATATTAAGGATTGCAAAATAGTTGGGCAAACGTCATCTAAAACTATTTCAAGTTGATAGCATTAGTATCTAGCTGTGGCACAGATTGAGTCGCACCAAAAGGGTTCCTTTTTACCATATTGGAACGGAACCCTAAAAAGATTCTAACTCTTAAGGCGTAGGCGCAATGATACCGACTCATCGTAATCTTTACGAGTCTAATGGCAATGACTGTTGATTTCAATTACCACATCTACCGCTGTTCAACTGTGGGAGGACAATGTCGGAATAATCATCAGTCATCGCAGGTGGAATTTAGTATGATTTTTTATAATTTATCCGCCTTTGTTGAGCATAGGCCTTTCAATTAACGGATAATAGGTAAATTGGCTAACGGGTTTGGTCGATAATAGAAGTATCAATTCATATTATTGGGCCCAATCAGAATACCAGCGCTGCGCCATTTTTTTTTTAATAATAATAATAATAACTCCACCGCCGTATCTCTACGTTGACGTCGTGGTGGGGCTTGCGCGCTCCGAACTCTAGGCCTGTGCCGGTAGAGTTTACTTTGCCGGAACAGGTCTAGGATGAGGAGCCAGACCAAAAGAGATACGAAAACCCGCAGGGCAGCATGTGGCGAGCTGTTGGGCAGTAGCGACCCCACGGACCCTATCTCCCGGGAGAAGTCTTGTTCCTCACCTCTGGCTTGCCTTTATTGGCCGGCTGGAGTGAACACTGACGAGGAACGGCGCTCCCGCCTCATTCTTGCCTTAATTGGCCGGCTTGAGTGGAGATTCGCAAGAGCAAACGTGCTCGGAGGAAGGAAGTATTTCAGTAAGTGCTCGTAGGGATCTTGACCATCTTCCGGGCTCTGGGATTGTTCTGAAAGCCGTGGAATACCTCTCCACTCCTCAAGCACCTCAGGACGTGTTGCCCCCTTGTCGCTACGACACTATGTGCTAGCGACCGTTTTCGGGGGCCCATTATTGAGCGTGCAAGTCACCCCCTGCCATTTTATCCGTGTACATTTAAACATTGATCAGGCAGGGGCCATAGTCCTTCCATAGCTCTAGGTAACCAGTCCACTTAAGCCACCCAAACCCATAGTCCAATATCTTTGTTTCCATATTCTGCAATAGTCCTACACCAACCGGGGGTTGTCCTTGGGTGCCCTTGCATAGTGCGAACAGGGATAATCGTCGGTTGGTGCCTCAATACTCAAAAATGTCTAAGGGGCCTCTGCGAGTTGGCTTCGGCCCCTCGTACGCCTTCCAAAGGTCCGGGACCCCAGGGTCCCGAGATATGTCAAAGACATTTAAAAATAATAATAATAACCCCACCGTCGTATCTCTACGTTGACGTCGTGGTGGGGCTTGCGCGCTCCGAACTCTAGGCCTGTGCCGGTAGAGTTTACTTTGCCGGAACAGGTCTGGGATTAGGAGCCAGACCAAGAGAGATACAAAAACCCGCAGGGCAGCATGTGGCGAGCTGTTGGGCAGTAGCGACCCCACGGACCCTATCTCCCGGGAGAAGTCTTGTTCCTCACCTCTGGCTTGCCTTTATTGGCCGGCTGGAGTGAACACTGACGAGGAACAGAGCTCCCGCCTCATTCTTGCCTTAATTGGCCGGCTTGAGTGGAGATTCGCAAGAGCAAACGTGCTCGGAGGAAGGAAGTATTCCAGTAAGATGCTGGTAGGGATCTTGACCGTACTTCCGGGATTGTCCTGATAGCCGTGGAATACCTCTCCACTCCTCATAAGCACCTCAGGACGTGTTGCCCCCTTGTCGCTACGACACTATGTGCTAGCGACCGTTTTCGGGGGCCCATTATTGAGCGTGCAAGTCACCCCCTGCCATTTTATCCGTGTACATTTAAACATTGGTCAGGCAGGGGCCATAGTCCTTCCATAGCTCCAGGTAACCAGTCCACTTAAGCCACCCACAGCCATAGTCCAATATCTTTGTTTCCATATTCTGCAATAGTCCCACACCAACCGGGGGTTGTCCTTGGGTGCCCTTGCATAGTGCGAACAGGGATAATCGTCGGTTGGTGCCTCAATACTCAAAAATGTCTAAGGGGCCTCTGCGAGTTGGCTTCGGCCCCTCGTATGCTTTCCAAAGGTCCGGGACCCCAGGGTCCCGAGATATGTCAAAGACATTTAGAAATATAATAATAATAATAATCCATTTAATTCAGGCGACAGAGGCCCATAAATAAATACCTTAACCTAAACATACATATTTTTTAAAATTATAAACAAATCTTGTGTTAGTAAATAAGGCTTAGACTATGTTAGTAGCACTTCACTATGCACTAGCATGACTTAGTGCCGTCTTGTGGAACTTGTCCGCGGAAGCGACGGAACACCACGTCCTGTGGCCAAAAGTCTTCTTGCATGACGAGGGGCAGATAAAAGTTCGGTACACGCACGACGAACGCCTTGAAATTGACGTTCCGGTGCGACTCTAATAACTGCACCCTCGGCGCGTACCTCGTCTTTTGGCGCACGTACTCCACGATGTCTTCCGCCTTAGTGGTGTAGTGCAGGCGGGAGATGTACACCGGTGTGTTAGGCTTTGCGGCACGCAGGCTCACTTCGGGGCCCGTAGGAGCTTTGCCGCAGCGGTTCTTGTTCGTTCGCGATCGGCGCTTCCTCCTTTGCACCGTCACGAAACCATCATCATTATCAGCCAAATTCGGTGCCTTCTCAGGCAAGGGCTTGATAATAGGAACGCCAGGGGCACTCGCGGTGACGCTAGCGAAATCCCTTTGTAGGGGTTTCGCCAGGGCTGCAGACACTGGCAGCGGGATAGGGCGCGGGGCTCGGGCGGCGATACACAGAGGAGCCGCGGTGACGAGCACGGAGCTGCGGGGCGCGCCGGTGGGGCGCCGGTGGGGCGTCGCTGCATCATGCTGAGGTAGGAAGGAGCCTTTTGGCGTTGTATATAGGGTTACCATCCGTCCGGATTTATCCGGACATGTCCGGACTTTGTTCGGCTCTTCAATTTATCCGGATTTTTTGGTTTAAATGGAATACGAGTAATAAAACTTCTATAAGTAATACCAAATGAATCTTTAATATTTATTAACTTCTCATTCATCTAAAAACAAAATATAAATCTTCTTTAACAATCAACTTAACGAGATCAAATAATAAGTAATTGGATTTTTTGACTAAAATGTCCGGACTTTTAATGAAATGTCAGGCTTTTTATCAGGAGTTTTCAAATTTTTAAATGGTTACCCTCGTCGTACCGGACTTTGTTTATTTTGGCGCGATATTTGCCTCTCCCTCACACATTCCGCCTCCTCCTTCGCGAGCATTACTGCTTCGCAGAAGGAGGTGACGGCCTCCCAGGCCGGATGCGAGATATCACCGCCGCCGATCGCCTCCACGAGAACACGGCGATGCTCCGCCCAAGCCGGGCAGACCTCCACCGTGTCCTCCGGGCGATCCATACAGTGATGACACCCGGGCGTTTCCTCCCGCCTTATCCGGAACAGGAACCTCCCGAAACAACCGTGTCCGGTGAGGAGCTGCGTCAGGCGGAAGGTGAGGACGCCGTGGCGCCTCTCCTCAAAGACGACTTAGCGCCGCAATTGTGGCGTGCCCAATATTTTTTTTTTGTCTTACCTTCTTGCTGTCCGTTGTCTTCCTTCAATAGGTTATCTTATTTCTGCGGTTATATCGCTTACGTCCATCCGCCAATGACTCGGCAAAAACCATTAATTGACCGTTTCAAAAGTTACTGCGACAATGAGGTACCACAAAAAAAGCCTGTCCGTTTGTCCGTTCGTTAAAAATGGCGAATAACTGACATAAGATGTACTGTTAACTGTCAAAGTGAAGTTAACTGCGGTTTGAGGTCTGTGGTTCTGTAGTGGGAAGTTTTTGGAACGAAGTTTTTTAACGCGGCTTGTAAACTTTCAGAAATCGTCACGCTAAAAAGTGTTAATACTTGCGACTGTCTTTTTCTAATTCAAAGAGAAAGAAAGAGAGAGAGAGAAACAACGCTGGCACAACAAAACAAAAGAAAAGAGTAAAGTGATTACAGTGGGATAAAATTGTCCCGATTACACTGCATGAGAGAGAGATGGAGAAAGTGTGAATTTAGTCAAAATGAAAATCCAAGATGGCGGCTCTGAAAATTTTGAAATTTTTCATCATAGGTATCGTTCTCATGGTTTTCAAGGGTACTAAAGCCGATAGTGGGGTCAAAATGTAAATCCAAGATGGCGGCTGCAAAAGTTTTGTTTTAAATCATACGTGAGAAGGAACTTCGTACCTGACGGGGGTCCCCCGACCGCACACGTTTTTTTTAAATCATGTATTTGCTGTCAGTTGTTTGTGCGTACTGGAGTCAAATTCGATTAAAAAGCCTTGAAATATCATCATCATCTGCCTAGCCTTTTCCCAACTATGTTGGGGTTGGCTTCCAATCTAACCGGATGAAGTTGAATACCAATATTTTACATGGAGCGGCTACCTGTCTGACCTCCACAACCCACTTGAATCCCCAGTGTGGATAAAGGGTTTTCTTGAAATAAATGTATTGTGTCTCAGTCTGAATTCTGGATCTATGCACCTTGGTGCCCTGGTCCGATGAGTAACTGAGTTGCTAGTTAAGTAAGCATAACTAGCTACTCAATTACTCATCTCTTAAGACACCCACAACAAGAACCACGTAAACACATCCATTGCTCAAAACTCTTCGCTTAAGGCGACGATAACCGACTTTTAATGATTTTATACTGAATATCACGTCTAAACGAGTAGTGTTAATGATTTGGAAAAAATATATGTTAAATTAGAGCATTTTCTTAATAACCTAATATGGGAATATTTTAGATTATGTTTATATTATATAGTGAAATTAATTTGTAAAGTTATGTTTAACGCGGATAAAAACTGAGAAAATCTATCAAGCGTATTTTTCTAAAACCTTCACCATTTTAAAGAAAATTTAATTGTTGATCTTTTAGTATACGTGTTTTTATTAAAATACATTTTGTTTTATGTATAACAAATTAATAATGCGTCTAATTTGGGACAGCGCTCCTTGATGGGCAAGTCTTATTACTGGCTGGACGTACGACGCGTTGCGTGAACTCCGTACAGAACACGTAAGCTAACCATTCAAGGTAGCCCGCGACATTCAAAAATTTCTTACGTTTGGTCAGTGTCAGATTGTATGTTGATAAAAAAAAGATTCACGACCTCAACACATACTTATGTATTTACAGAATAATAATGATTAAATGAATCGCAAGTTCAGACCAATTCTAACTTAGAGATATGTATTGATGATTCTTAAGATTATAATTCTGTAATTACATATGTTTTACAGTCGCGAATCATATTTTTAACCGACTTCCAAAAAGGAGGAGGTTATATGTTCGTCGCGTATGTTTGTTTTTTTTTTTATGTATGGCCACTGATTTCTCCGTCAATTGTGGACCGATTTTGAAAATTCTTTTTTTGTTTGAAAGGGTGTGCTCTCGAATTGGTCCCATATAAATTTTATTAACTTTGCTTGGATAGTTTTTGAGTTAGCTACAAAATACGTTTTCCCACTTAGTATGTAGATGATCTGATAAGTTTCTGTCACTGTTAGCAGGTAGTGGTATTCGAATGTGTGTGGGGTAGGTACCACAACTAAAAAGTGAAAAATAAAAACTTTTTACAAAAAAAAACAACCGACCTCCAAAAAAAAACATTAAAAAGTGAAAAATAACTTTAATTTCGGAAGTCGGTGGCAAAAAACGAAAATACAAAACCCAAGACACGGACTTCCGAAATTAAAGTTATTTTTCACTTTTTAATGTTTTTTTTTTGGAGGTCGGTTGTTTTTTTTTGTAAAAAGTTTTTTGATCAATACACAACTTGACATTGACCTGCATATTGAAAAAAAACGTAAGAAAATTTGAATATCGCGGGCTACCTCTGCGCATCCGCCTTAACAGTAATAAAACAGACTCCTATAAAAAATAGTGACTCATTCAAACAAAATGGCCGGTCACTGTCAAGGTCAGAACACCGGCCTATAGCGGTATTAGGAACTGTGTTAATTTGAGTTTTTATTGAAGTAGGTGTGGTAAGTGGCAAAGTGGCAATATTCCCTCGTGGGACTGTTGGTTCTAGCGGTTAATCTGGCCCATGTAAGCTTGGTACCTTTAGTCAGCAGTTTTTAAACGACTTCCAAAATGGAGGAGATTCTATGTTCGAAGCGTATTTTTTTTTTTATTATTTGTCCACCGATTTCTCCGTAAATTGTGAACCGATTTTGAAAATTCTTTTTTTTTTTGTTTGAAAGGGTCTCGAGATGGTCGCATATAAATATTATTAACTTTGCTTGGATAGTTCTTGAGTGAGCTTCAATAATACGTATTTTTTCCCACTTAGTATGTGGATGATATTATGATAAGTATTTTTTTTTTTAATTTGTTTGGTTGTTGTCAAATAACTTCTCCCGTTCGGGCGGAGTGGGAAGGCGTGTCAGACTCCTGACTAAAACCCACCAGTGTTCCTTCAGTTGCCATGTTGCCGGGAGCCACGGTATCCCTTTCGGACTTTCCCGCGACCCCGGCAGGCATCGGACCTAGCGGACCCCTTTATTTGTGCTGACATCTCCTTAAGGCGCACTTGGAACACAACGCGCCGACGGCGAGCTACCTATTGCTCACCGTCCGCAGGCCCGCGCCTACGGTAGCTGGGAATCGGCCTGCGATTCCCGACGCCCAGGGCATTTCCTGCGGCGGTTAGGGGCGTGAGGGCACAAAATTTGCCTCTCCGTCACACGTTCCACCTCCTCCTTTGCGAACATTACTGCTTCGTACCATGGCCTGGATCAGAACCGCACGCGAGAGATCACCGCCGCCGATCGCCTCCACGAGGAGACGGCGATGCTCTGCCCAAGCCGGGCAGACCTCCACCGTATGCTCCACTGTGTCCACTGTGTCCTCCGGGCGATCCACACAATGGTGACACCCGAGCGTTTCCTCCTGCCTTATCCTGAACAGGAACCTCCCGAAATAACCTGCGTCAGGCGGAAGGTGAGGACGCCGTGGCACCTCTCTAGCCACTCCTGAAAGAGGGCACTGGCACTGGCAGGGAAAGTGGGATTTTCTACATACACACCTTTATGAAAAGAGGTGGCAATTTATAATATTGTACAAGCAAGTGGGACTGTAGGTATGTAAGCATTAGTACGATAAATGCAAGTCGTTTCAACTAACAGACAATGCTGGCTAAGGTTAGAAGGTCAAATGTATGAATATAATGTCGTTTGGTTCCTTTTCATAGGTGCTGGGCGATAAATATCACGCCAAAGGTGCATGATGCGTTAAAATTAGTGGTTAAGGCGACGATAACCGACTTTTAATGATTTTATACTGAAGATCACGTCTAAACGAGTAGTGTTAATGATTTGGAAAAAATATATGTTAAATTAGAGCATTTTTTTAATATTTTAATATTATATATATATATATTTATATTTTGCATTATGTTTTTATTACATGATGAAATTAATTTGTAAAGTTATGTCTAACGCGGATTAAAAACTGAGAATCACGCAAAATCTATCAAGCGTATTTTTCTGAAACCTTCACCATTTTAAAGATATTGAATTATTGATCTTTTGGTATACGCGTTTTATTGAAACACCTTTTGTTTTATTTCTAATAAATTAATAATGCGTCTTATTTGGGACAGCGCTCCTTGATAGGCGAGTCCTATTACTGGCTGGACGTACGACGCGTTGCGTGAGCTCAGTACAGAACACGCAAGCTAACCACTGAAGGTCACTGTCATATATTTGCGTCTTAAATCTATGTACTTACCATCGCAATCACCCATATCTAACCACTTTGAAAACAAAATCCTCTGCACATGATGACCACATCTGTAAAACACCTTTTTTTTTTTTTTTGTAGGTAAGCGTTACTACAGCGGCCAAGCGCTACAAGCTGATATAGTCCTTACGGTGATCAGATATGTGTGTTCGCGAAAGTACATAGTAAGTGCATTTTTATTTCACACTATACTCCGTTTGAAATAAGATGAGACATTTAAACAAACCTTTTTTACAGTCCGTTCAACCGATTTTGACTTCTATACCGTAGGCACAAGGATGGCATTAAAAGCAAAAAAAGTGGTTACAAACCAACTATTTACTGCAGCTGCCATTTGTCATGCCACCAACGCAATAGAAGTCAAAATCGGTTGAACGGGCTGTAAAAAAGGTTTAGTTAAATGTCTAATCTTATTTCAAACGGAGTATAGCTTCCGCCAGCGGCTTCGTCCGCGTGATATCTTTACAAATTATAGCCTATGTTACTCAGTGATAATACAGCATTCTGCTGGTGAAAGAATTTTTTAAATCGGTCCAGTAGTTTTTGGGTTTTTTCAAAAAACATTTTTTTTTTCTATTTATAATATTAGTTTAGACAAAAACGTCTACTGGTGTATACTTAATGAATATAAGCCTTTTTGCAATAAAACGTTAATTGTTTGCTTGGAGTATCGTGTTATACCCAGTAACTGGGTTGTGGAGGTCAGTAAGACAGCTGCTCCATGTAAAATACTGGTATCCAGCTGCATCCGATTAGACTGGAAGCCGACTCCAACATATAGGAAAAGGCCAGGCTGATTTATTTTTAATTGTGTGCTTGAACCTTGAAGTATTGTGTAGTCTGTTATTTTCTAGGTGACTCGGAAAGTTCTGTTTCAAACAATATCAGCAATCTTGCTTATTTTACTACGAAAAACCATAAAACGCTCAATAGTAAATATCAATTTCATAAAAGGATTAAGGAAAAAACAACAAAAAAAAACCGGTAAATTATTGGAACAAAATATTTAATTCATAATCGATATTGTTTGTGGTTTTGTAACATCCCTAACACGGTTAATACTAAGTACTTCAAAACGAGTGTTGCCATGTAATTAAGCTGGTTTTCCCCGTTTGTGGGGTAAGTGTTACTTTATGTGTAATTTTATTGAGTTCGCGTGCAGCTTTTTCTAACCTATTTCTAACGCAATATTATTTGAACTTTTGATTTTTACTGATTCGGAATGGAAGCGTATCGAATGTTTGTGAATAGCTATGCAGATTGGCACAGCGTGAGAGCAATGGTGGCAAAGTGGTAAAGGTCGCGACTTAAGATTTGTAGGTCGTGGGTTCAAACCCAGACAGGCGCTTTACTTTGTCTGAATAATTTCATCACCACTGTTCTCAAAACGGTGAAGGAAAACATCGTAAGGAAACCGGCATGTCCTAGAAACAAAAATTGGAAGACAATGGTGCCGATTCTCTTGTGCACAAACTAAACTAAAGTTAAGTTCAGTGCATCTTTTTCTTTCTATTTCATTAAGAAAAGGACAGAAGATAAATTTTAATTTAGTTCTGTCAAATTAATCGGCGCTTGACGTAAATTGACGTAATTTTAGTTGGCAAGTTTTTAATCACGTCTAAACTTGTATGGAGTGGTGACAGGCGCTGATTAATTTGACAGGACTAAACTAAAATTTATCTTCTGTCCTTTTCTTAATGAAATAGAAAGAAAAAGATGCACTGAACTTAAATTTAGTTTAGTTTGTGAACTAGGGAATCGGCACCAATATGTGACTTAAGGTAGATTACGGCCCACTCCCTCTCACGGCATGAGTCCCAGCTGTGGGAACATTCAATCAAACTGCCTAGCCTTTTCCCAGCTACGTTATGGTCGGCTTCCAATCTAACCGTATGCAGTTGAATACCAGTATTTTACATGGAGCGACTGCCTATCTGACCTCCACAACCCTGTAACGAAACGGTAATACGATACCCCTTGGTAACACTTTCAGGCTTCTGACGACCAGTAACGACTGTCAAAGATCCACGAATGACAGCCGGGACCAACGGCTTAACGTGCTTTCCGAGGCACGGAGGAGTCTCGGTATGTAGAAATGGTCACCCGTCCACGGACCAACCCAGACAAGCGTAGCTTAAGCTTGATGGATCGACCCGTGCGGCAGTACTTAACCACGATCTCCTCAAGCTGTCCTCGAGCTGTGGGAACATTATAGGCTGATTCATCATCATCATCAGCCTATAAATGTTCCCACTGCTGGGACACAGACCTCCTCTCTGTGAGAGGGAGGCTGATTATTAGAATAGAATTTTTCTTTATTCGAGTAACCAAGACTCAACAAGATTGTTAGTAAAACTTACGACTATGTTAGTAAGCACAGACACTAAACAATAACAAGGAAAACAACACAATCAATAACGGTTGGTCACCGCTGCGACATCCCATGAGAGAGGGCACAACAGTGACCCACGTGTTCACAGTCCAGGCGACTCGCAACCATGCTTAAGACACCGTTGGAGCTGCCCCACACCCTGCGCACCAGGGAAGCGCACCTTTTACGCATAGTTGCGTAAAAGCAATCTACATGCGCATCTGCGAACATCCCTGACGCACTACAGAATCGGGGCAGCCCCACCAGTATCCTAAACGCATTGTTATATTGAACGCGGAGAGCGCTATATGATCTTTGCGTATATCTAGCCCACAGGCTGCACGTGTAAAAACTAATACAGTAGGCTCGAAAGAGCGTGATTTTTGAAAGAAGTGAGCATCGTGCAAACCTGCGAGCCAGCATGTTCGCTCTAACCGACAACGCCCTCCGCTCCCGTTCAATGTCATCATCGTCTTTGAGGTTGGGAGTCAATATATGACCTAAGATACTTTTCTCAAACATGCATGGAAATACTGTCATTATTACCCGACTACGGCAAAGCCAAAAGAAGGGTTATGATTTTAGCAGTCTATGTATGTATGTTTATATGTTTGTATGTTTGTATGTATGTATGTATGTATGTTTGCTTTTACGTGTGTTCCACCATAGCGCCTAAACTACTGAACCGATTTTGATGAATGAGGTATCAATAGATTCGTAATAATGGTCCGGGTGACATAGGCTATATAAATTTTCCCTAAATTTAATATGGTGGATTTTACACGTAAATTTCCAACCTCGAAAAAAATTAAAATGATATGATCATGACATGTTTGGTACCAAAAGAAAGGTCTTGACGAGCACATTACAAATATGTAAATAATGTTATACTTTCAAAGTAATTAAATATGTTTAAATTGTTAAAAACAAGCAAAAGTGAGACTGTGCTACGTTGTATCGCAAGATGATACCAACGTGCAGTTAATCAAATCTTAATAAATAAAAACGGTTTGTAATTCCATCCTCAATTCCTCTATGAAGAAAAACAAGTACACACGGCTACACATCAAGCTATACATTTCCAGTTTAAGCTGATCTGGCATTGTAAAGGATTTCCGTACAATGCGAGGTCAACTAATACTGGAAATTTATAGCTTGATGTGTAGCACTGTGTACAACGAAACATTAATATTTATACACGGGGCACTCAGAAAATTTTGCAATAGGTAATAAAAAAAAATATACTACAGGTTATATTTTATTTATTAAATCTTTTCAAATAACTCTCCATTGGCGTCTATACACAGTTTCATGCGTCTTAACCAATTTTCATTACACATTTTCCAGTCCACATCAGACACCTCTTTAATCCCTGTTTTCCCTTGAGTTGATTTTTTATTTTGGGGAACAAAAATGACAAATCCATGATTCATCACCCGTAATGAAATTGTAAACGCGCCGAGAGGAGCCTGCTTCAAATTTTGCTATCATGTCTCGGCACCATTCTACCCGAACCTCCTTCTGCGTTAGATTGTGTGGTAATCAGCGTGAAACTATCTTCTTTACCTGAAGATGCCCATGTAGAATTTCATGTACACTTCCCGATCCAATCTGCAGTATATGCTGAATCTCTTCATATGTAATTCGCCTATTCACTTAAATTTAATTTTTCACAGCCAGCACGTTTTCTTATGTAACAGCCGTCATAGCCCTATGACGGCCACTTCTTTCTTCGTCCGCCAAAGTTACAACGCTAAAAACTTGTACTTGACCACGCTTAAATTCGTTGAACCAGCGGAAAACAGTCGCTTTAGAAGGGCTTTTGTCTATGAACATCATTCGAAGTCTTTCAAATGATTCTTTTGGTTTTAGTCGACATTTGAAATCGTACAAAATCATTGCGCGAAAATGTTCTCGTTGTAAATTCAATTTTCAGTGAGACGTTGCGCGCGGCGTTGTTGTAACGTTTAGTAAGTGTAAAAACGGAAAAGTATAAAATAAAAAATAAAGTTTAATAAAAAACTGTAACCCGACCACGGGAAAATAAAAATGATCTAAAAAGTACGAAACAAGCAAATATTTCAGACAGAAATCAAGACATAGGTACAAAAATGGTCAAGGTAAAGCCGTCGTCGCATGCCATTATAATTTTGTAGGTGTTCCTGGCACCCACATGGTATACAGGCATGCGACCACGGCTTTACCTTGACCATTTTTGTACCTATGTCTTGATTTCTGTCTGAAATATTTGCTTGTTTCGTACTTTTTAGATCATTTTTATTTTCCCGTGGTCGGGTTACAGTTTTTTATTAAACTTTATTTTTTTTTTCGAAAAAAGAACACGCGAAGTATCGAATTTACGGTCAAAGAAAATCAAATCCATCAGGCGCGTTTTTTGAATTTGGAACATTACAACGCTCCAGCAATGTTGTATGAAACGGCGTGCTGGGGTTATTAAATACTCTTTGATAGGATCTCTTTTATCATTCTTGGCATGCCAAAGTAAGTCTCTTTGCTTAGTACAAATTGCGTTCACGTGGCTGTATAGCTATAAATGCGTTTGCCTTTCGGCACAGATGATAAATAGAAAATTGGCGGCAAAGCTGAAAATTCGTCTTGATTTGTTATTTACATACTATAAATAAATTTAAATGAGTTCCAACGGTTCAGAGAGTGAAATGGAGATTGATTGTACTCGACCAGATTTAAGATCAGATTTTTTTTTTTCAAATTGGCAATGGAAAACCTGCTTCAAGCGATGTCAAAAGAAAAATACATGAAAGTATTTATGAAAATTTTATGATTTGGAGAAACGAGAAAAAAGTGAACATTTTCTCCGAAACAGTATTTTTGGCGTATTTTAATGAGATTGCTAAATCTAAAAAGCCATACATATTATGGGCAATTTATTCCATGCTGAAATGTACAGTTCATGTTAAAAACGGCATTAACTTGAAAAATTATGGAAATTTAACTACTTTTATTTCCCTGCATTCTTTTGAGACAAGCACAATATATGCCTCGGCGGAAATGGCAATTGCCTGTCTCGTATTAGTGAAGTCCTCGCCTACGGCTCGGCCTTCAAACTCATACTCGACCTGCAATTGCCTATTTCCCGGCCTTTGCAATAATGTACTATAAACCCGTAGACTCCATAAAGTAACAGAGGCGGTACCGCATCAGGACTATTACGCTTGTGCAGACTTCCTGATCAGACGTCGAGTGTAGTTCAAGCATCTAAACTTTCGATAATGATGCACCAAAATAAGCCTGAATTTGATCCCCCATGCTATCCAAAAATAGCGTATTGACAAACGCTCTATTCTTGTCTGAGTCACGACAAAAATTAAGTTTAATTCCGTACCAAAGTGATTGTTAAGATGTAGTCATTGAGGTTAATTATGGATGACGGGTGTTTTAAATGGTTGTAGGATATTTCTTGGCCTTTTACGATATATGTTGTTGAGAAAGACAGCAGTTTTATGAGAAACATAATTTAAACATGGATTTGGAATGGAATGGTTTGGATTTTGCGTGAAATGGGAGTTCCAATAATTAAAAGTACTCGTTGTAAACAAGCATATTACAAATTAGAGGGAATATCCAAGGTAAGAATGCTTGGAAACAAGCTAGTCTAGCTCCATAGGACAGTTTAGAGTCTAGACAAAATCAAACTGGTTGCTAATTTAACTGTGTAATTTATTGTTATTATAACATTGATTTTACACTCTGTGATTACTAATTCTAAAAATTAATTTCAGAATTACGTTTTATAATAAGGTCTCCAGATGGCGCTACTGTACACCGCTAGATCGCGTTGTCGTTGTCGCTTGCCAAATAGTTAGGTCCTGTCGAAGATTTTGTGTGACTGAGTTTTGTGTAAAGTAGCTTCAAAAGTAAAGTCTCGTGTTTAAGGCTCCTGGCCGTGACTTCACTCGACAGAGTTTAGGTAAATTCTTGCGATGCTATGTTTGTGTGCACCGTTCACGCACACACGCCTAAACATCGAGCGTAGTGATCGCTTAAACAGTTTTGATCCTATAGACGGTATTTTGTTAAGTTACGTAGGTACGCTTATGAAATAAGTCTGGAATGTTTGTGTATATTCGTTTAGTATATTTATAACAATTCTGTTTTATATGGAATTTTATACTTTTTGTATGGAAAACATGAAAAATTATTACCTACATGTTGAGTTTTATGGGTTTATGGGTTTCATAAAGGGGGTCGAAATTTTCATTATTTTTGCGATAAGACACAATTTTCGAGATATAAGCAAAAGAACAGAAAAAAGATAAAGTACAGTTTTTGCAACTGAATGAGTTATTAATTTAGTGAAAATGAAAAATTCGCTATTGGTGCCGATTCTCTTGTATACCGAACTAAACTTACTAAACTATCACTAAAATTCCTTAATTTTGACTATGAGAATCTCAAAGCTATTCTGCAAAATAAATTCTCTAAATTTAAAAATAATTTTGACACATCTAAATCGAATTTGACAACCGCGACTCCACACGTGATACCTAACCACGTGAATCTTTTTAGAGCCGGAGGCGCGCAGGGGGGGCAGCCTCGACGTGTTTTATATGGATTTTTCACTTTTTGTGTGGAAAATAAGAAAAAATATTACCTACATGTAGAGTGTTAGAGGTTTAAGGGTTTTTAAAGGGTGTCGAAATTTTCATTATTTTTGCGATTGGACACACCGTTTTCGAGATATAAGCAAAAGAAAAAAAAAATATTCGGTACTGTTTTTTCATCTGAAGTCGAGGTGTTTGTGTGAATTTTAGTTCATGACAACCAATTTTATTCCACATGTTTTTAGTCACGATAAAAAAATAGTCATATTTAGTTAGAAAATCTAAATTTTAGGTTAAAAACGTCAAATTCAGAATAGCAAAATTGCCATTTTCACTAAACTAATATCTCAGTGCCATCTTAGTGCTGTCAAACTAAAATATAGTTAAGTTGTGTCACTTTAGTCTATTTCAGAATGGGAAATCGTCGTTTGACAGGAATAAACTAAATTTTGGTGATTTTTAGTTTAGTTTAGAGGCATTTGTGACAAGAGAATCGGCACCAATCTGAATTTGACTTTTCTCACCTAAAATTTTGATTAGTGCCGATTCTCTTATACACCGAACTAAACTAACTAAACTATCACTAAAATTTCTTACTTTTGACTATGAGAATCTCAAAGCTATTGGTGCCGATTCCCTTGTTCACAAACTAAACTAAATTTAAGTTCAGTGCATCTTTTTCTTACAATTTCATTAAGAAAAGGACAGAAGATAAATTTTAGTTTAGTCCTGTCAAATTAATCACCACCCATACAAGTTTAGATGTGATTAAAAACTTGCCGACTAAAATTACGTCAATTAACGTCAAGCGCTGATTAATTTGACAGGACTAAACTAAAATTTATCTTCTGTCCTTTTCTTAATGAAATAGAAAGAAAAAGATGCACTTAAATTTAGTTTAGTTTGTGAACAAGGGAATTGGTCCAGAGACACACTGTTTATTTATTTTTTGTTACAAAACGCTGTTTTAAGAGTCTACGAAGTCAACCTTTCGGCTAAACGCCCTTTTTGTTCGTGATAGGTTAGTCATGGTGGCTCTTGACATTTGTACAGATATTTGACGGGGATTTTGTACAATGGCGTACATATTTTTGCAGTGTATTATACTAACGCCATATTTGTATAAGGTCTTCTATACCTGGATGACACTCACACAGACCACGAGAGGACTGCTTATCTGACATCCACAACCCAGTTACTGGGTGACACGATACCCGTTGGTAAGCCAGGTTGTCAGACAGGGCTTCCGACGTCCCGTAACGACTGTCAAAGATCTACGAATGACAGCCGGGACCAACAGCATAACATGCTTTCCGAGGCACGGAGGAGTCTCGATATGTTCTGGATGGTCACCCATCCACGAACCGACAGTAGCAAGCGTAGCTTAACCTTGGATCGACCCGGCTTTTATTATTTACTCACGAGCCAATCTTATCGACAAACATTAAACTATAATAATATTTCTAATACCGTTTTAGAAAATTGTTATACTGCTGCCATTGGCACATATCTTCTATGTGTTTCACTGAATATTAAACGGCCGAGAGAAATCTAACATGTATTACCGGTTTCTGTGATAAAAATACCGGTTTTGCAAAGCGATGCCTCAACACTATTGTTGGATAGGGTTGGCTGTAATTAGAACAGTTTTGGTTCATGTTTTTTTTTTGCTGTCGTGATGCCTGTTGTCCTACAGGGGTAAGCAGAACTGTGTAGAAGTGAGAGTGTAGCTATATTTCGCCAGTTATACAGTGTGAGTCTTTATAATGTGCACATATCGAAATGAGGGAATCTATGCTTAATTTAATCAACGAAAAAAAATTTTTACAATAATTGTAAAAATTGATGAAAAAAAAGATTTTAGCTAAAAAAACATGTTTATTTTAAATTGAGAGTAGTTTTTTTTCCACAATTATGAGGACGCGTAATTACTTCCAATCATTATGGAGTTTGTTTCATCCATCGCGATATAGATGATTTAGTTTAAAAGTTACACCATTTTGTTACAATTTTTTTTTAATTCCAGAATTTGGTATTCTACTAAACATGCTGCCACAAAGATGGATCGATTTCGCAACTGAGTAGAAATTTAAAAAAAAAACTGACACCGGGAGTGCCGACAGAAGTGAAAACTTGAAAAAAATCAGCACCGCGGTAATCAACACGCGTTAATGTCTTTTTAATGGTCAAAAGCTGGTGTCGTAACAGTGTCGCGAAATCAATGGTTTAGTCCCATCTCAAAAATTCCCAACGCGTCCAAAGAAGTTTTCACTTCAAAAATAAAACTACCAACTTCAGTTTATTATTATAATCTGAGAAAATGTTTTTATTGGACGCAGTTCATATATTTTAGATTTACGACATTAAAATATTTCACCACCAAGATTTATTTCAGCGTTATCGAGCGCCAAATATTTTATTCCAGCGTGAACGTAACAGGATCCCTAAAAATAGATTGCTAGTTTTATTATGTAGGTACTTGACCTCGCAAGCGCATAATCAACCACCAATGTTCCCACTGCTGGGACACAGGCCTCCTCTCTTCGAGATGGGCAGTAATCCACCACGCGGGCCCAGTGCGGGTTGGTAAATGTCACGAATTTTTGGTTCTCGGACATGCCGATTTCCTCACGATGTTTTCCTTCACCGTTTTGAGAGCAGTTGTGATGAAAAACACAAAGTTCGAACCCACGACCTACAACTCGTAAATCGGGGCCGTTACCACTGGGCTACCGCCAACCACCATCAACCGCAGTGTAGTTGAAAAAACAGTTTTCTTTGTGTAAACTTCACAGACATGACCTTAAGGGGGATGCGCTAAGGTAGTCCGCGAAATTAAAATTTTCTTACGTTTTTTGCAATTTGCAGGTCAGTGTCAGGTTGTAATATGATCTGCGACCGTAACAAGTACGCCTTTACAGAATTATAAAGTAAAGTAAAGTTTATTTATTTGCATAGATTGTAGGTACATAACGTATTAAAAAAATAAAGTGATCCATGTACAATCTACCTTAGATTAGGCATGCAAACATTAATGAATGAAGTAACGAGAAGGTAATAAAAAAAAATTAAATTGTGTCGAAAATGTCAAACAAAATTACGAATTACAGTTCAAAACGGGTACAATTAAATAAGTTGGAATGTCTTTAAAATGCATAAGAATATTATAATTATTTTAGATTAGAAATTTTAGGATAAAATATCTAAGTCATTGTCATTTAGAAAATCGTTAACCGAGTAGTAGCATTTTTCAATCAATAATGCTGTTAACTTCTTTTTAAAATTACGTATTGTGTCATCTTTTATTATGTCAGGTATTTTGTTATAAATTGTAGGTCCCATACTAATAACATTTTTTTAATGTAATGCAGTATTGCAACTGTCCATTAGTAAAAGATTTTTGTACTGACTTCTGATTGGTCTCTTACTACTTAATCCTGAGAATCAGCAATACAACTCCATAAGTTAGCATAAAAATCCTCAAATGTCAAGATTTCATGAAATAGTCATTCAATAGGATTACATGAACTTAGATAGTTGTATTGGTGATTTTTATGATTATCAATTCTATAAATAAACATTTGATACGGTCGCGAATCATATTAAGATCAACATACAACCTGATACTGACCTGCAAATTGCAAAAAAACGTAAGAAAATTTTAATTTCTTGGGCTACCCTGACGCTTTCGCCGTAACACGATAAAACAAAAATAATACAGATTTCTCAGTTAATAGAAAGAAAGAAAATTGGGTTTATTGGCATTAAAACAGAAAAAAACACCTTAAAACTATTAAAACAAAAGCCAAAAGGGCCTCAGCTCAGCATAATGTCAGATGGCAATACAAAATGACCTAAATGATGATGGTGATGATGATGATGATGATACCTGTCGCTGATTTTCAGCTGCAACCCACGAGTAGTACGCTAGAATAATAATAAACACAAATAGGGAAGTGTCTGTCTGTTTTAATAAATAAATTAAAGATAATATAATATATATGATAGGATAATATAAAAAGTTCATACTAAATCAAATAAATGTTGTGACATAGGCATGTGTTGTGTACATTGTGTTGTAATTAATGAAAAACTGAAATAAAAATAAAGACTCAATATCTGTGTATTACCTACACTAAAATAATAATAATACTTCAAATAACATCACTCCGAAGAAAAAATCATTATATTTTTTTTATTTTGTCTTGTTATAGATATCGATAATTCGATACGTGGTTACGTCTGGAGTTTCGCCAGCTAGTTTTATTGTACCCTGTATAGATGAATGTTAAATTGCATTGCACTAATTATTGACTAAGAAACAATAGAATTGAAAGATTAACTTACATTTTCATTCAATTCGTTATTCTTCCTTTTATTCTCGATCTTTGTTTTGTAAACAGTGAGTTGACGATATGTGTTTGTTTTGACTTAGGCGAAGTGACTTCTTGACGACTTGAAAAAAAAATGTTGCAGTGGAATTTGAACTTGGAAATGCATGATTTTGACTTTTTTGTTGTTCCAAAACTTATTCATTATCTCAGATTCTGAATATCTTTTTCAAATAGTAAGTTACATAATACATTATGTACAAAAAATAACTATTAAGGCTACGATAATCGACTTTTAATGATTTTATACTGAAGATCACGCCTAAACAAGTAGTGTTAATGATTTTGAAAAATATATGTTAAATTAGAGCATTTTCTTCATAACTTAATATAGGAATATTTTAGATTATGTTTATATTACATATTGAAATTAATTTGTAAAGTTATGTCTAACGCGGATAAAAAAAACTGAGAATCACGCAAAATCTATCAAGCGTATTTTTCTGAAACCTACACCAATTTAAAAATAATTTAAATATTAATCTTTTAGTAGACGTGTTTTATTAAAATACAGCGCTCCTTGATGGGCGAGTCCTATTACTGGCTGGACGTACGACGCGTTGCGTGAGCTCAGTACAGAACACTCAAGCTAACCACTCAAGGGCATTGGCATTACCTGCGTCTTAATTTGAACCGCCACGATATTATTTCGAAGGTTTGCCTTTTCTCGGGAAATAAAATGGAGGCACAAAAATATAAACAAATAAGGCACGTTTCGATTTCAATCACAGAAATATTTCTTCATTGCCGTATCATAATTAATTTAGGTGTACTGATAATGAACGAAGTTAGTGAGCACGTAGTATTGGCCAACTTTAAATGTCGCCAGACAGTCTACTGTCTCAGCACAAATTGAAACAGTTTATGCTGATCGGTTGCTGGGCCAAGGTTGTATGGAGAACCGATCAACTTTGAAAATAAAAACTTTTTTACAAAATTAGAACCGATTTCCAAACTACAAAGTGAAAATTAATTTTAATTTCGAAAGTCGGTGTCTTTGGATCAGTATTTTAGTTTTTTGACACCGACTTCCGAAATTAAAGTTATTTTTCACTTTGTAGTTTGGAAATCGGTTCTATTTTTTGTAAGAAAGTTTATTTTTTTTCACTTTTTAGTGAGTTGGTTTAATTAATTTAATTTTAATTTATCCAAGTTACAATAGCCTAATGTCAACTGCTCATCAAAAATACCCAAATCGCTATAGATGTGCCTTTAATATTTGAAGAGTTCCCTCGATTTCTCCCAGATGCCATCATCAGGTCGTGACCAAATAACAATGGGACCAACTTGAAAGTATACCCTTTCAAACAAAAAATAATTTTTCAAATCGGTCCAGCCGTCTTCGAGTAATCAGGAAACATACATAAAAAAAATATTCCGACGAACTGAGAACCTACTCCTTTTTTTGAAGTTAAAAAGAACAAGTTGGGGGAAAATATGCGTCACATACGCGTAAAACGGCCATCGCTCAGCATAATGCCCAGCGCTGGTTTTCAGCGACAGCCGGCGTTGACGTGATGTCACTTAGCCGGACGTAAAAATATCGCGGGATTTTATCACGCACTGGATTTTCGACTCTCGGTGTTAAGCCGAGCGTTGAGAATCCAACAAAGTGCAAGTCAGCGCGGCAAAAAAACACACTATTGGATTTTCAACTCTTGGCGCTAAGCAGAGCGTTGAAAATCCAGTGTGTGAAATAAAAATCGCCGCGAGAAAAAATCGTCCGTTCGAACCCGGGCTTGTTCCTGCCGTAATTCCTACATTAATTCCTGCTTTCCTATTTTAATTCCCACTCACTATAACTACCCGGGTGTCTATCTATTATCTATGTCTATCTTCTTGTATAAAAACCACCCTCTCCCTTTTCCACACACTTCTGTCTTCTGCTATTGTGAGCCAGTCTTTTCGGTAGGCGTCAATTCCGTCCCTCCATCTTCGTCATGGTCTGCCCAGGTAATAGTAAATAATTACACTTAGGTACTATACGTCCGTCTTCATAAAGTTTTGCCAATCTAGAAACGATAAAACAAAGCTATCTCAAAAGAAAGCGTAGTGATCAAAGTCTAAAATAAACGAGGACAAACTTAAGATTGCAAGCCAATTAATTGTCTAACAAAATCTCCCCATTCTTAGTCCACTATAAAAATCATAAAATGGCAACCCTGTCGCCCAGCTGTCAAAACTGGTAGTTGATGTGACAAGTAAAGTTCACACTTCACAGTTATTACGTCGTTAAGAATTATGCAAAGAGAAAACTTGCGGTGTAAGTAACTGTTGCACAATGACGAGTAAATCACTGGTTTAGGAACTGGTTTGATTGAGAGGTTAGTTTATAACACGACTGCACAAAAAGGAGTGTAATGTTTTCAGGGTTCATGTATGTATGTGAGTTTTTTTGTTCCACCATAACTTTTAAATGCCTGAACAGATTTGGGTGTATGGGGTATCGTTAGAATCCTTGATATAGGATAAAGATGAATAAAATTGTCATTGTAGTCGGGGGACATCTTAGATTAAAAAGTGTTCCCCACAACGACGCAACGGTCGTGCGATCGTAATGACAATTTTATTTATTTTTTTAGTCAGCGACTAAATGAATGACCTTTCGCTTTGTTCATACAGATTAACTAATACAACTTGTTTTTACTTTTTAGTTCGTTTTTTGGTAGGGCAGTTGTGTTTTTAGGGTTCCGTTGCCAAATGGCAAAAAACGGAACCCTTATGGATTCGTCATGTCTCTGTCTGTCTGTCCATATGTCACAGCCACTTTTTTTCGAAACTATAAGAGCTATGCTGTTGAAACTTGGTAAGTAGATGTATTCTGTGAACCGCATTAAGATTTTCACACAAAAATAGACAAAAAAAACAAAAAAATTTGGGGGTTCCCAATACTTAGAACTGAAACTCAAAAAATTTTTTTCATCAAACCCATACGTGTGGGGTATCTATGGATAGATCTTCAAAAATGATATTGAGGTTTCTAATTCCATTTTTTTCTAAACTGAATAGTTTGCGCGAGAGACACTTCCAAAGTGGCAAAATGTGACACCCCCCCGTAACTTCTAAAATAAGAGAATGATAAAACTAAAAAAACAATTACGATCTACATTACCATATAAACTTCCACCGAAAATTGGTTTGAACGAGATCTAGTAAGTAGTTTTTTTTAATATATTTGATAAATCGTAAACCGCAATGTTTTAGATAATGGTACGGAACCCTTCGTGCGCTAGTCCGACTCGCACTTGGCCGGTTTTTTTTACTGTCATATGCCTCGCCGGGAGCATTCGCCTGTAATGTAACGTTACAGATTCGATTTCAAGCATTACGTTACAATACTGCCTCCCTGACTGACGAGCATTCGCCTGTAATGTAACATTTCAGATTAAAAATCAAATAGACATTGCGCACTGTAATGCTCAGTTCTCCTCCCTCACTGATGTAATGCTCGACTCTGAACTTTACATTACAGGAGAGCGTTTATTCTGACAGTGGGCAACGTCGCAAATAGATGTCATATATTTCGCTGTTTTGATTAATTTGGCAATATTACTGTATGGAAATAAGAAATGTGGCTAACTAGCGCACTAGAATATTAATAATGAACTGCAATTATATTTATAACACTGAATTTGATGTTGTAACCGTTTTAGGTGTAAAAAAGGCATTTGGAAAGTTTCCAAATACTTTTTTTTACATCTAAAACTAAATATTCGGTGTTACGATATTAATTATTGCATTTCCTAATCAATATTTTAGATTCAGATTCAGATTTATTTTGCCAACAATGTAGGTACAGGGATAAGATGGTGCATCACTAAGTTTTTCCGCTACATTCTACCTTACGGCATGCAAAGTCGTAAAAACTAAAAAAATACAATTTTCAAATAAATCATGCAGTCGTAAAAACTAACAATACAATT
This sequence comes from Agrochola lychnidis, assembly GCA_963680765.1. Taxonomy (NCBI): domain Eukaryota; kingdom Metazoa; phylum Arthropoda; class Insecta; order Lepidoptera; family Noctuidae; genus Agrochola; species Agrochola lychnidis. The sequence goes on from OY796876.1 coordinate 2,930,730, forward strand.
TTTATCTAAATTAACAATATTAATAATTAAGTCATTCTGATATAATATAAATTCTCATATATGTCATTTATATTTTTTTATAGTTATATATTTTTATCGTTTAAAAAATCGTTTATACAATAATAGCATTTTTCTAATAATAATGCAGTCAGCTTAGATTTAAATCTTCGTATAGGGTGTTCTTTGAAACTGTGCGGAATTTTATTGTAAATTATAGGCCCCATTGCCATAATATTTTTCCTAAGTAGTGCTGTTTTGTAGTTGCCTGTATGTAATAAATTTTTATATTGTGTTCTAATAGGACCCGAACGTTTCCTAATATCGACTAGTGACGGAAATAAATTTAAATTTATCTTAACAAAAATTGCCACTTCTAAAATATATAACGACGGGAAGGTCAGTATTTTCAGTGACCTAAACATAGGCACACAGGTGTCTGTAGTTTTTAGATTCGACATAGATCTTATGCAACGTTTTTGGGCCTTAAAAATCTGTTCCCTATCACTACAATTGCCCCAAAATATTACTCCGAACCTTAATATTGGCGCAACAAGACCATGGTAAGCTGTCAGGAGTACATCATTGCTTACTTTATGCGATAGCTTATACAGCACATACGCTGACTTGCTTAGTTTATTACAAACGTCTTCAGCATGAGGTTTCCAAGTGAGAGTTTAGTTCACTAGTTACCCACATTTCTTAATTCCATACAGTAATATTGCCTAATTGGTAAATATTTGACAGCTATATGCGACGTTGCCAACTTTTAGGATAAGCCCTAATAGAATAGTAAAGAAGAAATACAGTAAAAACATGGATTTGTATGATTAGCAACTCACAAATCATGTTATAAATAATGTCACCGTATAATTTATGAACTTCTTTAATTTATAATCTATCGGCATTATTTCCGTTAGATTACAAACTGTCGAAAAATTGTGGACTGCGACAAACCATTTATAATTTAACGCATTATTTTTCAATTATTTATAATCTAAACATGGGAAACAGACAAATTGTGGACTGGTATTAAACTTGCTTGCGATGTAACGTAGTTTGCGCTTATACTAAATAGTCTGCCTAGCTACGAGCAACTTGCAAATAGTGCTCGCTTGGCTCGTGCGCGGTTGGTCACGGTTCTAAGTTTCTAACCTCACAAATACTCACAATACTGTTTTAAGAGGGTTTATCCTAAAAGTTGGCAACATCGTAAATAGCTGTCAAATATTTACCTGTTCTGATTAATTTAGCAATATTACTGTATGAAAACATGAAATATGGCTAACTAGGGAACTAAAATATTGATTATGAAAATCAATCATTAATATCGTTACACCGAATATTTATTTTAGATGTAAAAAAAGTATTTGGAAACTTTCCGAATGCCTTTTTTACACCTAAAACGGTTACAACATCGAATTCATTGTTATAATTACAATTCATTATTAATATTCTAGTTCGCTAGTTAGCCACATTTCTTATTTCCATACAGTAATATTGCCAAATTAATCAAAACAGCGAAATATTTGACATCAATATGCGACATTGCCCACTTTCAGAATAAACGCTCTTAAGCTATTGGTTTTTTACCTGGGTCAAATAAATTTATTTTCTTTCTTTCTAGAGACAGTGATGAGCCAATGTCCAAATGCACTAATTTACAAAAAAAAAAAACATTTTATTTGTTAAATAGACAACGTTATTTATTATGTGCCTATCAAAAAAAGCGATGGCCCAACTTAAGATGCTAACAATTATGTAAAGAGAACAACTTCAGTTACGTTGTAAGTAACCGTTACACAATTGTAACGTAAGTCACTGGTTTTTTGTAAGCTTTGTTAGATATTATTATCGAGTTAATCTGGTCGGTAATCTAGTTTAGAATGTATGTTAAGTAATGAACAATAGAGATGGTTTATTTAGTTGTGTGTGTGAGTTTTGAGTTTGATTCTTAGGTTTGGCACTGATATGATTGCGTCAATAGGTTTCTCTAGTTTTTTTTTTGTTGTTTGTCTAAGTAATGTCCAGTCCAAATTTCGGCCATGGTGGCCAATCTCAACGGAGACTAGCCGTGGCGACGCGGAAGATATTATAGCAGAAGTGTGTGCGCAGACACAGGTACACTGCTGCTGATGGTGGCGAGTGTGTTGGATCATTCGGTTCCCTACAAAATGGTTGAACTGGATGGTACTGATCCACGCGTCATGTTCGTGAACGGGCGCCGTCAGTTGAGACTGGTCATCTCTTATCTGCCAGGGCTTATTTTAATCTTATATTTTCAATTGCTTTCGATTATTTTTTATACATTGTTCTCACATAAAGAAGCAAGAAGAATAATGTACCCAGGATTTTGTAATATCTATATTTAAAAGAGTGTCCTTGGAGTTTCTTTCCCGTTCTTCTCCATAGAGATCTACGTTTTGGAATGGGCAACTAGCTTCAACTTTTTGATTAACTGACCGATTCTTTGACAATTCAAAGTGCTTGTAAATGGTTTAATTGAAATAAATGAGTGTGTTTGCTTTGAGTTTGAGTTTGCACTCTCTCTTCCCTCACTCTCATAGTCCGATGGGACGGCAATCTGACAAGACCGGAGAGAGATGAAGCAAGATCAAAGGCTTAACGTGCTTTCCGAGGCAAGGTGTATCACACCGCCAACTTTCAAACTCCAGGCTGCTGCAAAAAAATTTAGGTTGATTACTTTTTTTTTTCTGTATGGCATCTCATAGCTGACTTCTGAGGTCATGCCTATTTTAACCGGTCAATCCTGTGGTTGCCTTAAGCTGCTAAACTCAAAGCCTCCAGCAAGGGGCATACAAACTAAGCTTATAAACTATGTAAACGCTCGCTAAGGGCACCCCCTGTGGGATACGAACCTCTGCTTAGGGCGTTTAGCGGAGGGAGGACATCAAAGATGGGACGGGCTGGATCAAAGTTTTGACCATGATTATTAGTCGAGGAATTTAAAGCTACGTGCTCAGCTGCAACAACAGCTGGCACCTCGTTATCGAGCAAGGGTCGGGGGGGAGTGTCATTTACCCGAGTAAATGACACTCCCCCCCGAGGTCGCGATCGCAAAGGACTTCGACGGTGACGTCGGAATGACGGGAAACGTCTGTGTTTGTGCACTGTACTCGTTTCCTTACTAGACTCCTGATGGATGGTAGTGGGATCGTCTGGGTCGGTGAGAATATGCCTCGGATGGCGGATCTTACTCATTCTACTATGTTGACTACTGAGATGACAAATAATATTATGATGATAAGTATGGAAATAGAACACATGTTGTGTCGACCCTAAATAAATTAGGATAAGGGAAAAGATAATGATGAAACAGTCCATCCACACACCTAATAATAATGTCATTGTTACCTTTTCCACCAAACACCTGCAACACCAAATGGTTGGCATCAGGTGGAATTGTATGGTATTTCTGAATGTCACCTGCAGTTTTCAAACAGGAACAGCATTGCTGCTTAGCAACAAGAATAAGGGTGGTAGTAGTACTTACCTTGACGCCAAAGCAATCGTTGTTATCATTTTTTAAATATCGACTGCTAAACATAAGCTCGCCCCCATAATGAAGGGCGTTGTCGGTAAGGGCGAACATGCTGACTCGCAGGTTTGCATGCTGCTCACTTGAAGTCAAAATTACTTTGTTTCGAGCTTACTGCACAACGTTTTACACGTGTAGACTGTGGGCTAGATATACCCAAAGGTCGTGCAACGTCCTTCGTGTTCAATACAACAACGCTTTCAGGGTATTGGTGGGGCTGCCGCGTTTTTGTAGCGCATCGGGAATGTTCGCATATAAATTGCTTTAAAGCAACGATGAGAATGAGGTGTGCATCCCTGGTGCGCAGAATGCGGACCAGCTCCAACAATATCCTAAAAATTATCGCTAGCAGGCTGGATGGATACATCAATCACTGCAGTGGGGTGAAATTAATTTAAACTAGAATAAAATAAACTAACATAGTTCTTAAGTTTACTTAACACAACGAGTCTTTGTTACTTGAATAAAGAAATTTATATAAAAATATAATATCTCTTCAATACACCATTAGTAGAAACATGCCTTGCTCAAAGTAAGTTATTTCCAGAAAGGAATTCGCTATCTCCCTGACATAATAATATGAGGCACCTTTTACGAAACGTTTACGCCTAGGAAGCCATTTATCATACACCTACTTTTCTAATAAGCATGAAATTATTATGCATCAACGTAATCTTACATCATAAAGTCCATACATATAAAATAATACGCCATTAAATGTCACGAACGCGATCAATTACTTTAATTTATTCTGAACGCATCTGTAGGGCGACGGTGTTGCCAGATATAGGAGCTAAATTACCCCACGTGTTTTATCTGTTTTGCGCATCTTTGACAGGTAGATAATCGTTTTTATCTTCGTTTAATATTCTATATGGGTATTTCATAAAGTGATTAATAGAAGTAGTTTTTAAGTTAGCGGTTTTCAACCTTCTTTTATAAGTACTTGAATAAGTCGTTGACCTTTTGATAGTTGATGCAGAATGATGTTCTTTTTTTCGCAAAAGTCGAGGTCGCGAACTCCCAACTCAATTCTTAGGCGAGGCGAAAGTTTAACCGGTTTTTCCGTATAATAAGTACTTGCCAATTTTGATTTGTTGATTTTTATTTCAAAGGGGCGTTGATGATTGTTTATGAATTAACGTTTATTGTTCAAAAATATCTGTTACTTCTTATTGGGAAGAAAAACTGGAAAGAAAGTTCATGTCAGAGAAATATCGTCACTATTGTGAAATGTTGTTGAATACTTCGACGCTATTTCTTATATTAATGACTTTATTTTTTATTTTATTTATTTATTAAACTGTTTGTTAGTTTTTCTTTTTTAAACAGTTCTGCGCGTTTTCTTGCGAGTTGTCTTTTCAGTCAAAATTATAAAGAGAATTTCACTTACTTAACGGAACTGTTACATTTTTAAGCTGTTCGTTTACACTCGGAGAAATAAACTTCAACAACTTCGTCCATGATCTTGCTACCCTCAAAGCCTGCACTTGTAGTTCAAAGCGTGACATGTATTACCAACACGCATGCGCCTGGAGCGTGACGTGTGTAAACTTCCGCGTATTATAGCGTGCATTGCATGTGATTCATGTGAATAACGTGGTTCTCATAAACTTGTACTGTCACTTTGTGAACTGTTTGGTTTATGCTCGGTTTTTAGGATTCCGTAGTCAACAAGGAACTCTTATAGTTTCACCATGTCCGTCTGTCTGTCCGCGGCTTAGCTCAGAGACTCTTAGTACTAGAAAGCTGTCATTTGGCATGGGTATACCTATTAATCACGCCGACAAAGTGGCAAAATAAAATCATGAAAACCCTTCATTGAAACGCAATATTTATAAATCAATCAATAAATCTGCCTAGCCTTTTCCCAACTATGTTTGGGGTCAGCTACCAGTCTAATCGGATGCAGACGAATACCAGTATTTTACATGGAGCGACTGCCTATCTAACCTCAACAACCCAGTAACTCGGTAACACGATAGCCCTTGGTAAGACTGGTTGTCTTCCGGCTTCTGACGACCAGTAACGACTGTCAAAGATCCACGAATGACAGCCGGGACTAAAGGCGTGGTTTCCGAGGTACGGAGGAGTCTATATTTATAAATATTGTACCAATATTACTATGGCAATCTAGATTAAGTCAGCCCAGAACTGACCTAAGAGTTTAGCGTAATCTGTAGCACTATCAAATAGATAAACTCCGGTAAAGCCTCAGAAACGGGGCATTAGGTTACGTCTTACGTGCCGTTCTTGTATAAACACTTACTTTTTTCATATTATCAGAACTATGAGAACAAATCATGTCGTAGAGCAAAATCCTTTCTCCAAATCCAAAAGAGCCTTTCAGCATGATGGTTGCGAGGCTGGTAAGCCTCAAAACAAACCACACAAGGGTTCAAGATCCAGCCAGACGTCCATTTAAGAATCTACTTGAGTAAGACTAGAGAGAGGGGGTTGAGTAGTACTTGTGTTGTGTGTGTTTTAGTTTAATTTGTAATTTCCTGTGCGAGTCACAATAAATACTTGATCTTTCTTTTCTTTCTATCTTTAAGTCCGGAACGTTGGTACTTACAGTGCGTTCCTTATAACTTGTCCCGTAGCGTAATTGGTAACACTGAATATTGCAGTCTTAGTTTTAATACTAATACAGTTCAAAATGGCGACTGACAGAACATTACTACCAACCAAATGACTACAAAATTCTGTTCTACCAATCGCGCCACTGGTCATGGCAAGTTATAATGAACACACTGTAGGATAGGTCAGTCTCACTAATAAACCTTTATTCTCGTGAGTATCTTGATCTTCATGGCCAATACAGCTTCTGACAGATATGCAAATCTCATTTGGGACCTTAATTCATTCAGGCCAGTCTGCTACCAATCTAGGCCATTGTTAATTATACAAATTTAGAACAAGACCTCGAATTTAATTTTCCAATTCTAATAACTGTCAATATTTTGCAGTCCTGACATGACGGGCCTGTTGTGACTTGGATTGGATCGATATCTTATTTGTCAACTTTACTCCATGCCTTGATTTCTGCTTATCCCTTTGTTATCGTGATAAAAACACAACAAATCGTAACGCCAGACGCGTGTCAACTTCCGCGCATTGTCGCCTGTAATGCCATGGGAAACGCATTTTTCTCATATGGTAACACTTTTGGTATTACATCAGTGTATTTTCGATCTTATTTCAACGGAGTAAAGTTGAAAATTGATTGAAATGTTTAATGTTTGTGTTTTCTTGTAAGAAGTTTTTTATTGTTGAGGAATTAAAGTCGATTTTACATTACTTTTGGATACAAATTGGATTGGTTCTTGTTGGCAGACGATAATAATTGTTTCTAGTTCTTACAGCGTCGCTTTAAGGTTCATTTTTGAGTGGCGATTTAATGAAACGGGGGTTTTTAACTGTTTAGTCGATATGACAGCGTTTTATTTCTTGTCAGTGTTGAGTAGTTGTTAAATGCTAATATTGTGTTTGCATTTTTTTTGTTTTTTAATATTTCTGCCGTTCATTGACTCTTTGATTGATTTTGGATGACTGGCACAGCTAGACATACATGATATTTAATTGTAGTTTAACACCTTTGTAATGAATATCATTGAATTTGACTGATATTTTAAAGACGGAGGGGATATTTCATCTTTTTCTCAGCCTGCTTCATCTCTCTGCTGGACGAAGTCCTTTTTTCTTTTTTTTGGGTGGGAAATTATCAAATAACTTCTCCCGCTCTGGGTGGAGCGGGAGGGCGTGTCAGACTCTTACTGACTAAAACCCACCCGTGTTCCTTCAGTTGCCATGTTGCTGGGGGCCACGATTTCCCTTTCGGCCTTATTCGCAACCTTGGCAGGCATCGGCCCTAGCGGACCCCGTCCATTCTGCTAACATCTCTTTGAGGCGCGCGTGAAACACGTTGCGCTGTCGACTCAGGCCTGGGGGTCGATTCTACTAACAAAATTGTTCAAAAATCGCAATAGAACCTCAGCTGAATCACGGCTTTTAAGCGTTTTCCCATTCTACTAATGAACAACGATCCAATTGCGATTACGTTTCAGTTGACGCCAACGATCGATCGAAACAATCTCAAAATCTATTCTGTTAACAAAATCGAACATAAGCGTGACGTTTGGTCGTATTCTACTAATATTTTGACACTTGTTAGAATCTAATCAAAGCTGAACTTCGGCGGTTCATCTGTCAAAATTTGCGGTTAAACATAAGTTAGTAAAGTGTAACTTTTGCCGCATCGGTCAGATTGCTTTTGTTTCCTTTCCTGAAAATAATGATGTTCTACATGGATTTCGTTGAACTTGCCTATGAGGTTGACCTTGGAAGGGTAAGAGGGAGAAATTTATCATCAAGACTCTGCAATAATGCTTTTGACCTGACGCATCGTCAGTTTGTGAAGACGTACCGACTCTCCAAAGACCTCGTAAGAGCTTTGATTGCCGAGATCAGTCCTTACATGCCCGTCAATCGTCGTTCTGACGGTATTGATACGGAAACAAAGGTAAGAACATAGTTACTATCGTTTTATAGTACTTATGTGTGTTACAATGTGCTATGTAAAGTATTCTCTATTAACTCTATTGTCGTTTTAGATCTTGGTTGCATTGGCTTTTTATGCAACTGGTTCGTACCAAACACTGGTAGGCCAATCGCAAAGTCATGCCGTGTCACAACCATCTGTTTCTCGAGCAATAAAGCAAGTGACAGAGGTACTTAATTTGCCACATATTTTTAAGAAGTATGTCAAATTTCCAAGCTCCAGAGAAGATCGTGATGAAATCAAAAGAGGGTAAGTGTTGCAAATATTTCAATTTCTGTTTATTTATTATGTCTTCTACACTAATATTATACAGAGAAAAAATTTGTATTTTTGTGTGTGTGTATGTTTGTAATTAATAAACTCAAAAAGTACTGGACCAATTTGAAAAATTCTTTTAGCAATGGATAGCTACATTATCAGCAACATAGGCTATATTTTATCCACGTACTCCCACGGGAACGAGAACTACACGGGTGAAACCGCGTGACGTCCGCTAGTAATTAATATAAATAATGTGTTATGTTTTGCAGATTCTATAGAAAGTTTGGTATTTCTGGAGTTCTGGGGTGCATTGATGGCACACATGTTGCTATAGTTCCCCCAACAACCCATGAAGAGCGCTTCTATAACCGAAAGGGATATCATTCCTTGAATACTTTAATTGTGAGTTGTTTCTTCCTTATAACCTTTATAGAGAAGCAGTTTGAACGAGTTAATTATTAATATCATTATTATTTTATTTCAGATTTGCGATTCAGATGCCCGAATATTGTGTGTTGATCCGAGTAACCCTGGATCAACACATGATAGTGCTGCATGGAACAATAATCCTCTAAAATCTGTCCTTGATGAAATGATTAGCACTACTGGTGAAGATTTTTATTTATTAGGTAATTATTTAATTGCACTTAACTGTAATTATAACTAAAAATCATTATTTATGTGTAGGATTATAGATCAATCAGTCCTAAATAATGACAATGTAATAAGTATAGGACATAATTAATTATTTGTGAGCTTCTGTTTATTATATATTGCTTATAATATTTTATATGATACCTATTGTAATATGGTCCATAAAATATTAGCTTCTAAAAGAAACTTTTTTTCTCAGGAGATTCAGGATTTCCTTTAAGGCGAGCTATGATGACTCCTATCCTTAATGCTGCTCCAAACACTCCTGAGGCTTACTACACTGAGAAGCATATAAGTACTCGAAATGTTGTAGAACGGTGTATAGGAATTTTAAAAGCCCGATTTAGGTAAGAATTTTATTGGATTTCTTGATTTGATTGCAATAATAAAAAATAAAAAAAAAGTATTTTAGCTAACACATCTGTGCATTATTTTTGCAGGTGCTTATTAGTAGACAGAAAGCTGCACTATAAGCCAGAAATTGCAGCAAATATAACAAATGCTTGTTGTGTACTCCACAACATCTCGCTACAGTTAAGACTGGAACTAGACAGTGAGGACTTAGAAATTATAGATCAGGAGCGTGCGGGAAGAGATGATGAAGCCAGATTAATTTCTGAAAATCGTGGGTCACGGCGGCGTCCAAATTACCTTTTAGAGCAAGGGCGTAATTACCAAGCAGCTTTGGTGCAACGCTTGTGGACTTCAAGGCAATAAATTTATAATTTAGTTTTCTATCATTTTAATAGTTTTGTATAATTTAGTTTTCTTAAAAATGTCATTATTTCATGAAAAAGTCATTCTCTTCTCTGTAGTTCATAGGGAATCTACATTTATGAGGTACTGTGTTAAATGTTACAACAAAATACCATGTGACATTGCAATTAAATGAAAGAAAATTTAAAACTCATATTAAAAGTACACTTTGTAAACAAGCATATTAGGTACAAATTAGAGAATTATGTCCAAGATAAGAGTGCTTGGAAACATGCTGGGTCCAAAAATCAAACTGGTTGCTAATTTTATTGTATTGATTATTTTTTGTTATACGACATTGATTTTACATTCTATGATTACTTCTTCTTACACTGACTTATTACTTATAATTTTTTTGGAAAATCGTCTTCTTTTACAATGTTTGTAAATATGTGAGCACCATGTATCTATCACATAATTAAACTATCTGTCTATGCTTCATTTTTAGAGTTCCGTAGTAAACAAGGAACCCTTATAGTTTCGTCATGTCCGTCTGTCTGTCCGCGGTCTAGCTCCGAGACCCTTAGTACTAGAAAGCTGTAATTTGGCATAGGTAGACATAATAATTACGCCGACAAAGTGGTAAAACAATATTATGAAAAACATTTTTTTCTCCTACATGTAAAGTGGTGATGTTTTTATTTTATTTTTTTTATCCCATGGTGTGGGGTATCATTGGAAAGGTCCTTCAAAAACATTGTGAGTTTGTGAGAACCATTTTTGGGTTCAGGGATCAGTTTGCAAAATATTAAGCTTTAAAGTGCTAATTTTTGTTAAGAGTCAAGTGTCCTCCCCCCTGCCAGCTAAATGGTTGGTTTTGGATGTGTGAAAAAAATCACAGCAGTAGTTTATATAACGAAAATAAAGGAAAACTATCACAGCTAAGGAGGCTCTACAAGTTAACGAGTAATAATCGACCAACGTTGCAGTTGCAAAACATGTTTTCCCATACATTCCGTATGGGAGAACATGTTTATCAACTACAAAGTTAAGTTTGATTTTAGGATAAATTAATCCAAAGTACGGAACCCTTCATTGTGCGTGGTCCGACACGCACCTTTTTAAAATTCTTTTTACCTATTGTGGTATAGTAATTTTATTCTAGGTGCATCGTCTTCACATATCGACGGTTGAAAGGCTAATTGATCTAAGCGAAATTTTGTAAAACTTGCTCCTGCAATTTTATGATTCGTCCTCCTGGACGGATCAGTTATTAAAAAAAAACAAACACAAAAAAGCGGCCAAGTGCGAGTCGTACTCGCCCATGAAGGGTTCCGTAGCAGCAAGTAACATTGAATGAAAGGTAAATTGCGGTTTACGATTTATGACGTATTAAAAAAAACTACTTGCTAGATCTCGTTCAAACCAATTTTCGGTGGAAGTTTACATGGTAATGTACATCATATGTTTTTTTTTAGTTTTATCATTCTCTTATTTTAGAAGTTACAGGGACACACATTTTACCACTTTGGAAGTGTCTCTCGCGCAAACTATTCAGTTTAGAAAAAAATGATAGAAACCTCAATATCATTTTTGAAGACCTATCTATAGATACCCCACACGTATGAGATTGATGAAAAATTTTTTTTTGAGTTTCAGTTCTAAGTATGGGGAACTCCAAAATATTTGTTTTTTTTTCAATTTTTGTGTGAAAATCTTAATGCGGTTCACAGAATACATCTACTTACCAAGTTTCAACAGCATAGCTCTTATAGTTTCGGAAAAAAGTGGCTGTGACATACGGACGGACGGACAGACAGACAGACAGACAGATAGATAGATAGATAGATAGATAGACAGACAGACAGACAGACATGACGAATCTATAAGGGTTCCGTTTTTTGCCATTTGGCAACGGAACCCTAAAAACAACTATTTGATAAACTTTTATTTACTTAAATCAATCAATCATAATAAAATCTTATTATGGTTTTTAAAAAAACAACCAATCCATCAAAGTCAAAGTCAAATCATTTATTTCAAATAGGCCCATGTATGGCACTTTTGAACGTCAAAAATCATCCTCCTGCAAGTTTTACAAAATGTCGCTTAGATCAATTAGCCTTTCAACCGTCGATATAATTATTTAATTAATGTAGAGGTACCTATACAAACTATTGTAAAACATTTTAAAAGAGTAACGGTAGAGTTTCTTTCCCATTCTTCTCCATACGAAAACTATCTTTTGGAAGGGGCGACTAGAATCAATTCTATTATTTTGTCAATTTTGACGTTCCAAAGTGCCATACATGGACCTATTTGAAATAAATGACTTTGACTTTACATTTTGAAAGAGGCTGTTGCCTCTTTAATTTTTTGAATAACATTTAAGCGTTTCGCATGATTTAATTGAAATTTTTATTTTTGTTTTGGGTTAAAAAACAAAGGATTTGGTATGTTTTTATTGAAATGGTTGCTGTGAGTTTCAAGTAAAATATAATTCATGTTAAGATTATAGCTATTTTTATTTCAATCAGTGTCATTATAAACCTAGTAAAATTAAAATAAACGATTCACACAATATTATGATTTTTGTGCAGTGGGTGGTCAAAAATTAGTCATCAGCCTGAAACAAACAGAATATTTCCATTAATAAAAAATCTTAAAGCAAATACAGTCTATAAATATATAAAACTAAACCTGACTGTCCAACAAACAGCTAAAATTATTAACAATAATAATATAATAAATACCCATAGAATAATATTTGTACCCGGATGATTTTTTTACCGTCTCGAAATTTTTACAGGGTGTTCTACCCATGAATATAAACAACTTTCACTATGGGTGCAACTCTGAGATCACGAAAAAAATCTGCTATTTATAAAAAAGTTGAAAATGTATGAAACAGCTGATTTTTTTTTTTCGTGATCTCAGGATTGCTCCCATAGTGAAAGTTGTTTATATTCATGGGTAGAACACCATGTAAAAATTTCGAGACGGTAAAAAAAATCATCCGGTGTATAGGCTTGCCCCCCTATTACATGGGACTTGAACATAACTGGCGAAATGTCGGTGTATTGTAGGTACACCTCTGCCTAACCTTTCGGGAATTACAGGCGTGATGGTTATGTATAAAATAATAAATACATAATTTATATACTATAGAGTCGCACGGGTCGAATTTGAAGTTAAGCTACGCTTGCCACGGTCGGTTTGCGGATGGGTGACCATCCATTACATATCGAGAACCCTCCGTGCCTCTTAAAGCATGGCAGGCAAGGTTGTGGAGGTCAGATAGGCAGTTGCTCCATGTAAAATACTGGTATCCAGTTGCATCTGATTAGATTGGAAGCTGACTGCAACATACTTGGGAAAAGGCTAGGCAGACTAATATCTAAAACTGGTGATACAACCAATCAATTACTCATTATTATAATATTTAACTAAATATAACTGTAAAACACTTACTCTGTGTGAAGGAGATAGGTAGGTACGCAGACTTTCTGCCATGCTAGTCATAGCATTGGAGATGTTGGTCATCGCGTTGGACATATTTAATGCTGTAGTAGCCACCATTTCCTCCGTTCGCGTACGCATCTCTTCAATGCGGGCTATGGTTGCCCTTGTTTCATCAAGCGCTGCTGTGTTACCTATAATAAGTAATTAGTTATAACAAAAAACAGAAAATGTAAGTTATAATGATAATTTAATTAAAATAGGGTAAAGTATTGGTTCTGACAGCCAGATTTCTGTTAAATAAAATGCCACTTACTCTGATGAACAAACCGAGGGCGACCGGGTACACGTGGGCGTGTTGGTCTCGGCTGTCGGTGTCTAGGTCTGCCTGAAAATTTTAACAATAATTAGGATCCTATTTTTAAATAATTATCTAATAAAAGAAAATCAATATGATAAAGTTATTAAATAATGAGAACCTGTTTGTGGTACTGTAGTGCCTCGATCAGCTGGCTGATTGTCTCCTTCCACATGTGCACTGTCTCTCTGCTCTGATTCAAGAGTCACCGTTCTGCTGATGTTGAGGTCTTGTGTGGCTGGTGAACTACTTTCGGGTGCAACAGTACTCTCCTGGATAACAGATAAATCCCTGAAAGAAAGAATCAATAAATTATTAATAAATGACTTATAAAATACCAATACATAAAAAAGGTTAAGTATTACTCACAAAATGGGTGAGTTAGTTGCTGGCAGTTCCAAATCCTGTACCACTTCCATCTCTTCAGCATTAACAAACTATACACAAAAGAAAACATGATTAAGACACACAATAGAATTTTTGGAATAGGTATAATTATTACATGATTGATAAATATCAAATTACCTGAATTTCAATCTCTGGATCTTGACGGACTCCAGGAAGTGGACCAACATCCCTCCCTATAAGAGCAGCAACCCTTTCCTCTAGAGGGCTTAACTGTGGTGCCCTGCTAGGCCCACCCCCAGTACCCCTGTAGCCTCTGTTTATTTCAGCTAATTTGGCTCGCACCCTACATTTATAATCATTCCAAAACTAAAATGGATAGAAAATATTATTGTCATGTTGATATTTTTAAAGAATATACTCCATTACAGCATTAAATAAAATGATTTCACTTTGATTACATTGCTTTGTACATATTGTGAAATAACAGAGTTTATAATATGTTCATATCAAAATAGTGAAAGGGTGAAACAACTGTTATTTATCTAATGTCATAATAAATCATTTATTTATAATATTGACTTGAAAACTTACTTTGGACCAATCTTTATCTGTCCTAGCTACACCTTCCGAATTTAATATATCCGCACATTGTTCCCACAAGCGTTTCGCAAGGACACGTCCTTCTTTGGACCGCAATTGGCCTATAGCTAAATGTGTATGTGACTCCATAAATGTAATGAGAAGTTCCAGTTGACGAACTGACGTAGATTTGCGTCTGGTATCTTCCATTAGGCCTGAAATTATGTACGTATTAACACAACAACACTTGCAACAAGACTAAATCTTTTACTAGTAGGTATAAGAAATGCACCCATCTGCAGTATACAACAAGTGGTCACATAATGTAAGTAACCATTTT